>CM053624.1:344023115-344077325 GCA_028646595.1 Phalanger gymnotis
GACTGCATTCCAGAGCAAAAAAGATCATTCCAGTGCTTTTGTGCAAGGGTGTAAAGACGTGACAAGAGGAAGTGGTAGAGGGAGAGGAAATATTCTCCATATATATGCATGTATAGAAAAATGGCTCCAAGGCAGGATGAAGAGGCCTGATTCCTGAGCACTGGCCTGCCTAGACCCATGTATATAGGGATATTCCAGTCCCCATAATAAGATGGCTTCAACTATGGGATTCTAAAAGTTCTTATTCATGCATGGTAGGCTGGCTGAACTGAATTTAGAATGAGGGTTTTTATTTGATCCAGCTGCTTTGTAAGGAAACAGACATAGCTGTATAAGAAAATTGAATTTGGGAATACCATAAAATCGTGATGATTTTAAAGATGTAGGGGACTTGGAAAAAACCATATTTTCCGCACTATAGACACAAGAAAAAGATGGGAAGGGGTGGGATTTCATAATAGGGAGAAGCAGAAAACCTGTGTAGGTCCCTGCTTTTGAAGAAAGTAGAAGTCACAGTGGAGTGGTAGTAGAAGTCATAGCAGAATAGTAATAGAAGTCATAGGAGAGTAGTAATAGAAGTCATAGTGGAGTGGTAGTAGAAGTCATAGCGGAGTGGTAGTAGAAGGGCTATCTCTGCTCTCTCTATTTTTTCTTACCCCCAACAGAGGCTGGAATAGAGTTTAGAGAGAGAAGAATGAACACTGGCTCACATGAGGCCCTTTCTTTGAATTGGAGTTGTTGGGGAGAATGTAGATAAAAAGAAAGAAAGAAATGAAAAGATGCATGGACAGCATGGCCTTCACTGATTGGAAGGATATCCTCTAGAGACTCAAAAAGTCTTTCTGAAAATATCAGATGGTATAGGAAAGAGGTCATTTGGTGAGTGTGGTATCCACCATTATAGAACCGTTCTCTTTCTTCCAGTTAGCTCCTTTTGGGTCCCTCAAAACGAGGTGAAGAAAGCATAGGCATTTGCACCTCAAAAGCTGCTGTGTCCCTTTTTAAAGGAGGGTTGAAGTTCTCCAATAAAAGTTTTATTCCCATTTCAGAAACAGTAGCAAAATAACAAAAATGGCCTGGAAGGTTGTTAGAGAAGAGACATTAATAATATTGTTATTAATAATGCTACTAATTAACATAAAAGGGGTACTGAGGCATAAAGGATAGAGGGCCAGCCTTGGAGTCAGAAGGATATGGGTTCGAGTCTTACCTTTGACACACATTACCTGCCTGAACATGGCCAAGTCACAACCTTTTAGTGACCCCATGCACCATTAAAAAGTATGTTACACACAAGCTGCCAGTCATCACTGGTGGAAGACATTTTCACATGGAGAGTTTCCTAGACAGAAAAAATAATAGGTCTAGACCCCACAATAATACAAACTCAGATTTCTAGAATGTGTTATGGTTGGCAAGGCACTTTCCTTACAATGACTCTATGAAGTACTTGTTACAGACATTATTCCCATTTTGTAGGTGAGGAAGCCACTACTCTGAGAAGACAAGTTAATTGACTACAATCACAGATCAAGTAAGAGCTGAAGTGCATCTAGAATGCATTGTCCCCTAACTGAGTTTAGTGCTCATTCCACTACCAAGAGAATCCTTCCTGTGGCATCTCTAAGAAACAAACAAAAAGACAAAGGAAAAATTCACTTACATTTTGCCTTGCTTGATAAATCATTCATATGATCAGGCATGCCAACCAAATTAAAAAAAATAATCAGCATCTGAATACTCCATTTACTTTGATATTCAGACCACCAGTATGATTTCATATAACATGTGCTACTAATCAAATGGGCAAACGGAGGAACATCTGTTCTAAGAAACTGCTCCAAAAATATCTTTGTAAAAGCAGGTTGACTGTATAGTTGATGCCCTGAGGGCAGTAGAAAGAAAAGGGGGAAAATTGAAATCAGGAGGTGACCTGTAATGATCACCACAATGGTTAAGGTGCCTTACCCTTCATTATCTACCAATAACACGTATGATGAGTGATTTCCGTAGATGTCTAACTTATCAAGTTGCATTAGGTACTTCTGAGGAATATCACACCAGGAAAATACACACACACACACACTTTGACATCTTACTGTCTGTCACCTAGGAGAAAGTTTTGACAGTATTTTGCTAATGGAATAAAATAAGATGTTAGCAGTTTCTACAATGGCCTGACAAAGTATATTATTTTGCAAAAGTACTCAATGATGTATGGTACTTTTGACACAGACATCATATACACAGCATCTGGGATCCTTTAGAGTCTCTGCAAATACATTTTTTTTGTTAATAGCAGCAATTTTAAATTATCACCAATCTTTTAGTTCATTTTCATGATTAATTTCAATAGACAATTTAAAGTGTCTATCGTGTGCCAGACCCCGTGCTAGGCATTTGGGGGATATAATGGCAAATGTGAAACAGCCCTTGCTCTCGTTGAGTTCACATTCTTCTGTGGGAAACAACATGTTTGTCCAAGCAAATGAAAAATGTATGTGAAGTAAATGGGAAAAATGAGGGTGTGAAAGATCACTTGAAACTGGAGTGTTGGTGGTGTTCAAGAAAGGCTTCCTATAGGACTTAAAAATGGGCTAAACCTTGATGGATGTTAGGGATTCTCTGAAAAGGAGGTGAGAAGAGAACGTTCCTCATGATGAGTAGGAAATGTAGAGCTAGTTTGGATTGCTTAAAATTTATCTGAGGGTAACCAAAATAGTATCTTCAACAAAAGGCAACCTTGTTTTTCTAGAAGCTGAGAATCCAAGATTTCTAAACTCCTGAGGGTTTCCTGAGCAGTTAGGAAAAGGACATCTTTTGCTTCAGAGACAGCTTGATACAATGGAAAGGATGGAAGTCAGGAGACTTGGGTTCTCATCCCAACTCTGCCACTGAGTAGCTCCAGTGACCTCAGGGAAGTCACTTCACCTCATTGAGCCTCAGTTTCCTCATCAGTCAAATGGCAGGGTTGTACTGGCTGCTGTTCCAGGTCCCTTTTAGTCATAATTGTTCACCAACTGGGGAATATTATATGTTCTATAAATATATGAATGGGGACCTTGGTCAGTAAAGAGTAATACAAGGGTAAATTGACTTACCAAGAAAGTATATGGGATGCCACAGAGCTTGTCCATCTACAGCTGCTTCCCCAAACTACTCTGACATAACTACCCTAAGTGAAAGTCTTGGAGGTATTCCAAAATTATCACTGTCCTGTTATCATCTGAATCATAGATCTAGAGATCAAAGACTTTTGAGATCACCTCTTCTAAGTCTTCCCACCCTCACGCCGCTGCCCGTTTTTACAGATGAAGAATCTATGGCCCAAATAAATGAAGTGATTTGTCCGCTGTCACACAGGAGTCAGGATTTGAAGCCAGACCCACGGATTCCAAGTCCAGCACTCTACACTGGACCCCAATTTCTTGCTGATCTGTTCTCACCTCTATTTACGCCTTTGCTTTCATCGCTGTCATAGGAACAGTTCTAGGAAAAGACCAATAAGGCATCATGTTTTATATCTTCACTTATTCCCTTTCCTTATTGCCTCTGAGCCCTCATCCGTTCTAGGAAAATAACGTCCCTCCTTCTAAGTATCATTTTGGAATGTCTCCAGCTTACCTCACAGACTTCATCATCAGGCTCCCCTTTCCCTCTCTCTGCTCCTCGAGTACCTGTTTCCCCTCTGTCCCGTTCCACAATCTCTCATTCTTTGAGCAAGAGATTTTGTTCTGCAGTGGCAGCCACCTGAAAGAGCTTTCCTTTATTTTTCTGCCTTATCGATTCTCCTTTTCACATGTCTTCTCTGCCTCTGGTATTGGCCTTGTGGTTGAGTGATCATTGGGTTACTGTTTTTCCCTATTTTAATTTACCTGCACCATGTACCCATTATAATGCTGTAGAGTGCCATTCTGCTTACCATTTTCAGATTGGAGTCAGATTTTTTTTAAAAAAATGGTATCAGCGGAAAATGGTGCTGCTAAATCTCTGTTGGAAATGTATGAGATTCAGCAGAGATTTAGGCCTCAGTCTGAATCACAGGGGTCTAACAATGTTATAATGGAAAATACATATAAAGGCATTTGGGCACATTTATGTGGTTATGTGTTTTATAATTTGAGAGACAGCTAGCCTCTTATCTATTAGCAAAATTATAGGAAAAAAAGACCACAAAAACAAAAACCCTTCTGAAAAACTCAGTTTGCAACTAAAAAAAATATTCAGAAAGGGAATATATTGCTTTTGATAGATTTTACTTCTAGAGATATAATATTTAAAATATTTAAATTAATATTTAAAATTTTGATATACATAGGATTCAATGATATACCTTTTCTATATAGTAGAATGTAAGCTTCTTCATCTTTTTCTCTGACTGCTCCAGAGCCAAGCACAAAGTCGGTACTCAATAAATGCTTGCCGAATTACAGAATTTTATGCAACATGGCATATTTTCCATTTTGATTCTTAATAGGATTATTTAAAGTGGAGAATTCTTTTAATTAAACCTCTTATTAAAATAGAGATTTCTTCCCTAAATGGAATTTTTTTTGGATTTCACTATAAAAAACTAATATTTTGTAGTTGAATTTTTGTTGATATGAAAAAAAAAAACACCCACTGATGTTTACTGGATAGAATGGTGGTTTGGAGTCAGGAAGACCTGTTCAGTTCTTGTGGCCCTGTGCAGGCCGTTTATCCTCTAAATGCCTCAGTAGGCTCAGTTATGGGAGTGTCATGGTACAGTGGAAAGAAAATAGGCTTGGAATTCAGTGGACCCAAGTTCAAATGCTGCATCTAATATTTATTATCTGATGTAACCTTGGGCAAATTACTTGATCTCACGGGCAAGTTATTTATCTCCCCTGGGCCTTAGGGGCTTATAAAATGAAGGAATTGGACTTGATGGCCTTTGAAGTACCTGCTAGCTCTAAAACTCTGGCCTTTCCTTACAGAATATTTTCCTCGATATTTTGATGCCTGATTGGTTTTGTGGCAGGAGTTACTTAAACAAAGATAAAGCTAAATGGAGCCTGAGCATCTGCACCTTTGAGGAGATTTCAAGGAATTTGCTATTATGTATTTTCTCCTCAGCAGAATGTCAGCCATTGCTAGCCCAGGGTCAGGGATGAAGGGAAAGGAATAGCAAATTGTGCATAGTAGATTTGCAGTCCATTGTGCAATCATCTGTTTTTTTGTGCCGTGTTATGGAAATGCTTGTCTTATTCCATAAATTAAAAATAAAAGAGAATATAATCTCCTTGAGGGCAGATATGGCTTTGTTTCTGTCCTGGTATCATTAGAGCACAGTCACTACTTGAATGTAGTAGTTACTTCAATGAATCAGAGGACCAGGTTCAAATACTGCTTACTCCCTGTATGATTTGGGGCAAATCCCTAAACCTTCTTGGGCCCCAAATTCCTTGTCTATAAAAACGAGAACATTAGACCAGATATCCTTTGAGGTCCCTTCCGACTCTAGAACCATGTTCCAATGAACCAAAGTAGTATTTGTTGAACCAAATTTCCCTATCTCTATTAGTAGCTAGTGACAATATCTAATAAACCTGTAAGGTTTGCAAAGTACTCTGTGTGTGTGTGTGTGTGTGTGTGTGTACCTCCTATGATCCTCCCAACAATCCTATGAGGTAGGTTCTACTATTATTATTCCTCAGGGTCACAAAGCTAGTGAGTCTTTGAGGTTTTGAAGATTTGAACTTGGGTCACCCTGAATCCAAGTCCATTAGTTCTCTCTCCATCATGTTAAAGTCACAATCTGGTCTTTGCAATCACGTTGGTGGGTTGGGGGAGGAAGTTTCCCAACACAGGAAATCACAGCTTCTTGGCCTGTTCATTAAAAGCATCCTCAATTCAACTCACAATAGTTATAAAGGACCCATTATTGCAACTGTTCTAAAAAAATCAGAACAAAACTAATTTATTATAGTTCTGTCTTCATTAAACACCACACATTGGTGGATCAAACACAACAAAATTCTGGTCTTTTTAAAAGTGTCTACTAAATATAATAAAAAGAATAAGATAACAATTAACATGTAGTTTGTTACATTAAAAAATTGATATACATATTTCTATTGCCTGTTAGCTTGACCTAAGCCTCTTCAACTATTACAAAAGAGAGAGAGAGAGAGAGAAAGGCATTGTTCAAAGTCAAAACATTCAAAGTTCAGTTGATACAACATTACAGTACAGTCAACTAACATCATTCGACAATGGTAGCAAGCCTAGTCTTGGCTTCTTGGGTGAAGAGTCTATAGACTAGACTTCTACAAATGATTCAACACAGCTTCAAAACTGTATGTTAGCTTTTTGCAGGACACTGTACTCTCTACTGATGGCTTCAGAAGAAGGGGGGGTCATGCTATCGGTCAAATCAGAGGGGAACCCCGACCTGTCTTGAATAATTTTATTGAGCACTGTAGTTAGAACAGCATTATTAAGTTTAGCACAACAACTAAAATGAAATAAAATAATCATAATATAATAATAATAATAATAAAAACCAAACACAAACTGGAAGCTTGGAGAAGCCGCCACTTGTGTCAAACCATGGCGATACGCTATACTAAAAAATTTGGAAATATCCACCCGTCCTCACCACTCTGCCACAAACTAGCAAAGTCAAAAAATACAAAAGTCTTCAAACTTTGTTACTTTTGCAGAATAAAGCAAAAACGTCTTTGTGCTCCTTACTACCAGAAGCAAAATATCCACTGAGTTACCACATGTAATAGCTTCTGGATGTGTCAACTTGAGTTGGCTTGGTTTCTGCAGAACCGTCTTTGTCTTTTTCACTGTCACCATCCCAAAGGTTAATTAGTGGAGGATACAGCTCATTCAGGGGAATTGAAGAGGTTTTTTGCATATATTTTTTTAATGAATGGTGGTAGTTTTTCCTCTTAAACCGTTTGGCTACATAAACTGCAATGGAGGCCAGGCTAATCACTGCAAACATTGACCCCATGACTGCTGCCAGGGCAGTGCTAGTTTCCTGATCTGAAATGTCAAGTGCAAATGCAGCATTCTTTGTGGTGACGTTAACACAAGACTTTTGAGTCTGTTGATGTATGTTGGACACCGTGAGACATACTTCATAATCAGTGGATGGTTGAAGGTGTGTTAAGTTGTATTCATGAACATCAACAGGGACTCTGGCAGTGTATGTGATATGGGGGTTATCGATTTTCATCGTGGCAGATGACCATTTTAAGTTTGAAGTCATGACATTGGAATTAACCTTCCAGGAGACCAAGATGGAATGAGATTCTGTCTGTTTGACATAGATTTTCAGCACCTGAGTACCATCCAAAAGGGTTCCATTAACCCTTATTGAAGCTACTCGTGTATCTGCCCCTTCTACATTTTGGGCAACACAAGTATATCTCCCTGAGTCTTCTATCTGTATACTAGTGATTTCCAAAGTGCCTTCATTGCTCAGCTTGTACTTGTCTGAAAGAGTTTCCACTGTTATTTTATTTCCAAGTGGCGTTACCCAGTAAATTTCGGGCTCAGGTTCTGCCATGGCTCGACAATCTAGGAATACCGTCATGCCAATGTCCATGTTCAAATGATTTGGAAATGTGTCATGAGAAATCATAGGGAGGCACTGTTCACTTGAGTCCTGAATTAAAACTTCCTTTACCTGCTGCCCCCTATATTCAGGTGGCATGGCACAAAACATGGACAGGGGCTCCATGAATCGGATATTGGTTTTGTTGGAGTTAACCCAGTGGATGACACAGTCACACCTCAGAGGATTGCTGTGAATGCTGATCTCACGCAAGTTTGGAAGAGATTCCACTGTCTTTTGGTAAACAGCATTCAAGGCATTGTTGTTGAGCATCAAGCTTTCAAGAGCCGGGACATTGCGAAAAGCTAAGCGATGAATGTAAGACAGTTTGGGATTATTGGTGGCTTCGAGTTTTGTAAGCTCAGGCAGATTGTCCAGCGCATAGCGATCAACTGATACCAGTTCTCCCATATTGTTGATGCCAAGTTCTTTTAACCTTAGCATATTTCTAAAGTCCCCTTCCTGGATTTTGTGAATTGGGTTTTTGTTAAGGTCTAGAAATTTCAAGTTTGGAACTTTCTGAAGCGCAAGTTGAGGGACAGTAACCAGTTTGTTGTCATAAAAAGAAAGACTCTCAAGGCTGTCCAAGCCCACTAAGGCATTTCCAGGGATGTCAGTGAGATACATTCCTGCCAAAACCAAGCTGCGTAAATTTGAAAGGGGCTTAAAATTCATATCTAAGATGCCAATCACTGGATTTTCCCCAATCATCAGGATTTCCAGGTTAGGTGTCGAATCAAACCAGCGACTATCGATCACTTTCAATTTGTTGGAATTGAGGTGGAGCCTCAGAAGATTCTTCAGCCCTGAAAAGGCATTAGCAGAAATGCTGCTGATCTGGTTATGGTTTATGTAGAGTTCTTGCAGGTTGCTAAGGTCCTGTAGACAGTAATCAGTCATCTCTGTGATCTGATTTTCCTCCAGATGGAGGGTAGTGAGCTGGGTGAGATTGGCCAGTCCCACTTCCCGTATATTTGTGAAGTTGTTCTGTGAAAAATCCAACTCTGTCAAGTTGAAAAGCTGCTGGAGCTCATCGGAGGTCTTGGCAATGTTGTTGCTCTGTAAGAGGAGAACTTGCGTATCACCCGAAAGGTTGCTGGGAATTCTTGTTAAGCGGAGATCATTGCAGTCCACTGTTGTGGCCTCTCTATATGTGGATTGAGGAGTGAACCACGGCCTGATTTCACATACACAAAGTTGTGGACATTCATTACTCTGCATGGAAGACTCAGTTAATGAATTCACTAGCAATTCCAGCACCAAATGGCAAGCTACTAAGGCAAAGCGAATCCTAGCCATGCTGGTTTGGTAGGAAGTTCAAGCCTCCACTTTCTTCCAATTTAACGAAGTCTAAATACTAGTAAGAGAGATCCAGGATAGCAAGCACAAAATGTAAACATTCAAGCAAAGTTTTAGTTGTGATGTGTGGCTATCCAGAGTCTGAAGGGCAATTTTTTGAGTTTTCAAAGGGCAGGAAGTGATTGGGAGTCTTTTAACAGCGCCTCTCAATTCCAAGCCTGGGCACAAAGCTCCACAGCGTGAATTAGTTCAGCCAAATCAAGGTCTGGAGACGTGCCTGAAAAGCAGATTAGGACAGATGTTATGTTCCTTCCACATGCTTTCTACATTACAGTCTTTTCTTCATTTACTAAAAAGGCATAATCATTCTCAAATCTAATAGTGGAGGCTATCCCAACTCCATTTAAAGAAACTAAGCAAGATTGAAATTGTAGGGCACTCCACTAATGCCCACCCCATTTTACTGTATCCAAACTATTTTTTTGATGTATTTTACTTCATCAGTGAAATTAGAACTCTTTGTACTATTTCTGGGTGAATTCACTTAAAACAACAACACAGCCAGCAGAAAGGTTTGGAAAAGCATGAAATTATCATTTCTTTAAGGGACTGATGACCTCAGAAACTAAGAACTCAAAATATTTTTCAAGTGCCAAAAGAATTCACAATAAAAAGTTGCCAAACTTTGGAATAAATATTTATCTATTTTCCTTGTTAGTTGCATTTTCCATGTCTTCTGCAAAAATTATTTGGCAATTATCATGCTTATATTATCTTTTTTCATATTTGTTTTTAAAATTTTTGAGTTCTAAATTCTTTCCTTCACTCTAGCTCCTCCCCCATTCACTAAGAAGGCAAGCAATATGATATACATTACATATGTGAAATCATGCAAAACATATTTCTATATTATATGCTTATATTTTCAGTTCACTCATTTGTGTACACATTGCTTACTCCCAGGAAAATGTAAGGTCCTTGAGGGCATGAACTTTGTTGTTGCATCCCCAATGTTTACCATGGAGTCTGGCACATAGTAGGCATGTAATAAATGCTTACCAAAATGAATTATTTACCTTTTCAACTCATCTCATCTCACCTTCACCAAAGAGCAGTTTTTAAGTATAATATTATTGATATATTTAAGCAAATTTTATCTAGCTCTATAACTACTGTATTTGTTAATGTGTATATACATATAGCTACATAGTCTGCATATACATATATACACATATTGGTCGTACACACATACATAGCTTCAAAACTCAGTTAGCTTTTGCAGGACATTGTTTACTGATTCAGAAGGGAGGTCATGCTATTGTTAAATCTGATGTATATATGTGTGTGTATGTGTATATATATATATGTGTATATATATAAAATTATGTGCTATACACATATATAATTCCATTGATCTCATGAAAATATGGTTACCTGCCTGAATCATGCATTTTAAGTGTTAAACAGATAGTAGTTGGCTGGAGAAGTGAGAAAGAAGGAAATCTGCTATCTGTACATTTATTTTTAGCCTCTATTTGTTGATTCTAATGGAATTCCCTTGATGTCAGAAATGTATTTCTTAGCTGGTAATAAGAATGGCCACACTGTTCTAGGTGTTATATTTTAATGAAGTATAAAAGACTTTTAGAATTCTGACTTTACCCAACTTTCCAATATTTGTAAATTCCTACATGCATGTACAAACTGGAGTTGGTTGTAAGAGCAGGTATTTAAACCAGAATGAAAGGCTTTCTAAGATGTCATACTTCCTCTCTCCTCCAATGCCCTCTATCACCATTAAATGTTGCATGAGAACGTATGCTTCTGTAGATGGAAAGTATTGTAGCTTTCACTTCATCCACAGGGATATAAAAAGGAATTTCCATTTAAATTTGAGCAAGCCCAAGATTGCAAAAAGAAAATGATACGGGACCAAACTGAGTCCCACTCATTCATCTTTGCCTTTATTGGGCATTGCCTCTGATTTCTGTGTGCTGCATACTTTCCCAAGTCAATAGTGGCAGTCTCTGGCTCAGGCATTTTCTATCACAGCAATGTTTAACAGTTTTTTAAAAAGATGTTCTTTATAAGTCACTTACGTATTATGTCCAAATCTGTTTTAGCCTTGGGGAAGTTCAGATGTAACAATAAAATGAAAATACAATGCAATCAAAAAGTTACTTTTGATTGGTTTCCCACACCCCAGTCCACTTGAATGCCTGTGCCCCCTCTGAATAATGGCCTGTGCACCAGCATTTAAAACAGCATGGAATAAGATGGCAAGTGACTAATAAAACATGAAGCTTCATTTTCTTTTGTGAAACTGTATTGCTGTGCTTAGTCAGGAAATGGAACATTTAAGACAGACAGTTATAAAATATATATCTAAGTGAAGCTTTTCTAAGGGAGAGGGGTGTGTGTGTGTGTGTGTGTGTATGTGTGTGTGTGTAGTAGACACATCAACAATGCTTATATTTGCTTCAAAAAAGTAGAAAATAAGCTGCTCCACTGAATGTCAAAAAAGAAGATCTCGAATTACAAATCTGGAAAGTCAGCTGTATGAAGAAACAGGAGCTGTTTCAGGTAGCACAGCCAGATCAGGGTTCTGTACCTGAAGGAAACCCAAGCTCAGTTTTAATTTAATCAAGTATTTATTAAGCAAATGCCATATGCAAGCACTTTGCTAGGCACCAGGGAAGAAAGGAAGGAGGGAGGGAGAGGGGAAAGAAGGGAGGGAGGGAAGAAGAAAGTCAGGGAGGAAGAAAGGGAGGGAAGAAAGAAATAAGTATGTCTTAAGCATTTACTTTGTGCCATGTGCTGTGCTAAGTGCTTCACAAATATTAACTCATCTGATCTTCACAATCATCTTGGGAAGTAGATGCTATTACGATTATCCCCATTTTACAGTTGAAGAAACCAAGGAAGACAAACAAGAAATGATCTGGTCAGGGTCACATAGTTAGGAAGTGTCTGAGATTGGATTTCAACTCATCTTCCTGACTCCAAGCCTAGCTCTATCTGCTGTGCCATCTAGCTGTCAGGGACATACTAAATTAAACAACGGAAGTCTTACCTGAGACAGTTTTATGCTCTTTTGTACAACTGTTCCTACAAAATTTCTAACTAAAGATATTTAAATTAAATGTGTGTTTAAATAAGTAAAAGTATTTAAATTATATATTTCTATATAATATTTATTATTTCTTTATTTTATATGAGCATTTCCCTCTCCCTCTCCCTCTCTCCTTGTTCTCATGTTCTCACAGCCATCAAATACTACAGCATTTTGGTCAATGAAATTCTCCCACTGAAAACACAGTATATGGCTTTAGTAATCCTTAATATTATTGCTTTTATTTAATTATCCCCAAGGTCCATTTCTGTTTCCTTTCAGGGTTTTCATATGACATGTACAAATGGCTATAAACTCACTGGGTTCCATAATTTCCACCACAGGTTTCTGTATTAACCTTAATTCAAAATAAAGTAAATCTGTGGGCTGCTTTCTTTTCTCCCATACCTGCTGTACAATTTCACCTAACGTTGGTGTGCTGGTAACATTGTTAAGGAGAAAAGCCAAGAAATAAAAATGTTATTCAGGTTGTGTCCTGAATCCAAGAAGTTGCAGTTAGTGGGCTTCCAGCAAAAACACATCCCTTTTTCTTCCATGGAGATCCACCTTAGACACTTTTGGGAGCAGTGGCCCCATTCCATCAGAAACAATATGAATTGCAATAATCATATTAAAATGTTTAGCTTTCTCTATGAATTATGCAACACCTATGGTTAAAGACCCACCTAGGATGTTGGATCTCACCTGCAATACCAAGGTAATCTTCCTGTCCTCCCCTCCTGCCCACTTCCAGAACATATACACAAGCTGTGGCTTTGAAATACCAATGGATGTGCAGTCAGAGTACCCGACATCCAAGTTAGTCACTTTACCATTTGCTCCTCATCGTATCACAGCTAGTTGGCGCAGTGGATAGAGTGCTGGGCTCATCTTCCTGAGTTCAAATCTGGCCTCACACACATACTAGCTGTGTGACGAGTGGCTTAACCCAGTTTGCCTCAGTTTCCCCATCTGTAAAATGAGCTGGAGAAGGAAATGTCAGACTACTCCAGTATCTTTGCCACAAAAACCACAAGTGGGACAATGAAGCGTCGACTGAACAACAACCTCCCTATGTAACAGAGCAAGTCATTTCGCATTTCAGAGACCTCTAAAATTAGGGGGCTGGACGAGAGGCTCTCCAAGGCCCCTTCTGCCTAAATCTGTGATCCTGATGCCTCATGAAGAGTCTATGGGATCAGAGAATACTGTTTTATTAAAGGTGCATGTGTCCACATGCGAACATACCCCTTTAACCTGGATTGCAAGAAGCGGTTTTCCTTTCCTTCACTCACATCATTCTAAATTAATTTCATTCAGCATCTTTTCACTGTCTGGGTCTTAAGCATGTGCACATATACACACCTATTGTAGGGTCTTCATAGCAAGCCTTGTATAATTTAAACTTTAAAAGCTTGAGATTGTAAGCATTTTAGACATAACCTTTTCATAGTAATTAAAGCGAATATACAGTTATCCCTTTCACATCATGAGGGTTAAGGGCATGGCGCCATCTGGAAACTCTATGTAAAATATTTTGGCCTTCCCTTCATACCAGAGAAGTATGAATTGTTTCTTTTTCTTTTATAGAGTGTTAACAGTATCTTACAGTAAAATTTGGGTTAAATATTTGGTTATATGTTCTGTGTCATCTTTTGTCCTTAATGTGTCATCTGCGACTTCCATAGAACTCCCCCAAAATTACCATTTAACTTCTCATTCCAACCTGGTGGAACTATGATGTGGAAAGTTGTAATGTAGAAGGGATAATTGTATTAAAATCTTGGAAAACTCCATCACATATAATTTATTCTTATTTCTCATCCTCTGACAAATGAAAAATAGCTATCTGTAGAAGAAAAGGGCCACCTGTCATGGGATGTCAGTATGTCAGTGTTGAGAGGGACTTCTGAGGGCAATCCAGGCCTACCAATGAGTCAGTCAGTTAGCAAGCATTTATTAAATACTCCCCATGCATGAGGCATGCTAAGCACTGGGGACACATTGGCAAAAACACAGGGTTCTTGCCTTCAAGTGGCTTCCATTTTAAATGGGGACACATCATGCAAGTATCTAGGTATAGTCAAGATCTATATAGTACAAATTGCAGATTATCTCTGTCTACATGTGTACACAAATCTCCTTTGCAATATAACCTGCTAAGTGACCATCCAACTTCTGCCTAAAGGCCTGTAATGATGGAGAAGCTATGACATTTTCTGCAGCAGCATCTCCCACTTGTGGATAGCAATAAGCATCAGGAAATTTGTCCTTATCTCAAACCTCAGCTTACCTCTTTGCAACTGCCACTTATTGCTCCTAGCTCTGTCATTGTGGGGGCTAAGCAAGGCAAACAGACACACAGAAGGATCCAGGAAACATGCCATTTCTTGTGTGTACCTTCACTCATTCTGTCTACACTTGATGACTTTTCTAAAATTATTCCTTTAGTTTACTTTCTGATCTCAGAATGGCCTGAAAGATTTATTTTGGCTTCTCCCTAAGATCCTCAAGGCACCGGCTTATAGAGTGGGACATTGGGATCTGCTCAGCTTCACTCTTGCATTCAGACTCTGTTAGACCTTAACACATTTCCAGAGGAGAAACTCATTCTCTGGCTACTCCTTTGATGAGGGTGCAGCCAAATTCTTTCAGCCTGTATGAACTCCCAGAGGGCTATACTATAGAAATTTTTGCCTATGGAGACTGAACTATGGAATGGATTTTGAGAAAGTACAGGCTATTAAATATTAATCTCTCAAGTCATGACACCCCCAAAGTGCTACTCTGATGTCTCACTGGCATGTTGAGGGGACCCCCCAGCAAAGCATAGGACCTAGAAGGTTCTGCCTCATTGGAAAGACTCTGGGCATGGTCTTGGCAATGGCCTATGACTGCTTCTGGAGGACCTGACCAGCTAATGTCACAGAGGCTTGGTCATCAGGATATGGGTCATTCAGTACCAAAGTCTGACCTATGGAAACATTTTTGGGTGCAAACATGTGATTTCGCTTGTGTGGAGGAACTCCCATGTAGAAACTCCACCCACAGATACAGACAGCGTTAAGAGATTTGAGTGTGGGCATGGAGAGGTTAGCTAGCTTGCTGTCATGGCTCTTTTGAGTTAAGGGAGAATTTGAACCCAGGTTTTTTTTTTTTTTGGCTCTGAGACTCATCTTCTCTTTACTATGCCATGACAATACAAAATGGCCATCAGTCCTTGGTAGTCCCCTTCTGTTTTCCCAGTGATGGCTGGGCAATGGAAAACAAGTCACAGCCATAACAATAAGATGAGAGCAGGGATGCTTAGAATTACATGGTATTGAGATCGCCTACAAACAGGAATTTAATTATTGCTACTCTAAATGTGAGATAATTGTCCGGAGCCATTATAGTACCAGAGAAACTAAATCATATTCATTCAGACAAGAGCAACACAAGGGAAAATACCAGAGGGACATCCCACCCTATCAAGATCATAGCTCTACTGACTGGCTGAGGTATATTTTTAATGTGCTTTCTGTATGTGTAGAGGCGAATCTCTCCAGGGAAGCCTTCCATGGTGGTTGTTTCATGGGCTCATTGTCAACATACTTGGGCACAGGGTTGTCATGGAGGCATGCCATTAATTTATTTGACAAATATTTATTAAGTAACTACTGTGTGCATAGCTTTGTTCTAGGTACTGGGGCACATACATAATAGAGATAAGACAAAGACCCTGCCTTCCTACAGCTTACTATCTAGGAGAGGGATAAGACATGAAACCTAGAATATTTTCAGTGCATGAGAAGTGTACAAATGAAGTTCTGAATGACATGCTTACTCACCAAAAACATCAGCACAGCCTTCATGGAGGAGATGGCATTTAGAGTACTTAAAAATGAGTCAAGTCAGTGTGGTAGAGTGGATAAAAAACTACTCTTGAAGCCAGAAAGATCTAAGATCATCTCTGACATGTACAGATTATTTGACTCCTGGGCAAATTGCTTAAATTAATGCTCCAGGCATATCTCAAAGACTACAAGCAGTAAAGAAGGTGCCTACTTGTAATGGGAAAGAGAGTTCCCAATACCAATGAAATTATGGGTGTAGTACCCACCTATTCCCTATTAAAAGATGAGTAGAACTCAATAAAGAGGAAGAGGGAGGCTATTACAGGTATTGGGAAGAGTCTGGCAGGGGTCTGAAGGCATGAGCATGAATGCATGCATAGGGTTCAGAGAATAATACAGTCAGTGGGAGACTAAAGTACTTGTATGGGGACAGTGTGAGATAAAGCTGGAAAGGTCTGCTGGCACCAGATTGGGGAAGGATGGGATACCAGATAGAAGCATTTGTATATCACTGAGTAGGTAAAATGGAGTCACTGAAGAATTTCAGCAGAGGCCTGTCATGATCATACATATGAATGAAGAGATATTTCTGGAAGCTTATAAAAGGTGAACTGAACTGAGGAGAATGTGAAGGTAGAGGGGAGCTCAGGTAGAAGTCTATTGGCATAATATAAGTGGGTGATGATGAGGGTGTGCAATGAGGGTGGTTATGGAAAAAAATAGCTTACAGAAGAAAGAGATACCATGAAATCAGAACCCTGATGGGTTCTGAAAGAGGGTGGAGTCAGAAGCCATTGCCAGCCTTGGAGTCCTTATAGTACCCAAGAGGAAACAGAAACAAACATAAACCATTTTCCTGGAGAATTTTGACTTTCTGCCGGAGGCACATAGGAATTATCCTTCGCTCTTCATTCTCACTCATAGCATCCTAGGCCCTTCTCTAGCCAACCATAACACCACCATTCTAATTCAGGCTCTCATCCCTTCTTCTTGAGCTATTACAATAGCCTCCTAATTGGTCCCTCTGTATTTAATCTTTGCCCTCTCTGATTGACTTTGACAAAGCTGCCAAATTTATATTCCTAAGTCACAAGTCTGACTTGGTTACTCCCCTGCTTAAGAAGCTTCAGTGACTCCCTATTATTTTGAGGATAAAATACAAATTTTTCTTTTTAAAACTCTTCATAATCTGGCAACAAATGATATTTCTAGATCGATTCTACATTAGTCTCCTTCATTGACTATATTCCAGTCATTTTGGCATACGGATTATTGCCCGTTCACATCCTCTGCTTAAATCCAGTCTCTTCCTAGCTTTAAGATCCTGGGCAAGTTCTGGAACTGTTCTTGGCCTTGGTTTCCTCATCTGTCAAAGGGGGATAGTAATAGCACCCACCTCACAGGGATGTTGTAAGAAGCCAATGAGATAGAGGAAATAAAGTATTTTTCAAGCCTTGAAACGCTATTATAAATCTATCATCATCATCATCACGACTATTGTTGTTGTTGCTACTATTCCCATCCACGTCTTTTCTTGGTGTCTGCACAAGTTACATCCCATTCCTGACATATTCGCCTTTGTCAATGCTGTGTCTTAGAATTAACAGCATCCTCAGCCCAGTGCCACCTCTTTCAAGTAGGCTTCCCTGATTACCCAAGTTGTAAATAATCTCCTTCAAATTACTTTATATCCATTTAAAAATTATACATATTGGTGCCCATGCTGTGCTGTCTTCTCCTACCTGCATCTGGCAGGTGTAATCTCCTTTCATTTATGTCTCTATATCCTCACATACCTGGCTCATAGCAGGCACTTAGTAATCCCTGTTGAGCAGAAGTGAATTGGGAGAAGAAAAGGGAGGGGACAAATAAGTGAATAATAATTCACTGTGCTACCATACAAACTTTCCCTTGGTCCCAAAGAAATATTGCTTCCCCGTGGCAAAAATCTTTAGAAAAAATTTGTTGGACTCTTATGCTACCCTTAACCATTTTCTAATTCTCATCTTTCTCTTGCTAATCACTTCTACAAATTATGTTCTTCATTCACCCATCGAACAAGCAAAACTTGCCACTATTTGGGTTAATAATTACAGTGAGAGACTGCATACAGGATAAAGAGCTATAACGGTCTCCATGATGCATTAGGAATAAAATGAAGTTTATGTCCTACCCTTTCAAGGACATAAAAGAGACAGTGTGTGCCCATAGGCAAGTCCTAAAATTCCTTTGCATAACGAAATGTTCCTGAGAGTCCATATTATTCATCAGTAGGCTAAGTTGTCTGGGATAGTGGGCCAAACAAATGAATAAGGACACACTGGGGTAGGGATGCCTAATTTTGGCTTGGCCACACAAAGCTTTCAGTGTGACCTTGATCAAATAAACATAATATGGTACCTTCATTTCTTTACTCTCTGAGCTCAAAGAAATCTCAGGAAGTCATCCAATCTGTCCATCCTCCTATGACATTCTAATCATCTCTAACTTTTTGGCGGTGAGGGTTTTTGGTTAGGGGGAAAAAGTGAAAGAGAAGAAATATCAGATTTGGGAATTCAGTATAATTCAACAATTTGTTAAAGGGATTCTATGTGCCAGGGACTGGGCTAACCATTAGGAATAAAAAGACAAAAAAAATGCCCTCAAGGAGCTTATATTCTATTGGAGAAAAATCTCTCATCTCATCTCTTAACATTGCTTTGGTTTAAATGCCATTGTACAAAGGATGACAGGACCATAAATTTAAATCAAGAAGGATTTAATAAACATGAAGATTACTTGATTAAGTTTAAAAATTCATATGAGCCATTTTAAGAAAATCTAGGTTTGAAAATCTGAATTACAGTGTACATTCTTAGGGCTGGAGACTATACTGTGCAGCAAATTTTCTCAGTGCACATAAAATAGTATATCATTCTTTATATGCAATTTTTCAGGAGAAATGCTGTTGTATAAAATGAAGCAGACCTGTAGAGATAAAGAGAATTCTATATAATAACTTTTAAAGCAGGTTTTCATATAATTATTGGATTTTTCCTCTGGAGATTTTTAAGGGAAACAGAGTAGACAGTCATCTCCAGGATGGCATGAATAGAGCCCTGCCAGGGCAACAAGTGAAGTGATAACCCCACAGAAGGTGGCTGAAAGGAGCACACCTCTGGAAGACACAATGTTCAATGTGGATGAGCCCAGGTCCAGGTTCAGTAATGGCTTCCTTGGGAGAAAAGGGAAAGTGGCTGCTTTCCAAGGTAAGTCTAAAAGCCAGAGTTGCACGATGGGAAATCATACAAAGGGCAGGGTCAATGTGGTACTGGCTAGGCTCCAGCAAAGGCATCAGTCCAAAAACAAAAGTTAAAAAACCAAAAACAATTGAATGAATAAAAGCCAAATACTGAAGAGGCTGCAAGGTCTGTTTGACAGAACATTGGAGAATAAATCCTGAGGAAATTTTAGATCCTACTGCTGTTTCGCCTGAAGAACAAAGTCAAGGTATTTTAACTGCTCTGTGATTCAATTTAGAACCCCGAGATTTTCAAATCTGAAGGGACTTTTGAGATTGCTGATCTAACCTTTCTGTCTTC
This sequence comes from Phalanger gymnotis, assembly GCA_028646595.1. Taxonomy (NCBI): domain Eukaryota; kingdom Metazoa; phylum Chordata; class Mammalia; order Diprotodontia; family Phalangeridae; genus Phalanger; species Phalanger gymnotis. Next base: position 344,042,538 of record CM053624.1, read on the forward strand.
AGATGAGGATATGGGAGACCCAGTGATGGTAAGTGACTAAAGCTAGTTAGTAGCATAGCTGGGATTAGAAGTCAGCTTTCCCAACTTCCACGGTAGTAGATTAGGAGTCTGAGAATCTCCATTCAAATCCTGGTTCAGTCATTTGCTACATCTGTGTCCACAGGTATATCACTTAATTTCTTTAAGCCTCAGTTTCTCATCTGTTAAATGAGAGAGTTGGACTATATGGTGTAATAGAAACAGTAGAATATTAGCCATTAGGAATAAAGACAAAAAAAATTTACCCCTAGGGACTTGGGTAGGAAACTGAGCATTTCTTGGTCTGTTTCCTTATCTGAGAGATAAGAGAATTGGATTAGGTGACTCTAAAGTCATTTTCACTTCTAAATCTATTATCCCATCATTCTAGTAACACTAGACCTTGATCACCTTGGTCAATACAGTTGTGCTGTCATTGCTTGGTTATTTCAATCATGTCTGACTCTTTGTGACCCCCATTTGGGATTTTCTGCACAAAGATACTAGAGTGGTTTGCTATTTCCTTCTCCAGCTCATTTTATGGATGAAGAAACTGAGGCAAGCAGGGTGAAGTGACTTACCCAGAGTCACACAGTAAGTATCTGAGGCTGGATTTATACTCATAAAGATGAGTCTTCCGGACTCTAGGCCCCATACAGTTCTAAAAGTCAACTATTTTGGGATCATGTCTATATAACCAGCTTTTATTTGCACTGTGCTTTGTATGTCCAACACTAGTACTATCAGGCAAATAAGGGTAAATATTCCTCTTTCCTCTAATTTAGTAGAATAGAGAATTGAGAAATCTAAAAAGGCCTATAATAATCATCTAAATGCAGTTAAATGAAATGGAATCAGGAAAAATGTAAACTCTTATATTTAGGTTGAAAAAACCAACTGCACAAGCCCAGGATGAGTAAGATATGACTAGGCAACAGTTTACTTGGCTAAGACCTGAGAGTTATTTTTTCTGAGAGTTTTTAAATTTAATTTTTAATTCATTTTGAACTTAAATACACCAAGACAAAAAAAAAGAACATTTCCATGTACACAGTACAACCTAAAGAGAGGATTCACTGTAAAACCATGACTTTACATTTCACATTGTTGACTTAAAAAAAAAAAAAAACCCTGCTATATAATAAGTACAACTTGTCATTTTCAAAGTTGACATGAGGGTTTTAATCAACTGCAAGCTCTATATAAGACAACAACAGGATGTGACGGGTTGAGAAAAATAACAAAAAATGCAATTATAATATAGTGGGGTGTGTGTGTGTGTGTGTGTGTGTTTGGAGAGGGCTGGTCAATCATAAGTCTGTTGGATTTAGAACTGGAAGAGATCATGTAAGTTTAACTCCTAAGTCATTTCATGGTTGAGGAAGCTGAGTTCCACACAGCTGCAAAGGCTGGCGTAGGGTCATGACCCACCTTACCTGACTTTCGTCAGACCACATCTGGAATAGTTGAAGAAACTAGACATCTTTAACGTGGAGAAGACAAGATCTAATAGGGACATGATGGCTGCCATGTGCAAGTATCTGAAAAAGTTGTCATAAAGACTTATAATTGCTTTTCTTGCCCTTGCAAGAAGTACTAGGAGAGATGGGTGGAAGGTGTAGGAAGGCAGTTTTGGTTTTATATAAGGAACAATTTCCAATAATTAGAGATATCCAAAAGTGGAATGGGTTACCTCAGGAGGGTGTGTGGTAGAGGAGCTCTCCAAATAGAGGCCAAATGACCATTTGTCAGGGGAGGAAGGAAACCTGGACAAGTGATTAGGGCAAGAGTGGGGAACCAGTGGCCTCGAGGCCGCTGGTTCTCCACCCCGGATTAGGGCACTGGACTTACAGTTTAGGAAGACCTAGGTTAGAATTCTATCCTAGACACTTCTTAGCAGTCTGACCTTGAGGAAGTCAGTTAAACTTCCTTGTATATCAGTACCTATACCTGTAAAGGGAAGATGATAATGACACCAACATTCCAAGATGTTCTGAGAGGAAATGAGACTTATACACACACACACACACACACACACACAAACACACACAAATATATATGTGTATATATATATCACTATGCAGACTTTAAAATTATATTAAATTCAAGTAATAATTATATTCTAGAAGAAACTTCTGTTCCCATATGAATTCAACAGGCATTTAAGCATCATTTGAAGGCATTGTGCTGGGGATTTAAAGATGAAAAACATCTGAGTCTCTGCCATCAAGAAGCCAAGAAGCTGAGTTGACCTTGAAGGTCCCTTCTTCCAACAATATTTTTCTTTGATTCCTTATTCCCTGACAGTGTCTGCATTGCTCTTCAGATGACTCTTAGGAGAAACTAAATATTGTGATTTATTGATAATTTTTCACATGCATGTCTTATCTCCCCAGACAGATAATCAGTTCCTTAAATGCAGGGATTACACAGTATGTATGCTTCTTTCCATTCCCCATAGTCCCTTGCAAGGTGCTATGTGCAGAGTTATTACTCACGGAACAATTGTTAAATGAATAATTGGTGATTCTTGTCTTAGAGGAGACGGTAAACCAGGTGCTTGCCGTCTAGAGGGGACTGGATAATTCCTTCAATTTTAAGAATGACCCTTAGACCTAGACAGATAGAATTACCAACCTTCATGTTGCTTTAGCTTGTCAGGAACTCATGATCTGCTGAAGAGTGTCAGAGACTCAACAGAACCCCGTAAGTGAATTTCCCTCACTTTTTTGAGTGCTTAAAACTACCAAAGTCCAATGGATCAAGTTCTGGGAATGAAGTCAGGAGACTGGGGTCCATATCTCAACTCTTTTTCTTCATTTCTAAAATGGGGGAAATAATATTTTACTTATCTCTTTCTTGTGGTTTTTGTGATGAAATCCTTTTCTTAATCTTAAACATGTGAATTCTTAATACTGCTTTGGAATGGATATAGTACAGCATAGTGAATAAAACACTAGACCTGGAGTTAGGGTAGGCCTGGGTTTAAATTCACCTTAGATATTTACTAGGTATACGACTGATCACTTAACCTCTGTATACCTCAGTTTCCTTAGATGTAAAATGAGGGGGCTGGACTTGATGGCCTCTAAGGTCCCTTTTACCTCTAATGTCTATAATAATCTTATAGTTTATATTATTTAGAAATGGTTGAAATAGGTACTTAATTTGGTATGTATAGACATGTTACATCCCTAAGAAACCTGAATCCATTTATTAACTCTGTTTCTCATTTTCCTCATTTAAAAAATGGGATTATCCTCTACGAATTTGGTACTTACAGGGACTGAAAAGAACTCGGAAATGTACAGCTTGGATCCGCCTTCTACACAAGACTATTCTAGATCCTTGTTGGTGCTCTCTTTCTCCTAAAATTTTTTAACTTTGCACACGTGCAGCATTCCTTCTGTGGTGCTTATCCAACATATACTCACACTGAAAGGGTGGTTCCTGAGTGAGGGGTAACTAGCACTGCAACAAGTTTTGTGTACTCTGTAGGTTTATCCTTCTGTTACTATAGGTCCTCAGCCCCCAGTGGTGTGCTTCCCATTGACAATTAACCAATAAATATGCAATTAGCTCTTAGCGAAAATATGTATTAAAATAGTATAGTAAAAACAGTAGCTACGAAACACTTCCCCATACCTCTGGGTCACTCTCTCTTCCCTCCTCCCTCCCCTCTTTCACACACATACATATACACACACAAATACACACACCTGTGGAAAGAGTGCAACAACTTAGAGAAGTGCAATGGTCCTGAAGCATACATGTAAAGAACACACGTAGCCAAGGCTACTCACTCCTCCAGTGCTGCCAGGACTCCAAGTCCTTTCTCTAAAAGCACCCTCCTCCCACTTGGTGCAACATCTCTGCTAGACAGTTTGCTCAGCTGGGTTCCCAAGGTCTGTCCCTTTCTACAGCTCAGTTTGCAATTGCCAGAGCTAAATTTTCCTTGAATCCATAGATGGCTCTCCTTTCTGCTGCCAGAGATCCTGCTTCCTCTCTCAGGTAAATCCTTTTCTGTATCTGTGTATGGTGTGTGTGTGTGTGTGTGTGTGTGTGTGTATGTGTGTGTGTGTGTGTGTTTTTTTCCAGGAACTAACTACTGAATGGTGTCTTCTACTGGGCTGCTGCTAGACACCACAGCCATGCTGAGTAAGGGATACAAGAACAAGACCAACCTCTTTCTTCCCAGCAAAACTAAACAGCTGGATTCTTTTTCCACTGCTGGCTGTCTCTGGAACATGGCTATTTGAAAGATCAAGGTGTATGGCCAATTTTCAATGCAGTCAGTTATATTGTCCCTTCTGATCCAGAGACATGCTCTCACCATTTCTAAAGGGATCCGTAGGTTTTAAAACCTTGTTGCCACATCAGTTTCTTGTCATACATGTTTAGATCAACTGAATTGGGATGGTGAATCAAGTTTCCTTTCCCCATCTGTATTTTGTATTTATATGCTTATCTAGGTACGGATTTTATCTCCTCAGTAGAATGTTAGATCACTGAGTGCAAGGAATCTTTCATTTTTGTCTTTGTATGAGTACCTTTGTAGGTAGTTTAAAAACTGTTGAATTGAAAGCATTTTTTTTTGTTATTTTCTAGTGATTGGTCTGATGGGGTCTGATTGGTCATCTTATCATTCTTTCTTGGTCTAGTCATACTCATGGAAAATATTGTGATACTCAACAGTAAGGCATACACCCCCTGCTCTAAGGCTTAAGTGGGATCTTGGCTGTAAGAGTGTTTAATAAACTGTAAATGTAAATGTCTTACTGGGCAATTTGGATGCATGGGGTTGATAGCTTTCCAAAACAATAGAAAAGAATAGAATGATTCACTCATGTCAGAAAGGGGGTTTTGACTTCATGCTGGTCAATCAACTGTTTATTGAGCACTTACTATTTGCCAGTTTTGGGGGAGAGGTGAAACACAGCTACTGACTTTAAGGAACTTACATTCTAATGGGAGAGGGACATGCATTGATCTGTAAGTCATCCAAACAAAACAGATGCAAGGTAACCCTGGGGTGGGAGAGGCACAAGCAATTGGACCTGGATAGGCTTCTCATAGATGGTGGCAGTCGGAGCTGAGTCTTCAATATCATGAAGGATTCTAAGAGGTGGAGGCAAAGAGGGAGTCCATTCAAGCATGGAGGACACTCAATGAAAAGGCCCAGAGATGGGAAACAGAGGCTTGGGAGGAACAGGTAGACCCAGTTGGCCAGACTCTTGCGGAGTGCCTGTGGGAAAGTAATGTCAAATCAAGCTAGACTGGACATGGGTGGTGACGAGCTTCTAAGGACAGAGGAGGCTGCATTGGATTCTTGAGCTCATAGGGAGCTACTGGACTTTATGGAGGACATGGGAAGGATGAGAAGCTCTAATAGACACTTCAAAGAAAATCACCTTGACGGTCTTGTGGAAGATGCATTAAGGGCAGGAGAAACTTGGGCTTTAGGATTAGGAGGCTGTTACCATTGCCTCAGTAAGAGGTGATGAAGGCCTAAACTAGAGTGAGTGGGCACAGAGGTAAGAAATGTGGAGGTGAGAATGATAAGACTTGGCAAAGCCAGGTGGCTAGAAGGAAGGGTGCTATCCCCGTGACAGAAAGAGGCACGTTTGAAAGAGGAAGGTGTTTAGGAGGAAAAGATCAGGAGGTCCTTTGTGCACAGGTTGAGTTTCAGATGACCATGGGACTTATAGTTTGAGATGCCCAAAAGGCAGTTGATGATGCCGGAATTCACTGGACAGAAAGAAGAGATATTTTGAGTCTGAGGTAGAGGAGGCATTGGCTTGATTTGATTCAGCTCTTCTGTAGAAGAAAAAGCTTTGGGCTCTGAATCAAAAGACCCAGGGTGGAATCCAAGTTCTACTACTCACTACTTGTAGGACGTTAGGTAACTCTGTGGCTTTGTGCCTCAGTTTCCTCAACTGTAAAACAGAGAAGCTTGACCAGATAACCTCTAAGTTCCTTTCCAGCCCTAGATATCTCAGAATCCTACCAACCTATAACAGGGCCTTTGGGTCAAAGTCGTAATGGCATTAGATAACCTATTGCCAATGATAAGCTCAAGAGGGCCCAGAAGAATGCAACCAGGGTGGTGAAAGGCCTAAAGTCAGAGTCAAGAGGAGGAAACAGATGAGTATTTTAAAAAGAGGGGCTGTGACACTTGTCTTCAGGTATCTGAAAAGCTAATACATGGCATAGGGACTGGTCTCATTTCGCTGGGCCCAAGAAGGCAGAGGTAGGAGAAATGAGTAGAAGTGACAAGACATAAATTTAGGCTTGATGTCAGGAAGACATTCTTGACAAGGACAGCTGTGCAAGAGGAAAACTGGGCCGCTCTGGCAGGTAGTAGAGCAGCTAGGTGGCTCAGTGGATAGAACTCCAGTCCTGGAATCAGGAAGACCCATCTTCCTTTATTCAACTCTGGCCTCAGACACTTACTTAGCTGTGTGATCCTGGGCAAGTCCTTAACCCTGTTTGCCTCAGTTTCCTCATTTGTAAAATGAGCTGGAGAAGGAAATGGCAAACCACTCCAGAATGCCAACAAAACTCCAAATGGGGCCATGAAGAGTTGGATATGACTGAAATGACTGAACGATGAAACGAGAGGTAGTAGGTTCTTCCTTATTGCAGCCAGCTAAATGGCACGGTGCATAGAGCTGAGTCAGGGAGTCCTGAGTTCAAATTCTACCATCTTAATGGCTATATGAACCTGGGCTACTCCCTTCTCCTCTATCTGCCTGTTTTCTCATCTGTTAAATGAGGGAGCTGGATTAGATGGCCTTTAAAATCCCTTCCAGCTCTACATCTGTGATCCCATGAATCCTGCTGACCCATTGATTCGGTTACAATTCATGGTTGTATAGAAACAGTTGAAAAAAGTCTTAGAAGTACTATATTTTAAACCAAAACACGCTCTAAATATTGCTTAGTTAGGAACCTAGGTGGTACAGTGGATAGTGTGCCGGGCTAGAGTCAGGAAGACCTGAGTTCAAATCTGGTCATCAGACACATACTAGTTGTGTGACCCTGGGCAAGTCACTTAACACTGTTTGCCTCAGTTTTCTTATCTGTAAAATGAGATAGAGAAGGAAAAGGTAAACCACTCCAGTATCTTTGCCAAGAAAACCTCAAATGGGGTCCTGAAGAGTTGGGCATGACTGAAAACTACTTAACAACAACAAAGTAGGGACATTACTGTAACTGGATCAATCTTTTTGAGGGTTGGATAGATAACTACACACAAATTCACCTACAAACACACATGCGTCCTTCCTGAAGTTGTAAATTCAGCTGTGACTATTTTGTTAAACCATTCACTTAAAATGTATATTGTTAAGTACCCACTGGGAGCCAGGCATTGTTTCAAGTGCTGAGGGGGCGAAGACGAAAACGAAAATCCTTGCACACAAGGATCTTCGTGTTCTTGTGGGGTGAAACGACGCGTACCCTAAAGAAAGGCAATGTGATATTGTGGAAACAGAGCTGGATTTGAGTTCAGAGGGCCTGCCTTTGAAGCCCAGGTATGCAACTTACTACCTGTATGACCTTCATCAAGTCACAATTTGTAAAATGAAGACAGTCTGGTGAAGCCCACAGACCCTTAGAATAATGCTTGTTGCCTCTATTTACAGTGAAAAGAAATGCTAAATTGGAAATAATTGGGTATTGAAGGCAAAGATGTATTTTTTTTTCTCTCTATCATTAAGAACAGGGACACAGGTTGGGGAATGGGGGAAACTAAGACTTCCTGGCCACAGAGCATTGGAACAGACAGAATCACTCTGTTTCCAACAAAGAATGTTGCAGACTCCTTAGGACATCTTGCCTTCCTTGGAGACTGGGAAGTTAATTTTCATTATATTTCATGAGATGTAAGAAGGACTCCCAAGTTCACAGAAATTAAAAAAAATGTGATACCTAAGAATATGACTAGGTGTTGCCTCCCTTGAGGAAGAAACCATGACAGGATATTTGAATGCACAATATGTGGTTCCTCTCTGAGTATCTCACAGTTGCTGTTCAGTTATTTTTTCCCCCTTGGAAGCACATTTCCAGCCTGTATTTAAAGAAATGATGCCATTAAAAAGAAGGGGAAAAAGCTTCACATTTGCTATAATGATACAGTGCTAATTAAATCTTTGCATCCTACTTAGAATTTTAATCTTAGAGTTTAATGGGGAGCCCCTTTAAGGGAGGCTCCTTTAAGTACTGCATTAAGGACCCTTGCTACCTGAAGTGTTTTTGCTTTTAACAAATTGGAAACCAAGTACCTGAGAGTGGCACCTGTTGGGGCTACTATCCCTTCCTCCCCAACCAAATCCACATGTTTGGTATTTACAGAAACTTTTACATTTCAGTTTTAAAATTGATGGAACCAAGTCACTTTTTTTTCTTTGTGAGATTACTATGGATGCAAAGATATTATAACCAAAATGTAGGTAACAGAATAGAGATGAATAAACAAGCTTAAATCCTTGGCACAAGAAAGACAGCATTGTGTGCAAAAAATGTTAGCCTTTGTAGCTACAAAGCAGTTTTCTATCTCATGATACTTCATCCAGAGCTCTGGGATTGCTGATAGTAATCTGAGAGCATGAACAAAAGCTAACTATCACTTTTTAATTGATCGGGCTCTTGAAAGTGAGATTTATGTGTGTGTGTGTGTCTATTGGGAGGGTGTCTCAAAACATAGCAACAATGCTTGTTTGAAATTATATTGAATCGTACACTCTTTACTTGTGGTGTCCAAGCCATCTCATTTAGGTATGCCTCATTGTTTTCCTAACACTTAACACATTTCTAGAAACCCGAAGATTTGATCACAGAATTTTAACGTTTAAAAAGACTCCACTGGCCACTGGGTTCGTCTTAAGGCTACAGAAAGAATTCCTTTTATGACATACTTGGCAAGCAGTTATTCAACTTTTTCTTGAAGACTTCCAATATGACTTCCATTAACTCTCATTTTACTCTGTGGAAGCCATAAATTTTAGGAACTTTTAAAAATATCAAGTTATGCCTCCATTGTATCCTTTTGTTTTAGCCTTCTTGGGCCAAACTGAATAAGTCTAATCTTTTCTAAAATTACAGCCTTCCATCTGTTACCTGGCCTGGATTCTCCCTCAAAACACTCACTAGATGAAGGGTTTTAAGTTCTGGTAAAGCCCATGGACCCTTTCTCAGAATCATGCTTTGAATGTATAATAAAATACACAGGATTAAAGTGTAAACCAATCTCATTGAAATAAAGATGTATTTCCTCCTTGCCCAAGTTTATAGACCCAATGGAATATATCTGTGGAACAGTGGGGGTCCACAGACCACAGGTTAAGAGCTACATTTAACTCTCCCTCTAGTACTTTACTTAAGAGCATCAAGAAATCTGGGCCCATCTTGAATAAAGGACATTTATCAAATGCCTACCTGGGCCTATTTTCTAGAATCATCTCCTACTTCAAGAAAGAAAAAAGTATACTTGGCTCAAGACTTTACATAAAGGGAAGCCTTTGCCAGATGACGTGTCTCAGTTTATTGTTCAGAAAATGTGGTCACCAAAGTTATTTGACCTTTTCAAGCTTTGGACTCTTTATGTAGCTATAAATATATTTCGTATTGAAGGCATTACCAAAGATTGGAGGTAGTCTCCAAAGTCTAACTTACTGTATTGTCTTTAGAATAAGCTTAGCACAGGACTTCCTAAATAAACCATTTTAATTTTTTGGCTAATAAGGGGACCGCATGGTGAGATCTAGAGCAATGGGAAAAGGTTGATTGGGAAGTAATAAACTGATGGGCAATGGTCAGAGATTTAGTACTGGAGAAAGCCTTAGAGGTCAGTCTAACTTCTTCATTTTATAGGTGAGAAAAATGGTAGAGATTATGTGATATGTTTACAGCAGGAAGAAAGGAAACATTTGTTAAACATCTACTTTGTTCCAGGCACTGTGCTACATGTTTACAAATACGATCTCATTTGATCTTCATAATAGCCCTGCAAGGTAGGTACTGTTATGATCCCCATTTTACAGTCTAGGAAACTGAAGCAAACAGAGCTTAAGTGACTTGCCCAGGGTCACCTAACCAGTAAGTGTCTGAGGCTGGATTTGAACTGAGGTCTTCTTGCCTCCAGGCCCAGTAGCCTATCCAATGAGTCACATAGCTGCCTCTGTGTGCCTGGGTCACAAATTCAGAAAGAGTTGGGGCCTATTTAGAATGCTGGTCCTTTTACTCCAAATTTAGCATCCCATCCACTGTACCACGATGCTTCCTTGTAAGGAAGGTACCATATATCTTACTATTTCCATAAGAAATAAGAAACAGAGGTTCAGAGAAGCTATCACTCGTTCACATAGCTAGAAAATATAGTTAGGATTTGAATGTAGGCCTCCTCTGACTCCAGGTCAGAGATAGCAGATGTAGAGCTCATAGGCACTCAGAGACCATTTCTTTCAATCCCTGTATTTTATAGAGGAAGAAAACTGAGGCCCAAGAAAGGTAAATGAGCTCCTGATCCACACACATATATGATCTTATGATTAGAGATCGAGAGTTGGAAAGGACCTCACCTCAAAGATGAGGAAACAGGCCCAGAAAACTTCAATAACTCCCTTAAGTTCACATCGGTAGTAAATGACTAAGGCAGGATTTAAATGCAGGTTCTCTAAATTCCAAATAATGTGCTGTTTCTAAATATTTTATTATACTGTCTCTAGTCTAGGGTGTAAGTCCTATTTGTCCACCATTTTGAGTTGTCCTGACATCCACCAACTTCTTTTAGGCTTGACAGGTCTTGACAGATGGGCCAGCAAAGGCAAAAACAGCACAAAAGTATAATGTACTGTGTATAAAGTAATAGCATTATGTAAGATGATCAGCCATCTCAGTAATACAACAATCCACGATAACTCTGAAGGACTTATGATGAAAAATGCTATCCATCCCCAGAGAAAGAACTGATGGAATCTGAATAGAGACTGAAGCGCATTTTTTTTTTTACTTTATTTTTCTTGAAGTTTTTTTTGTCTGTTTTCTTTCACAACATGACTATTATGGAAGTGTTTTATATGATTACACATGTATAATCTACATCGAATTGCTTACTTTCTCAATGAAGGGTGATGGGAAGGGCGGAAGGGGGAGAATTTGGAAATTAAAGTTTTAAAATGAATGTTAAAAATTGTCTTTACGTGTAACTGGGGAAAAATAAAATACCAAATAAAAACTAAAAAAATCTAGCAGCAAGATGGCTGGCCCTGGTTAGGTACCTTCTCCCAAAGGGAATAATTGCCAGAGGACAGAAAAATGGAGCCAACTGAAAAATCCAAGGCTAAGTTTATGCTACTGCTCCCTTGGGCTGTGGGCTGTATAAAATGCATGGTTTAGGTTACTAAGTTAACATGATAAGTTTGAATAACTGTCTCCTGTCCTATTCAATATGGATGCCACACTTGATAAATCAAAAGCCCTTCAGAAAAGGCTACATTTCTAATCGATGAATCCTAGTAAAAGAGCATTTCATCCAATGGTTCTTGTAAAGTGCATGATTTATTAGTGCAATATATTTCAGTCTTCAAAATCAGGCTGAGCACTTTTTATTTAAATCTTGAGGCAAATTCACACAGTGGATAGAAAATGAAATGCTTTCATTCACAATCCCGGCCTGGGTAAAATAGGGTTGATACTGCAGAATATAGGGCCTGTTTACCAAGCCAGATGCTGAAGTCCAACACTGCCGCCTTTGTTACTCTATTATAAATTAGTACTTCAGCAGGGTTAACATTTCACATAGGAAAAACACAAATGTTGAATGCTACGAAAACACTACTGTCGAATGATGTGCAGAAGAGAGCCAGTGGGCCCAGGGGAAGCAATGCGGGGATGCCTGGATTCACAGGGCCATGAGATCCAGAGGTGGTCCTGCATTCTAACAGATGAGGAAAGAGAAAACCGCAGAGATGAAGTGACACCATGGAAGGAACAGCAGGGGCTGTCTGGTGTAACCCCTCACTTTACCAGATCAAGAAACAAAAAATGAAATGGGTTAAATCAATTTGCCCAAGGTCACAGAGATGGCACCAGAGGTAAAATCTGAACCCAGGCCCTCTGACTCGAGTCACCTCCCTTTCCACTGAGCCACTGTTTTCAGGTGCTTATTAGAGGGATGACCCTGGATCACAACCTTTATTAGCCTCAGTTGCCTCATCTGTAAAATGAAACGCTCTGTGAGGATCACATAAGACCACGTATGTAAAGTGCTTTGCAAACTTTAAATGTAGCTGTATAAATGTCAGCTACTTCTATTACTATCACCACCATCAATAATAATATTAATAATAATAACATTTAGATCAGGGATGGGAAACTTACAGCCTCAAGGGCACATGTGGCCCTCTAGGTCCTCAAGTGTGGCCCTTTGAATCTTCACCTGAGGACCTAGAGGGTCACATGTGCCCTCGAGGCTGCAAGTTCCCCACCCCTGATGTAGATAATGCTTTAGAGTTTGCAAATCACTTTACAAATATCTCATTTGATCCTTACAACAACCCTGAGAGGTGGGTGCTTTTAATATACATTTTACAGATAAGGAAACTGAGGCCGACTTGCCCAGATATCAAGCTTTTAAGTCACAAGAGAAAGGATTTGAACTCTGGTAGGTCTTCCTGACTTTGGGTCTCCCTGGGCCTCTAATAGTACTTATAGTAGTAGATTTAGTGAAAAAAAAAAAAAAGACAAAATCCTGTGATCTGTCAAAGCTTGAACCTCCGGGGTCACTGGTTATCTCTATTACAATATTTTTTTCCATCAAACATGAATCAGCTTTTATAAGGTGACTACAATGTTCAGACATGGCTTTGAGTAATAACAAGACGCATACCAGGTGGTTTAGATGCCTCAAAGAGTAATGTTCCCTATTTATGGATTGTATGCTTGTACCATATAATTACAAGATATTTAGATTGAAAGCCCCCATAAAACAAATGGGGCAGATAAGCCTTATTGCGGAGAAATTAGACATTACTTTGGAGATCTCGGGAAATTATAACTTTACTTCAACATCCAGAACAAGCCACCCACTAACCGGTGCCTATCGAAGCACAGGGGAACGACCAGGATACTGTTGGGAAGAAAAGTGTGTCAGTCTAATAATAAGCATATCTCCTGGAAACAAGAGGGGTAGATTTGGAGGCAATCAGTAAAATGAGAGAAGAATCTGCTGATTGGAGTTCTAAGAGTCTCCAAAGATGGTTAGTTAACAAATATCAATCAAGTACTTACTGCTGGCAACTGGGAGCAATGTCTAGAGCTCTGGGCCTGGAGTCAAGGAGACCTGAGTTCAAATCTCTCAGACACTCACTAGCTTGTATGACTTGGGTGAGTCATGTTTGCCTCAGTTTCTTCAACTGTAAAATGAGAACAGTGAGCACCTAACTCCCAGGGTTGTTGTATGGATCAAATGGCAATATTTGCAAAGCGCTTAGCATAGTGCCTAGCACATTGTTTGGTCCTCTCCAACTCTTTGTGATCACATGGATCATAACACACCAATACTCTAATATTCTCCACGGGGTTTTCTTGGCAAGGATACTAGAGTAGTTTGCCATTTTCTTCTCCAGTGGATTAAAGCAAATAGAGGTTAAGTGACTTCCCCAGGATCATACAGCTGATAAGTGTCTGAGGCCAGATTTAAATTCAAGTCTTCTTGACTCCAGGCCCAGAACTCTACCCATTGAGCCATCTGTGTGCCTAGCACATAGCAGGTGCTATATAAGTGTTATTATTGTTGTTTTTGTTATTATTACTACTACTATGTGTAAAGAACTTCCCTATGTACTAGGTTCACTAGTAAGCCAATTCTCATGTTATAACTAAGGAAATGGAGGACCAGAGAGGTGGATATTGCCCAATATTATGTAACAATTCAAGTTAAAAACCTTGCTTTCAAGGCCAGATGAGCTTGTCTCCAAATCCAGTGCTTTCATGCCCTGGGATGTCTCACTCTGAAATCCACTGCCCTGGTCTCTATCTAGATTCTTAACTTTGGCAGTGGGAGAGAGAGCTGAAGGCTCCCAAGACACCGTTCCACCTTTTCTTCACACAGCTGCCAATCAGTTGACATTGGTAAGTCACACTGTTGATGCTAGAGTGTTTGGCCCAAGTAACTCAAACAAGGGTGGAATTTGCACCCTGGCAATCATCTGCGCAGCATCCTGGGGCTCCACCTGCTTTGAGGTCATGGTGACACAATGGCTTTCCACTGCTCCCTTTAGTCCACCATCTTATCTTTAACATAGATTGTTCTCTTAGCTCCCCAAAGGTCAAGAAAATCCAGTGCTCCTGCCTGGCAAAACTTCAAAACTGGGGCTGAGCCAATGGATGCTGTGCTTCCAATGTGGTCCCCAGGGCAGCAACTATGGCTCTGAAGTTTCTCCAGAAGCAAAGTTTCCCTTAGGGATCCCTGAGGGGCCAGGGCAATTGCCTACGGAAATCTTAAGTGGAACAATTCTGATCATGCTGATATACTGAATTCTAAGTATAAATGTCACTCAGCACACGAGGGGTGAGCATCCTTGTACAAGAAGAACCAACTATTCTCTTGGCTTCCATGAGATAAAGAAAGAAATGAAGCAAGAGTACAGGACAAAAGGAAGTAGAAGGTTCCTGGGACCCGGGGCCAAGGCATCCCTAAGAGAAGAGGGGCGGGGCCAAGAATAAGGCTCTTGGTATTCACTGGGCTTAAGCCCTTGTATAGTTTGGCAGCATGATGTAGCATACAAAACACTCCAGGGCACACACAACAGGAGGAAACATGAACAGTGGCAAACAATTAGCATTTATCACTCACCATCTTTGTGCCCAGGTGCCCAAGAACCACCCTGAAACACAGGAGACTGAGTGCTTACCTGGCTTTTTCCTCATCTTCTAAGGACAATTAGATCTAGAGTATAATGACCCAGACTGTTCATATTAGGAAAGACTTCCTGTTTCTTCCAGCTTTTTCTATTGATTACAAGTGGCTCTGATATGGGACCGAAGCTGGTGCCCGCGAGACTTCTGGCAGCAGCTGCCTTCCTACTTAATAACTGCCCAGCTCTATTGCTACTACTTCTGACTTCCTTATTATAGCAACACGGTAGACCCACAATCGAAAGGAATCAGTAATACTTACTCTCATGTGAGCTGTTTTCATCAAACATGGAGAATCAATAATGTATTTTTGACATTCATTATTGGTTAAACTTCTTCCATAAACAGCAGAATGAAAAGGGTTATAGGGCTATAGAGTCAGAAGACCTGGGTTCAGTTCCTGCCTCTGATGCTTCCTACTTCTGTGACTTTAAACAAATTACTTAACTTCCAAAGTCCTCAGTTTTCTCATTAGAAAGTGAGGGGTTTGGATCATAATGTCTCTGAAATCCCTTTCAGCTCTATATCTGTAATCCTATCATAGAGCTTAGGAACAGCTAGGTCGTGCAGTGGATAGAGGACCAGGCCTGGAGTCAGGAAGATCTGAGTTTAAATCCAGTCTGAGTCACTTACTAGCTGCGTGACTTTGGCCAAGTCACTTAAGCCCTATTTGCCTCAGTTGTTCACCTGTAAAATGGGGATGCACTGGAGAAGGGAGTGGCAAACCCCTCCAGTATCTCTGCCAAGAAAACCCCATGGACAAAGTCCATGTGGCTGTGTAGACTCAAACACAACTGTAAACTCATAGAGTTTAATGTTCTCTCCATTTTGGTGGGGTTCAACTACTGCCTGTCAAATAGTGATGAATTCCAACTTGGAAATTCTAACTTGGAAGCTGGAATTCCTTAGAAAGGAGAAATATGAAAGAGTATCTAAGACAACCAATAACTTTTGAGGTAATGTGTTGTGAAGGTGAGAAGACTAGACTGGGAATCAAGTAATCTGGGTTCTCATCCTGGTTCTGTTACTTTGGGGGTATGATTTCACCTGCCTAGGTCTTAGTTTCCTTTGTGTAAAATGAGTGTTGGACTAGGGGATCTCTAACGTTCCTTTAAAGCTCTGACAATTTATATTTTATCATTGTATGAGGATTTTAAGACATACACACAACAGCACCATGAGAAATGGTACCCTTTATTTCCCTCCTTCACTTGAGATAGAACAAGAGAACGTGGGGCTTAAGTTTCAGTAGGACAATTTCATTTAAGATCAACGAACCTCTTTGAAATAAGAATTGAGGAACATTTTGAAAAGACTACCAAAAAACCCCAACAGCTTATGAAACTGTTGTACTTGGAATCTAAAGAGAACAGGAAACTTTGCCTTAGAAGACTTAGGTAGATAAAGGGAGCAGACAGAACTAGAGAATCCCTTGAGGGTCTCGTCAGACCCCTAACCTACATGTTGAAGTCAGGGAGGGAAATGATGAGCAATAGTTAACATTTCTACATTGGTTTTTGTTTACAAAGAGTTCTTTTCACAGACATTAAGTCACTTCGTCTTCCCAATAATCTTTTGCTGCCAAGCCTCATCTCCGAGCTGTTAAGTGCCTTGCTCAACACGCAGCTAGAAAGATGTCCCTAGACTTCACTTCCTGAATCAGACCTCCTGAATACCAGGGGAGCTCTCTTTCTTTTATGTCATTCTATAACCCCAGGAAGAGTTTGATCTTTCTTGTAGCTTTTCTCCACGGGCTCTGGTATTCCCATCAGTAATATAATTATCCAATGAAAAACTGTTGGTGTCAGATATTTTGCTTTTCTTCTTAGCAGTGTTAGGGGAGAAAGAATATTTTTCTATGGAGTATATCTACCCCTGAGTTTGGTCCAAAGCAGAAATTTGGGGATGTGACCAGATTTGCCCTAGCTGGGAAGAATATACTGTAGCACAAAGAGAAGTTGATTCCAGAAGCCAAGTGGAATGAAGGTAGAAAGAGAATTTTTAAAGGAGCAGATATAAGGACCACTTTTTTCCTTTTTTAAGAGGAAAAAAGATATAAATGACTTGCCATTTGGGAATTATGAAACAGACATTGAAATCCACATGATTGAAAATAAGAATGAAAAAAATGAAAAAGCATATATATATATAATTCCTTCATATTTATTTCTTAATTTTTGTCTCAACAAGTAAAGTAGTATACTTACAGTAGAATCAATTAATTTTAATCACGTTTTCTATAGTTTTAATTTTCTTTCCCTAATATGTCTATATGAAGTAATTACTTTGTAATTACTAGCATGATTAAACATTAAACAAAAGCTAAATCTTTATTTTGACAAGCCAAGTCTGCTTATGAGGCCCCCTTTTATTGCTTTATTTTAGGCACCACACAGCCTACTGCTGAACATTTGTACTCCAAGTGTAGGATTTCCGTGCTATATTAATAAAATGTCATATTGTACCAGTTACCAAGAGAGCTTCTAATTATTCAGGAGTACAACGTCCTAGGGTACGAATGCACCATTAACAATAGATTCACAATGGAAGGCATGAAAATTTCAGTAGAGAGACTCTGTTGATATCAAGCTATGGATTTGGAAGCCAACCAGTTCAAGTTCCACTAAGCACCATCACGTTGGTTTTGGCTTCCAGATGGAATTATATTATAGTTTATATTGACGAAGAGAGTTAGTTTCACTAACATAATGGTGACCATATTTTCCTATCTTATTTTGGAGGAACTGATGGTCGTTTGCTATGAAATGTTCTGCACCACCTAATATTTTTAATCAATGATAACCTGAGGAAGTTGCTAGTATTTTAAGAAAATATTTATTTTTTAAAATAATATAAAACATTCCATCTCTTTACTTTCAGCCTAGATTTGGCAAGAATTCTTTAGAGAATCTGCTACATGAAAGATTAAGGATGGCTTACACTTTAACTGAGAAAGTATCATAAGTAGATCTATGTTCACAAGAAAACATGACCTTAAAAGCGAGAGACAGATGTACAGAGGTGAATGCTTCATTAGCAAAGAAGTTCTTAGTGGTCAAGGTAGAAGATACTGCAGAATTTGAGGGCAAATGACTCTAACCACTAGCTTGGCCAACAAGTCAATAAGGGTGCCTGATGTGGTAGAAAAAGTGGAGGACTTAAGAGAGATCTGAACGTGAATGGCACCTTAGGTGGATACTTATTAGCTATGTGACCTGGAGAGCAAATCACTTGATGTTCCTAAAGTGACCTGGAGAGCAAATCACTTGATGTTCCTAAACCTGTTTTCTCATTTTCAAAAATAGGGTACAGAAATTCCTCTAGCACCCAACATCACTGGGCTGTTGAACAAAAGAGCTAACCCATGTAAAGCCCTTTGCAAAATTTTAAAGAGCCATATAAATGTTAGCAATTAAGATCATAGAGCTGAGCTAGAAAGGAACTTAAAAGGCCATATAGTCCAACTCTCTCATTTTCCGTATATGGAAACTGAGGCCAAGAGAGATTATGTGATTTGCTCAAGGTTCCACAACTACATAATGGCAGAACCAGGATTTCAAGAATTCCTTTTACTCCAAATCCAGTGTCTTTCCATGGCACAATACCAACGAACAAAAAAATGTATTTCTCTGTAATAAACTTGCCTAGTTTTTGTTTTAGAAATTTCACAGTGAGGAAACTCTCTTTACCAATGTGAGTCCACACCTGCTTTGCAACTTAAAATCTTAGAGAATGCTTAGAGCAGAGGCATCGAACATGCTACCCAGCCCAGAACAATCCCCAAGTACAGTCAAAACCAGCTTAAAATGTGGTTCTCAGCTGGGTTTCAATGTGTTCATGTATCAGTGAAAAAAAGTGTAGTTTTCTAATCAATATGTGATTTGCAGGGATCCTTACATACTTTTAGTACTCCCCTAAAAATAGGCCTCCTTTAGGGATCAGACTGTTGAGTCTGACACCACTGGTTTAGAGGTTAAGTGTCTTGTCCAGGATAACTAAGCCAGGATACATCAGAAACAGGCCTTAAATCCAGGTCTTCCTAATTCAAAAGTATGCCGTCTTTTCAATCTACTACCCTACCCCTATTGTTTGGTTTACAGAATCAGATCCATGCTAACTTTTTGGGAAATATTATTTATTTTTGGATTCATGTCAACCTCTTAGAGTAACTAACTTGGCTTTAAGGCTCTTTCTTAAGTAATTTTCCTTTGAACATTGGTTCCTTTAGAATACTGAATGCATTTGGTTTTCTTCCCCATTGGACAGCTCATCTGGCCCAGGGCAAGCCTGCAGGTAATTTCCAAAGACAGTGTGGTAAAGAGGAAATCTGTTTATAGGTCCCTTTCATATACCTGTAGGCCTGTACCCACTCTGTGCTAGGTGCTTTACAAATAACATCTTGTTTGATCTTCAAAACAACCCTGTGATGTCAGTGCTATCTATTATGAACTTCATTTTACAGTTGGACAAACTGAGGCAGACAGCCGTTAAGTGACTCTCTCCGAGCTAGTGTGTGTCTGAGGCAGAATTTGAATACATCTTCCTTCCTCCAGATCTGGCAGTTTACCTGCTGTGACACCTAATGGTTTCTGATATATGGGAGACCTGGGAGCCTGGGCTGAATACGCAATCCTGGATCATACTGTATATATAAAAAAATCCTGGACATAAGCTTATTTTCTCATAATTCATCATTTTTGATCTAAAGTAGAGTATATAAAATTTCAATTAGCTGGAGGCTTCTCAGATACTGAGTTCTAGTTAAATGAGATTTTAGTATAATTGTATCTACAGGTAAAATCAAGTGAAATTTGGGAATAATTTCTTGATGCTGCTGTTTTCCCTCCACATTGGTATTTGTACATTCGACACTAATGAACCAGTGCTATAAGGGCTTAGCTTGCCAATCATCTGAGCACCATAAATCCGATACCAGGCATTAGTAAGGTAGACTTCGGATTACACAGTTTAGGTCTTCTGGAATCAAATGGTTCAAACACAACAGCTGAGAACATTAAAATGACAGAAGGTGTTGTAAGTCACAGTTTATCCTATTCACTTTCTCTATTTCACACTTTTACAAAAGCAAAAATAAAGCCAACCATTCTAGCCAAGTGCCAGAACTATGTCATGTTGAGTCAAAGACAAAAGAATGACCTTGGGTGGATCATTACACACCTCTGGGCTGGCCTCAGGATCCTCATCTGTAAAAAAATGAGAGGACTCTCCCAGAGGGCTGCTTGGTTCTCTTCCAACTCTCTAAGATCCTATGATTTACTAAGTCAAGAGATCATCATGTTTCCTTGGCTTTATTGCTTTCAGCACTCATTTTCTCATGTCAATCTCACTTCTCAAACTTTTCTCCCCTAGTATGGGGAATGCCACATCAGGAAGGATTAAATTGTTGACAAGGGCAACTTAAACCAATGTCAAGTGAAACTTATTGATACCACTGGTGTTGGGGACAGGACTGTCACTCCCTAGCCCTATTTTCACTTTGTTCAATCACAGCAGTTATGTTCTAGGGGAATTATTAGAACTGTAGAATATGTGGATTGGGGAAAGTAATATATAAAATTGTGTAGGACATATAACACATGTATATGTATGACACACACTATATATACACATACATCTTCATATATACACACATTTCATATATAGATTCATCTAGATAAATCACATATAAAACCTAGACTATATATGTAATATACACACATATACATGCAAGTATAATGCACATATACGAAATAGGTATATGTAAACATGTACCCAGGCATATATGCATATATGTATGTATTGTCAATATACGCATATATAGTCTATGTTTTACATATGATCTATCTATAAAACCTAGGCAATCAATCATAGATGATATCTGTATATATAAATATATATAACTATATATGGTTGTATAGACCATCATATATGAATTGTACAAATAATTCTATTTATAGATTTAATATATATTCATAAATATGACTATCTAGTTTTTATTTATTTTATGTATGTGTGTCATGTGTGTTTACATGCCACACACTTTATACCTATTCGTCATCTATGACTGTTTAGGTTTTATAGATCATATATGCATATACACACCTACGTAACACACACTCTTACGTGCCCATACGGCATGTTGGTAAAATAAAAAGAATGCTGGATCTGAGGTCAGAAGGCCCAGGTTCAAATCCTGCTTCTGCTTCTTACTACCTGGGTGCTCCACCTCTGGCCTTTAGTTTCTTTGTCTGTGAAATGAGTGGGTGAACAGTTTTTGCACCAGAAAGCCTCTAAGATCTTTCCAGCTCTAAATCTATTATCCTAGCGTATAGGGAAATGAAATATTTTTTTTTTATTGGGAAAAATGATAGCTATAGAGACTCAGAAGTTCTGGTTTAATTCCCTATTTCCTCTTCTTTGGAAGTGCATGAACTAACTCAAGACCTCAAATCAAAGGTACAGAAGTAGAAGATTCTCTCAGGGGCAGCTACTTGGTGAAGTGGTGCCTAGAGTACGGATTTGGAGTTTAAATTTGGCCTCGGAAACATATTAGCTGTGTGACCTTGGGCAAGTCATTTAACTTGTTTGCCTCAGTTTCCTCAACTGTAAAACAGGGATAATAATAACATCCACTTCACAGAGTTCTTGTAAGTATCAAATAAGATAATATTTGTAAAGCCTCCATCCCTGGAAGGCAACCCTTCTTCACCATCTTCTCTTGTAATTCCTAGTTTCCTTTAAGGCTCAGCTCAAGTACCACCTTTCCCAGAAAGTCTTTCTTGATCCCTCCAGCTACTAGTGCCTCCCCTGTCTATACATATATCTTTATATACATATGTATATGTATGTAAAGGTGTGTATGTATACACACATCACATATACATGTGCTATCTCTCCCTTGACTGACTATAAGATGCTTGAGAGCAAAGTGTGTTTCATTTTTCTTTTCGTAACCCTGGTGCCTAGCACCACAGTGGGTGCTTAAAATACTTTCTGATTGAGAACATAGTATCTTGTTATATAATAGATGCAACTGTTCACTCTACTTGGAACTTAATTTCTTTTAAACCTCCTATGGGATAACTCCATTAAGTTCTATTATTTGCCATTTCAAAAGGGAATACCAGGATCTAAAGACATGACACAACAATAAGAGCCAAATACATCTTGCTTGTTATCACCTCACTGCTCAAAAATCCTTTAATAGCTCCCTATTAAATAGCTTGACAGGCTTAGAATCAGGAAGACTTGAGTTCAAAGTTCGTTTTAGATATTTACTAGCTGTGTGACCTGGGGAAAGTTACTCGACTTCTATCTACCTCAGTTTCCTCATATGTAAAATGGAGCATCTGCCATGCAGGGTGTGGGGATCAAATGAGAAAATAATTATAAAGCACTTAGCTCAGTTCCTGGCACATGGCAAGCTGTATATAAAATGTTTGCTGTTGTTATTAATCTCTTGAAGTATTTTGCCGTATATTGAAACTGTAAATTTAGTATTTTGCTTCTAACTTTTTTTGGGAGGGAGTAATTGATCTAGAAATGGTAAATACCAAGGAAAGATTTATCTTGGAGCATGGCACGTTGGCATTCAGACATTTCTGCCTGTTCCTACCACTGCTGAGATAGAAGGAGACTAATTTAGGAGAAAATGTAGAAAACCTATACCAGTCATCCTTGATTTAATGCTATTACCTTGCCTCAGAGATCATCACCAATCTGTCTTGTATATATCTTGTTTGTACATAGTTGTTTGCATGTTTCTCCCCCAATAAATTGTAAGACCTTTGGGCAGGGAATTTTTTTGTGTTTCTTTGTATATTCGGTGCCTAGCACGGTGTCTATAAGCGCTTAATAAATGTTGGCTGATTTGATTTGGATTTTTAAGGATACAAAGGAACTGTCTGTGAATTTAGTACTTGATATGGCTGTTCCCTTTTATTGGAAACTACATTCGACTCACACAGACTAAGCTCATTCCTATGTACAAAGCTCTAGGCTGGGTAGAAGGGGAGAGGTGCAGGGATAGATGCCAAGACTGCCTTATCTATACTATCCCTGACTTCATTGAGAATCCAGTCTATTAGGGCAATATCATAGGCTCATAGGATCAAAGAATTTGAGCTGGAAGGGATCTCAGAGGCCTTCTAGCCCAATTCCCTTGTTGTACAGATAAGGAAACTGAGGCTTGACTCAGTTAAGTGACCTGCCCAAGGTCACACAGTTATATAAAAATAACTATGATACAGATGGATACATTATATGTGCATGAGAAGTAGAAAGTGCTAAGCCTCTGGTGCTGGTTTAGGGGCAAAAATCAGAGAAGGCTTCAGAGAGGAAGAAGCATTTGACCTGGGCTTCATAGGTAAAACAAGATGGGTAGGATGTCAATGCTTTGGAATTGGGTGAAGGAACTGCATGAAGAAAGGCAGAGTTGTGAATGGAGGAGTATGGTGGCCCAGACTGTGGAAGGGAATAGTGCCAGGTACTACACTAAGTCTGTTATCTCATTTGATCCTCACAACAACCTGGGGAGGTAGGTGCTATTATTATCCCTATTTTACAGTTGAGGAAATGGAGGCTAAGTGACTTGCCCAGGGTCACACTGCTAGTAAATGTCTGATGCTGGTTTTGGATTCAGGTCTTCCTGACTCCAGGTCAGGTACTCTATGTGGTGTGCCACCAGCTGCCAGATTTCATGGAGAGAAGACTGGAAAACTGGAGTGGTATCAGACTGTAGAGCCTTGAATGCCAAGCTAAAGAGTTTCAACTCTCTTTGGCAGGGGGTGGGCAGGAGAATAATTGCAATAAATTTTGCAAAGCAAGATGTTCTTATATTGTGTTTTTCTTGGTATAACTCTTCTTTAGGTACAGATGTTCCTTTCTGCGATTGCAAATGATACTGTAGGAACTTAGCTGCCTTGCCCCATAAAGTATTTAGTATTTTCTTCTGAGGAAAGGGAATTGTACCATATAAAAGGTAAACGAGCCCTTTTCTACTCTCAAAAATAAACCTGTGAAATGAAATAAAGATAATAATAAGAACTTTAATTATACATTTAGTTTTCTTAGGATTTTCTTTTCACTCTCTAAAACCATAACTTAGAGAGGAGTTGCTAATCAGCATTGGCCAAAAAGTTCCTTGTGACAATAAAATCATAGGTCCGTGACAACCCCCCCACATAAGAAAATGAGGTCGTTTGCTTATTTCTGCAACAGTTTAAGACAATAATCTTAGGGAGAGCAGTACTTGTTTCTATCTTTTCCCTGTTTAATGGAAAAAAATAAACTATGAGATTCACGTATTTAAAGACACTTTTAGGCAAGAGTTCCATAAATGAATTTGAGGTGTCATGACAATGGTTAGAAAAATGTCATTTAAATTACTTGGCTGAGATTTGATTGAAAAAAGTGCTCTATTACTTAAATGATTCCTTCGAAAAATTTAAAGGGTGATTCAATAACATTATCGGTTATAAGAATAATAAATGGATTCCAAAGTTAATAGTGATAAAATGACATGCTGGTCTATTTTATAGAATTATATCTTAATAATAGAATCCTGGAAGTTCAGAGCTGGAATGGACCTTAGAGATCACCTAGTCTCCTAAAGAAATTGCCCAAGGTCATAGAATAAGTTCGCGGTGGCACTGGAGAAAACCTTGAGATTTGCTGACCTCTGGTCCACGGTTCTTTTGACTCTGTTTTTTGTTTTGTCTATAGAAGGCCCTTTCCCCACATATTTTAAAACATCTTATCAAGTCAGTCTTCCAATGCATTCATACATCACAGTCATGAGTACTCCTTGGAAATTCACAATCAAAAGCAACAACAAATGGGTTTATATAGTGTTTAATATTTGCAAAGTGCTTTAACATATTATCTAATTTGATCCTCCTCACATAGCTTTGCAAAATAGGTGCTATTAAAATCCCCATTTTATAGATGAGGAAACCGAGGCTGAGAAAGATTAAGTGCCTTTCCCAGGGTCACACATCTTATAAGTGCCTCCTTAGGCAGGATGCGAACTCAGGTCTTGCTGACTCTAAATCCAGGGTTCTATCCAATCTATCACCTATGACTTTTCCTTATACTAAGAATGGGTGTGCAATGATCTATCCATCTTACCTGATACTTTGAAATCTAGTGAATGCATGAATCTGTGCAATGCTTACCTGGGTTTGCTGGTACAATCTGTCCAGTCCAGATTCACAGGCCCTTTGGTGGGAGATGGAATCCAAGAATCTAGACCACCTTAGCATTATGTTCTCAGCCCCTCACCTAACTGATCATAGAAACTCAAGTTAATGGCCATTTAATTGCTGCCTGTGATTTCAATGTTCTGAAACATTTAAGGCAGAGCCCCAAAGTAGCATGCCATTGCTGCAGCTATGGGATATTATAGCTTATCATCTTGAATTACAAAACTATGGGAATTAAGAGAAACTGGAGAGGTCAGCTGACTAACTTCTCAACACACCTAATATCAGTCTTCTGATCCCTAATATGGAGACTGCTGAATGAGATTATTTCTAAGGTCCCTTCCTGCTCTGACAGTCTATGATCCTAAACAGGAAGTCACTTTTATTGTCTGAGATAAATAAAAATCTACCCCATCTTTAAAGATATCCAGATAAGACTATTCTTTGACTCCACTAGGTAATTCCTCATGTTAAAAGCAGCTTACTTTCATCTTTAATGCTTTGCTCACACCAACTCTTTAAATTAGGTAGCAAAAATGTTAATATTCCATTTGAACAGATATGGAAATTGAGGCATAGAATGGTTATATCTTGCCTAAAGACATGAAGCTAGTCAACAGTAGTTCCAAGACTTGAATTCACGTCTTCTAATGCCAAGTCCAGTATTTTTAAATGACATTATGAAGAATATCAAAACATATTTCTTTTATAGCTAGGCTCATGGCTTTCCACTATTTCATCTTTCTCTGTCCTTAAAGGAGAATTAAAAAGTTTTGTCAGCGTTCATATGAGGCAAGTTAAAGATATTTTGTTCCTTCCCACTCTTTTATTCTGCTAGTCTGTCATTCCTTTATTTTCTGGACTGGTCAACCTAAGGAAACTATTCTGCTATCCAGAACATTCAAGTTAATTTAACAGTGAGTTCAGGATTGACTCCTGCTTTTATGAGTCTCCTAGGGAACTTCTAGGTAGTTCAGTCGCACAAGGGATAGAAAGTTGCAGGTAGAGAGAGGAAGACCTGAGTTTAAATTCTGTCTTTGACACTTGCTGGGGTGTGACTCTGGCCAAGGTATTTAACTTTTCCAAGCCTCAGTTTACTTCAGCAGAAAAATGGGGACAAGAATAGCACCTACTTCATGGAGCTATTGTGATGAGCAAACAAGATAACATATGCAAAAAACTTTGCAAATTTTAAAGTGCTATGTAAGTGTTATAGATCTATGTTATAGATATTTGGGATTCAGCATGTCTCTATTTGGCATCAGCGAGGGCTTGAGAGTCAATCACTCCCAAAACCAAATTAATATTCCTCTGTTTCCTGGATGTATATCCCAGCAGAGACGAGGGTGGGCCATAATGGAAATACGGCTGAATTTAAAATGAGAGAACTGAATGATCACTGACTCTCTGTGTGACTCAGATGAGGATGAGGTTGAGCTCTCTCTGGGTCTAGGCTTCTTCTGCAAAAAGGAGATAAAAATACCTGCCCTGTGTCCATTACACGGTTCCTGGAAAGATCTGAATTAAATATTGCAAGCACTTTTCAAGCTGTTGATTGCTATATGAACTGTTGTTCTTAACAAGCTATTCCCAATCAGCCACCTTACAAATGCATGCCTTTGATCTCAATAGGGATCAGCTAGGAGCTAGGGAGATCATTACTCTTGGATAAATCGCCTGAAGTGGTACTGATTGGGGGCACAGGGAGCAGGGCAGTTGAGATTTCTTTGGTTTTTGAACATAGCCGTTGAGTCCCTTTTATATGTAACATACACATATGTATTGAGTGGACATATGGACACACAAGAAGATACACAAATATATGCATATGTGTATACGTGTATAAATACACAGCCAATAACACAGCTAGTATGGATCTGAGATGGAATTTGAACTACTTTCTTCCTTACTTTGAGATGGGCTATTATGGCTGCTGTGCACAAACACACACATATGTAAATATACACACATATGCATACACATACATATGTAAGTATATATAAGTATATATATATGCATATACACCCATATACATATATACAGACATATACATAAATGTACACATATATATGAGAAATTCAGCATCACAGTTGCGTGATATCCTTTCCCCTTCCAGTTTATGGATGAACATAGCAAGTGGGGAACAATCAAAACTTTTGGAAGCCATAATGTTGAAAGTGTTTAGCAGGTCCCATGGATCCTTAGAAAGCATCTCTAGGAAGGCAAAGGTTGTCAGGTTTTCTTTTTGTTTAGAAACACCCATTTTGCAGATGGGGAAAACTAAAGTCCTAAGATTTAAAGGATGGGATGAAGGTCACAGGTTGACACACTAGAGCCAGAGCTGGGAACAAAGCCCAGAACAGAAGTCCATGGATTTCAAGTTATCTTAACTCTCTACACAGGAGTTGATTATAGTGATTATTTTGAATGCAAATTAAGACATGATTGTAGGGAAATAACAAAGCAGGTCAATGATATTCTTTATTACTCTAGCATTTTTTTTTCTAGAGGGGAAAATTATAGACATGGAACCAATTAAGCAACCTTTCTTTCTTGGTAAAGGCTCTTCCCCCACACACCCCAGGAAGATTCCCTCTTTGTGCTTATTGTTTAATGGAGGGAGAGGATGCTTTGTCTCTTAGGCAATACTGTGATAGGTGCCGCATTAATACTTCCCACTTTATTTGAATTTTAAAAGTATATGTTTATATATTATTCCAGAAAGGGCAGTCATAAATATGAAGTCAATTTTTTAAAAAATGAATATTCAATGAATAGTATCCTATAGAGGCTAAGCATCTCTAAAGACGACCCCTTGGAAATCTTAGTCAACCAAAGCCTTGTGATTAACCTTTATTGGTCTCTACATTTGCACTACTAGCCTATCCCTCTATTATCAAAATTTTCTACTCCCATATGAAGGGAGACTAATTTATATGCCCTCTCAAACTTTAAATAGATTCTCTTTAGTGTGAGGTCCACAAAATGTCTGCCACAAAAAAATAAAAATAAAAAAAAAACCTTTAGCTTTAGAAGGCTGTAGTGTCACACGTGTATTGTTGGTGTAACTATGGTAACCTACAAATGCCACCAGTGTGTCCATTTCATATACAAATGAGGGGACAGCTGTGGAGTCCACATGTCTGCCAATAGAATAATAGATGTGAACAGGGATGGTTTGGGTCAGAAAATTACAACTCATTTATATTAATCAGAGCTTTCACATAGCATCCCAGGCTCTGAGCTATAAAATGGAAATGGAAAGGAACATAACATTATGAGGATAATTTTTAGGCAATAGTATTCAAAATAAGCATCTTCAGCAGTTGCAGGAACATTTTATTAGAGTGTTCCAAAGTCAAAGTTGCCGGGTCCCTGTATAGATACCAAGTTTCATCATTTCATTTTCTGGGTCTGACTTCTTGCATTCATCGCAGTAGTGATTTTTAATGGTATGAAATCCATTCACTCGTCTCCAAATTAAACCTTGATATTAGTCGCATTACTAAATGTTCCATTTCCAGAAACATTTTATCATCATCTCTGAATATTAGATCTGCAAGAAGACCTTTGAGATAATTTAGTCCAATCTCTTCATTTTTCTGATTTGTAGGATTCAATGACGCACCCAAGGTCATACAGCTAAGTAGGGGCATGCCCAGGACTAAATAGAAGATTTCCAGCTCCCAGGTCAATGTTGTTTCTAACACCTGGTATTAACCAGATTTTAAACTAAACATTTTACATCTCTCCAGAGAGCTTTAGAAAACTATTTAAAAAATTAAAAGCATAATGCATTCATTATGGTATTATGCTAATTGTTTTGGTAAATAATAAAGTATAGGATTCCTGATCGGAAGAGACACAAATGGTGATCTAGCAATACCTCCGCCCCAAATTCCTGAAAAATGGTTGTGTAGACACTGAGGAAACAGTCGAGGAAAAAACAAAATTACCTGAGAATACCCAAGAATAAGCTTAATTGTACTACCAGAGACATAAAGCAAGTATATTGATGGATTACTTTCAATCACATCATGTACAAAGAAATTAAGTGATATTAGCTTTTGCCATTGTTAGAGTGGGGCAATTTCCCTCAAGTCCCTAAAGTATTTAAATTTTAAGCATATGACTTAAATGGAATCTTTTTTCTGTGCTGCTTCGAGGCAAATGAGACCAAACATATTTAGCTTTGCATGATTTTAACTGCTTAAATGTAATTTCAACTTCATATGCTAGACCTTACCCTAAAAAATATTAATCAAAGTTCTATTCACTAGTTAAAGATGGTTCCATTGTTTCTAGGAGCTGAACTATGATTCTAAAATGGAATGTTTTATCTCCAGATTGGCTTACACCAAAAATAGATGTTCAGCACCATTTAAAAAAATGTTAAATACAATATTTGAACAACCATATATTAAATTTCAAAATGAATCAGAGAAAGCCTATTATTTCATGACTTGAAAATGTAATTTTAAGAATGCTTTATGAAAATCTAAAGAAATGAATTTCATGCCTTATAATTTACCATATTTTTTCATGACCATAAGACTCCTTGTTGGCATTTCTGATCAACAAACTTATTCTAGCAGCCAACTTTCTGAAACCACAGAAAAATTCTATTGAATTTCATGGCCCTTCTCCCAAGGAGTCAAAGACCAAATACTAGCTCTGTTATGTGTGTGTGTAACCTTAGGCAAATTGCTTTATCTCTCTGGGCCTCAGTTTCCTCATCTATAAAATGAATAATTTGGATTCAGTGATCCCCAAGGACCCTTCTGGTTTGAAATCCTATGATCCTAGAACAAGAATTCTCAACCTATGGTCCATGAACTTGTTTATTGTTAATATTTGATAATTGTACTTCAATATAATTGGTTTCCTTTATAATCCCATGCATTTTGGGCATTTAAATGATTATTCTGAAAAGGGGTTCATAGGTTTCACTAGATTTCCCAAGAGGTCCACAATACAAAAAAAAAGCTAAGAATCGTTGCTGTTAAACAACTCAGTATTAATTACTATAGCTGGTGAGGTTAAAAAAAGTGACTAGCTTCAACAACATGGGGATAAAGAATAGGTTTGTGGTGGTCTCTGGTCTAACTATTTCCCTTGATTTTTCAGAATCTCTGGCCTGGCCATTATTATTTGTAATTAAGGTTCAGAAGTAGGACCAATAGTTGGATTTAGTTTCATGAATCCTCTTTTACTCTGTAGGGTGGTTTTTCTAACATTGTTTTATCCTTAACTACTCAATAAGGTTAGATTTTCGAACTCTTTAAAAACTTAATTACATCTATTAAAGAAATGCATTCTAGAAAAAGAGTAAGAATAACGGCTCATATTTATAAAGATTTTATATCTATGAACTCATTTGATCCTCATAAAACTGCCATGAGGTAGGTGGCATGATAATCCTCATTCTACAGATAAGGAAAATGAAGCCTAAGCGACATGCCCAGGGTCACATGACTATTATAAAACTGGAATTTGAACCCATGTCCTCTTTGCCTCAAGTCCAGCATCATCACCGAGCTGCTCTGTAAGGCTAAATCCCAGAAGCAGGTTCACATTTAAATTAGAAGCTCTGCATAATTTTTAAAGCCACTGGAATTATTTTACAAACACCACCATTTCTTGGTATTCAGTAAAAATGCTTATCATCTAGTTTAGAAACAGCAAGTTTATTTTGTATATATTTTCAGCCTATTAGAAAGGTAGTCCCAATTTTGCACATCAACAATAGCATTCTGGTCTGATTTTTAAAAATTATACATGAGATCTCTAAGACATTCACCCCCCTCCAAATGCACTCTTTCTTGGATGATATAGCTTTTGTGAACTATAACTTTTGCTTGTTTAAATCTGATTCAGTTTATTTTTTTCCCTGAGAGAATGTTGTTTTATGGGTAAAAGGCACTGAACCAGCACAAAATAATTTAAGGAAACATGTAGAATAGCAGACTAACATCTGTTGTTTTTCCCCCCTCATAACACTGAACCCTCCAACACAATGCTGTCTTCTTTTTTATGTCCCTTTCAATGAAGCTATAGAATAGTGAAGCAAACCCCTTCTTGCTGAATAGAATAGGTCCTTTTACTCTTGGACACTGTTTGAGACTCAACAAAAGAAGAGGCAACTGGTGCTGGCACATTACTAGGTGTATTCACCCAGCTTCACGTGCAGCCCACGCTGCAAACCCTTTGTACCCGATGTAACACAGTACCAGGAGGTGAACAGTGCACTGAGTGTTGCCTATCGAGCTAATGTTAGCAAAGATGAAGAGAACCTCTTGCTTTGTCGTCCCTCTGAATTGCACAATTCTTACAAACTTCTGCAATCTCTGGTGCTTACACCTAGACCTGACAGTGTGGCAGTTGTATATATCACTACCTAGTCTACAGATCAGGCAGTCATTCATTCAGCAAACATTCATTAAGTTCATATAAAGTACTGGGGATAGTTTGTCCTTAAGGGGATTACAGACTATTGGGGGCCTGTGGGAGATGGTCAGGGAAGATACACACACACACACACACACACACACACACAGCAATTTCAAGAGGGAGGAAGTGCTAATAACTGGGGTGGGGGGAGGCAGTAGTAAAATTAGGAAAGACCCCTCTATAAGAAGGACCTTGCAAGTGGGACATGCACTGTGCTTTGGGAGAAGCTAGAGGCAAGATTTGAAATTCTTTTCGTCAGATGGCTAATGTTTCCAGGGAGGTCACCAGCAATGTGAGTAACTACACAACTATACAAAATAAGGATCTTTTCATGCATATGTCGGTCTGTCTGCTCACCCTAAGTGTTACCTCTTTTTTTTTTCATAAAACCTTTGATCTCATACCACGCCCCCTGGATGCTCAGTTTCTTTATAATGAATGATCATTTCATTCCTAGCACCTGGGACAGTGCCTTACACATAGCATGCACTTAATACCTGCACAACACATTTAACTAGTCTGAAAAAGGATGTTGATGAAACCACTTCCCAGCATGAAAAGCGCTTTAAGTGCATGCTGCTTCATAAAAATCCCTATTTACTGATCTAGAAAGTAATGTCTGAATATTACACAAGATACAAACAGTCAGGTAGGGAGTGAGCTTTACTTTTGAGCTTTTAATACAATAGCACTCAAAGAATTTGGCTCCTGAATAAAGGTGACAGCAAGCCATACAATTCCCAAACAGAAAAACTCACACTGCGCCTTTATTCCCTTTTCTTAAGGACCATTGTTGACTGAAGACTCCTTGTCTTTGAAAATTCCTTCATGTGAATGGATGAGGCAAGACATCTGCCAGGATACACTCACATTTGCATGCAAATCAGAGACTTAGGGACACACATGCTCCTGGTAGCCAAACATCACTTCTACTCTAAATTTATGGTTTTCAAACTTCGGTCCTGAACTTTCTGTTCTTACGATGAACTAATTTAAAAAAAAAAAATACAAAATAGCATGTTGGATAAGCTCTCTATATAGGGGGATGATGTGAAATTGTGAGAATATAATGGCTAAAAGAAAAGCAAAAGCCTTCTTTTTCTCCAGAAAACTACGTGTAAAAAGTTATTTCAGCAGAGTAGTTTCTGTTATTGGATTATCACAGAAATTAGAAAAAAAAGAAATATTTCTCTCAAAATCTTGGCCTTCTGTATCAGGTGAATTTCTCTCGGCTATTATATTGTGGTATAAGCAGATGCACTGGCATCACGAATGTGGGGCTGCACTGTTAACCCTTGGTTGAGATGTAATCTAAGAGTCAGTCCAAGACACTAAGCTGAGCCACCAGCCCCCCACCCCTTTTTTGGTAATCAGAGTCCCTCAAACAGACCCAAAGGATGATAACATTTATTGCTGAACTCTTTTTTTAATACAATGCAGAGGCATTTTTATACCTAATCCCACCCAGACAAACAGCTCTTTAGAGAAGGAATTGGAGAGAAAAGAAAGGAGGGATGCTCATTTTGCTCTTTGGCATTCTCTCCGGGCGGTACAAAGGACACTTGCTGGCAAACTTTCCTTACTGACTTCCCTGATGGAGTGAGGTTGGCAGCAGTGTCCATGCAGCTCCTTTAGAAGATGCTGCCCTAAAATCACAGGCATCCTTCGACTATGGGCTCTCCAACCACCCTCTTTAGGTTCAGCTATTAACTAAAGAGAAAAATGCACTCCGACATACCCAGAATGTTTCCAGGTGTGCCTGTTCCGATCGTGATCTGTTTCTAGCTCAGAACCTCTTCCCTCCCCATTCATCTCAGTACCTTCTACTCCCATATTAACTAGAGCTGTAATCGTGACCTCCCCTTTTTCAAACGCCGGTCTTTCCTGCCCTCATCCTTCCGTCTCTTTCCTTTTCTCACTTCATATTTTTCAGTAGTTCTTCCCTCTTCAACTAATTCCCCTCTTCTCCATCTTTTCCTTTCTTCTCCACCCTCTCTGCCTTCCCCTTCACATCCCATCATCCCCCTTTTCTCCTTATCCCCTGATACTTCCCTCCCCCATCCGTGAAACCCAGTCTTTCTCTTTCCTATTCTCTGCCTCTTTCTTTTCTTCTCCCTGGTTCCGCTCTCCCCCTTTCTCTCCTTTAACTCGCAACGCTCTCCTCTTCTTTGCTGGGATCTTTTCTCCTCTCTTTTCACATCCCCCACCCCCATACGTTTTCCTTCTCTCTAATCTTACGGGTATTCTCTATCTGGAACTCCTTCTCCACCCCTCGCCTGTTTGTTCACCCCTCTCCCCCGCCACCCCCGGCGTACCACTCTTCTTTTCACCTTCTCTGCTTCCTGTCTAGCCTCCCCTGCAGCCCTTAGCAGGACCCACGTCCCCGGAGCCACCGGACTCCTGCGGTACATTCAGCCAAGTTTGCCGCGACTTCCCTCCCCGGGTCCCCAGCCCCAAGGGGACGTCGCACTTACCCAGAGAGGTCAGGCCCGGAGGATCCCGGCCCGACCCGGCGCCGGGTGTGCGCGAAGAGATGAGGGGGTTGGAGAGTGGCGGGGGAGGACTGGCAAAGGCTGGACTGAGCCACCCAGTCCGCAGCAACAGCGCGCACCCGACCCCGGCGCTAGAGGCAGGGAGCCCGGGGGATGGCAGGGCTCCGGGGAAGCAGCGACACATTCAACAGCTGCTGCACCGGGACTCCTGGAGCGGAGGGGACAGGGGTTGGGGAGCCTGGACTGGCTGTCTTGGGGCGGGGGGGCGGGTAGGGAGTGCAGGGCTGGAGGGGGTGGGGCTCCGCGGCCACAGCTGCTTCCTTCCCCCAGTTAGGTGACGGCCAAGTCTAGCCGCAGGCTCCTTAGATGGGGCGCCCGCGGTGGTTGGGATGTGACTGTCGTATGCTGCTGGTGCTGCTGGCCCCGGCGGCGCCCGCAGCTGCCGGCTCCCGGTCCTTATGCCCAGGCTGGCCCTGGTGCTGACGGGGCCGCGGCTGCTGCCTCGGTCTGCCTGCCCACCCGTGCGCTAGTTCGTTCGCTCTCTCCCTCGGCTTTGTGCTGCCCGCAGCCAGCGTGCACCTGGTGTAAGCAAAACAGGTCAGCTGATGGGCTGCGGGCTGATTGGCTGCTCCTCCGCTCCCCCTCCCTCTCTATCCTTGTGCCCCCAGTTCCCCGCCCCTTGCTTCCCCCCCCTTCTTAGCCTCAGC
>CM053624.1:344077825-344105582 GCA_028646595.1 Phalanger gymnotis
TATTAAAACCTTCTGAGGGCAGAGAAATAGAGGTGGATTTAGAGTTAGAAGATGTGGCTCCAAATCTCAACTCTGCCACTTACTATGTGTGTATCCTTGGGCAAGTTGTTTAGCCTCTTTGGGCCTCAGTTTCCTCATCTGTAAAATGAAGAGATTGGAATCTGTAATTTTAGAGGCCTCTTTCAGCTCTAAAACTATGATCCTATGATCTTAAGATACTTAATTTTGCCCAAACTCAATTTTCTTATCTATAAAATGGGGCTTCTAAAATCTGTAGTGCCTATATGTCTCAGTGGAAGGCAGTTTATGTGGCAGTAGAGAACTGGCCTTGAAGTCGGGGCAGCCTGAGGTCATCTATCTTTGATACATACTAGCTGAATGACCCTGGCCACCACACTTAATCTTCCAATATTTCAAGCTATTCCCTAAGACTATAGTTCTAGAACACAGGAGTTTTATTTTTGGGAGTTCGGTATACAAATTAAGTCACAAGTCTGGTTCAAAGTAATAACAATAGCAAGCATTCTTTTGGCACTTTAAAGTTTGCAAAGAGCTGGATATAAATTATTTAATCCTCACAAAGATCCTATGAGGTAGAGGCTAATGTTATCCCCATTTTACAGATGAGGAAACCGAGATTAAGAAGTTAAGTAAATTGCCCAGAGCCACAGAGTTAGCAAGTGTCAGAGATAAGATTCGAGCTCAGGTCTTTCTATGAGTACAGTGCATTATTTGCTACCTCAAGAAAAAAGAAATGTCTACCTCACCAGGTAGTTATGAAGATCAAATGTGATTGTGAATTATATGAACTATATGAATGCTAGTAATTATTATTAATACAGAGCTGTAGACAAACTGGCAGAAAAGGGGGGATTCTGGTTCCATCAAAGTCAAGGAGCCCACCTGGCATCTGGTATGATGGTGGCTAGAAAGGAATAAACAGAGAGTTAAATCCAATTCTATTCAGTGAGATTGTTTCAGAACATGTCTTCATCTCCTTTCTTGCCTCCAAGGAATATAGACAGAAATAAGGATAGGCTCATTGGGAAAAGAGAGAGAAGAGGGCAAGTTAGTAGGAAAAAGGAGCTTAGCAGGTTTCTGAGGATCCTTTCAACTTATGTTCTTGTTATATAAAAGGAAATGGGAGACCTAATTCCTTTAACTCTCCATGCATTAATTTTCCCACTGAGCTGTGCCTTAAAGGAAGCTAAAGATTCTCAAAGTGAGAGGCAGGAAGGGAGGGCATTTTAGGCATGAGGAAATACAAAGTCTCAGAGGTGGGAGATCCAGTGTCCTTTATGCAGAACAGCTAGTAGGCCACATTGACTGGAATGGATAATGCAGGAAGAGGAATAAACACTAGCAAGGTAGAGATCCTTAAGTACCAGGTATAGGATTTTGTCTTTTTCTTTAGAAGGATAGTATCATAAGATCAAAGAATTGTAGGGAAACCCCCAAAACCTCAGACATCATCTAGTTCAAAATCCTCATATTACAAAATGGGTTGACCAAGATCACCCAGATATTAAGTTATGGAGCTGGGATTTTAACCCAATTCCTCTGAATCAAGGTATTCTTTTTACTGTATGACTCAGCCTCCCATCATTCTTTATTATTTTTTTAAAATAAGTTTTAAGGCCAGAGTCATTTTTTTCTGGATCACAGCTAGGGGGAGGGAAAAGCACCTAAAGGTGAAGATGCGGGGGGGGGGTAGTGTCTAACTTTCTGTCTTGATATATTCTGCAGTTCTTGGGATTAGATTGTATACCAGCATTATCTGTAGGAATTTCTGGTTTGGAATTCTCTGACAAAATCTATAAGGTATCTGAACTGTCCTCCGAGAAATGTTACAATTGGTGGCACTCAATTGGCTTGATTCATGTGAAGAAGGAAAAAAGAGAGATAGAATTTAAGGGAGTGGAATGTTGGGATAATAGAAGCTGATAAGTATTTTGAGGATGTAAATTTATCATTCCATGAGAAACTATAATCAAAGAAGCTGAAAATCTAGTTGCTCCTAATTGAAATCTAGATATCAGAATCCTCAAGATACATTGAATGAGCCTCATTACAGTTAGATACATATATTTTTTAAAATCCGCAGTAACTGTTAATCTCTTAGCTTGTGATGGCTTTATAATTGAAAATCATGTTACAGTTATGACTGTTGGTAACTTTCACACTAAGCATTTTCTTACCTTGAAAATCCTTCCTAATTTGTGGGGGATTAGGTTTTTTAAATGGATGCTATCACTGTAATGGTATATTGTCATCTTGACACCACAAATGAATTTATTATGTGACCTTGCTTGAGGTGTCTGGAATGAGAAATATTGACCTTTCTATAGAAATCTAAGGATTACACAAGCAGCCAATGTATGGATATATAAATGAGTCAATCTAAAACCAAATAGAGGTGAGAGAAAAGGAAATGAGATGAACAGGAGTCATAACACTTAGTCCTAAAATGTTAGAGCTAGAAGATATCTTAGAGGTCATCGAGTCCAGGAGTTCTTAACCTGGTATCCAACATTTAAAAAATGGTCAGTAACCATTTCAATATGGTTTCCTTTGTAATCCTATCTATGAATTATATATTTTAAAAATATGTCATTACTCTGAGAAGGATCCATATTCTTCTAGAACCTCTTATCTAGGCCAACCTTTTCATATTCTGATACAGAAGGAGGAGGATTAAGAGAAGAAGGGAGAAGAAGGAAGAAGAGAAGGATGAAAAGGAGCAAGAAAAGGAGAAGGAGGAGGAAGGGAAGAAGAAGAAAATGAATTAGAAAGAAGAAAAAGGAAAGGAAGAAAAAGAAGAACTACAGCCTTACTGAGAATGCTTTCAGTGAGCTTACCTTGTATGCTAATATTTTTATTCAATTATGAAAATATTTTCACTTTGTACATTCCTCAGTAGTCTGTAGAATATCACATATAAAATAGTAATAGTAGGATAACGAATCCTCCCAGAACCATTTCTATGTGTACTCCATAAATATATGAGAATGATGACATAGGAATGACAATAATTGATGATGCTACTGATTGTCATCTAAGAGGACATGATGAACAGGACACAAACCTACAGAAATACTTTTGGAATAAATAGATATCACTGAGAAACTGGAAAGGCTGACATAGGTAGATATCATTAGATTTTTAGAATGGGATAAAAGTGCTTTACATCAGATAGATCCTATGAAATGACAAAAAAATCAAATGGCCCTTTATGGGGAACACCGACAACCATAAACTCAGATAATTCTGTGTTAACAAAGATTGAACGAATGGCTGAATAATGCAGATTCATTTGTGTGAATGGACTGGGTTATGATGGAAAACCAGTAATAAAACTGGCTTTGGATATTTGCAAGGAGTCTGAACTTAGTGGTCAATGAAAGTTTTACAAGGAAACTGTAGAAATGGTGCAACATATCACTTTAGGCTGTTACCTAGCAAGACATGACCTCATGGATGGAATTCTACATGAGAAGTTCATTCTCTGTCATGGACTGGCAGATGACAAATCTTCATACTACAGATATAGAATTCAAAATATTCTAGTGAGCTCAAGCGATAACCTACAGTAGTTATACTATATCATGGATCAAACTTTTGTCCACAGTATCCTGAACATAACATAGATCCACAAAACCTTAATAATAACATTTTTAGAAGATGATGGTTGTGGCTGTCATCTAGTCTCGTCATCTCCAAGCTACAAGGAATAAAATGTTTTCAAAATATAAAGAGCAAGCAAAGGAGGTCAAAATCACATGGGAGCTGGATGTGTCACATATTTTCCCTGTTCTCTTTACTGCTCCTGGAGTTGTACCAGTCATACTTTCATTGAGTTGACAGAGGATTAACTTACATTTTAATGTAGCGTGTGTGTATGTGTGTTTGGTCACTTCAGTTGTGTCTCACTCTTTGTGACCCCATTTGGGGTTTTCTTGGCAAATATACTAGAGTGGTTTGCCATTTCTTTCTCCAGCTCATTTTATAGATGAGGAAACTTAGGCAAATAGGGTTAAATGACTTGCCCAGGGTCACACAGCTAGTAAGTATCTGAGGTTCGATTTGAACCCACAAAGTTGACTCTTCCTGACTCCAACCCTAACCCACATCCTACTCTGCCACCTACACTGCAATTCAGTTACAAAGAGTAGTCATTGCATCAACCTGGGAAATAATCAGTAGTATATTAAATGCAAAAGAATAGTAGCAGTATAATGATTTGTTTCAGGACCATTTCTATCTGAACACTATTAAAATTTAAGAATGAAATGAGAACAATAATGACTGTAAATATATATTTGTGCAACTTTAAGGTCATCAATACTTTTTATTTACATTATAGCCTTTGACCTTTACACTAACCCTGAGAGGTATGTACTACACACATGGATGTTTCCATTTTTCAGGTGTGAAACCTGAGGCACAGAGAGGCTAATTGAGAGCAATATCAAAGACTGGGTGATTAGGGCTTTGTTCCATGGTGCCAAACATCTAGGGAGATTGGTTTTTCTTCTATCACACCCATCCCATTATTCTTTTACAACTAGCAGCCTTCTGCCAGCCCCATGCTATGACCATGAATCCATGATAACTTGGCTCCACCATGTTGACTTGGGTATCCATCTTGTTGTGCTTCATCCTTAGGGCCAACTGGCCAGCCCATTGAACCACACGTTTTTTCTCTATATGAAAATCTCAAGGTCAAGGGAGCAATTGCCACTGGGCCCACTTTTTGCTCTCTCAACTCCTGGGCTTGTACTTGTTCATGGAATGCACCATAATAATGGAGGCAATTTTGGAAGGAGGCTAGGCTGTCTTTCCTCCATCAAGACTTCATCTGGCCATGACAAAGTCTGATTCAAATGAAAGCTACCTATTGTCTAGCATGTGGTGATGAAGTTTGGAATTCCACAACTTCTCATATTGTTGGTGAGCCTCTATTGGTTATCGACCTGCTTTCTGCTCAGGTGGCAGCCTGTCAGCATAAGGGTGTTCCAGGGGCTCTCCCTCCCCATCATGGGGCTTTGTGTCCCAAAGCCCATGGTCCTTTCTTTGAGTCCCTCCCCCACACTCCCCTCCATTTCCAATGATGCTTACCCACGGTACTAGAATAGTTATTAGATACAAACCTAGGTGAAATGAGTTGTTCAAGGTAACAAAGTAAATTAGAACAATGTCATAATGAGAAGCTGGCTTTCTTGATTCCCAATCCAATGCTCTTTCTATGACATTATGCTCGCACTTATAGTGTTCTTACTTTTTTGCCTTACTTTTGAGCCATGATTTTATGAATGAAGATTTGTTTTTGTTGTTATGGAATGTGATTAGAATGTTACCTTGTCCAACTTGCCTTCTTTTTCAGTCCAAAACGATAGTTAAATCACAAACAAAAATGTGGGAAAAACTGGATTTATTTTCTCTATTGAAGGGCTGTGTTTCATAAGAATTATTCTTAAATGAGAGCAAAAAATTCTATTTTCTTACTATTCCCACTTCACTTCAGCCTGTATGCTATTAAGTATCATGTCATAAGGTAGGCTATTCAAATTCTGTTATAGATTCACCCTTATTATGAAAAACATGTCTATATATGTGGAGATATACACGTACATTACCTCTGGCTTATGGAGCCTGAAGATCTTAGTTGATCCCAAAGCATTCATTTCTATGGATCCATGGATCCATTATTCATGGATTAGTGGTGAATTCTTTTCTTCAGATTGTTTACAAGGTTCTGGGTACTGACCATGCAGATACAATGGACGGGAGTCCTAAATGCAGGCTTGGAGAAATGCTTTGCTTTCTCCCTCACATTTCATCCAGCAGCCTCTTTTCCTGTCAATTCTGTCTCCGTTTAACCTGTACTTCATATTATTTTGTAATAGAAACCCTCATATTTTTCATCTCTGAACATCCTAATGGTCCCTTATGGATAAAACATTACCCATCTTCCATTTCTATGGACAACTAAGTGCTTACTTACCAGTTCCTACCAGGCTATATATGCATCTCTGGGAATCCACTCTCTTTTTTCTCCTCCACCCCCAACGCTTCACCCCTCATCTCAGATTAGATGTGCAGAGTATCCTGGAAGCAGGATCCCTGATGAGATTACCCAGGAGCCGTGGTTTGGAAAGGGGATTTAACTTAGAATTTTTCCCCCCTATTCGTGTTGCTAAAAGTCAAATTGTAGAAGTGATGTGGTAAATTGGAGATGCTTTTGGTGACATGGGCTGGTGCCTAGAAATGAGGACAGGATTTGGTTCTATTTAACAGCTACTGAAAGACCCTAGAAACTGCTTAGAAACAGGGAATTTCAAAACTGCAAGGCACCTGACAGATCACCTTATAACCCAAACTAGTCATTTTAAAGATGAGAAAACTACCTTGAGATGAGATGAGATAGTATATGTTAAGTGCTTTGAAAATGCTAAAGCATTTTCATCATCATCATCATCATCATCATCATCATCATCATCATCATCATCATCCTCCCCATCATTGTGTAACACAGCTAATTAGTGTGGAGTTAGGGCTAGAACTCAGGTCTCCTAGCTTCCAATCCAGAATTCTTTTCACTCTACCAGGCTTCTCATCAATATTAGGTAGAGAGGGGCATACAAAGAAAGCATGCCATCAGATGAGACAATGATAATAGATAGAATCTCTCTCTCTACATATATATATATATATGTATATGTTATATATGTCCATATCTAGATATGTATCCATATATATACACACATTTGTACACATACATGAATAGTTTGCAAAATGCTTTACAAATATTATTGAATTTTATCCTCACAACCCTGGGAGGTAGGTGCTATTATTATCTTCACTTCACAGATTAGGAAACAGGCAGATAGAAGTTGAGAGACTTGCCCAGTGTAACATAACTATTAAGCATCTGAGATTTGAATTCAGGTCTTCCTGATTTTAGGTTCAGTGCTATGGCTACTGCACCACCTATAATGTAAATAAAGGTCTTTGCAAGCCTTGTTGCTGTTAAGTCTGACTCTTTGTGACCCTACTTGGGGTTTTCTTGGCCAAGATGCTGGAGTGGTTTGTCATTTCCTTCTCCAGCTGAGAGATGAGGACCTGAGGCAAACAGGGTTAAGTGACTTGCCCAGGGTCTCACAGCTAGTAAGTGTGTGAGGCCACATTTGAACTCAGGAAGATGAGTATTTCTGACTCCAAGCCTGGCATTCTATCCATTGTGCCACTTAACTGCCCTTTGCAAACCTTAGAAAGAACTAAACAAGTGTGAACAATGGTGATGACAATGTCACTGATGTGTTCCCTACCCTTGAAGAGTTTACAATCTTATAATCTTCCTTATTTGTTATTCACAGTAGGCTGTAGATATTTTGGGAGCCTCTTTTTTCTTTCTGTACCCTATCTTTTTTCAATTTAATAATAATATGAAGTATTACGAACATGGAAGAAGGGGTTGGAATGAGCATCCCATAAGTCTCACTTTCATCTGAATTCAACAAAAAAAGATTGAACACCCAGAGAGCATGA
This sequence comes from Phalanger gymnotis, assembly GCA_028646595.1. Classification (NCBI taxonomy): domain Eukaryota; kingdom Metazoa; phylum Chordata; class Mammalia; order Diprotodontia; family Phalangeridae; genus Phalanger; species Phalanger gymnotis. Next base: position 344,085,374 of record CM053624.1, read on the forward strand.
TACAGAAAGACATTAAAGTCATTGCAGAAATAAGCAATGACAGGGATAGATAGGTTTAAGGTTTAAAAGGTAGGTGTGAGAGAGAAGGCAGAATAGGTACGGTAATAGTCATAAGCAAAACAAGTTCTAATTTTGGAGAAGGAAATATGAAGGGAGGCTTAAAAGGAAAGAAACAAACAGTAGAAGCCTGAAATCAAGAGCAGAACATGGAGGAGAGAGGAAGGACAATTGAACAGAAACATATACTTGCCATTTCATAGGCCACAAGCATTAGGGAAAACTCTTTACCACCTTCTTTGTAAAGAAGAGAGAAAGGAGGAGAAACAGAAGAAAAAGTACAAAATGAAAGAATTGAGGAAAATTCATAATTAATAGTCACAGCAGTGAACACAAATGAGGTGAATTCACTTAATAAACAGAAAAGAATAGCAGAATAGATTGGGAAGTAGAACCCCACAACATGTTTACAAAAAAAACCACAGTAAAAGGCATAAAGATTCGCACAGAGCTAAACTGAAAGGTTTGAGCAGTCTATTATGCTTTAGGTGAATTAAAAAAGTAGGGTTAGCACACATGATTTCAGACAAAACTGTAGTAAAAGTATACATGATAGAAAGGAGACAAGCAGGGAAATTGCATTGTGTTTAAAGCCATCAAAGATGATGAATCAATGTCAATAATTGATACATATCCACCTAATTGAATAGCATCTAAGTATTTTAAAGGAAAGTTAATTGAATTGCAGAAAGAGTAAAACTATAAAAATGAGGACTTCGTTGTACCCCTTTCAGACCTGGAAAATCTAACAAAACAATAAACAGAAATAAGTTAAGGATCTTAGTTGAATTTCAGAAAAATTGGAGATGATAAGTTTCTAGTAATTAGAAATAGGAAAAAGAAAGGAAATTACGTACTTCTCAGAACTGCATAGCACCTTTACAAGGACTGCCCATACAATGGGGCATTAAAATTTCACGAACAAATCCAGCAAAGCAGAAGTACTAAAGGCATCCTTTATAGACCTCAATTTAATAAAGATGGGTTCAATAAATGGCTTTTAAAGAAAAAATTAAAACATAGTTGGAAATCAAATAATTTAATCATAAAGAACTTGTAAGTCAAAGAACAAATCTCAGAAGCAAAAGAAAATTCCATCAAATAATTGACGGCAATGAGACAAAGTTTCATGGAATACAGCTAAAATAGTCCATAGGAGAAAATTTATGTCTCTAAATACTTCTATCAACCAAAGAGAAATAAAACAAGTCAATGAATCAGGTAAGCAACTAAAAATGCCTAGAAAAGTGACAAATCAAAAATCTTTAAATGCCAAAGTAGAAATTCTAAAAATCAAAGAAGAAATTCATAAATTTGAAAGCAAAGACAAAAACAAAGACATTATATTTATAAAATTAGGAGATTAAAACATTAATACAAACAGTTATCTAGTCTGATTAAAAATAGTGAAAAGCCAAATCATTGTATAAAAATGAAAAGTATTCAAAATAAATGAAAGAAAACAAAGGAAACTATAAAAAATTATTTTGCTCAATTATGTATCAACAAAACTGATAACCTAGGTGAAATGGATGACCACTTGCCAAAATGTAAGATGTCCAAATTAGTAGAATAAGAAATAGGTGATTTTAAATAACCCAATATTAGAAAAAAAGAAACTGAACATGCCACAAATAAATTCCCAAAAGGCAAAAAAGCTTGTGGAAAGACCAAATGGATTTTCACTTGAATTTTATCAAGAACTAAGGAACAATTAATTCTAGTATTTAAATGTTTACAAAAATAAGAAAAGAATAGGTCCTTCCAAATTATTTTTATAATGTAAATTTAGTCTTGATACCTCAACCCAGGAGAGATGAAAGAAAGAAATAATGCTAAACACCAATATCCCTAATTAACAATAATACAAAATATTAAATAAAATATGAGCAAGTGGAATGCAGCAATATATTTAAAAGACTATACACTATGATCATGTTGCATTTATATTAGGGATGTAAGGTTGGTTCAGTATAAAGAAAACTATGAATATGACAGACAATATTGATAACAAAATAATAAAAACCACATGATTATGTCAATAGATTCTGAAAAGGCTTTTGACAAAATATAACAATTCTTTTCTTTTAAAAATAGAAAATACAAGAATAAGTAGACCTTTCTTTAACATGGTAAGTTGTATCTATCTAAAAAAAGCAGGAGCAAAAATTATATGTAATGGAGAAAAGTTAGAAGCCTTTCCAATAAGATCAAGATAAATAAGGATACTCATTATCAGTAATCACCATTATTTAACAAAGTAAAGAAAGAGGAAACAAAATTTTATTTACTATTTGGAGAACCCTAAAAATATCAACTAAAGTTAATTCACAATTCCTCAAGGTATAAAATAAATCCCCATACATTATGTAGGATTTTTGTATGTTACCAACAAAACCCAATAGTAAAAGAAATTTATTTCAAAATAACTTATAGAATATATAAAATATTTGTTAGCCTATCCACTGAGGCTCACTCAAGAACTATGTAGATGCATCTGCAGAACACTTTACTGTAATGAAAATAAGCCTCAATAAATTAGAGAAATATTATTTTCTTGCGGATAGGCTATGCCAATAGAATAAAAATGTCAATACTGCCTAAACAAATGGACTTACTTGATGTTAAACCAATCAAACTAGCAAAGAACTATTCTGCAGAGCTAGAAAAAATGATACTGAATTACATCTGTAAGAATAAAGGTCAAGAATCTCAAGTGAAATAATGTTTAAAAATGGGAAAGAAGAAGTAGACTTGGCAATACCAGATCTCAAATTATGCTATTAAGCAGTAGTTATCCCAACAATTTTGATCTGGTTAAAAACTGGAGTGGATTAACCTCTTTTCTTCTTCACCTTTTCAAATCCAACCGATTCCTTATGGATTTTCTCCATTAAGCCTTCTCCGATCACTTCTAGTCACAGTAATCCCTCCTTTCTATTCATTCTCATTTTCTGCAACCCTCATATGACAGATAAGCTGTTTGCAGCATCCCGTGTATTGCCATCCTTCCTTTGCTAGTGCCTTCTCTCCATGATTATCTCTGGTTTATCCGCTATATCTTAGTTTTCACATTGTCTTCTCCATTGGATTTTGGGCTTCTTGCAGTGAAGGAGAATTCTTGTTTTCCCTTTCTTTGTATTCCTGGGACAAAGCACAGTTTCTGGCACATAATAAATTCTTGTGCCCTTGACTTGGCAGGCTTCAATTGTTATTCAGCCTTTATGTTGCTTCAGATATTCAAGTTGGCGTTTTATTTCCCTAACTAGACTATAAACTCCTTGAAGGCAGCAATCATGCATTGCGTGTTTTTGTACACCCTAAATTACCTGGTATAGTATTATGCAAATATTTGATGCTTCATTCATAATTATGTTTGAATTCAAGTAAATGGTAGCTAGTGCCAGATTTCCACAGGTAACTTTCACGTCTGAGTCATTAGGTACAGAATGAGATTATGTCTCTCCATGATTCCAGCTTAATGGCTGTGCATATGTTACCAAATAAACTCTTAGAGGCAGGGATGCTGGGGTAAGTTTTCCAGGGACTAGTGATGTCCTATAGTCCAGGGGTGGGGGAACCTGCAGCCTCGAGGCCACATGGGGCCCTCTAGGTCCTCAAGTACAGGCCTTTGACTGAATCCAAACTTCATAGAACAAACCCCCTTCATAAACGGATTTATTTATATACAATTGTATAGGACCTATACAACATTGCTGGAGGTTATATCTAAGTCTAGCACCTGACTATTTCTGCTATCTACCTTATCCATTATTATAAAAATATTTCCCACAACTGGCTATGTGGAAGAGGTCCATTTGTATTCTGGGATGGTCCTACCTGGACTTTGACTAGAATGAAAGGTTATTTTCCAGCATATTCATGCCAATTTTATTCAGTATTTTGTTTGACAAGTAATGTGTTAGACACAATTCTGTCTGTGTTCTAACACATACCATATAGGAAAATAAATTAATCTACCGTTTGAAGGTCCATCTACAGACACTGTCTCTTACCTTTTAGAGGAAAAATGTGACCAAGAAGGAGAAGACTAAGACTGAGAAGGCTGTGGTTATAGTCCCAGCTAAATTATTAACTAGCTGTGTGACCTTGGGTAAGTGTCCTATCCTCTCTATGCTTCCATTTTATTATCTGTAAAATGAAAGTGTTCAACTCAGTGATCCCTAGGGTCTTTCCAGCTGTACACATCTATAACTAGTTATAGCTATTATTAGAATTTCATTCAATCACACTTAGGGACAGCTAAGTGATGCAGTGGACAGAGTGCCAGGCTCAGAGTCAGGAGGACTTGAATTCAAATTTGGCTTCAGACACTCACTAATATGCGACCCTGGGTAAGCCACTTAACCTCTGTTTCCTCAGTTTTCCCATCTATAAAATGGAGATGATGATAATAATAGTACCTACCCCTAGGATCAAATAAGATAATAATTGTTAAATTCTTAGCACAGTACTTGGCACATCGCAAGCTCTATATAAATGTCAGTTATTATTAGTATTGGACCACTAAGGGTCACAGTAGATAGAGTGCCGGGCTTGGAGTCAGGAAGACCCTGGGCAAATCATTTAACCCAATTTGCCTCAGTTTCCTCACCTGTAAAATGAACTGGAGAAGGAAATGGCAAACTACTCCAGTATCTTTGCCAAGAGTATTCCAAAATGGGGTCATAGAGAATCAGACATGACAAATGGCTGAACATTATTGTAATTATTAATTTAATATGTTAATGATGATAGAATTCAGGGTCGGAAAGGCCCTCTGAGGCCATCTAGTTCAACCCGTACCTGAACAAGAATTCTCAATATACCAGGTGGTCATCCAGGCTCCAAATGAAAATGTCCAGTGAGGAGGAACCCACTACCATTCAAAACGATCCATCCTCCAATCAGATAGCTCTAATTATTATCAAATTTTCTTTGGGTGAAGCTAGAATCTACTTTTCTGCAATTCTTACTTTACTCTTATTTCTATCCTCTGGGGACAACGAAGTAGAGTAAGTCTCATCCCTAATGGCAGCCCTTCATCGGGAGACAGTGTTGTGTAGCGGAAACAGCACCAAACTTGGACTTATGGGATCTGAATCTGAATCCCACCTTTGCTGATTGCTATGTGCGTGACCTTGGGCAAGTCACTTAATTGCTCTGGGCCTCAGTTTATTCCTCTTATGTAAAGGGAAAAAGGGTTTGCCTTACATGATCTCCCTCTGGTCCTTTGCAGCTCCAAATCTAGGATCTTACATTCTTAGTGACATGTCCTCCCTTTGTCTTTCCTTTTTCAAATTAAACACGCCCAGTTCCTTCAACCAACAATCAACAGAATTGGAAGTCATTTTCTGTGCCCAGAACTACCAGAAGTTTAAATATTTGGGAATGTAACAGGCAGTATAATTTGGATTTGAAGATCAGTGAGCTGGTGAAACTATACGGGCAGACAGAAGGCCACTCGCTTGCTTCCCAAGTGCTCATGGCGATTTATGCCATGGCAATAAGAAAGTATTTTGAATTTATTCATTTTGTTCTCTGGGTGATCGTCTGAAGAGGAACAAGAGTGACCAAAAGTACTTTTACTAAAAGAGGTCGTGTGTTGTAGTGGGGAAAAAAGGCATGATTAGGAGTCAGGGGACCTGGGCTCAAGTTCTGATTTTCTCACTGGCTACTAATGTGACCTTGGACAAGTAAGTCCCTCCCCCTCTCTGGGCTTCTGTTTCCTTCTGGGTGGCATGAGGTTGTTGAACTCAATGCTTTCTTTGCCCACTTTCAGCTCTTAAACATCTGTAATTCTGCTGATCTTCAAGTTTGGCTAAAGTAAAAGGATTAAAAATATTACTTTTCCATCTACCTTTCTATTTGTTATGATATTATCAATACCTACGGTTTTGAATTTCTCACCTACAGAACACACAATTATATTTCAGTTGAATTCTTTGATACAGTTATATCCGACCAAGACCATACAATTCATTTGAAAGGAAAGGAAGAAGGCAAAAGAAACAGCATTCAACTAAGCTGATGTATGGAGTTTATTTTCTTTTCAGGAGCATGCATTTTGGGCCCTTCAAGGGAAGGATCTTTAAGTTGAGACTACTTGCAGATGCAGTTAAAGGCAAAATGCTGACTATATTTGGCAGATCTTCAGATCTGGAAAACTTGAGCACAGAACTGCAAAACTCCAGCCTTACATCATCAAGAGATCCATTTACAGTCTTTCTGTTCCCTACGAGAAATACAATTTCTGCTTTTTGTCAGAGTATCCAGTGATATGAAGAGCTCTAAGAAGTACTTTATACTCAGTTGAATATATCCAAATTCAGTGCTGCCCCTTGGGTGCAGCAAATTAGGGCAACCGTTCTGGCCCCTGTGTTTGGGATCTCTGTCCTCTCGTTCCCCACTGGTAGGCAATGATTTGTGGAAGTGACTGTGCTGGGGTGGGATGAATGACCTAGCAAGGCCAACGGATGCTAGGAAGGGCCTGATTCACGGACATAGAGTCAATTCCTGTACCATCACCAAGACTATATAAAGAGTGTGCATGATTTCTTTTCCCCTTTTGAGGTTGGATCCCTTTTTCTCATGATGGCCTCTCAACTTCTTTACTGTTCTAAATCTACAATCCTATGATCCCATGGATGAAGACATCTATGCCCAGTTAAATAAGGAAGGAGACAGGGAGGGGGAACAGGTTAGATGGACTTTGATTTCTAGCAAAATTATGACACATATTATTAAAAGGATGGTCAATGAGCATCTGGAAATGGAAACAGTGATCACATAGTCAACATAAATTGATCCGGACTGTCTATTGGTAATTCATTGCTTTCATCATGTGACCAGTCCATCTTTTTTTTTCTTTTAACAGTCACTCATTTCTTTGACGATGTTATTTACTCTGGTTCTTCACAGCTCCTTATTTGTTATACATGGCGGCCTGTTCACACCCACCATGTTCTTCTCCATTGCTCTCTAGGTGATACTCATGTTTAATTCTGAAGATTCCATGTAAAAGTACAAAAAAATGTTCATTTACATGCTTATCTGCACTTTAAACCACTGGTCTTTCTCCAGTAGTGTTATACCCATATAGATGAGTCAAGTAAGCTGAGATCATAGCCAACATCCTTCTAAAGCCTCCCAGAAAATCATTGCTTTTTAATCGCTTTATCCCTGTTCTCCTTCCACTGTGTAAATCAAGGGGCAGAAAAAGCTGGCACTGAAGGGGACAGATGTGTAATGTGTAATGCTAAGTAGGCAGAAATGCTTCTGTTTGCATGATCCAGAAAACACATCTGAAATGTCAAACCTAGCTGGATGAGGCCTGTGGTGCAGAAACAAAAACAAATCAACCACACAACACTGGAAATTACTCACATGCATATCAACCTCTTTACAATTGCTAATTTTGGTTTCCTTAGAAGTAAACATAGGTTAACCAGTCTGCTCATTCAAAAGATTATAGCATGCTTTACAGATATAAATTGGGATAGGAAATGAAAAGACGCATTTTAAACTTGGGTCCTTCCTGTTAATGTTTACTAATTCTTCTACCCACTACTGCATCAGGAAACCCACATAATTTCAGAAATAATAATAATAATAATAATAAACAACTAGCATTTATGTACTGCTTTAAGGTTTACAAAGCACTTTACAAATATGTCATTTTATCTTCACACACGCTAGTTGGTGGGTACTATTATTATACCCATTTTACAGATGAAGAAGCAGAAGCAGACAGGTGCCCCACATCACTCAGCTGCTAAGTGTGTGAGGCTGGATTTGAACTTGTCTTCTTGACTTCAGGCCCAGAACTCCATCCACTGTGCTACCTAGCTACCTAGGTAACTAACTGATGCTAAAACATCTAGCAAGCATCTGGAATGTGCGGATGTGTGACGGTTTCCTGGATTAAAGTTTTTTTTTTCCTAATGTTTGACTCAACTCAACTATATACCCTCATTCCTAAATGTACCAAAAGTGCTGAACAATAATTATTTGCTCTTTCTTTTGAGGTGTGCTTGGATAATTTTGCCAAAACTTACTCACGCAGAACTTTTGTCGTTGCTAGCTTTAAAAAGAAAGCAATCTTCTATTTGATGTTAGAAGATTATTTTAGGAGGTTGTTGCACCTCTGGATTATAAGTACCTATTCCAAATTTACTTTGTATATAATTATATCATGACAGAATCTGAACATAGACAAAAGTCCCAAACAAAGGAAAAGAGTATAAAAAAGATGTGGATTGAAGCTTTGTTTTTATTTCATATTGTGGCCTTCTGGGCTGCTACCCCAACTAGGATAACTACCCCAAGTTCAAAGAACATCATCAGCTATTCTTCAAACTCTATATGAGCCCCCACCAATTTGTTTATGTTTCCATAAACTACCACATGATGTAATCAACTTAAAGGCATTTATAAGATCAGCATGATAAGAGGATTTACATTATAACCTCCAAACCAAGAGCACATTATCCTACCAGTGTAGAGATCGAGCAAATATTTCACCCATGGGGAATCTCCAGTTGAGAATATAAGAGGAGATACAATTTACAATTATAGGACTATACCTGTACCTATTTACATAGGTATACATACATATGTATGTGCAGATACACATACTCATATATATGTATATACATATATATGTATATATATATATATATACACACACTTATGCGTATAATTTTTTTTCTTGTGACATCCTCATGCTACCCCTAGATAGATGTAGTATTTCTGCTGGTCTAGGGTCATGGCTCCATTGCCCAGTTATAGTATTTGCTGCTTCCAGTTTCTGGCTCAGCTGAAGTTCTTGGCCAGGAAACTGACAGGTTCTGTCAAGGAGAACCAGAAACCTTATCCCAAGACCAATGAAATAGTTCCCTTGAAGTCTTGGTGCTGAGACCTGTCTTGTTCTGGGTAGCCAGACATCAGCTCTAGGTAACAAGCTCTCACATCTCTGTGAAGTTAGCCCTCTCTGCATAGAAGGTTGGGAGTCAGGAAATGATGTCTTTGAATTCTTCTCTTAGGCTGTGTGACAATCCATATATTCTACAGTCATGTACTCCTGTTATAGAGCACCGTTGCCAGTGGGGAGTGATTGCTCCTAGGCCTCTCCTCTGGGACCAAACAGAATAAATCTTTCACATGACAAGGGTCATCCAAATGCTTGAAAACAGATATGTCCCCGTAAACCTCCCTCTTATAGACTCAAGTTTCCCAATTCCTTCAATTGAATCCCAAAATAACTTCAGAGAAGAGTTCCTGGTACATAGTAAGTACTTATATAAATGTTAGCTATCATCATCACCATCATCACCATCACCATCATCATCATCACCACTACTACCATTACCACCATCATCAAAAGGCAAGAACTCAAAATACAATCATCTTGGTTGTAATCTGACTAGAAAACTAATGATCAATATCCTTCTTAAAATATGTTGACTGATCAATATCTTTCTTAAAATATGAAACCCAGAACTGAACACAATATTACAGATACAATCAGACAAGGAAAAAGCATTTGGGACTGTCGCTTATGGTCTTTCTCTCCTGGAAACTCTGTTGCCTTTACTATATTATACTGTATTACACTATATTATATATATTCACTATATTACAGCCCAATATTACACTGATTATTTCTGGCTGCCCAATAACATTTTGAACTCATAATAAGCTTTCAATCAAAAAACCCCAGGTCTTTTTCAGATAAACTGCCCTCTGAACATTTCCCTCATTTTGTACTTGTGAAATCAAATTCTTCTACCCAAGGAGAAGACTTTTCATTAATTCAACTCCATATCATGGTCAATTCAGTCCAATGTTCTAGATTCTCAAGATCTTCTTGAATTCTAAGTGTGTCATTTTAGCTTTTTGTCCAAGCCTTCTATCATCTCACATTCCATATTCCATATGGTCTTTTTCATATTGGGAACAGGGGAGAAACAAGCATTTATTAAGCACCTACAATGTGCCAAACACTCTGCTAAGTACATTACAACTATTATTTCATTTGATACAATAATTCGGAGGTAGGTGCTATTGTTATCCCCATTTTAGAGTTGAAATGGAGGCAAACAGAAGTTTAGTGACTTGCCATACTTATAGCTAGTAAGTGAGTGGGGCTAGATTTGAACTCAGATCTTCCTGACTCCAGGTGCAACGTTCTATTCACTGAGCCACCTAGCCCTTTCATTCCACAATTAGAGGTGAGGTTGAGATGGCCACCACCATCTCAGTTTCCCTGAGCCACCTGGCTATTCTATCTCAGGCATCTTACTGGATCTCCTGGTAAATTTCACCAGTGGTTGGCTCTTAGCTTCTGTCATCTCCCAAGGCTCAGGTTCTGAGTACGTAGCTTAGTGCAATGATGGTCTCTCTCATTTCTTATATCTTAAAAATAAGAAAAGGGAAACCAATGGAAATTGGAATCATTATTACTGAAACATTCAGGCTTCACTATTCAGTAAGGTTTGCTTCTATTTCTCAAGGGAGAAGAGCAATATTTTGGTGGGGGACTAACAGTAAAGCCTATTTCCCTCATCCCAGCACAGTAGTTTTTGACTTAAGGTTGGAATGAAGAAAATGTTGTCAAATGTCTTCGTTTGTGTTTCTTAGGTAGACTTGTTGTTTGTCCTTCATTCTTGAAGAGGACCGGTGACATCAGGGAAGGTAATGTCTTGACTTACAAGTGAATTGGATTTAAATGAGGCAGGGCTGTACAAAGTCACCAGCTTTACTTTCTCCTCTGGAGCCATCTGGGTCCAGTGGTGAGATATAGATCAGGACAATTGGAGATGGCCTCAGTGCAGTGGGAAATCTTGGTCTTTAACATCTTAAGGTCTTTAAAAACTAAGGTCTTTCTCAGGTCTCAATTTATCTGAGGCTAGACTCATTCAATGATTAAGGGTAGGTAAGAAATGTGGAAGAGAATGACCTCTTTTACCTGGTCAAAAAATCAATCTGGAAGGGGAAGACCCTCAGGGTTTCTGACTAGAAGAGAAACAATTGCGGTTTGTACTCACTGTGAGCCATGAAAACCCCAAAAAATGACCAAGTGAGGTTTGGGCTAGAAGATAAGCATTTGGATAGTGCCTACTATGTTCCAGGCACTGTGCTAAGTGTTTTTTGAACAAATATTGACTCATTTGATCCTCATAACAATCCTGGGAGGTAGGTGCATATTATTATCCCCATTTTACAGATGAGAAAGTTGAGGCAAGCAAAGGTTAAGTGACTTGCCCAGGGTAACACATCTGGGAAGTATTTAAAGCTGAATTTGAACTCAGGTCTTCCTAACTCTAGGCCAGGTGTTCTATCATAGACTGTATATCTACATATCTGTGCCCAAACTTCTGGTCAGCTCTGCCAGTCAGTATCAGTTTACTAAGAGTCCCATTTGCTGGGGATGTGATGAAAAATTCCCATGAGGTGAAATCATACTTAGCTCATCTACTATGGTTCTCAGAAGGCATAAAGATGCATGCGGGCAAATAGGAAATACTATCTGTGGCTTATTTTGATTTTTTAAAAGGGTATTTTGTTATGTAGGGGTGGGGCAGAAGGGTGCTGATCTGTGATTTTATTAGTGTTCAATGACTCTTCCACCATCTCGCAACCAGTGTGGAGAAGAAGCCCTGAACACAGAGCTTCGTGATTCAAAGGCTGCTCTCTTTACCTACTGAACCAAGCTGTCTCTCTAGCTTTTGGCTAACTGTTTTAAAAAATGGAGTCATTCTGGGATTGCAAAGCCATGAAAGAAGAGGTGACATTTATAGAGGGTTTTTGGGTTTGCAAAGGGCTTGCCTCCCATATACCCTATGGAGCATTATTATTTCCAAATAACAGATGAAGAAACTGAGGTCTCAGAGAGGTTTGAGTGAACTGCCCAAGGGCATAGAGCTATATTTGTCAGAATGGGGAGTAAAAGCCAGGTCTTCTGTCACCAACCCTTCCCCTGGCTCCACCATGTTTGTAGCAAGGAAATGGCTTAGCAACCAAAAGAAGAGAAAATGGGCCTCACCAAGTAACTCAAAAGAGAAAGAGCTAGAGCCAGAAGCCATCTATTCTAGAGTGTCGTTTTACAGGTAAGGAAATTGAAGTCCAGGTTAAGTGGCATTCCAAATGTCACACAGGTAAAAATGGCAAAGGTAGAATATGAACCCAGGTCCTTTGACTCCACAATCAGTATACTTGAGTTCTGTCTTGAGGTTCTTCCACATTCTTCCCCCTACCCCTTGCCCCATGTAGTGACTGACAATCAATACTGGGTGACCTAGAGACTTGCCTCTTTCCAAGAAGTGGTCCTATGAGGTCGACAGGGGGCCGACATGGAGATCCACAGCTTACAGGAAGAAACATCACCTCCATGTCCTTGCTAGAGGGAGCCAGGAAGCCTACTGGTTCCCATTCCCCCATGATTCTTCCCCTAGCTAGCTCTCCTCCACAGTCTGTACCCCAAAGAGCAGTGGCCATCCCCTTTGCCTTGCCCTATCCCCAGACTTGGTGACCCTTGAGAACATCTGTCAAGCTGATCTCTGGGTCTTCTAGATCTCTGCCTCCTCACCATACCCCTTCCCTGAGTGATTTTTCTCCCAGCTGCTATAACTCCTCATTTTAGCTTAGATGGAATCAGTGTTAGGACTGATCTTATCTAACATATTTATAAATTATCTGAAAGTAGGCATTCCTAGGGAAATTGTCCAGGTTTACAATTCACAATCTCACAGAGCTGGAAGGGATATGATGACAGGTCATCTGATCCAATCTGCTCATAAAAAAGAGGCTCAGAGAAAGAAAATAATAGGGTCAAGGTCACCTGGCTAGTTCATGTTAAAGCTGGGACCAGCACCCAGATCACCTGCTTGCCAGACCAGTGTGTATCTCTTTATATCCATCTGCTTCTTAATGGCATCTGAGCTTTCTTAGGGGGTGAAATGTTAAGTAGGTTGAAAGTAAATTGACGGATGATCTCATGAGGCTGGGTGAGTGGGCAGAAAAGTCAGAGAAGAGCTTGAAATATGGGCGAGTATCAGGCAAAACGTCTAGGGGAAAACAGTCCACAAATACTTGGAGGAGAAGCAGCTCTGAGCAATCTGGTGAAAGAAGCAGGAATAGGCCTGTTTCCTTAAAGACAGTCATCAAAAAGGCTAACCAGCCTCCAGATACCAGGTCAGAAGGCCTGGAATAAAATCTGAGCACAGTCACGTACTGGCTATGAGACACTGAATGAGCTACAAACTATCAGAATATTCATTTTCTCATCTGCAAAATGAAGATGATCATATTTGAACTTCCCAACTCACATTGGTGCTAGGAGGAAAAGTACCTTGTAAACCATCATAGAAATGTGTTGTCATAAGACTTACATATTGTTATAAAGCATTATCATTATGATTTATTGTGTTATAGCCCCATAATAGAATATAGAATTATCTTAAGAAGCAGTATGGCATAATTGATAGCAAGTCATCCACAAATTTGGAATGTGGTTTTTGGTCATGTCTGATTCTTCCTGACCCCATTTGGGGTTTTCTTGGCAGAGATACTGGAGTAGTTTGCCATTTCATCCTCCGGCTCATTTTATAGATGAGGAAATGGAGGCAAACAGGGTTAAGTGACTTGCCTATGGCCACACAACAAGTAAGTGTTTCAGGCCAAATTTGAACTCAGGAAGGTGAGTCTTCCTGACTCCAGGCCTGACACTCTGTCCACCGAATGATGTGAGTTCCAATCTAATATGTGCCATATATTGAATTGTGACGCTGGACAATCAGTCATTCAATAAGTAGTTATTAAGGGTCGACTGTGTGTTGAGCACTGTGCAAGTCACTTAAACTTCTCAGTGCCCCAGACCACTTTCCAGGATTATAAATTGTCAAGCAGGTACTGTTCTTCATTGGCAAAGAGGGTTTATTCATTGGGAGTTCTATATACCCAGGAAATGCCAGATCTGGCATAAAAAAAGTTGGTTATAACCTCATCATTATCTAACATTACTTTGCAATAATATAACCTGATGTCTCATTATAATAATAACCCTGTGCTATTTAATATTTTTAACCGATGACTTTGACAATGGCACGGATAGCATGATTGTCCAATTTGTAGATAGAGTTGGGAGGGATAGCTGACGTGTTAAAGCCTGGATCACAAATACTTCAATAGAGTAGAAAGATGGGCCATATCTAAGAAGGCTGGTTCTACTTGGCCATGGGAACAGAGCTAGAATCCCATGACCGTAGATCTAGGACTGAAAGGGACTTCAGAATCCACCAATTCCAACCACCCCATTTTATAATTGAAGCCCAGAGAGATGCTTCAGTGACTTGTCTACTATCATATAGCTACTTCATGTCTGAGGCAGGATTCACATGCAGGTCTTGCTGACACCAAACCCAGTACGTTGTCTCTTACACCACTTAGCAATAAATGGAAATTGGAAAGAGACAAATTTAGGCTTGGTATCAAGAAAAACTCTCTGAACCTTTCGTTTGTACCAAAGGGGAATGGAATGCTTCAAGAGGTAGTGAGTTCCCCTTCACTAGCAGCCTTGAAGCAGATATTGAATAATCTCTTATCATTAGAATTGTATAAAGTATATCTCATAGACATAGGTTAGAATTCAGCACTTCTTAAACTGTGGGTCGTGACCCATAGTTTACGAAGCACTGAAGGGATTACAAATAGAAAAATTTCAGAAGTCCTGGGTTAGATGACTACTTCTCAGGAAGTCCTAGAAGGCAAGAGAGATGGCCTTTGAAGGCCCTTCCAAATCAAGGATTCTGTGCTTCTATGGCTATCCATAGACTGAATCATCCTTTCTGTCTTCCCAAATTTCCGGAGCCTCTATTGGTTAGAATTGTTATTTGATATTTACTTTGTGAAAGCTCTCATCTTAAAGCCTTATTTGGATCTTATATCCTTATTTTGATTTTCAGTTTTGTTTCCTAGACCAAATTATATGTTTCTTCTGGACAGGGATCAGATTTTATACTTTGTGTTCAGATTCTTTGCCTAAAGTAAGCATTCCATAAACATGTAATGAATTGTTTTCAGATAGTTCTCCATCCTTTCTTACTGCTAACATGTTAAAGTCTGGATCTCCAAATCACTCCACAAACTAGAAATCTGTGTAAGTATCATGTTCAGTTTAACTGCTGTGACTTTGCTAAGTTACTTTGGGACAAAACATAGTATTTATGCTACTAATCTAATAAAAATGACAGATTTAGAAAGGAGGAATTGATATGGTCCCTGGTATTTTCCATTCCAAAGGCAATTGTAGCTGTAGCCCAATTGATTGATGGGAAGGGTGGGTGTCAGGTGGGGAGAAACAAACAACTTAAGTGTATGTTTTACTTGCCACATTCCCCAAATGTGTTTATGCTGCTTAAATTTTCTGAACTTCTGAAAGGAACCATTTTCTTGAGAAATATGGTTCCCTGGAGGACTAGACAGCTTTCAGTCTGACTTCTATAGGAAGGTAAGAAAATCCTGTTTGCATTGACTATTTATGAGATGGGCCTTCACACTGTCAAGTGACCAAAGGCGTCTTTGCTTTTAAGATCCTGCAAATGAGAAAAGGATCATTATTTTTTAATGTAAAGAGGATGATTGTGAGTTCTGCAGCGCAATATACAACCTCTCCTGTCATATTTACCATGGAATGGGTATTAATGCTATTCATTTAAGAAAGAAGTAAATTTGAAGCTATATTTGCAAGCATAATGTTTGACACGAAAGCAATATTTATTGAAAATAAGTCAACTGCTTTGTGGAAGAACATGATTCATTGAAAAATGCTTTAGTGTTTCAGTGAATCCTTTGGTTCTAGACTAGGTGCATTCCCCCCTCCCCAAAGTAATGTGGGCCTCTAAAGGAAATCTATTTGCCTTGTTCTCATTTTTCTCCCCAATCAAGAGAGCAGCCTTCTTGTCTGTTGCTAAGGTTCACTTCATCTGACGTGCAATGATGAAAATAAAATCAAGACTTTACAATGATCTTTAGCCATAATTGAGGAGCTAATCTCATAGTAACTGGTGTATTCAGTTACCAAGTTTAGTGTGAGTATGAAACGAGTGAGGAAAGAGGCTTTCCGTTGCTTATCTGAAATAATCCAGCTGCAATTAGGTCCTGCTGTGGAGAAAACCACCTTCCTATAAGACGGATGAAAATTCATTCTTGATCCACTCTGAGTTCAGATTCAAGTAGGATCTAGAATCGTATTGTCTTGTGTGGTAATAGTTCCATGTTCTCCAGAAGTGATTTTTACACCAGGTTACTGTAAATAAAAAAGCTTCCAGGAATTGGTTGGGCTTATCATAGGATGCACTTGTTTGATTTGTCTGAGAGTAACAAGAATATCATCACATTCCTTTTCTATTCCTACTGGTTTTCATCATCTGAGCACTGTTGTGGCCAAATACTCAACTCTTTATTCCCTTTGCTCTCCATCAGTGAGTCATTTTTTTTCTTTTTTTATTCATTCATTTAAAAGGCTTTTTTATGGAGAACTCACACATGGCAGGTGCTCACAAAGGTGATCAGAAGAAGTAATACGCTTAAGGTCTCTCTGGTGAACTTTGGTATCAACTGTAAGATATGGGAGACACTGACACAGGATTGTCCAGCATGGCATGCCTGTATCAAAGAAGGTGTTCTGTATGAGCAAAGCAGAATTATGGAAACCCAAAAGAAATATGAGATGCCCAAATTTAGAGACATTGCCCTCTTAGTGGTTATATGAGTTTTGTCTCTGACCTGTGGTAAAGCCTTTTGATCAGGCACAGCCGGATACACTGTATGTTGACCCCAACATTGTGATATCATTTTGGTCCTCTTCAAGCACAAAAGACAAACAACAATAACATTCATTCAATAAATGCACCATCGTGGAAAGAACATAAGATTGAGAATGAGACCTCACTTCTAGAATTAGTACTACCACTAAATACAGCTAAGTCCCAATTAGTATGAATAATGAATCCTCTGATGTTGCTGCATCTATTGGTATTTGTACTATTCAAAGTTATAATTTTGTAAAAATAAGATAATTGGTTGCAGCCCAATGGAAATATGCAGTGTGAATTTGAATAATGTCACCACTTCATGGGATTCATTGTTTGGACTATTTGGGGACCTATTTTTAACTATGGTGACCTTGGAAAAGTTCCTTATTGTTTCAGGGCCTCACTTTTATTCTATGTAAAATGAGTAAGTTTGTTAAAATTGAAGCAACTTTAGGCTTGATGCAAGGAAAGACTTTCCAAGAACAAAAATTCTAATAGACCACCTGAACAAGAAGCAGCATCTCTCACTAGAGTTCTTCAAGCAAAGGCCAGCTAAGCTCTCTTTTGTAAAGGGGATTCTTGTTGAGGTAGATTAAATGGCCTAAGGTCCCTCCTAGCTTCTAAGGGTCTGTGATTCTGTGAGTCTCACCCCATTGCAGTAGGAAGGAGTCCTCAGTTTGGAATGAGGAGATGTGAATATAGTAGCACTTGGAGACTAACTTACATTAGGTTAATCACTTAATCTATTTGACTTAGTTTCTTTGTATCTAACGTGAAGATATTAGACCAGCTTATCTTTAAGATATCTTCTGGCTTTAAACGTATAATAATAATAATAATTATAAGAAGAAGAAGTAGCTAACATTTACATTGTGCTTACTATGGGCCAGGTACTGTGCCAAGTGCTTCATAATTATCTCATTCCATCTTCACAACAGCAATGGGAGGTTGGTGCTATTATTACCCCTACTTGAGAGATGAAGAAACTGAGGCAGACAGAAGTTAAGTGAATTTCCCATTTTGACACTGCTTGTAAGTATTCGAGGTCAGTTTTAAACTTAGATCTTCCCAACCCCAGGGCTAACATTCTATCTACTAAACTACCTAGCATCTTTCTAAAAAAACATTTAAAATTTATTTCATTTTTAATATATGGAATAAAACAAGCATTTCCATAATACAGTACAGGAAAAAAGGTGAGTACACATGAAACTGCAAATCTATCACGTATAACTTGCTACTCCTTTTAAATGTATAATAAAGTTATCATGTGAATTTATTTTTTCCCTTTTTCCCTTCCCCCTCCTCCCCTGCCCTAGAGATGGCTACAATGCGATACACATGCACAAACACACACACACGTTGTGTGTGTGCGTAAAATCATTCCATACATACTTCTATTTATCAGTTCTTTTTCTAGATAGCATCTTCCTTCACGTGTCCTTTGTGGTTAATTTGGGTATTTATAATAGTCAAAATGACTTACCGTTGTTCTTAAAACAATATTGCTGTATCTTATATGTGCCCTGTGCTGGGCCAAGTTGAGATAAGGACAAATGAATCAAGGCTGTGATATGATCCCTGCCTTCTAGGGTCTAATAATCTGATACATCTGAGGTAAGATACATACAAAGAAAGAGAAATAACAAGGCACAATGCAAGGCCATTTGCAATTAAGTGCCAACAGCCATGGTAAAGAGGAACAGCTACTGGGGATTTACAGAAAGCATATGTCTATGTGGCCCGGAGAGGTTGGGGAGGATTTTCATGAAGGACGTCTCTGCCTTTTAGAAGGTGCTCACGTTAAGAGCTCATATTAGTGAGTTCAGAGTCCTTCAAAGAATCATCTCCATGCAATGTATTCCAGGTCATTACTCAGTTTTCCAATCTGTAAAATGAGAATATTTATAGAATTTACCTTACAGGGTAGGTTGTTATTGAGGATAAAATGATATAATGTGTGAACATGTGTGTATGCATATATAACACTTTGTAAAGCTTAGATCACTATATAAATATAATAATAATAATAATAATAGCATTAACTTTACAAGGTTGTTGTGAGGATATGGATGTATTGATATGTGTGTGTACAGATACAACACTTTGTATACCCTAAAGCACTATGTAGCCATAATAATGATAGTATTAACCTTACAAGGTTGTTAGGATGATAAAATGATGCATGTATATATGTGTGTATACAGACATAACACTTTGTATACCTTAAAGCACTATGTAAATGTAATAATAATAATGGTAATAACAGCATTTACTTTACAGGGATGTTATAAGAATCATGAAATAATGTGTATATGTGTGTGTCTACATACCATTAAACCACACATACCAGTAAATGATAAAACACCATATAAATTTAAATTATTATAATTCTTTTTATTACTCTTACTTTGCCACACTATTTGCAGTTTTGGAAATATTCTTATGAAGTAACATGGGCTGGCAGTAAGAACACTGGAGTTGGCATTAGGAGCACATGGTTTCTCTGACCACTGGGGGACGCACCTTGCTATGGTGCCAAGCACCCTGGCTCTAAGGCAAATCCTTGCCTTCAAATCTTGCCCCTGACAGTTTCTGCCTGAGTGACCATCAGCAAGTCATTTAGCTTTCCTGGGCCTTTGTTTCCTCTGCTGCAAAATGGAGGCATTGGATTTGATGGGATTTGAGGCCCTTTCCAGACCTAAATTTATGATCTTACTAGTTGTATGACCATAGTCAAATCAATTAACCTCTCTGAGCCTTGGGCCTCTCAGCTCTAGGGTATAGTTACCCAGGGCTGTGGGGAGCCTATAAAGTACTTTAGGAAATTTGTAACTCCCTGTAAATGAAACTACTATTTCCAACTGCCATGCTAACTTTATCTTGATTTCAAGTGGAGCAAACTGTTTTTTAAGTCAATTATTTTGGAATGCCTCATTTTAGGTGACATCTATTATTTATTGTAGTGGACGAATATTTAATGCACAAGTGCTTGTAAAAGTAGGCAGAGCAATTTAATCTCTGGCCTTGACAATAGAATCTGATCCAATAGGGTATGAACACAATATACATCATCAAACAGCTTAGAGACATTGGCATCATCTTCTCGGGGTGTGTTTATTGTCTTCCCCCATTAGATTATAAGCTCCTTGAGAGCAGGGACTCTCTTTTTTCTTACTTATATCCCCAAAACCTAAGATAGTTCCTGATCCATAGTATGCTCTTGATAAATGTTTATTATATTATATTGTATTGTAATATACATGTACTGTATATATAATATATTTTTATGTATGTATGTGTGTGTGTACACACACCTACTGTGTTGGTAAGCAAAA
>CM053624.1:344106082-344123617 GCA_028646595.1 Phalanger gymnotis
ATTTTGTTCTGAAGTTCAGGGTGCTGGCTTTTGCCCCTGAACTAAGTGAATGATATTTGCATGCTGAATTAAAGTAAGCTTGTCAACCCCTTCACGTAGCTTTCCTTAGTTAAGCAGATCAAAAGAACCTGTGCTTTTGCAGCATGCTGGCAGCTTTCTGGGTGCTAGCTGTTGGTGGGTCTTACACCCCCACAGAAGCTGCTAGCTGGATTGTTGAAACACTGACTCATACCTCATCATATACTTATAAACCTCAGATTCCTCATCTACAAATTGTGTGAGAGGGGAGAAATGGATCCATATATATATAATAATAATAATAGAAGGAAGACAAACTCAGAGTAATTTAAATACCAATAGTAGTTCCAGAGAATAGAGAATGAAACAAATCTCACTTCATAGAGTGACAGTAAACTACAAGGTCAGAATGTTGCATCCATTTCCAGAACTGATCACAGTAATGGCGAGTACACATGTATGTATAATGAAGGTCTTTCTTGAGTCTAAAATCAAAGGACATCAGAATAAGAAAATTTTAAGGACCTTAGAAATCACTAAACCTAGCTTCCTCATATAGAAATGAGGAAACAGACACAGAGAGGTAAAGTGATTTTTCCCAACACAACTTTTCCACAGTAAGGTATAGGCAAGAATCCAGGTTTCCTGTTTCTAAAATTTGATTACTTATTATAAATTACTTTAAAAACTAACTTTATTGATACTCCCATCATTTTGGTGATGCCTACTTCACCCCCATTCTTCATAAGAATCGAATATTTCCTTATAAAAAACCAAAATGAAATAGAGTTAAGCAAAAAGAACCAATAGTGTACACAAAGTTCCATGAATTTCTGCCAAGAGGCATGATGTTTGCTTCACTCTTCAGGAGCCCCACTGGTTTTTAAATTACTTGAGTTTGGCTTCCTCTTCTTCATCTTTTCCTTTATATTGCCATAGTCATTGTGTAAGTTGCTTTTCTGGTCCTCTGTATCAGTTCACTTAAATCTCTCCAAGTTTCTCAGAATTCTTCACCTCCCTCATTTCTTCCTGCACAGTGATGTATTCCATTACCTTTGTACAACACTAGGCCTTGTCCAGACCTTCCCCAGTTAAGGAGTAGCCATTTTGTTTCCACTTCTTTGCTATCACAAAAAGTGCCACTGGGAATATTTTTGGTATGTGACAGAACTTTATTCTTGCCTTGGATCTCTTTGAGGCAAACATGCTATAGTGGGATTGATGAGCCAAATGGCATGAAAACTTTAGTCATTTTTCCAATACAATTCTGTATTTTAGAATACTTTTATTGTTTGATTCATTTTATTGGTTTAAATCAGGAGTCGGGAAGCTATGGTCCATGGAGTGTAAAAGAAATGTTCAGTGGGCTAGATCTGGCCCATGGGAGGTAGTTTGCTGACACCTGGTTTAAAGCATTGCAAAGCAGAAATTTCAATCTATGATTCCCGACCTTGACAAGTATCGTTCTCCTAAACTCCAGTGTATCTATGACCTAATTGGTATGTATATTCCTTTAGTGATATAGACCTTAACCCATTCTGATATACCTGCCATATGCATCTTATTCATATCATGCCACAAATTCACCAATGGGTGTGTTGGGGACCTTAAAGAGTTTTTACTTGAGCTTTTCAAGAATGCATAACCAACCACACTTTTCCAGTACCAAAAATTAGGACAGTTTTAAGCTCCAGTAGCCATTAGATCATGTCAGTTATCACATAAAATAACAACAGCCGTGTCAAATTAATTGCACAAATAACTAACAAGGAACCATCAAAGTGTATTTTCCTAGTCAGTCTTTAGGCAAACAAACAGGACTCTTTTGGAAAGAGAGGCTGGACAGAATGCCCTTTTGGGATGTCAGACTCAATTACCTCATCTCTCAAGTGGGTATATTGTTGATTGGCTTTACAAGAAGAATATTATACCATTCCTTTTCTCAGCCCTTTTCTCTGTCTCCTTCCTCTTTCTTCCCCACCACACCCCAGAATAGAAGCTCCTTGAGGGAAGGGATGGTTTTGCTATTGTCGTTATATCTTTAGCACTATGTGCGATGACTTTGACATAGTATTTGTGCAACTGTAGAGTTGCAGTGGATAAGAGCATTGGATCCAGAGTTCCAAATCTTGTCTCAGATGGCTACTAGTTATGTGACCTTGGGTAAGTCATTGAACCTCTCTGAGCCTCAATTTCCTCACCTATAAAGTAAGGATGATAATAACAATCTACTTCACAGGGCTGTTGTTAGGATAATGTATGTACATGATGTGAGACAATATATGTAAAGTACTTTGTAATTAAAGTACTACATAAAAATTAGCCATTAATAATAATAATGATGATGCATATTGAAATTGATTAATAATGAGCATGAAAAGGATTTCTCAGCTTGTCCATTCCTAGAAAAACAAAACCAACTCCTTGGTACTAGAATTAATGTATGATACCATAGTGGGTGAAAAGTAGAGTATATCAAAGGGCAGGGAGGAAGCAAAATTATAAAGGGGTGCCATAGGCTGGGAGATTTATCTGCTATCTATGTCCATTAACCACTGAGTGATTATAAAACACTCGTGAGTGCTAAGTACTGGAATCCTATTCAGGGTTATGCCAGCTAATACTACAAGAAGGTCTAAGTCTGTTTTTATTATAATGCTATCTGTCAATCAATACCGACGGTCCCCCCTCTTATGTGCAATTTGGGGTGGTGTGAAGGGGGGGATAATGAAAAATAATGGGATGGAATTAGCCAAATGTACGTTTAAAGGGTATGAAGGCAAAGCCTTTGAATGGTGAGGAGCTATTAGGCGGTGAAGGCTCATTGCTTGATTCATTTACAATGAGATTAAGCAGAGCACTAGAAACGCAGGCGTAAGGAACTATTGAGCTTTGGCAGGAAGATGGATGGGATGACTGAGCACATCTTTTCCATCTCTAACTTTTCGATTTCTATGGCATAGGATGTCAGTTCATCACATACAGTCCTTGGAATATTGTTTGCTTCAGGAAAATGACTAAGTGGGTACCAATTAAAAAACAGCATCCTCCAATGTGCGAGGATAGCTTGTGTTCAGACCCCATCTCCACTGTTGTCTGGCTCCACTGAGTCCCTGACTCGAGAGGGCTTTGGTAGAGCGAGTTAAAGGGAAGTTTTCAATCCAGGTTTTACTTATCTTATACATTTGAAGCTGCCAACAACCACTTTGGAAAGTGGACCCCCCAATTTCCCTCAAATCAAAGCATTTGGCTCAGGTTGGGGGCAGGGCAGAGAACTCACACAATATTTTTCTCCACTTGGACCTTAGCCAGACATCTGATGCCATTATTTTCCACTTCTGGTCATTAACTATCATTCTTCACTTCTCTGTGAAACCACTGAGTTATCCATCTGGAAGGTGACTGGTAACTGAACTGATATAATGCCAGCTCTTTGAGAGGTGGAGGAGAAAAACAGATTTCAAAGCCATTGAACATCAATGAAAACTAATTTCTTCCTATCCTTTCCCTATATATTTGGCTTGTAACATCATTAGATGTCACCTTGTATTCTTCCCTGGCCCAATTATTCATGGTCAGCTGAGGTGAAGGTTTACCTTTCTGTGAGTGACTATGTGGGAAGAATGGCAGCTATTTCATGGCATTAGTATTTAACTGTGGGCTTTTCTTACAGGAAAATTTCCCTCTTCAGGAATTACATACTAAATGTTGCCATCTGAGTTGGGCTCAATGTGTCACGCGTGCACATGGTCTCCACAGCCCCTACTACTGAGTGAGGGAATGACATTTCATTGTGAAACACGGTGGTATGTAATTTATTACCTCAAGGTGGCTTTGGTCTCTTAAAAACACTTATCTAGAATTGGGAATCTGAGCTAGATTTTAGGGCTCATCTTATCTGTGGGGAGGTCCCAGAGTATATGACTAATATCCCCTGGCCCCTGGCAGAGGCCAGTGTCTCCATTAGATACTGACATGTGGCAGCAACTGGAGCTTGGGGCTTGTTTCTGCTCTTTTCCTCACTTGCAATTTTCTCTCTTAGCTCAACTGATATTCAATCCTTGTGAGTTTCCCAAACAAAGAGGAGCAATTATGGGTTCTGATTAAAAAGGCTTTCCAGCCGTGATGTGTGCACATGAAGATAAACATTTATCTGCAACTGTTCTCCTCATGCCCACGGGGGCTTAAGCTCATCTTTGGTTTGGGCTGCACCAATATTTGCCCTGAATATGCTTTCTTAGGGCTGGATGATTTCAGGGTCTGCAAATGAAGATAAGGGCTGAGGGAAAGGCTGGGTTTTGAGGTGGGGGTCAGCAGTCATCAGCAGATAAGCTCTGTGTGATTCCCCTGTATTGGTTAAAGGGAACTGTCCTAGGAAATGATTTTTTAGTCCTTTGTTCTCATTTTGACAGGGGATGTGGTTGCCTAGGCTAGAGCCAACTCAGTATCATGTTTCCAAGAACACCTGTTGTGTCATGGATCAAATGACAAAAAGTGACAACATGGGATCATTCTGGAGATATCCCAAGAGCACCATTTGTGGGTTTATATGAGCCAGTCAGATGCTCTTAGTCTGTCAGCATTCCTATCATAAACCCTAGCTACCCCAAGGCCTTGGAATATCCAAGCAGTTAATCTTCATTTAAGTTTAAAGCTTCTTGCAAAGCTAAAAAAAAAGTGGTTACTTTTCTTTCAGCACCCAATATAATAATATTAGTAGAGTCAATTCTGGAATAGTGGAAAAGTGATGGGTAACTCTAAACTATGAGTGGTTCACAAATTACTCAGTTTGCCTATGACCCCCTTTCAGCCTTGAATTTTCAGTCTTCTAGATTCTAGAACATAGATGAAGGTCAATAGAGGAAGATTCTTGAATCTGCGGATAATTCACTCTCTGATCATTGGTTTTATATACACTTATATATATACATGTATGTATGTACATATGTATGTACACACAAATACACACACATACTTTTTTTCTTATTTCTAGTAGAATTCATGCCCCTTAAGAGCAGGGTCAGTCTTGTTTCAGCACAAGCAAGCTAAATAAATGCTTGCTGAGCTGAATTGTCAGAGTACTTCTCACTCCCCTGTGACCATCTCCACCATCCCTATTGCCACTGTTGTAGAGAATTTCAAAATTATGCCCAAATTCATATCCTGACTGTATCTGTGTGGTGTTAGGCAAATCACTTCATTTCTCTCTATCTCAGTTTCTTCATTGGTAAAATAGGAGAGTTGGATAAGATGGCATTCCAGTTCTAGAACTGTCATCCATAGAAATGATAATTGGAGTTCATATTCGTATATAGTTATAATGTTTGGAAAGTTTATCCTCACAGCAACCCTGCGAGGTAGGTAGGGCAAACATTATTATTCTGTTTTTCAGGGGAGGAAAGTGAAATTCTGAGAGGTTCTGACTTGTCCATAACTGATCAATAACTCACATGGGATCTGAAAGCAGATGTCTTGATCTGTGTTTTTCTAAAAGCATTGCACTCATCATTTCTTATGGCACAGTAGTATTCCATCACAGTCATACACCACAACTTGTTCAGCCATTCCCCAGTTGATGGGCATCTCCTCAATTTCCAGTTCTTTGCCACCACAAAGAAAGCTGCTATAAATGTTTTAGAATATATAGGCTCTCTTCCTTTCTCCTTTATCACCTTGGGAAAAAAATCTAATAATGGTATTGCTGGGTCAAAGAGTATATACAGTTTTATAACTCTTTGGGCATAATTCCAGATTGCTCTCCATATAATCTTTTTTATAGATCAGTAAAGATGATTAGAGAGTGGGCCTCAGAGTCAGGAAGACCTGGGTCCAACTTCTAGCTTTTCACATTTTCTGTCCATGTGATTCTGGGAAAGCCACATCTCAGTGCCCCCAGATTGCTCTCTAAGAACATAAGTGGCAAAACATTGGCTAATCTCTACTGGGGGATCTTGATCTTTCTTTGGTCATGGACTTCTTTGGCAGTTTGTTGAAGCCTACAGATCTCTTCTCAGAATAGTTTTCTTATGCATAAAATAAAATCTATAGGATTACAAAAGAAAAGCCATTATCTTTAAATATAGTCTGTCTGTTTATCTGTCTGTCTCTCAGGCCACTGGACCCAGATGGCTCTGGAGGAGAAAGTGAGGCAGGTGACCTTGCACAGCCTTCCCTTACTCAAATCAAAGTCAACTGCAAGTCATGGCATCATTTCCCTGATGTTATGGTCCTTTTTGGGAATGAAGGACAATTTCTCTCTCTCTCTCTCTCTCTCTCTCTCTCTAAACAAGTCATGGGCCTTAGGTTAAGAACCCCTTGCTCTAGATAGTTCCTATGCTAATGAAATCACAGGTCAGGATCAAAAATAGATTAGGAAACCAAGGCTCAGAAGGTTAAGAGATTTGCCCAGGTCTCATGACTATGAAGTGGTAGATTGAGGGTCTTGAATTCTGGTCTCCTTACTTAAAATCCTGTGATCTTTTCATAGCGGATCTCTGCAGCGAGGACAAAAGAGTAGTATTCATTAGCCTTGAAAGAAATAATTCATACCAGTATGTTATTTCATCCGAAACAAAAGAGGGATTCTCAAGCAAATAATATCGGCTGTCCTTGTTTTGCAGGAATTTTAGAAAGTTTGGATTTTAAAGATGCCTGCCTCCCTACTCACGCTGGCTCATCTGACGTCCTGAACATCAAAGGGTCTTGAAGAGTTGTGGGAGGGGGCGTGCAAGCCCTTTGTGTAAGGGCTTGAGGAAAGCAATAACTGGGCTCATTCCCAGCTTCACCCCAGCTTTGTTATATAAGAGTATTATGGTCTTTTCACCTTTCTTGGACCTCAACAGCTCTGCAGCTGTAGGGGTGTTGTGGAAATGAATTTTCAACTGCTTTTGAAACCCAGAGATGAAAGATGTGCAAAGGAATGATCACAGACATATGTGATGTTAGAATTGGATGCAGCCATGCTTTGTGCTCTGAGACTCACAGAATCTCAGAGTGGGAAGAGACCTGACAGGCCATCCAGACAGTCTATACCAGAACAAAAATCCCCTCTACAATATACCTGGAATGGTCTAATACAGTTTTGGCTTGAAGACCTGGAATGGGGGGTGGGGAATCTACTTCCTCTCAACCCATTCCACCTTTGGATAGCTTTAATTGATTGCAAAAATTTTCCCCCCTGATGTCAAAACTAAATTTGTCTCTGTCGAACTTTCCCTCATTTTCTTTAGTTCTGCCCTCTGTGGCCCAGAAGAACAAATGTTATTTAGATGACAGCCTTTCAAGTGCTGGAAAACACATAACAAGTTACCCATCAGTGCCCTCAGTGCCTAGTTATACTTTCCCAGTTCCTTTAGCTTATCCTACTATGGGATGGTCTGGAGGTCCTTCATCATCTTCTATGGATGCTCTACTATTTATTAGGCAGTTACCCTCTATGGACCTCAGTTTTCTTATCTATAAAATGAGCAAGTTACACTAGATAACCTCTAAGGTCACTTTCAGTTCCTAGATTTAAGATCCTATGAAGAATTACAATAATACACTGGCACCATCTTTTAAGATTTGCAAAGTTGTGTCTTCACAGAAACCTTGTGAGGCAGATAATGGAAATTTTATCCTGTTTTTAAGATGAACACTCTAAAGCTTTGAAGTTGTCCTGACAGTTAGTCTTGAGCCTGCCTTTGTTTCGCTCTTTTCTTTTTTGCTTTCTAGGTAAAATTCCCCTCTTTTTTCTCCCATGATCACTTTCTCAATGTGTATAGCTCAGGAAACCAACAAGAACATTTCTCTTTGAGGGCGTCTCTGTCTATTTTCCTGTCTGTCTGCCTATCGCCTCTCTGTCTGTCTGTCCATCTTTTCTGCTAGTTCTTTGTTTTCCATTCATCTTCTTCATGTGACCCAGGTAGGAAGATGGATAACCAACAAGAAGTGATTGGCAGGCTAACAATAATGGTGATGATAATACTAATATTAGTCATTTAGATAGTGCTTTAACATTTGTAAAGTGCTTTACACTTCTTATCTCATTTTATTTTTCACAGCAACCCTGGAAGATAGATGCTATTATCATTCCCATTTGATAGATGAGGAAAATGAGGCATACAGTGGTTAAGTGACTTGCCCAGGGTCACATGGCCAGTAAGTGTCTGAAGCATAATTAGAACTTAGGCTCATCACCAGAAGCTTCATGAACCTTCTTTGTTGGGGGAATTTAAGTGGGAGAGGGAAGATTTTCCTTAGCTTAGAATCCCATTCTTTGAGTCTTGCCATTCCTTTATCCACAGTCTTGTGTATGTGTGTGTGTGTGTGTGTGTGTGTGTGTGTGTATGTGTGTGTTTTAAGAGCCCTGCTCTACAGGCATCTCTGTGCTACCTTTATCTGACTGAAGATGCCTTACACAATATAGAGAATCATAAAATTTTAAATCTGGAAGGGACCTTAGCAATGATCTAATTTAAACACATCTCTCCCCACCCTATTTCCAGGTGAGATAGCTGAGGTCCAGAGCCGTAAAGTGAGAAGCCTCAGGTTGCACAGCTCATTAGAGGCAGAGCCAGGTATAGGATTTGGTGCCAGCTAGTCCTTTTTCCACTTTATACTCCACCGTTCTACTAAATAATGATGGCCTGTCTCAGGACACAATGTAAAATATACGGGAATGATGTCCACAAGAAACAGACCTTTGTAAGGTTCAGTTTCATGATGAAATACCCATTCTATTCAGCTTAGCAGGGTCTGAAATTTACTAACAGCCAATCTCTTCCCTGTGGAATACAACTGGAAAGGTCTGGAACAATCCATTTTTATATATACTCTAAAGCAGTGGTTTTTTTTTATAAAAATGATTTAAGACACTATTAATATGATAATGTTTCATATTCAGGACACATCCATCTACAAGGCCTGTCCTTTTGAAAGCTTAAGCCAGTTTGTAATTAAACACACTTCAGAACTATTGCTTTAATTTATCATGGAACATCACAGGATTTGAAACTTTGACACATGTCCCCCTCCCCTCCCTACCCCTTTTCTCTCAGACTGACCAAAGAAATATTTCCTGGAGTCTTGCTCTTGCTTTAAAAAGCCTTGAAAATAATGCTCCCCAAATTATTGAATGTGTGTGTCCCATCTCATGTTGATTGTTTTAGATTTAAAGATTCAAAGATTTGGAGTTGAAGAGACCATAGAAGCCATCTAATCTAATCCATTCATTTTTTCAGATGAGAATATTGAGCCTTTGAAGAGGTAATTTCTTCCTGATTGGTCTGAACAGAGTCCAAAATTGCATTTTCCCTTGTTATTTCCTCTAGAGTGTGAAAAAGGAAATGATCATTGAGGCAAGGTAAAAGTTTAGCTGCCTTGTTTTTGTTAGAGAGAGAGAGAGAGAGAGAGAGAGAGAGAGAGAGAGAGAGAGAGAGAGAGAAAGAGAGAGAGTGATTCAGATAATATTCATGTAGGTGAAATCTCCTATCATTATAGGATGGGCTAGAGCAGAGGTGTCAAACTCACTTCTTGCAAAATTCCAAGTGCAGCCTAAACTAGATTAAAATGTAGTGGCAAAATGTTTAACAAAATACATAAAATTACGATACAACACAGATAATGTTAATTTGTGGTTTTCTAAGTCAGTATGCAACTAATAGGGATCAACTTCTAATTTAGTTTGATAGCACTGGACTAGATGGGCTCTTCCACTCTAAATCTATGATTCTATTAATGACTAGATCCTGCCTTCGTGCCAAGTTTGTGCCCTAATTCTCTAGTTCTTTGTCTGTTTCTTCCTACTGTATAGTGTTATACACAACTTTCCCTCCTGTTGATCCTCATCCAAATACTCACCACCACATTTTTCTTGCTCTTCTTCTCAAATTTCTGTATGAGTCCATCTTTTCATATAGAATGCTACTCCCCCCACCCTCCATGCCCCTATATGTTTGTTCTGTTGAGGAAAAGCTAAAAGACTAAACTGTTCTCCCTCCACTAACAAAAATAGGTACCTACTTTTACCTCTTAAAAAGTAGTAACTTAAGGGTGTGCCAGTGGTGACAAACCTTTCTAATGGGTACAACTACAAGCTGACTAAGGATGACAATATAACTTTATGGTTGTATTAACTGAAAAGTCATTGATTTCATCAATATAATTAATGGCTTTTGGAGATTTGTATGCGATGCTTTTGTCTTTCCATGCACAAAATTCATAGTGACTAGACATAAGTTCAATTAATCAATAAGCGTTTTTTACATTCCTAATATGTGCTGGGCACTGTGATAAGTGCTAGGGATACAAAAAGAGCAAAAGACAGTCTTTGCCCTCAAGGATCTTACAATCAAATAAGAGAGACAACGAGTGAACGAACATATAAAAAGCAATTTCACTCGCATCATTCTTTCTGGATAGAATTCCAGATGAAATATCTTTTTCTTTCTCACTGGGTACTTTAGGTGTCTTACTGTCTTTTTTGACTTGAGTCTTCGTTGTGGCAATACAACTTTACTTAACGCAGATTAAACATCAATAGACCATGGGACCAAGGAAGGCCCTTCCTGGTAGTTCATAAAGGGCGCATACGCTATCTCTTCCTGGTTTTACTACAACATGTGAACACTTGCTGAGACTATTTCTGGCCATGATGATTTGAGGGGCTGGTCCTATGGTGGTGAAGAATCTTCTAGATAAGCTGAGTAGCTGGGATGAAGATATGTACAAAAGATTCAAGATGACAATCTCTTGCCTTTCTCCCTGGCTATTTTCAATTGAAAAGGAGATGTTTGTTGTGAAATTCTGGTAGAGAGAGAAGCAGTAACTGTGGCTGCACTATTTCCTCTCCTCTCTAACATGTGTCCCAGGACATGTGATCCTTTTGTCTTTTATCTTTATTCATTCCTAGACTTAGGTGAATGAGTATCTGTAGACAGAAAGGATTAGGTTATGATCTTGTGGCTTTCCAAAGGTCAGTGGAGCCTTCAGAGATTATCTCAGCAATCAGAATTTGTAATAGAGACCCCCAGGACCAGCAACAGCTGTAACTCTGTTTAATGAATAGTCAACCCTTAGAAATGAACTGCTTGATCCAGTCTAGCAGCCGATTGAAACATAAGAGGAGACACTGCACCCTTCAAGGAGCCAGCCCAGTTGAGCAAGGGAGTAACTCAGAGGGGGTATTATGGAATAAAACAATTAAAATTTAAAAGCATTTCACATTGTCGCCCTTTCCCACATCCCCTTCCCCTCTCCACTCCCCACTGTGTTACTAGCTAGGGGCTTATCTGCTTTGCCTGCCTCTAGAACCAATAAAGATTATAGAACCATCTTCCATGGCCATGTATAGGAGGAATAACAAAAATGTTTCCAATCCGATCCAAGAAATATTTACCAAAATGTGATAGGTAATGATGACCTAAAGATAAAGTGAATGGTAGTCTTGACCTGCAGGATCCTTATATTTTTTTCAGTTAGCTGGGTTTGGGAAAGCACGCTGACTTTGACTATTTCTGGGTTACAGGAATGGTGAGGATTGGAACTGACAAAGGTTATACCTAGGAGCCTTCCAGCTGATAGGACCAATGAAAGGTGATGAGTCCTGCACGGGTTAGAGAATGGTGTCAGAGAGGATATCCTTCTCTTCCTCTCATGTCACCCTAGAATTGGGGCCCTCTTGCACTTCAATAATGAAATAAGCTTCTGTGTATTCACTCAAACAAAAATTCCAAGGTCATGCTGTATAATGTACTCTGACATATGGGAAATGCAAAGATAAAAATGAAACAGTCTCTGTCCTCAAGAAATTTATATTTTCCTGGGAGGAAATAACATATACATAGGATTGATAAATACAGATTACAAAATTAATGTAAAATAGTTTAAGGAAATGGGGTATGAAGCATTGATAATTGAGTAAATCAAGAAAGGCCTCTTAATGGTGGTAATGCTTGGGTTAGAAGCTAGGGATTCTAAGACATGGAAGGGAGGAAGGAGAGTATTCTAGAAATAGGGTGGGGGCAGCCTGTCTCCCATGGGGAACAGCAGGTAGTCCAGTTTGAATAGATTGTAGAATGGATGAGGGGAATAATGATAAATAAATCTGGAAAGACAAGTTGGATCCAGATTGTGAAGGACTTGAAATGCCAAAGCAAGGAGTTTTTATTTTATTCTAGCCTCAGTAGGGAGCCACAGATAAACACAGTGACTTCCTTGCATGTGGAAATGAATGAGTATATGAAAGACTCCTAGGACCCACCTTTTAACTTTCTGACTCATTGGCTCAAACTTGTGATCCAGGCTCTTCTCTGGTTTCTCCTTTCATTGCATATGGTATGAGCTGTGCAGTTTTTATTTAAGAAAATGTGAATTTCCCCTGGTTCCTTTTACTTTTACAAAGTATTTACCTAACAGAGAATGGTCAATGCTGAATTAAGTATAGAAAAGAAATCATCTGTAGGATTACATTTCCATCTCTTGACACATTTTCATTTGTTTTAAATGCTAACGTGGCAAATTCTAGTGGCTTAGCCTTCCAGGGTACCACCTTTGTGTTGCATTCATGGTTTTGCTTCATGGAGTCATGGGCAGAGACAGCTGATTCAGAAATTACAGGGCAATCATTCCATGTAAATTGCTCCTTGAGACAGGATACCACATTCTGTGTCTCCTGAGTTATGACTGTCATTAATAAAATTATATTCCATTATAAACAGCACTGCCCTTAGTTGGGGTTAAGGGGGACACTATAGAGTAAAGAATGGTAAGGAAGAGTAAGGAAGTAAGTAGGAAGAGGATGTAGTGATGCTCATTTTTTTAAAGGAAGATCTGGATTATTGTGCTTTTAAAAATAGTCAATAAATATTTATCAAGTGCCTATTATGTTCTAGGCACTGTGTTGAGCACTGGAGATACCTATACTACAAAGAAAGACAATCCCCATCCTCAGCATAGGAAAAGCATTTATATGCAAAGAAGCAGGATCCTGGATGAGGGAGAAGAGAAAAGCATGTTAGATTTGAGATCGGTAGACTTGAGTTTGAATCTTAGCCCTGCTTATGTTCTATGTGATCTTGCGTAAGTTACTTAACTTTCCCATTCCTCAGTTTACTTAACTGTAAAATGAGGGGATCAGACTACGTGACCGCCAAATCTATGACCTTTTTTACTTTTGAGGCAGCCAAGTGGTACAGTGGAGAAAGTATGAGGCCTCAAGGAAGGAAGCACTAAATTCAAATCCTGCCTCAGGCATTTACTAGTTGTGTGAACTTGGGCAAGTTACTTCACCTCATTTAGTGATAATATTAGCATTAACCTCCCAGAGTCTTTGCAAAGATAGAATGAAATGATATTCATAAAATACTTTGCAGACCTTAAAGCACTATGTAGATGCCATTGCTGTTATTCTGAAGTTTAGTTCATCTTGGAACAAGCTTAAGGTGGGAATTATCTTCCTCTAGTACCTCCACAGGATGGAACTACTTGAAAAGCAATAAATGAAAAGTACTTAAGTTAAAGTTGTTACAGTTAGTTATTAAAGGCTGACAAGCATTCATTCATTCAACCAGTATTTGTTGTTTAACCCAGATAATATTCATATGGCACTTTCAGTCTGGCAAAGTGACATACACATAATATTTCATTGAATTCTCAAAACAATCACGAGGGATAGGTGGTATTATCATCTGGATAATAATCATTATTATCATTATTAATTATTAATTATATTATCATAATCATTATTATCCCCATATAATAACAGTTAGTATGCATATATTGTTTAAAGTTTGTGGCATGTGTTCACATGTTGTTTCACTTGATTCCTATCACAGCCTGGGGAGGTATATGCTGTTATTAATTCCCATATTATAGATGAGGAAACTGAGGCCGAGTTAGGTTAAATGACTTGCCCAGATTCACACAACTAAGTAAGTGACTGAGGGGGCATTTAAAATCAGGTCTTTGAAATTCCAAGTCCAGAACTTTATGCACTGCTGTACCAACACTATGGAAGATGAGGAAAATACAAAGACAACTGTAGCAAAACTGTGACCATCTGTAGAGAGTAATAGGAATTCCCTGAACCAGAGGGGAAAAGACTCCAGAGATATTAGATCGTGAGGTAAGGTGGAATAATGTATGCCTTTGGGAGAAAACCTTTGAGTCAAGGCCAGGAGGAGAGGCTATAAAACAAAAAAAATTCTGATGCCTCAGTCTCCTCCTTCTTAATAGGACATGAATGATACCCAGAAAGCAGAAGCAATGTGTTCTTTATCACAACCTGCAACTTTTGGAGTAGGGCAGGAAGGGAAATGATGGAATCGAGTGGAGGATAAAGAATATCTAAGGCATGCAACTGGGGTGGTGGGGCACAGTCACTAGAGTCCTGGACCTGAAGTCAGGAACACCTGAGTTCAAAACCTGCCTCTCACTTTAACCAGCTGTGTAAACTGCACAAATCACAGACTCTCCTGCCTCAGTTTACTCATCTACAAGTTTTGGATAATAACAATACCTTGCTGAGGATCAAATGAGGTAACCTATGTGAAGTCCTTAGAAAACTTTAAAGAGCTATATGCACTGTATCTACTAATTATTGACCATACAGACCTTGATTTGCCAGAACCTGCAGCTTAGGAGAAGGCAGCTGTTTATGTTCCGTCCAGGAATTTCCTCTTCCGCTATTCATATTCCCTACCTGCCCACCTCACCTTGCCCAAGGGGAAGAGAGAGGATGCCGATAAAAAAGGAAAAATAGCATGTGTACAGTTAGGGGGATAGAAAGCCCTTGCTATAAAATGGCATATCTTACATTGCTGGGTCATGCTGTGTATGATTATGATGGAATATTACTATGCTATGAGAAATGGTGAGCTCGTTGATCTTAGAAAAACTTGGATAGACTTGCATGAAATAATGAGGAGTGAAATGAGCAGAACCAAGAGAATACTATATACAGTAACAGCAATACTGTTTTAAGAACAACTTTGAGTGACTAGGTCATTTTGACTATTATAAATACCCAAATTCAGACTTCAAAGGACCTATGAAGGAAGATGCTATCTGTATCCAGAGAAGGAACCGATAAAAAGAAGTATGTATAGGATGATTTTACATATGTGTGTGTACATATCTCTATCCACCCATCTCTAGGGTGGAGAGGAGTGGAGAAAAAAAGATTAAAGAAAAGTAAGTTACATGATAACTTTAATATATATTTAAAAGCAATAGCAAACTTACATAAAAGATTTGCAGTTTCACATGCAATTCTTTTTTTTCTATTCTACTGTGATAGAAATTCTGATTTTATTTCTTAAGTTCAGAATAAAATAAATTTAAAAAATGGAAACAAAATGGCTTGGAGGAATGTAGGAGGATCAAGACATTTGAGAATGCATCTTCATTCTCAGAGTCACTAAATGGGTGAGCATGGGCAAATCACTGGACCTGCCATTTCCTTATATATAAATGAAATTGGCACTATTCATTTCAAGAGGTTGCTATTAGAAAAACTTTTTGCATATCTTTTTTATTTAATATTTTAGTTTTCAATATTGATTTCCACAAGATTGAGTTACAAATTTTCTTCCCATTTCTACCCTCCCCCCCTACACTAAGATGACATATATTCTGATTGCCCCATTCCCCAGTCAGCCCTCCTTTCTGTCACCCCACTCCCCCCTATCCCCTTTCCACTTGCTTTCTTGTAAGGCAGGATAGATTTCTACTTCCATTCCTTATATATCATATTTCTCAGTTGTATGTAAAAATGACTTTTTTTGAGCATCTACTTTTAAAACTTTGAGTTCCAAATTCTCTCCCCTCTTCCCTTCCCACCCTCCCTCCCTAGGAAGGCAAGTAATTCAACATAGGTCACACATATATCATTATGTAAAATATTTCCACAATACTCATGTTGTGAAAGACTAACTATTTCCCTCCATCCTATCCTGTCCCCCTTTATTCAATTTTCTCCCTTGACCCTGTCCCTTTTCAAAAGTGTTTGCTTTTGATTACCTCCTCCCCCTATCTGCCCTCCCTTCAATCATCCCCTCTTTTTATCCTCTTCCTCCTACTTTCCTTTGGGGTAAGATACCTAATTGAGTGTGTATGTTATTCCCTCCTCAAGACAAATCCAATGAGAGCAAGATTCACTCCTTCCCCCTCACCTGCCCCCTCTCCCCTTCCAACAGAACTGCTTTTTCTTGACACTTTTGTGTGACATAATTTACCCCACTATATCTCTCCCTTTCTCCCTCTCTCAAAACATTCCTCTCTCATTTGTTAATTTGATTTTTTTAGATATCATCCCTTCATTTTCAATTCACACTGTGTCCTCTGTCTATATATATATATATGTATGTATGTATGTATGTATGTATATTTCCTTCAACTACTCTAATACTGAGGAAAGTCTCATGAATCACGCACATCATTTTTCCATGTAGGAATGTGAACAAAACAGTTCAACTTTAATAAGTCCTTTATGATTTCTTTTTCTTGTTTACCTTTTCATGCTTCTCTTGGTTCTTGTGTTTGAAAGTCAAATTTTCCATTCAGCTCTGGTCTTTTCATTGAGAAAGCTTGAAAGTCTTCTATTTTATTGAAAATCCATATTTTGCCTTGGAGCATTATACTCAGTTTTGCTGGGTAGGTTATTCTTGATTTTAATCCTAGCTCCTTTGACTTCTAGAATGTCATGTTCCAAGCCCTTCGATCCCTTAACGTAGAAGCTGATAGATCTTGTGTTATCCTGATTGTGTTTTCACAGTACTCAAATTGTTCCTTTCTGTCTGCTTGCAGTATTTTCTCTTAGACCTGGGAACTCTGGAATTTGGTGACAATATTCCTAGGAGTTTTCTTTTGTGGATCTTTTTCAAGAGGTGATTGGTATATTCTTTCAATGTTTATTTTACCCTCTGGTTCTAGAATATCAGGGCAGTTTAGCTTAATAACTTCTTGAAAGATGATCTCTAGGCTCTTTTTTTGATCACGGCTTTCAGGTCATCCAATAGTTTTTAAATTATCTCTCCTGGATCTATTCTCCAGGTCAGTGGTTTTTCCCAATAAAATATTTCACACTGTCTTCCATTTTTTCATTCCTTTGGTTCTGTTTTACAATATCTTGATTTCTCATAAAGTCACTAGCTTCCACTTGTTCCAATCTATTTTTTAAGGTAGTATTTTATTCAGTGGTCTTTTGGACCTCTTTTTACATTTGGCTAATTCTGCCTTTCAAGTCATTCTTCTCCTCATTTGCTTTTGGAGTTCTTTTGCCATTTGAGTTAGTCTATTTTTTAAGGTGTTATTTTCTTCAGTATTTTTTGGGTCTCCTTTAGCAAGCCATTGACTTGTTTTTCATGGTTTGCTTGCATCACTCTCATTTCTCTTCTCAATTTTTCCTCTACTTCTCTTACTTGCTTCCCTAAATCCTTTTTGAGTTCTTCCATGGCCTGAGACCAATTCATATTTTTCTTGGAGGCTTTTGACATAGGCTCTTTATTTTAATTTTTAAAATTATTTAATATATTTAGT
>CM053624.1:344123717-344160717 GCA_028646595.1 Phalanger gymnotis
ATTCCTCCTACCGTGTGAGCCAGGGACTCCTGAAGCAGCTGATGCTGGAGCTGCAGAAGCAGTCACAGGAGCTTCCTGCTGCAGCTGCAACTGCTGCTGTTGCCACCACTGCTGCCTCCACCACCATGCCACCTCTGCCACCTCCAGGGCTGGGGCCAGACCGCTTTGTAACCCAATCCGGCAGTTTTCCCAGCAACCTGTTCCGTGGTCTTTGGTGTTTGTGGGTTGAGAAGTCTGGTAACTGCCACAGCTTGATGATTTATGGCCCTAAGACCTGTTCTGGCGGACTCCTGGTCTGGTCTGCCCTGGCACAGCACATGCTGGGCTGCGCTCCACTCCCAGCACGGTGCGACAGACCCTTCCCAGTGACCATCCAGGCTCTCCTGGGCTGGAGATCTGCTTCCCTCTGCTATTTCATGGGTTCTGCAGCTCTAGAATTTGTTCAGAGCCATTTTCACAGGTGTTTGGAGGGATTTTGGGGAGAACTTAAGCAAGTCCCTGCTTTCCAGCCTCCATCTTGGCTCTGGCCCCCTTTTGCATATCTTAAAGTACTTTGGAAATATAAGTTATCATTATTATTAATTTCCTCCCACCCCTGGAAAAGTGACATCCTTTGCTCAGTGAGTAGATAGAGTGCTGGATCTGGAGTCACGAAGACCTAATTTCAAATCCACCCTCAAATGCTTAGTAACTGTGGGATCTTAACCTTTATTTGCCTCAGCTTCTTCATCTGTAAAATGGGGCTAATAATGGCACTTATTTCTCAGGGTTGTTGTGACAATAAATGAGATAATTCTGAAGCACTTTGTAAACCTCAAAGTGATATATTAATGCTACCTGTTATTATTATTAGTCATATTACCAGTCATACTACTAGTCATACATACCACCACCACCATTACTACTCCTTCTCCTCCTCTTCCTATTGAGTACTACCACCAATACCTTGGCTATCCTAGTCTTTTTTGGCCAAATGTTTTCACTACAATTGGCCACAATCATTCTTTTATTTCTTTAGCAGTTGCTTTTAACTTCATGTGAAAAAAAAAACCTGTCATGACTGCAAAAAAAAAAAAAGAAAGCCAAGCTCTAATGCACAAAAATGCCTATAATAGATGCATAAATAACATTCAGACACAGCAACATAGATATGATGCAAACTACCTCTAGCTTAGAAATGGGAATTAATTTATACTTTCTAGAAACTCTACTTAAAATGTAGAACTGATATACAGGAAAAATTACTTTTCCAAAAATAAACTCCATCTATCTTCTTTATGTTGCTAATCCTTTCTGTGGCACTTGGTCACTCTTTTTAAATATTTTTGTATTAACATTGAAATTATCCATCTGGGTGGCTTTGGCATCTGCTTGAGTATGAGAGTCTGTTCTGATATGTCTTCATTAACTGACAGACTGCTGTACCAAGAATTGGGTTCTTTCTTTGCTTGGAAATATTAAGAGAGATCACACCCAAAGGTTATGGAAGTCTTGTAAATTTGCTGAATGTGCAATCACATGCAAATAGCTGTGGCTTTTTGGAGTGAAGTAGTAAAGAATACAGCTTTGCCTAGCAAGGTGCAAGAATGGGTGTGCCACAGGGTGCTAACATCTTGGTGGAAATGCTTCCTCCCTGTGGTACCCAAAATTCTTATGTTTCTCATATTATTTTCTCAGCCTGTACTGCAGCTAAGTGGCACAGTGGATAGAGCACTGGGCTTGAAGTCAGGAAGATGCATCTTCATGAGTTCAAATCCAACTTCAACTGTGTGCACTGGGTCAAGTCACTTGACCCTGTTTGCCCCAGTTCCTCTTTCGTAAAATGAGTTGGAGAAATAAATGGCAAACCACTTCAGTATTGTTGCCAAAAAACTCCAAAAAAAACCAAAATGGGGTTACAAAGAGTCAGACATGACTGAAATGATTCAACAACAAAACTGAGTTTACCTTTGGGGGAGCTAGGTGGCACAGTGGAAAGTGTGCTAGCCCTGGAGTCAGGAGGGCCTGAGTCCAAATCAGACCTCAGACACTTATTAGCTATATTACCCTGGGCAAGTCACTTAATCCTGTTTACCTCAGTTTCCTCATCTGTAAAATGAGCTAAATAAGGAAATGACAAACCACTCTAGTATCTTCTCTAAGAAAACTCCAAATGGGGTCAACAGAGAGTCAGACATGACTGAAAAGCAACTCAACAAACAATAACAACATTGCTTATTAACTCAGCCACTAATGTCAGAGACCTGTTTCCATGGCACTCCTCTTCCTGCTGCTCCAAACATGATAGAATAGAAGGTACACTGTACACCAACACTAGATCTAACACTTACTACTTATGTGACCTTGGACATGTTGCTTAACCTCTGTGTGCCTCAATTTTCTTATCTTAGAAATCAATCAGACTAGATGGCATCTGAGAAGCTTCCTAGTTTTAAAATCAATGTTCTGTCACTTGCCAGCTGTGTGATGTTGGATGAGTTCTATAAACTCTCTAGGCTTCTACTTCCTCATCTTGAGAGTGACGGGGCTAGACTTCATGACCCATAGGCTGCCTTCCAGCTCTAAATTGGTGATCTTGTGATCTCTACCCCCAGCTCTAATATTGTGAGGGTCAGATTGTCCACCCTCCCACTGGTATCACTGATTCTGATGTTGGATTATTCTCTTAACTTCTCCCTCTCCTGCTTTAAACATAATTAGTCACCCCAGATGAAAAAGAAATTTCTAATTCCAATTCAAATAATGACCAAATTCCCATTCTTGTCAATGACAAACCCTGCTTTTAGAGAGCTCTTATTCCAAAACAGAACTTCACTGTGAATCAGGAGCCCTGGATTGGAGTGTAGCTGCTAACTAGCTGAATAACCTCAGATAAGCCATTTACACTCCCTAATCAATGTCAATTGCATTGGCAATATGAAGGGATTAGACCATATGGCTACTGGTGGTTCTTCTATCTCTGACATCTGGTCATTCTGTGGTTCAGATAACCAAGACACAGTCTTGGTCCTTAATATGTGCTAGTCACTCTTCTGGGTATTGAGGTATAAACAGAGCTGAAACATATGTAGCTCCTGCCTTCAAGGAGTTGACAATCTAGTTACAATTCAGTTTGGTAAACATTCATTAACCATCTAACATGAATGAGGCACTGCGAACCCAAAAATTAAAATGTTTATCGTCACTACCCTCCAGGGAAGATAACATGTAATCAGAAAATGATGATAGAAGGTAGAATTTAAGGAGGGCAAAAAAGATACAGAGGAAGGTCCATAAGAACTTATAGTCAATAATAAATAAACATTTATTAAACTTCTGTTACTCACCAGACACTGTGTTAAGCACTGTGGGATACAAAGAAAAAGAAAAGAACTTATGAGGGGAGAGAGATTGCTTTAGTCACTCACACACAAAAAAAAGATAACAAAAATGCAAAGTAGCTAAGGAGAAGGGAGGAATGAGTGGTACAGACATGAATTAAGCACCGTAGAGAGATATAGTGGAGCTGGTAGTGGAATGAGAGTCAGGAGAGCTTAGTTGCACTTCTGTCTCTGTCATTAAATAGCTATGTGACTATGAGACTCATCTCTGAGTCTCAGTTTTCTTACTTATAAAATGAGTTTAGGAACTGGAAACCTTGTAAAGGAAAAGAAATGTTTTGTAATGTGTTTAGATTATAAATGTTTACTGTCTTCTTTGTGTCATATGTAAATAAGATGTCTGTCTATCTATCTGTCTATCTATCTATCTGTCTGTCTGTCTGTCTGTCTGTCTATCTGTCTATCTATCTATCCATCTATCCATCCGTCCATCAATCTATTGCCATCCATCCGTTTATGTATCCATCTGTCTTGTCTATCTCAATGGCATATTTTACAACCACCCCATCTGTATTAATTCACACAATGTGTATTATTTTGTTAGATTTGCAGAAGAAGAAGTAATAGGATAAAAAAGATCAAATAACAATAATTGATCCCTAAAATGCTCTTGTTAAAATGCATGAATTTCACCTAGAAACTGGAGAGAGGAAGCTGAGGAACCATTGTGGCTTTCTCTTATTGCCACAATAAATTTATCAGACCAGCTAATTGTTCTCCCTGACCTTAAAAATCAGGGAGAACGTGGTCCTGAGGGGTAAAGCATGATGGCCCCAAATTATGGGAATTAGGGAAACCCTGGGATTATAAACACAGTGCTTTGAGGGACCTAAGTGTCAAGTAGTCCAACACTCATTTAACATATAGGGCAACTGAAGACCAGGGTATTTAAAGGATTTGCCCATGGTGAGATATCTATAAAATGAGAGTTGTATGCACCAGAAGGGGGGTTTGAACCCAGCTCTTCTGGGTTCAGGGCTTCTGCTTATTCTACACCACTGTACTACCTTTTCTGGGTTGTTGAATGGGATCAGTGACTGAAGAGAAGTCCAAATGGGGGCACTTCAGAGTCTGGGCTCTACTGACCTCCCAGAATCTCTTAAAGAAACATGGGGGAAGGGCATCAGAAAGATACCATGAAATGGTAACTGGATTTGTAGATAATGGTCTGGGGTTCAAATCCCAGCTCTGCCACTTCCTGTGCAACTTTTTAGGTAAGTCACTTAAACTCTCTGGGCTTTAGTTTCTTCATCTATAGAATAAAAAATAAAATGAGTCTGGTTGAACTGCATGACCCTTGAGGTTCCTTCCTGCTCTAAATCTTTGATCCCATGAGGTGCTCAAGGGGCTGGTAGCTAACTTTTAGTATTCCAACCAAGCCAGCCTACCAGCTTTTAGTCAGCCTGATTTGCCTGTCAGTCCATCTCCCAATTCAATGGGCCTACAAGTCCAGCTTTCCATTTCCTCTACCACAAAGGAGTCTTTGAGCTAAGGTGTTTAGTTATTAGTTATTAGAAAAAAGTTTCATATGGAGGAAGACCACAATTAAGTTAATGCTTGTGAATCGTCTAAAAGTAGCATCAGTCTTAGCAGCCTCTGGCCCCTTTTCTATCATTTTCATTGTGAAAGCAGAAGCACATAATGTAGGACTTAGGGTAATTTTGGAGTTTTCTTTGTTTCATGGGTTTCTGTGGCCAAGCGGTCAATCTATTGATGAGGAATAAAATATGTGGTTATTCATAAGTCAATAGAAAGACATCCCGTGGAAGTAAAATA
Source organism: Phalanger gymnotis (assembly GCA_028646595.1). Taxonomy (NCBI): domain Eukaryota; kingdom Metazoa; phylum Chordata; class Mammalia; order Diprotodontia; family Phalangeridae; genus Phalanger; species Phalanger gymnotis. The sequence goes on from CM053624.1 coordinate 344,128,874, forward strand.
GGAGTAATCATATTATCCAATTGTGACTTATGTAACATAAGTGGAGTGGGGGGGTGGGAAGGTGAGCAGATTTGTTCACTATTACCCTTTACTGCTCTCCAAACTATGGTTTCAGATCCTAGACGAATTTCCCAGCATGTATTTTTCTTTGTTCTAGGAAGTTGTATGAAAGGATCCACAATTCTACAGGCACGTGCACATGCACACATATACACCTGTTTCAACAATCCGGCTAGCAGCTGCTGTGAGGATGTAAAGCCAACAACAACCAGCTCACAGAATGCTGCAAGCCCAGGTCCTTTTCATCTGCTTTACTAAGGAAAGCAATGTTAAAAGGTTAACAATCTTACTTTAATCCAGCATACAAATGTCATTTACTTAGTTCAGGGAAAAAAAAAAACCGGCACCCTGAATTACAGACCAAATATAATTTGCAGTTATCAACACCTGAGTATTCAGCCGGGGAGTTCATTATAATGGCTGACCCAGAGTCACATGCCACTGTTGCTGTGGCTCAGAGCTCCTAGCGAAAACTCTAACTTCTGCACTTATATATCTAGTTCAGGGCCCCGACCTTATCCAGGCTGGGCATGGAGAAGTTCCCCACCCACGATATCACATCAGATACAAATCAATGGTTCTCAATTGTCTCAGTGCTGGGAAATACAAAAACATCCCACTTTATCTGCCCCATTCAAAGAAAGGCCAGAATCATTGAATGTTGACAGCAAAAAGTCCCACCTTAATTAGTATTACATCACCTCTATATATGTATATGTTTATATATACATATTTATATATGTATATATACACATGTATATGTATATATACAAACATGTATATGTTTATATATACATATTTATATATGTATATATGTATATATATGTAGCCACACACACACATATATATATATATACATATATATATATGTACATATATATATACAGATTTATATGGGTATATATGGTTTTTTTTTTCCTGTTGGAGAGCCCACAGCCAGAGACAATGCTCTTACAAATTACCCTAGTATTAATCTCTCTTTCTTTTCTCTGGGGATTCTCTCCTCTAGATTATCTCCTTTTAACAGCATTTCAAAAAAGTAGACTCAGATTAGCAAAGGAAGTTTACTCCGTTTATAAAGACAGAGTAAACATTTAAAACAAAGAAAGATAGGCACACTTTCCCTATAACCAGAGGGAAAAGACTCAGACTTCCAGAGGGCTTCTCAAGGGGACAAAGGACATACAGAATTATTGTACTGGGATCTGTAATCCATGGGGTTTCAGCCCATACCTTCTGTCTCAAGATTTGCCTTACTAAGAGAGTCTTGTCACCACTCCTTGTGAAGGCTACCTCTGCCCACCTTTTAGCCTTCCCAGCTCCAAGGTACTTCTTAGTCTCCTCTCTCTAGCTCTTGTGCTTTTCCAAAATTTATCACATTCTACCCTCTGAGTGAAATTCTTGTCCAGGCTGCTGTCCTCTCCTCTCCTGCCTTGTCCTGTCCTACCCTATCCTCCCCTGCCCTGTCCTCTCCTTTCTGGATACTATTTTAAGCTTATCCAAAACCTTTCCAGTTTCTGGTCCTACCAGTATTCTTTACGTAATGCCACTTCTCTCATTTTTTTGGAATCATTGCATCTGGTGATGGAATTTCTAAAGATGAGAGTGTATCTGTCTGTATGTGAAGCATCTTTTGACTATATTAAGTTGGAGCCCTGTGTCCTGGACTTTTGCTGAGCCGAGCTCCTCATGATTGGATATTAGGGGGGAAATCAATAAGAAAGATTTATCTTGCAAAATAACAGAATGCTTTGAAAAATGCTTTGCAACTAGAGGCCAGTGGGGAATATCTAATGGAACATACGGTACAGCCCACTTTTTTCATCGACTTGATATGAAGTAATTTATAAGGGTTTAGCAAGTTAAAAAGCGATTTTAAAGAGCTTTAAAATAAATTATTTTAAAAATGATTAATTTTTTAAAAAATCAATGAGTAGGTGATAACTGTTTTGAGCAGATGTATTTGATGGTATATATATCTGACAAGGAACACGCATAATTATTTTGTTGTCTGCATCTTATACTAAAATCATTTTCCCTTCTATTCATATGGAAGCCTTTAAATCTAAAAATGTGAAGGTACTTTTTCCATGAGAGGAAAATGGGTAGACAGAGATATAATAAATAACGGTAATCTGCTATGTAGAGACATGTTAAGTGCATACATAGTTTTGGGTGGAGGAAAATTTGACAGAAAACAGCATCAGGAGAAAATAAATATGAAACATACTGCCAAGTCAAGTACCTTTGAGATGTTTGACAGTTTTGTTTCTTTCCTGAGGTACCATTCTCAGATTCGAAGAGGGTCTTGCCACCTCGGAAAGGAAAATCACCATCCAGCTTAAAGCCCTTTAGCATAGCTTCACCCCCAACCATCTGGGCTCCCTTATGGGTCCAGCAGGAAGAAAGTCAGCTTTCTGCTCCCTTGCAGTTTCTATTTTCCACCTTTAGATTAAAGGGAAGATCTTTCTCTTGTCATGGAGAGAGAGCTGAGGGTGCCTTTGATAGAGGATTGTTCATTTCTACTAATGACTCCTAATTATTAGCCCCCTGGTAGGTGTAGAAACTGACTAATAAAATCCCTTCAAACATTACAAAGGAAAAAAAAAGGGTCTTTCTAGTTCATTTCTCCCACGGTATGATAGCACTATGACTAGTGGAAATCCAAAAATTCCTTAATTTATTCAACTTAATAAACATTTATTAATCTGCTACTCTGAATGTCTATGCGGAGCAAAGCTGTAACTTGGAATTCTGGTGCTCACAGGCAAATTTAATATGCTCTAGCTAAGAAAAGTTGTGGCCTGCCCTCAAAGTATTACATGACTTCAGCTGTCATACTCCTGATGAAAACCTCAACTCCTAATTCCCAAGATATTTGGTGGGGCATGGAGATGTGGGAAGGCAGATTGTGGGGAGGCAGATCTCAGGAGAGGGGTGGGACACTTAGGGATCCAGTCACAAGATATGGAGCAAAAGAGGACCCCTTAAACGTGGAGCCAACAGATATGGTCTCAGCAGAAGACAGTGAGGTGTGGGGTTATCAGGATAGAGGACCACAGAAAGGAAGAAACATGCTTCAAGATCATAAGATCAAAGACTTAGCAGGGGAAGTGAGTTTAGAAGCCTTTGAAGTCCAACCCCCTAATTTTACAGATGGGAAAACTGAGGCAGAGATTCAGTGATCAAACAACAGCCAGCGTTCTGGGACAAAATCCCACTTCAACCACATTAATTATGGCACTGATGTTAACTTCTAGGGACATGGAGGAAGGGGGAGAGGATGTCAGCTAGCATTTCAATGGAGCTTTTTGAATAACATACATAAGGTATAATGCTAGGCTGAAATCTACTTTCAAGCAAAAAAAAATATCTAGGCCTCAGTTATTCCATCTGACAGCATTTATTGAAGGCTTGTTTATTGTCTGCATCCAATTGTAGCTAGGGCCATGTACAAATGGATGCAAAAACATGGTCATCTCCCTCAAGGATCTTTCAAGCTAGAGGGAAGTCAGAAGTATGCAGAAAGGATTATTTATAAGGATTGGGGGTAACCCAGGTAAAGTGACAAATCAATGACCTGAGTCATGAAGTCCTGAAGGCCTGCAGAGGCTGGGAAAGGCTTCATTGAAGACACTGAGCTGCATCCTGAAGGAAGAGCAGAATTTAGACATGAAGAGAAGGAAGGAAATTTCAAGAAGGGAGGAGTCCCTGTGAGAAAAGCCCAATAATATTAACATAGGAACACTGGTCCTGGAGTCAGGAAGAGCTGAGTTCTAATGTGGCCTTAGACACTTACCATCTCTGTGCTGCCAAATCTGAATCCACTGGAGAAGGAAACCACTGTAGTATCTTTTCTAAGAAAACTCCATGGACAGTATGGTCCATTGGGACATGAAGAGTTGGACATGACTAAACAATAATGTTTACATTTACATAATGCTTTTAAAGTTCTAATGGTATACATATGTATAGATATCTATTATATATACATACTCACGTATGTACATATACACATACATGTACATATATACATAAATATACACACGTACTCATTTAAGCATTCACAGGACTATTTGGGCATTTAGGCAGTTGGCATGAAGTTGGTACGATGGTAAGTTTATTTCCATCTTATAGGTGAAGAAATAGGTTTTGAGATTTGCCAATGGCCACACAGCTAAGCAAGTGTTAGGGTCAGGATTTTAATTCAGGTCCCCCTGACTCCAAATCCACCATTCTAACCACCATTCTAATTCCCACTATAGTACTTTGTCTGGTACAAGTGGGGATACGCATACTATATAGTTACTCATTGTGGTCAATTTATATATAAATGGGCTGCGTGGAGGAGGGAAGAAGACAGTAGCTGCGTGAGAGCCAGGGTGTTCCAAGACTCTCTGCTGTTGCTTTGGGGTCCCCGGAGTCTGTAGAATCCCTGTAACTAATGTTCTGCATGTTTAATTCTTTGTTTGCTGTGGCTGCTGCCTAGGACCTGCTAACTAATCCTCCCTTTAAGCAGAAAGAGATGGGCTCCACTGAAGACCTCTACCTGACCACAAGAAAGGTCAAAGAACTCTCAGTCATTGATGGCCGAAGAGCCCAGAACTGTATCATCCTCCTTTCCAAGTTGAAGCTGTCTAATGAGGAAATCCGACGAGCTGTGCTCAAGATGGATGAGGAGGAGGACCTGGCTAAAGATATGCTGGAGCCGCTTCTCAAATTCATCCCTGAGAAGAGCGACATCGACCTACTGGAGGAGCACAAGCATGAGATCGATCGAATGGCCCGGGCTGACCGTTTCCTCTATGAGATGAGCAAGATTGAGCACTACCAGCAACGTCTACAGGCTCTCTTCTTTGAGAATATAATATATATAAATATTTATATGATATTTCAAGGTGTGCAAAGCCACTTAAACTTATTAAGCAAATAGTTAGCCACCTTGACCAGAGCAGAAAGAGAGATTCTATAGTTACCAGTGGGATACAAAATTATGGGAACCAAATATTTCAGGGTCTTGAATACTAGGCTAGAGCTTAGACTTTTCCCACATGAGAACTGGGAAGCCAGTGAAAGCTATTGAGCAATCTCTCTAAGCAAAGTGGGCTCAGTCTGCTCCAGAGCCAATCACTTCAGACAATCTGGGATTCAGCTTTATGGGACACTTAACGCTAGCAAAGATTGTCAGGTGACTGAATCATTTGTAACCTTTTGGCGAGAGGATTTAGTGATGAATAGGCTGGCCTAATCAGAGGAGAATGGAAATGATCTCCTTTTGTTTTTTATCTCACAGCTGAGAACTTCTCTCTTCTGAAATTTACACATGTCTATTCTCTTGACAACTGCAGGGGTTTATGGTTTGCCCCAAAAGATAGAATCAATTTTATTGACCATTAGTACCCTATTCATTAAAGCCTCATTTTGGGTTTTAGATCTGACTGTACTGGTATAAGAATCTCAACTTGGTCTCCAGGACTGTTTCAGAGTGACAGCACTGTCTGTATGTAACCTTGAAAAATCATGCCTTGCTATTAAAGGGAACACAAAAGAAAGTAGTTAGAACCTAGAATTCTTAACATTTCTCCCTCCCTGTTTTATAATGGGATCTGAAGGGCTGATTCATTCGGAAGAGACAGATAGCACTTTGGGCCACAATTGCAGAAGGTTTTGTGGGAAAGAGGGCTTTATACAGTCTGGTAGCCAATTTAGAAAGGGTTCCAAGGCATTGATTTTCAAATGTCAAAAGGTTATTTGTTTATGGTTTTCGATTCTTTCTGAAATCCATGTTCTCTGGGTAATGCAGCTTTTTGTGACTCCCATACGTGGGCCAGAGACAAATTGTCTCAGGCAGAAGTTTCTCATTATCGAACATTAAAAGAAAAAAAAAACCCTCAGAATTGAAGAAGAAAACTTTAGTTGTGGATAACTGGCATAATACCACTGCTTTAGTTTTATGAGATGCAAAGTTGAAATTTAAAACAATTCAAACTACAAAAAGCATATATGAATAAATGAGTTTAGGAAAAACTGGGCGAAATTACTTAGGGCTTTACAATCAGTGTCTATATGTATGTACTCATGCCATGTCAGCAATTATTTTTTGTATTGTGTATTTAACAACCCTCATCAACAAAGCACTCAAAGAAGTAAAAAAAAATTATGTATAAAAATAAACCTGAATTTTTTTTCTAATTTACTAGAGGAAAAAAAAGAATAGATATATTAACTTTAATAAAGTAATAGCAATAACATCTTATTTGCTTCTATGCCTTTATTCATCTTTTTTCTTCTGAGTACATTATCGAATTTTGTTTCTAGTATTGTATAATTTTAGATCCAAATAATCTTTACTTTAAGGAGTCTCTCACTTCTCTGGCTGATTGCCTCAACCCAGATGACCTGGGAGTCAATATCAGTGTTGATCACTCTCTCCTCTTTGCCACTCTCTTCCCCCTTGGTTTCAGCACATCTCTCTCTCCTGGTTCTCCTCCTACCTATTTGATGCTCCTTCTCTGTCTCCTTTGCTGGCTCCTCTTGCAGATCACACCATCTATCAGTAGGTTTCCCTCAGGGTTCTTTCTTCAGGGTCTCTTCTCCCTCTATACTACTTCACTTGGTGATCTCATGAGCTCCAATGGATTTAATTACCATCTTTATGCAGATGATTCTCAAATCTACCTTTCCTGCCCCAATCTCTCTACTGACCTACAATCTTGCATCTCCAACTGCTTTTCAGACATCTGGAACTAGATGTCCAATAGACATCTTAAACTCAATTTGTCCAAAACAGAACTCATTATCTTTTTCACTAAACTCTCCTTCACTTCTACCTTTCATATTACTGTAGAGGGCAACACTATCCTCCCATTCCCTCAGGCTAGCAACCTAGGAGTCATCCTGTATCACCCCCCCATCCCAACTGTTGCCAAGGCCTGCAGATTTTACCTTTTCAACATCTCTTGAAGGACTCCCATTTCTTTCCTTTGACACTGCCACCACTTTATTAGATTGTAAGCCCCATGAGGTCAGGGACTGTTTTTTGCTTCTTTTTATGTCCCCAGTACTTAGTACAGTCCCTGGCACATTGTAGGTGCTAATAAATGCTTATTGAATTGAACAGTATTGAATAGTGCAGGCCCTCATCACTTCATGCCTGGATTATCACAATAGCCTGCTGGTCTGTGCATCTGGAGTGTTTCCCCACCCCAATCCATTCTCCATTCAGCCTCTAAAGTGATTTCCCTGAAACGGCAGATATTACCAAGTCACTAGCTTCCCTATTCAGTAAACTGTAGTAGCTTCCTGTTGCTTCCTGGAGCAAACACAAAATGCTCTGTTCGACATTCAAAGCCCTTCGTAACTTAGCCCCCCTCCTACCTTTCCAGTTTTCTTACAGCTTACTCTCTGAAGGGTACTCTTCAAATACAGTGACTCTGGCCTCCTGGCTATTCCATGGAAAAGACACCATTTCTCTGCTCCTGGCAGTTTCTCTGGATCTCCCCTAAGCCTTGAAATGCTCTCTCTACTCTGCTCCAACTTTGTATGTATTGCTTTGTATGTATTTGTTTTCATTTTGTCCTTTCCATTAGATTGTAAACTTCTTCAGGACATGGACTATCTTTTGTCTCTTTTTGTTTTCGCAGAGCTTAGCATAGTGCTTGACATATAGTTGGCACTTACAATTTTGCATGTATCTCTAGAGGAGGGTGCTTTGAGATCCCTTCTGCCACTCTTCTTCACAGTGTTGTTTATTTCCTCAAGGTCTTCTCTCCCACTGCTCTCAGTAGGCATTACTAGTCAATATTCCCCACCCTTGCTCACTGTCTCCCATAAACGCCCACAAATTTCCTGACATTCTGCAGCTTCTTGCATCTGGAGATCCTTCCATTGTTCTGCCCTTTGCAGCCCTACTTCCTGCAGCTCTCCTGGCTGAAGGTCTTGGTTGGTTCCCTTTCTTTCAATTCTCCTCTGCTCTCAGGAGACTCATGTTTCCCCTTCAGGTCAGACCACTCTATTCTAAGTTATGCTGTTCTCAGACTCTAGCAAGTAGCACTCATTACCTGTCCAGTGGACCAATTGTCAACACTTGCTTATAGGGAAGAAATCTTTTGTATGTTTACAATTTGACAAGATTACTGAAGTGTGTGTGTGTATACAAATATGTATACACACATATATATGCATACACATGCATATACACACATATATACATATATTAATATATGTGTATATATAAGAATATAGGTATTTGAAGTGTTGAATTACACATATGTACATAGTATTATAGATTTAGAGAGGGGAAGGACTTTAGAGGACAGCTAGTTCAACCTATTCACTTGGAGATGAGGAGCTAAGGCACAGAAAGGAGAAGTGATTTTGCCAGGGTCATGTATCTAGTAAAGTCGGAAGTGGGGTTTGAACCCCAGTCTTCTTGGCTGCCAGTCTACACATCTATTATGCCACACTATTTCTTTAGCACATGGTCCCCACAGCCTCAGGCATATCACATAACTTTTTCCCCCTGAGGGTTAGAGAGGATGCTCTGTCCTTTCATCTCACAAATGCGCCTTGGTCTACAACCTTATGGAGACTCATGGTGACTCATTGCCATTTGTTTCTACTCTCTTCTAGCTTCCAGAAAGTGTGTTCCCTACTCATTTGAGCGCCTTCTGTGGTGTCTAGGGCTTCTGAGGCAGTGACCTTCTCTCTCTCTGTTCCTCTGTCCCACTTCTTTCACCTTGGCAGCTGCCCTGTGTTACTCGAATTATCTGGATCTCCTTCCATAAATATCTTTAAAATGATATTAGGATACAGGAAGCCTCCGATTTGGGGGAGGAAAAATTTGTAGTCCTCCCCCTCCAAAGCCACAATCAATGGACATATCCAGGTTGGCCCATTTAAACTCAAATGTCATATGATATTTATCAAAATAATTGATGGCTTGGGTTGCTGCTGACAGACCGCTTCCTTCTGATTAGCACACATGGTCCTAAACTAAAATCACTATTCTAAGTGCTTTGGGTCTTCTCATGGTTACTTTGAGGATGAACACACTTCCTGCCCTCCTCTGTTGATGATCTCTCCTCTTCCTCATTTCTTTTCTTCATATTTAGCCACTTTAAAATTTTTTTAAAATTTAAATTAAAAATTTTTCCCCAAAGCTCAAAGTGAGAGGTTACATTTGATGACCTCTAAGGTCCCTTCCAAGTGTAAGATTTTATGAAAGTAGCATGTGGCATGCAGGGGCAGGAACTATGTAATTTTAGGCTGATGGAGTGGAGAAAAAGAAGGCTCTTCATGGTTTCATTTCTCCCTCCCAAATCTAGAGCATCACATTCTTACCACCTCAAACCTTGCTGAAAATAATATTGTAGAACTTCTAAACTTATCTCTTCTAAATAGCTTATTTCAAAGAATCATATAATTTTAGAGTTGGAAGGAACTTGGTGGCCATCATATCAAAACCATATCTGCAAGAGAATCTGTGCTATGACATACTCAGAAAACATTCATCTAGTCTTTGCTTGAAGACCTCCAGGAAGGGGTAGCTTGTTACATTCTGAGATAACCCATTCCATTTTCCCCCATATTTCTAATTGCTAGAAAGTTTTCTCCCTTTATGTTGGCTTCTTTACAAATTCCAACAATGACTTACCTTATGAGGCTAAATAGGAGAGGTCTAATCCTTGAAAATAACTATCATGTTCCTCTGCTCCCCTCCCCCCAGTCACGTCTTTTCCAGGCTAAGTATCCTCAGTTTTCCCTTTAAAGTGTTACTGTGATAGTAGGGATATGGGAAAGAAGAGTGAAGAACTAGAGAAGCATGGAGGGTAGGTTGAGGAAGTATCTGCAGAGAAATGATCTAGGTGGCAAAGGGGATCACACTTATACCTGAACCCTAGATTCATCCCTGGGATCATTCCTTATTTCCTCAAAAGACCTAGATCTTTGATTATTGGGATTCCAGCCCTTTATCTTTGGTGTCAGGGCGTCTCTGGGGCCCTAAGATCCTTTAGCTCAGCTTATCTGGTCAAGAATCAGAAACTTTTCTTCCTTAATCTTACTGAGACATCAGCTGAGTTAAAATAACATTCCTTCATAATTCAGGAGAGAAATAACATGAAACAAAAAAGTGAAACAATACTTATATGGTTAAGTTTTGATTTAAACCTCTCTGATGCTGGCTATTAGGCCCAGGGTAGTCCCACTTTTCACCCCTCAATCCTTCCCTACTTAAATCCTCAGCCACCCTTCCAGAACTGGTATGGGAGAGAGGAAAGAAATTCAGAATATTATTTCTGACCTCCACTAATTTGACAATTGACTTGCTAAATTCCTAATGGTTAACACTAGGCCAGGAAAGTCTAGGTCTTACCTTCTCTAAAGGTGCGTTAGGAGTCTAGAACATAAACTTTTATAGGCTCTTCAGTACAAAGAGACATTAAAGATCATAAACCCACCTCCTTCATTTTACATACATGAAAATGGAGCTCTTGTGAAAAGAAGTGACTTGTCTAAAGTCATACAAGTAGTAAATAGTGGAATTGGACTTTTCATCCAGATATCACTGCCAACTCGATTTATTTTCCACTGTACCATGTTGTCTTTCATTGCACATCAAATATCCTGGCAGAGAGCCAGATACCCTGCTGGTGGCCTGAGGTGCATGAGGAGCAGAAGGGAAAGAGGAAAATACAGGAGGGGAAAATCTATACTTTCATAATTTCTATTGCTTCCATTCTGGACTATATCTTTCTTTGGGAGTTGATGTGGGAACCAGGTTTATTATCACAACTCAGTTCTCCCTTTATATATTCCATCATCAAAGTACCTTTGTGTAAAACAGATAAAAACATCTTCTTCATGATTCATATTAATGTCATTTATAAGATGTTGTGGGATAGACTGTACTACTTAGTAGACTGTAATAAAGTTGTACCTCTATTGATTATTGTTTAATTAAATGAGAGTGGACTGCTCTCCTGAGTCTCCAGACCTTGGGGAAATGCTGATACATGTAGAAGAAGCACTGCCTAGATGTTGAGCAAGATAGTGCAAGATAGTAATGTTACCATGAGTCAACATGGAATTAAGCAGAGAGATCCACTTATGAGAGAGAAGGGGAAACAATTCCATTAGGATGATGGTAGCACTAATGGGTGTTATATAAATATCATTGGGATTACTGTATGAAAGAAAGCTTTGAAGATGGAGAAGAATCATACTGTGAGCTGAATGTGAAGTCCAAATAGAGCTGTCCAACAGGCAGGTAGAAATGTGGAAATGGAATTTGGGAAAGAAAAGGTGGCTTAATATGCAGATCTGGTAGTTATCAGCATAGAGATGATAGTTTAACACGTATAAGTTGATGATATCTTCTAGGGAGGGTGTAGAGAGAGAAGAAAGCTTTAGGGCAGAGGGCTCTGCTAAAGGGCATCCATTGTGGATGATGGTCACCCAAAGAATATTAAGAAGGTTTGTAGAGAGAGGTAGCAGAGTCAGAAAAGATGAGCATTGTGAAAATCTAGAAAAAAGAAAGTTCACAAGAGAAGGGGGTGAACAACAGCTTATGGTGGTTCAGAGAGGTCAAAAAGGATGAGAAGTGAGAAAAGGTCATTGGATTCAGCCATAAATAAATCTTTATTTACTTTGTTGATTTGGCATTGAGAATAGAATATAGTTTGCAAGGAACTGAGATGAGTGGGAGCTAAGAAAATGGATTTAAGTTTAGGCAGTTTTTTTTCTAGGAGTTTGTACATGAAAGAGGAAGAAAGATATGACATGATAATTTGAAGGCATGGTAAAGTCAAATAAAGGCTTTTAAGGATAGGGGAGATCAAGATATATTCAAAGTCAGAGGTGGAGTAGATGACTGAAAAGGCAAGCTTCCAGAAGAAGATATGAGACAGAATATGATCAAGGGTGCAAGAGGAGTTATCATTGACAAGGAGAAGGGATGCCACTTTCTCTAAGACTGAGGCAAAGAAGGAGAGAACAGAGCACAGTGTTGAATTGTAGAACTAGAGAAAATATGAAGCTCAAGTCTGGAACAAATTCTGTGGAGAGTACAATAGAGATTTAATGATAAAAGAAGAATGAAGATTAGCTTGCAGCAGTTAGAGTCTAGTTGAGATTAAACAACACTTTTCTAGTGGACTCAGGGTCCTTGTGTGATTTCATGTGTTTTCAGCAGTATGTGAATAAGAGAAGAAAAGGTTAATGGTCAGGGTAATCTAGAGTTGAGGTTTAGATGGAGATTGGCAGGGGTAGGACAAAGGAGAAAGAGACTCAAGGATGGAATATAGTATAACATTGAACCTGTTACTATAAAATCAATATTTTATTAGAAAGAAAATGAAGTCTCTACAGGTAATGGCTTGGAAAAGCAAGAAAGGGTAGAGTAATTAGATGTTACAGTGAGTATGGAGAGTAGGGTTAGTGTGGACAAGGGACAAGAAGAAATGGAAAGATATGAGGCAGATAGAGGAATTTCAGAGTCATAGATTATGGAGGTGGAATACTGGAAAGTAATGGAGATATCTGGAATATGACCATACGTATGTGTAGTTTCGATGGAGTAAATGTATAGATCACGAGAAATGATAACCTAGGAAGCAAGGGTATTTAAGGGCACAATAACGTGCAAATTGAGATACCCAAGTATAACAGCAGGACCTAGGATATAGAGAAAGATTCATGTATTGATGTCCTTAAGAAAGGTACTAAAGTCAAGTGATGGACTCTTTAAGAAAGGTAAGAGAATGTCTAATAGATACCACGAGAATCTGGAATTGGTTAATTTATCTGGATAGAATGAATCTCAAAGGGGAAGAAGTTGCTAATTATAGGTTCTTGTATATACATATATATACACACACAAATATACACATGCATGTACTCATAATGTATACACAGACCTATACATATACATATGTGTATGTGTACACACATACATATATTGTATGTATGTATACATACATATGCGCATACACATATGCATATGTACATGCACACATATGTATATATACATATACACACATATATATGTGTATATATATACACATATACATATATATATTCTGGATTAAGTTTACAATGGACAGTTTTTTGGAGGAGTAGGAAGATCAAAAAAAAAGTCAATTCAGGTGAAATTGGATGGAGGTGAGATCATTATTCTTGTTCATCCAATTCTAATTTGTTGAATCTAAAGTGTTTCGTCAATTGCGGGGGATGGGGGGCAAGAGTTTATTTTGCAAATTCATTGTATTAACAGTAGATAAATCAAAGAGACAAGTATTGATTAAACACCTACTATGTGCCAGGCATTGTGCTAAGTTCTGAGAACACAAAGAAAGGAAAACCATCCCTATTTTCAAGGAACTCAGTCTAATGGGAGTTATATATGAACAATTATATATGAACAAGATGTAGAGGGGATAACTTTGAGATAATCAACAGAAGGAAGACGTTAGCATTGAGGAAGTCCAGAAGAAAGGTCCATCTTTCCACATTTCTTAATAAAAAGATGTAGATTCCTTCCCAAAATGTGAAAGTTGATATCCTGGGCAGGGTGTTGGGGGGGGTGGTGGAGCGGGGAAGGCATTTCTTGACCTTTATTCATAAACCATAGAATTTTAGGACTGAGAGAGAACATGGAGAAGAGCTAATCTCACTTCACAGTTAGGGAACTGAGACCCATAAAGGTCAGGGGACTTTATCAAGGTCATACATATCGATATCTCCTAACGAGAGCTGTAACTAGGGTGGGAGCATTAAAGCTTTGCACCAATGAGCTAACATTTAGCAAAAACCACTTTGTTCATATGGAGGTTCTTTGTTGTGATATACTTTCCATTCCATGGCACTGGCCCTGACAAGCAGTATTCTCTTTCCTTTACTTCACTGCCATATCTACTTTTAGGAGGAAAACGCCCCTTTCCATTCCCTTTGGCTCCTCTAAGGGTTTTGGGGATTGCTAACTATGCTCTGAAGACTAGGACTAGTCTCTCCAAGGGCCCAAGCCATTCCCTCTTGGAGAAGACTGCAGTTGATTGGATTATCATCTGTGCCCCACCTCGGCTTTAGTGCTTAACTGAATTTTTCTTGGCATCACCTCAATTGCTCCCACCCTAGTTACAGCTATCACCTTCATTCCCATTCCAGCTTCCTTTCCCATGTATCATGGGCCTCCTTCCCTATTAGTCCTTCAAAATTAAGGAGCTAAGGAATACTTGCAGCCCCTTAGTAATTCCCCTCTATGAGCACGGCTAGGTACGGAGCGGGGAGGGAAAAGAAGAAGCTACATGGTAATTAAAAACCTCTATTTTCCTATGTCAAAGAAGATTCATTGGGAACCTTGGCAGCGTACTTTAACCCTGTTTAAGTTAATTAGGTCCACGATGTTTAAAGTTGGTTCCTTTACTTTGGAGGACTCATTCAAAGTGATTTTTACCTTTGATAGGATGTGCTATCTTATCTTAAATGTGCTCATATTTTTTTCATATGTATATTGTCCCTTGGTGAAAACCAAGTTGTTATGGAAAATCTTATATTTCTTAATGGTTGAGAGAAAATTCCCTCTTCGGGCTTATGCTTCTTATTCTGCCTCCTTTTTTTAAAAATCATTTTGATGGATGACTTTGTTCCTGACTCTGACTTTGTAACTCAGCCTTGATTCAAGGGGAAAACCACAGGATGCTGGTGACTGGAATAGTTCAAGAGAGCCATAACCACAGTTCAGTTCCAGCATGTTATTGGTTTGTTTTATTGATGACATTTGTTTCTTACACCATGGTCATTCCTAGATATTACCCTACTTCATTTCCAAGTATTATACTCCCCATTCCCCCATGATAACTCATTTACTTGATACAGAAAAAAATTAGTTAAGCTGACCAACAAAATTGCCATGTCTGACAGTGTGCGTGCAACCCTCCAATCCCACCCTCTCTAAAGAGAGGAGGACATTGTATTTCATCATCTATCCTCTGGGACCGAGATGATTGTTGCATTTAATCTGAGTTTGCCTGCCTTTTAGAATTATTTTCATGTAAATCATTGGAGCAAATTTGTAGAAATATTAATTAAACACCTGCTATGTGCAAGGCATTGTGCTAAGGGAAATAGACCAAAGGAAAAAATAGCCAAAGAACTTACATCATATGAGGTGGGGGAGGGGAAAGAGGATGCAGCAGGTACATAAGAATGTGCCACCCAAAACAAAGCAATTTCAAGGGAAAGAGCATGGAAAGGTACGGAAAGATCCCATGGAAGAGGAGGAGCCTCAGTTACATTTCAAAGAAAGCTAGGAAGCAAGTCATCATGGATAATAATCCATTGATCTGCTTTCTTTGGTCTGAATCTGTTGACACAAATCTTCTTGGACTATCATTGTGAAAAGCAAAGCTGCTCACCCTGGAGAGCTCTAGTCCTGAATCCCTGGCAGCCATAGACTCAAATTCCAAGTATGCCCCAGAGGGATGATGCCACCTGGTTACTGGTTTATAGGACATTGCTTTGGCTTCTCAGAAAGGAGACGTTAGTAGAAGATAGCACATTTAACATGGGGATAAGCTCTTTTCTCTCACTGAGGCTAGGCTGGCTTCTAGCAGAGGTGAGCTTCCATTTCTTTTTTAGTTAGATGAACAAACTCTCTTTCTGAACTTCTATACCAAATCTGTTTAGTGCCTAGGGAAATATTCAATTCAATTTAATTCAACAGATGGCTATTTGCTAGCTATTTAAGCTATTTACTGAATATCTACTTTAGCTTTTAAGAGCTATTTTAAGTGATTAAAGCTTAAAGCTGCACTAAGACTTTGAAACACCCTGTATATACATACATACACATACATATACAGATACACATGCACACATAGATACATATGCATATAAACAAACATGTAAACACACATGTAAATTTGCATAAATTCACATGTCCATACTCTATATTGAAAATGATAGCCTAGAAAGGCTATTTTGGTTTGGAAAGTTGGTAAACAGAGGGATAGGAAAATTGATTGACATATCTTTCCAGGTGCAATGACAGTTGATTTGATTCCAGCTGGGTACAAGTGTGGGCAGCAAGGCTTCGGGTAAGAAGGTATAAAGGGAGCAAAATGAAACATGATAAGAGCCAGGCATAGTTGTAGTGACTCATTGTTGTTGTTCTGTCATGCCTGTGACCCCATGGACTATGGCAGGCCAGACCATTATTTCTTGAAGTCTGTCCACATTCATGTTCGCTGTTTCCATGGCAGTATCTATCCATCTCATCCTCTGCCATCCCATTTTCCTTTTTGCCTTCAATCTTTCTCAACATCAGTGTCTTTTCCAGTGAGTCCTGTCTTTTCAGTATATAAAATATTTAAATAAAATATTTAAATTTAAATAAACATTTAAATAAAATATTTAAGTATTTAAACTCCAGCTTCAGTGTTTGACCTTCCAGTGAATTCATTTCTTTGAGTGTTGACTAATTTGAGCTTCTTGCTGTCCAAGG
This sequence comes from Phalanger gymnotis, assembly GCA_028646595.1. Lineage (NCBI taxonomy): Eukaryota > Metazoa > Chordata > Mammalia > Diprotodontia > Phalangeridae > Phalanger > Phalanger gymnotis. The sequence goes on from CM053624.1 coordinate 344,145,435, forward strand.
ACTCTCAAAAATCTTCTCCAGCACCACATTTGATAGTGTCAATTCTGGGGTACTCAGATTTCCTTATAATCCAAGTTCTCACAGTCATACATGACTACTGGAAAAACCATAGTAGTTACTAAGGCAACCCCCAATCATGACAGTGGGGATCCAAGGCAGGAGTTGGGAATGAAAGTGGGTCAGTTCTCCAGGGTGTAGTTTCTGGTCCAGGCATCAAGGCTTGCAATGGAGAAGATGCCCAGCCAGTGAAATGAATCATAGTTGGAGGACTGAAGCTATCTGGCAAGAGGAGGACAGTCCCTATTGTCAAGAAATTTACATTCTATCAGGAGGTCTATACTTCTAGATTAGTATGGTACAAGGAACATTAAGTGGGGAGAGAATAATAACTGGGAGATCAGAGGGAGGTGAAACCCAATGGGTACAGAGGACAAAGATTCTGAGAGATAGGGAGGAGTAGGGAATGCATACCACATGTGTGATGTGGATGCCCAGAAACAGATGATAGCCCCTTAAGTTGAAGGAACAGCCAATAACCCAGGTAGAGTGGAATATAGAATTCATAAAAGGAAATAATAAGAAATAAGGCTAGAGAAGTATGTGGGAGCTAGATAGTAGAGAGCTTTGAATGCCAGTCTGTGGGTATTTGTGTTGTATTCTATATGTAACAGGGACATTAAAGTTTTCTCGCCAAAAGATTTTGGCGGTGATGAACTGATGGAAGAAATTTCAGTTGAAGCAGACAATGTAGGATTCCCCATTCAGATGGTCCTACCACATAGTCTGGCAAAGCCTCATGTTCTGCTATTTGGGGGCTGGTAAACTTAGCAATGGTGGTTACACATTCTCATGACATTGTCTTGATTAAAATAGCTTCTAAAAAGTATCACCCTCAGCAACGAATTGTGTTTCAGTTATCTACGGGAAGTTGAGAAAACAGGCCTAGGATGGGGAGGCAAGATAGTGAAGTAAAAAGGAATGCTGTATTTAGCTTCAGAGGATCCCATTTCAAATTCTGGCCCTCCCACTTACCGACTGGCATTTTGGACAAATCTGTAAACCATTCTGGGCTTTAGCTTTCTCATGTGTAAAATAAAGTGATTAAACCAAATGCCCTTAGGATAACTTCTAGTTCTAAACCTATAATCATAACTTAAAAAATTAATCTGAAAGCCTCATGCTTAAATAACATACTGCATCCTTGGAGTCACCCATGATGCTTCTAATACATTTTTTTTGTTTAAGAACAGTTCAATTGGGAGAGCTTCTACCCACAGGGGTGTTGCACAGCACCCTTAAAATGGCATTTGCTACCTGTGTGACCTTGGATAAGTTATTCTTTGGTTCAATGTAAAGCTTCAGAGTTATGGAAACATAGAATTCTCCTTCATATCTCGAGGGAAGGAAGGTCATAGAGACACTGGTTTTGATAAGGGACATATCTGTGGAAGACTGATATTACTCATTTATTATGTGGTATAGTTGGAAAAGGATGAAATTTAGAATCAGGAGACTTGGATTCAAATCCCAGCTCTGCCATTTTTACCAGCTTGTTACCTTGAGGAATACACTTCACATCTCTGTGCCTCAGTTTTCTCATCTGCAAAATGAGAAGACAAAACCACCTTGAAGTTTTCTTCAAGGTCTCAGTCTACTAGGAAAAGGACTGCGTAGCCGTCTAGTATCCAGCATTCAAACTTGCATCCATGGCAATGTAATTCAACTTTTTAATTTTCTAGGACTGAAGATAATTGGTTCCTTAGAGACCTAAATGCTTATACTCTCAACACAGAAGTCAGAGACAATATCTACTAGTTATCAACAGATCAGTTCCCTTTTGGAGTTGGGGCAAAAATAAAAAACAGAAAAAAAAATTGTTTGCATGTAGCATTTTGCAAGAAGGGCCTGTTAGGAATCTAAAATGCTTTACAGGCCAGACCAAACTCTTCTTATCTCTGCCTGCCAGGTGAATCAGGTGAAGGTTTATATGGCGTGTGGGATCAGACAATGAAACCCATTGAAATGCAGTGGAAAACAACCCAGGCTGTTTGCCTAGAATCACAATCTGTTTCATACCCATTTCTTTTATTGACATCAGGAAGAATTTAAGTGAAGACAGTTTTGGCTTTGTTATGAAAGCTGTGGCTTCTAATCCAGGCTCCCTGGTTACCTGTTTTGGGCTTATAATAAATCATTGGGGTTCCCTGGCCCCAAAAGTGGAGTAAAATACATGTTAGAATAACTCCCAGACTTGTGATGAGGAATTGTTATAATATTAGCATTATAAAGGTCAAGGAGTTTGTGAAAAGATTAGTAAAGAAAGTACATGGGACAGTAATGTAGAAAATGATCTACATATTGGTTTACCTCATATAAGGAGATAATGTTAGAAAACACAGGAGCAGAGATTGAAATGGGAGGAAACATGGCTTACAGAATGATGGATTTAAAATAAGAAGACCTGGGTTCGAATCCAGTCTGTGACACTTGTCAGCTGTGTGACCTTGAACAAATAATTTAACCTTTGTCAACCTTCATTTCCTCATATTTAAAATGGAAGGGTCAGGCTAGATCAGGGCTTCTTAAACTTTTTTCCACTTTTGACCCTGTCAGTGCTTTTAAACTGTGGGTCATGATTGAAACCCACAATTTAAGAAGCGCTGACCTCGAATGTCCCCTTTGACTCTAAAATTATGATTTTGTCACTTGTGAGCTTCTTTTCAAGTCTAAATATATGACTTTATGATGCTAAATCTGGAAGGAAAAAGCACTGAGAAATGCTTCCCAACATAAATAACTTCTACTTCAGGTCTCTAGTGAGGGAGAAGTATCTATCACCCCACCATGATCACCCATTGCATTTTAAGGCAACTCTAATTGTTAGGACATTTCTTCCTGTCATCAAAACCAAATCTCTCTCTGTAATTTCCACCCCATGTTTCTGTTCTGCCTTCTGGGGCCAAGCTGAAGAAGTCCAATTCCCACTCCATTGCAACAGCCCTTTGAATATCTGAAGACAATAATTATGTACTAGTTTTTAGGGTTTTAAAAGACTTTTTAAATGTTAAGTAATCATTTTTACTACTATTATGGAGTGATTCACAAAGAACAACTGGGAGGCAGTAAGCTTTGAGTTCAAATATTCCTTTAGAACCTTTTTAAAAGCTGTGTAACACTGAATGAGTCACAGGCTCAGTTTCCTTATCTGTGAAAAATAAAGGATTCAGGGCTTGATGATTTCTGAGGTTCCTTTCAGTTCTAAATGTACAGGCACTGGGACTGAAATGAGCAGACCTGGATTCTAGCCCCAACTTTGTTGGTAACTTGTATGGATAGCATTTTTCCCTCAGTTTCTTTATTTGCCATATGAGGGAAGATCGGGCTAAATTCTCTCTAAGGTCCCTTCTAAGGAACCCTATTCAGCTTCAAAGCCTATCAGCTTTCAATATTTGGTAATGTTTGTGTAGTGTGTTGTAGCCAATAGAAGGCTGGGCTTGGAAGAGGGGGTGCTGGGGTCAGCTCTTACCTCTGCTACTTATTCTGGGTGCTGACTGGGAGCACTTCTCTCTACCTTAGTTTTCCCATCTATAAAACCATGTCCCAGGGCAGTTGAAGATAAGTCCTTCTTTCTGGGGTTGGGTAAACTGGAATGAAAGTGGGCACTCAAAGTTGACTGTTCCAGGTAAGATTGTGTTTTAAACTAAATTTTATTTTTTCCAGCTAATAAAAATGACTTTTCTGTCTCTTTCACCAGAAAGAAAGAAAGAAAGAAAGAAAGAAAGAAAGAAAGAAAGGAGGAAGGAAAGAAAGAAGGAAGGAAGGAATGAAGGAAGGAAAGAAGGAAGAAAAGGAAAAGAAGGAAGGAAGACAGGAAGGAAGGAATGAAGAAAGGAAGGAAGGAAGGAAGAAAGAAAGACAGGAAGGAAGGAAGGAAGGAAGGAAGGAAGGAAGGAAGGAAGGAAAGGAAGGAAGGAAAAGAAGGAAGGAAGGAAAGAAAGAAAGAAAGAAAGAAAGAAAGAAAGAAAGAAAGAAAGAAAGGAAGGAAGGAAGGAAGGAAGGAAGGAAGGAAGGAAGGAAGGAAGGAAGGAAGGAAGGAAGGAAGGAAGGAAGAACCAAACATTTGGAACAAAAAATGCCAGCTAAGAGTCTAAGCACTCTCAAGTAAGGCCATATTAATCAATTTGCCCTGTCTAATTTGTTTGTGAGCTCTTTCATTCTTTGGTGAGATTTGAATTGTGGCATCTTAAGATGCATAAACAGAGCCAAGTGGCAGCCTGGTGCTCTTCAGGCCACACTCCTTACTTTCTTGGACTTTCTCTACAATTCCCAAGAAACCTCTTCACACCTGGACTTCACACATTGGGTCTACCCTTTGCCACTTCTCCCCCTCTTTGGTTGTTTCTTCCCCAAATTTCCATTTTAAGGAGTTCACCCAGGCCAGTCACGACTTTATTCCTCCCTAGCCTACACTCCTGACTCTCTTGGACTTTCTCTCCATTTCCCCCCTTCAGAGTAACTTCATCTTCCTTCCCTCCATCCTCCATTTACTGCTTTTTTTTTCCCCTGTGTTGTATCACCCAATAGAATATAAACGTTTTGAGGGCAGGAGCTTTCTTTATCTTTGCATTTGCATTTCCAGTGGTGCCTGGCATACAGTAAGCACTTAATAAAAGCTTATTGACTTGACTTAGATAAAAAGCTGGACTCAGCTGGATATGTGATGCATTACTACTAGGATGGCTGAAACTGATGGATTGCTTGAGGTCAGTGATTCTGAGCTAAAGTTAATCAGGCGTTCTCATTGAGTCCAGGGCCAATGTGATGAGCCCCCAGGAGTGGTGAACCTGCCCACAGCAAAAGCAGAGCAGGTCAAAGCTGTAGGGCTGTTCACTGGTGGGGCCAGGTCCATGAGTAACCACTGTACTTCTGCCCTGAGCGGTATAAGGAGATGCAGTGAAAAAAAAAATACTGGCCTCAGAGTCAGGAATTTCAAGTCTTGACTCAGATATGCATTGGTCCTGTGACCCTGGATAAGTCATTTCAAATTTCATTGTTCTAGGCCACTCCCTAAGACTTTAAATTGTAGAGGCATCACCTATTTGCAGTAGTGGATAGGAATTTCCTCACTGAGAGTTACTTAAAGCAATGAAATCACAAACCTGGTTGTAAAAAGTACAAATACATGTAAGGATAGGTTGGACCTTGAGCTCCACTGCCGTAGGCTGGGTAGGAGACTAAGCTGGTGATTTGTGTCAAAACTTCCTTGATGCCCAGAGAGGCGAAATATGAGCTCCCCTCCCTAAATACTAAACCAGCTGCTTGCTTCTTCCCCAAGCCCTCCTGCCTAAGTGCCAGCCTTAGATGGCAGGAGCATGTGGGCACCTTATTTTAGCAAAGCACCGTGACTTCCCGCACTGGCTGTGGGGAATCTGCTGGCTTCAGGAACAGCAGCTGCCAGCATTGTTATGGCCCGAGTGGCAGAGAGGTTTTTTTTCCCCCTCTTTTCTCTCTTTCTCCCTCCAGCCCCCTCCCATCCCCTGTCCTGTTGTATCAGAAGGATGCTTTCTCCCCTTTACAACCAGGTCATTGCTGACAGCAGCCTGCTCGCAGGCTGCCCAATACTGGCTTCTCCAAGTGACCCTTTTGTTTGCTCCAGGTCACTGGGGCAACCTTTCCCACGGGAAGCCAGAGAGATTGCTTATTACCACGAGTTGGCCTCGTGGGGAAAAGAAGCTGAGAGGCTGCTGGGGAGAAGGCTATGAACAATGTTAATGGACTTTTATAGCTGCCAGCACCAGGACAGCTCTTTCAGTGTTCTGGATACAAAAGCCAAGCACGTCGTTGCTTCTCCTGATTGCTGCTCCTTTTAAATCTGAAAATTTTAGTCATTAAATAATCCAGTTATTATGGCAGACAGCCTTCCATTACAGGCTACCAAGGGAAGACCTCATGTCTCTCCCTCCCCCACCCCAACTTTACTCCATCCTTTCCCTCCTCCACCCAAACTTCCTTGTGAGTGCATTGCCATATTTAGTCACATGGGCTTGAAACCTGGAGTCCTCTTCGACTATGGCCTCTTCCTCATTTCCCACTGCCAGTCACTTGCCCTGTTTTATTTATTTTACTCCCATAATATCCCTCTTCACTTACACAGCCATTGCTTTAGGTTAGGTCCAAATCACCTGTCACCAGAACTATTCTAATAACTTCCTAATTGCTTTTCCTGCCTCCCGATTCAAACCCATTCTTGTAGTTCCAAAACAATCAATGGACAAGCATTATTTAAACATCTATTATGTGCCAGACATTGTGCTAGCAGCTGGGGATACAGAGATTAAAAAAATGAAACAGTCCTTGCCCTCAGGGTATTTACAGTCTCTCTTTTCTGTTCATGCATATGTACATATACCCAATAAACACAAGGTCATTTTGGGAGGGAAGGTGGCAGGAGCTGGGAGTGGGGCTGAGTGAGCATCAGGGAAGGCTTCACTGAGAAAGTGGTTCCTGAACTGAGTCTTAAAGGATGCAGATGATTCTAAGATGTGGAGGTGAGGTGGGAATGCATTCCAGACACCAGGGATGCAAAAGCCTAGGGATAGGAGGGGGAGTATCATATCTGAGAAACAGTAAGAGAGCTGGCAAATTTGGCTGGATTATAGAGTAATGTGTGTCAAAACTGGTAAATTGGGGTTGGGTTATGAAAAAATTTAAATCCCAAGCAAAAGCACTTTTATTTGATTTGAGAGGCAATCTGGAGCCACTGGAGTTATTGAGTAGATGAGTAACATCGTCATATGTATGCTTTAGGAAAATCAGCACAGAGAATGAATCAGAGCAGGCAGAGCCTTGTGTTCAAACCACTTAGGTCTACTACAACCGTCCATATGGGAGTTGGAGGCAATATCAGGGGCCATGTGGAGCAGGAGGAAATGGTATTGTGCTTGGCATAAGTTAAATTTTGAAGTGGATTCGGTTTATATTCATGACCCTGAGCCTCCCCCTTTGGGTACCAGGTACTCTGCTTTAGATGTGTAGTATTAGAGTTGGAAGGAGCCTCTGATATCACATAGTTCAACTCTACCAATTAACAGATGAGAAAACTGAGTACCAAAAAGTGAAAAAAAAATGACCTACACAAATTCATATAATTATCAGATGATACAACCTGGATAAGGACTCAGGTCTCCCAATTCCTATTTCTTGGTTCTTTTCCCTGTGCCACATTGTGTCCTCTTCTTTCCCTCTGTCCTTGTTCTCAAATTGTTCTCAAAAAGGCCCTGGGGCCAACCATTTGCATATTGGTCTATGTGCCAGTGCATGAGTTTCCTTTCATGTAAGTAGTTGCTATCTCAATCTCATCTGTAATTATGGAATGAAAGAGCTAGATTGTACAATGGATGGAGTGCTATGCTTGGAGACAGGAAGATCTGAGTTCAAATCTGGCCTCAGACACTTAACTAGTTGTGTGAGTCTGAGCAAGTCACTTAATCTCTGTCAGCCTCAATTTCTTCATCTGTAAAATGGGAATCCTAATGGCACCTACCTCGTAGAGATGCTGTGAGAATCAAATGAGATGATATCTGTAAAGTGTTTAGTGCAGTGCCTGGCAAATAGTAGGTGTTTAATAAATCTTGTTTCCTCTCTGTTTACTAAAAAAATTCTAGGCATTGCCTGGCAGACCTGTGAAGTATTTGTAAGCAACAGACTACCTTGACACATCTAAAATCACCCTCTTTAGACTGCTGCCTATGCAGACTATTGTCAAGTTGGTCTCCTACAGGAAAAAACAAACAAATAAAAAAGACTGAAATTCTAGGGTTTCTAGGCTGTCTTGAAGGAATTTTAAATCGAAGCTATAAGTATGAGAATGGTTGAAGACACAGTATGAGTTTCCTGAATGCTTGCTTATTGAATTTCGAAAATGTCCCTAAGTAAGTTTTTGTTCTCATTTGTTATCTGACACTAATCTGAGACTAGTATCACAGAATCACAAAATCAGAATTGGAAAGATGCTTAATTGTCATCTCGACCCAAAAGAATCCTGACCTGGGTCATGCAGCCTTTGCTCAAAGACCACCAATAAGGAAGAACTTTCTAAGGCATGCTATTCCACTTTGGGACAGCCCTAATTGTTAGCAAGTTTTACTTTCCATCCAATTTAATTTGCCTTTTTTGTATCTTTCTCACTCATTCCTCCTGGTTTCACCCTCTGGGGACAAATACAACAAGGCTAATACCTCTTTCACATGCAGGGTGTTCAGATAGTTGAAGACATCTGTGATATCACACAAGTCTTTCTAGTAATAGATATTCATGTTTCATAAATTTGAGGCCTTTCATTATTTTGGTTGCCTTTTTCTGAACACTATGATTTTATCAATGACTTTCCTAAAATGTGTTATCTAGAGCTGAGCACAATGGTGAAGACTACTTCTTTATTTCTAGAAGCTACTCTGCTTTTAATAAAGCCTAAGATGGAGGAGCCAAGATGGCAGATTAGAGGCAGAAATGTAGCTGAACTCTTTCAATGTTCTTCCAAATAACTTTAAAATAGTGCCTTGAATCAAATTTTGGAACAGAAGAGACAACAAAAGATAATGACGAGACATTTTTCTGGCCTAAGAATACTTAAAGGTCAGCAAGAGACATAGTTGGGTGGAGGTCTGTCTAGAGTGCACATGGGGGATAGTAACAGTTGCCACAGCAGCAGTAACTGCTTTGGGACCTCTCAGACCAGAGATGGTAAGGGGGTTGATAACTGGTCAGAAAGAAATTACAGGGGACCATTTGCTGGCACTGGATACAGCTGGCATTGATTTGCAACTCTATTGCCATGCACAGTTCTGGGTCACGGTTTCAGGGCAGAGAGGAGTGCTAACGTCTATGGTTATAGAGGACCAGGAGCCCTTCCTGGGTGAAAACCAGAGTGCAAACCAGGAAAGCAGTGACAATAACTCTCTCAGGATCACACCACTTTGGAAGCACCAAAAACCAGACCCACTGAACTAGCTCAGAAAACAGTAGCACAAAAAAGCCCAGAGCTTGGGGCAGTACCTCTCTACCTCCAGGTGATCAGTGCCTAACTTTTACACAAAGTTCAAAGTCAACAAATAGGATGAGAAAATGGCAAACAACAACGATAATGAATTTGACCATCACAAGTTACTATAGTGGCAGGGAAGATGAAGACATAAACTCAGAAGAAGATAACAATGTGAAAACAGCTACAACCAGAGCATTGAAGGAAAATGCAACAAGAATTCCTGAAAAAACTTAAAGAAAGAGATAAGAGTAGTAGAGGAGACATTAGTAAAAGAAAAAAGAGTGATGCAAGAAAATTATCAAAAGTATATTAACTTCTGGTGTCAAGATGGCAGAGAGGAAGAAGAAAACTTCTGAAGCCCTCCAAAATTCCCCTCCAAACAATTAGAAAACCATCTCAGAATTGATCTAGGAGCAGGAAAGCAGCTTACCAGCACGGCAGAAAAGGTGGGAAGAGAAGTCCAAGAGCAGCAGTGTCAGCCAGCCTGACAGCAGGGAGCTTGCAGCAAGGATCCAAGTCTGGGGCAATCCACCAGTGTGGCCCCACCATCCTACAAACCATTAGTCCTCTGGGCAAGTGAGCAGTCTGGGCAGCTCAGCAGGGGCCCACCCCAGGGATCCCATCTCCAGTACAACCCAACAGCAAAGCCTTGACTCCATCGTTGACTAGTAGTGAAGTCCCAACTTGGGGCTGAGGAACAGTGAGACCTCACCCCTGAGTCCTGCCAGAAAGAATATTACTCCTCCAGAGTCAGTCACCAGAAAGACCCTGTTACCATAACAACCCAGTACCAAGGCTCCACCCCTGGGCCCCAAGTAAGCCAGTAGCTCACCACCATGCCCAAGGGAAGCCAACAGGGAGGCCCTGCCCCCAGTACAAGGCAGAATAGAAGCTTCTCTTCCAGTGAAAGCAAGCAGCTAAGCCCTGAAGCCCAGTGAAAGCCAGAAGTAAGACACTGATGCCCAGCACAAAAAGCTTGGGACAGTGCATATCTCACTACTACACTCAGATGACTCTGGAGGAGAAAGTGAAGCTGACTTGGCATCACCCTGCCTCACTTAAATCCAATTCACTTGCATGTCATGGCATCATCTCCCTGATGTAATGGTTCTCTTTGAGAGTGAAGGACAAACAACAACAACCCAAAGATCCAGACTCTTGGAACAAAAACTCATTATTTGACAAAAAACTGCTGGAAAAAATGAAAAACAGTAAATGCCATATACCAAGATAAAGTCAAAATGGGTACCTGATTTACATATAAGGGGTGATACCATAAACAAATTAAGAGAGCATGGAATAGTTTATCTGTCAGATTTATGGATAAGGGAAGAATTTAGGACCAAAGAAAATATAGAGAGCATTACAAAAGTGTAAAATAGATGATTTTGATGACATAAAATTAAAAAGTTTTTGCACAAACAAAATCAATGTGATCAAAATTATAAGGAAAGCAGAAAACTGGGAACAATTTTTCAAAAAATATCTCTTATAAAGACCTCATTTCTCAAATATATAGAGAACTGAGTCAGATTTACAAAAATACAAGTCATTCCCAAATGATAAATGGTCAAAGGACATCATGAACAGTTTTCAGACAAAGAAATTAAAGATACCTATAGTCATATGAAAAAATGTTCTAAATCACTATTGATTAGAGAAATGCAAATTAAAACATCTCTGAGGTATCACCTTACACCTATCAAAGTGGCTAATATGACAAAAAAAAAAAAGGGAAAATGTTGCATATTGGAAGGGATGTGGGAAAAATGGGACACTAATGGACTGTTGGTGGAGCTGTGAACTGATCCAACCATTCTGGAGAGCAATTTGGAACTATGCCCAAAGAGCTATGAAAGTATGCATGCTCTTTGATCCAGCAATACCACTGCTGGGTCTATATCCCAAAGACATTCAAAAAAAGAAAAAAGAACTATTTGCACAAAAATATTTATAGCAGCTCTTTTTGTGGTGGCTAATAGTTGAAAATCAAAGAGATACCTATCAATTGGGGAGTGGCTGATTAAGCTGTGGTAAATGATTGTAATGGAATATTATTGTGCTGTAGGAAATAACAAGCAGGATGATTTCAGAAAAAAAACAAAACTTGGAAAGACGTACATGAACTGATGCATAGTGAATTGAAAAGAACTAGGGGAACATTGTACATAGTAAAAGCAATACTTTTCAACAAAGAATTGTGAATGACTTAGGTATCCTCAGCAATATATTGATCCAAGAAAAACCTAATTACTAATGATGAAGCATATTATCTGCCTCCAGAGAAAGAGTTGATATTGTTTGAATACAAAATGAAGCATGCTATTTTTCACTTTTTCATTTTTTTCTTTTATTTGAGTGTTCTTGCACAAAATAATTAACATGTAAATGTTTTACATAACTGCACATGTCTAACCTGTATCTGATTGATTACCATCTCAGGGAGGAGGTAGGGGAGGGAGGGAGGGATAGAATTTGGAACTCAAAACTTTAAATAAAAATGTTAATATAAAAAATAAAAGAGAATTGACAGCTTGGTAAAAGAAACACAAAAATTGTTAAAGAAAACAATAGCTTAAAAAAGAAAATTGACCTAATGTTATAAAAGTCACAAAAACTCACTGAACAAAAGAGCTCCTTAAAAAGCAAAAGTAGTCAGATGGAAAAAAGAGGAATATAATCTCAGTGACGAAAATAGCTCCTTAAAAATTAGAACTGGGCAAGTGGAATGTAATGATTCCATGAGACATGAAGAAACAAAAACAAAGTCAAAAGAATAAAAAAAGAAGAAAATGTGAAATATCTCATTGGGAAAACAACAGACCTGGAAAACAGATGAAAGAGTCTAGACATCACATTTCAAGAAATTATCAAGGAAAACTTCTCTGATAGCTTGGATCCAGAGGGTAAAATAGAAATGAAAGAATCCAACAATTATCTTTTGAAAGAGATCCCAAAATGAACACTTTAGGGATATTATAGCCAAATGCCAGAGCTCCCAGGTCAAAGAGAAAATACTTCAAGCAAAGAAACAAGCAAATAAAAACAAGCAAAGAAAATACTTTTAAAGAAATAAAAAATTCAAAATGGTAGACCTATAGTAAGAATCACAGGAGATTTAGCAGCTTCTGCATTAAAAGAGTAGAGATCTTGGAATATGTTACTCTGGAAGGCAAGTTATCTAGGATTACAACCAAGAATCACCTAGCCAGCCATACTGAGTATAATCCTTCAGGGGGGAAAAATGGACACTTAGAACCTCCACACATTCCTAATGAAAAGACCAGAGCTGAATAGAAAATTTGACATTCAAACACAAGACCCAAGAGAAGCATAAAAAGGTAAACATGAAAGAGAAATCATATGGGAAGATGATCCATCTAATTCCTAAGAACTTTATCATTAGTAGGGTAGTTAAAAGGAGTTTAAGTAGACAGAAGCCATGGGCAGAAGTTAGTTATGTTGGAATGATCTCCACAAAAAATTAACAGGTGAGAAAGTGGGATGTAGTGGGAGAAGGAGGAAGGGAGAGTTAGAATGTGAAAACATTTTCTCACATAAAAGAGCCATGCAAGGAAGGGCCCTTAAAGTAAAGGCAAAAATGAGGAGTAAGGGTGGCAGGGAATGCTTAAAATTCACTCTCATCAGAACTGGTTCAAAGAGGAAACAATATATATACACACTGAAGGGAGGTGGTTAGAAGCAAAATAGACTTTTGAGGAGTGACACAATAAAAAGAGAGAGACAAGAAGAAAATTGGAGGGAAGGAAAAACACAGTAACCATAATCATGAATGCAAATAGGATGAACTCACTCATAAGACAGAAGAGAATAGAGGAATGGATTAGAAATCAAAATTCAACAATATATTGTTTACAAAAGATACACTTGAAACAGAAAAACACATACAAAGTTAAAATAAAGGGCTACAGCAGAAGTTAATATGCTTCAACAGAAGTAAAAAAGGCAGGGATAGCAATTGTGATCTGAGAAAAAGCAAAAGTAAAAATTGACCTAATTAAAGGAGAAAACTACATCTTTCTAAAAGTATCATGCGCAATGAAGTTATATCAAATTTTTTTATGTGAAGTTTCTCTGATAAAGCCCTCATTTCTCAAATATATACTGAGTATAGAATTGAGTCAAATTTGTAAAAATAAGATCTGTTTTCCAACTGATATTTGGTCAAAGGATATAAACAGTGCAATCTGTTGTTTATCTTTTGTACTCAAAGGACCAATGACAGCATGATGTTGGGGTCAAGATACAGTGTCTTTGATTGTCACTGATCAATCTAATACAGGCTCAGAAAGCTCTCTTTTGGAACTATGAAGTATAAATGCAGATTGAGGCACACTTCATGCTCGCCTCCCCCCCCCCCTTTTTTCTCTCTTTCGTTTTTGTTTTTGGGTTGTTTTGTTTTGGTTCTGTTTCTTCTTTCTCACGGTTCATTCCATTGGTCATAATTCTTCTCCACAACTTGACTAGTGTGTAAACTAATTCAATGTGAAGTTATACTTGGAAGTTTTATGGGATTCCATGCTATCTTGGGGAGGAAGGGCAGGAGGGAGGGAAGAAAATCTGGAACTCAAAATTATGTAGAACCGAGTGTTGCAAACTAAAAATAAAAAAATAATAAAAAAGAAGGCTCTTTTTTGATGGCAAAGAATTAGAACTCAAGGATATGCTCGTCAGTTGGGGAATGGCTAAGAAAGTTGTGGCATATGATTTTAATGGAGTGCTACAGTACTATAAGAAACGATGAGGATGGCAGTTTCAGAAAAACATAGCAAGACCTTCATGAACTGATACAAAGTGAAGTGAGAAAAAGCAGAAAATCATTGTGCACAGTAACAGCAATGTAATAATGATGGCCAACTGTTAAAGATTTGGCTACTCTGATCAATGCAATGACCCAAGAAAAATATCAAGGACTCATGATGAAAAAATGCTATCCATTTCCAGAGAGAGAGAACACTGATGAACTCTGAGTGCAAATTGAAGTATAGTGTTCTTACTTTATTTTTCTTGCTTTTTGTTGAAATATGGCTAATATGGATTTAGGTTTTGCATGATTTCACATGTATAATTTAAATCATATTGCTTGCTTGTGGGAGGGAGGAGCAAGGAGGGAGAAAATTTGGAACTCAAAATTAAAGAAGAAAAGAATGTTAAAAATAAATTAAAAATAAAAACGAAAGCCTAAGGTGGTGTTAGCTTTTTTTGGTCCTATTGCAGTTTTGATTTTGAGCTTACAGTTCCTTAAAAGATCCCTATATTCAGACAATTCCTTCTCTACCTTTGGCTTATGAAATTAATTTTTTGAACCCAAATGCAAGACTATATTTAGCTTCATTGAATATTATTGTATCAGATTCATTGCAATGCTGTTGTCTGATGAGATCTTTCTGGATTCTGGCATTTTCATTTTTCATATTAGTTATGTCTTCTCTCTCTCTTGTCCCCTGGTGCTCCCCACCCTCTCCCCCAACCCTGATCCTCAGTCTCTTTCTATTCTGTCTGTGTCTAAGGGAAGATAGTCCATATGTGTCAGAAATGGCACCTGAACCCTGTTCTTCCTGGATTTGAGGCCAGATCTCCAATATAAATCTGCCTCTTCCAAGAAATCTAAGGACAATAAAAGGGCTGTTGGATCTTTCAAATATCACTGACAGCATTCACCAATAACATCTGCTAGTTTTTCATACTTGAGTATATGGCTCATATAAAGAGATGACTTGAAGTCACCCAGAGCAGCTAAGGGCTCTCTTGCTATGTCTCTTCTGTTCTTTGTCTATCAACTGACCACCCACTATTTTTAGGTTGTCCTTTTCCAGTTTAAAGGCCATTCTTCTTGGCAGAGACACCAGAAGTGAATTAAGAGTTGAACAGCTGTACCTTCTCTTCTCTCAGTTATCAGTTATCACCCTCCCATCCAACTTGGACATCAGTCCTATCCCTTGTTTGATCCTCCTCTTAAAGTTTAGAAAAGTCCCTTAATTGTACTTAGATTTCCTGGAAGAGACAGATTGATGTTGGAGATAGGGAGATCTGGCCTCAGATGCAGGAAGACCTGAGTTCGATTGCCATTTTTTTTTTTGTTTTCTTTTTTTTTTTTATTAACATCTTTAGTTTTCAGCATTAATTTTCACATGCGTTTGAATTACAGATTTTTCTCCCCATTTCCACCCCCCCCACTCCAAGATGGCGTACACTCTGGTTGCCCCGTTCCCCAGTCTG
>CM053624.1:344161217-344244097 GCA_028646595.1 Phalanger gymnotis
TTTTTTTTTTGCCACTTTTATGTGACATAATTTACCCCATTCTATCTCTCCCTTTCTCCCTCTCTCAATATATTTCTATCTCACCACTTAAATTTATTTTATATATCATCCCTTCATATTCAACTCACCCTGTGCCCTCTGTCCATATATGTATATTACTTTCAACTACCCTAATACTGAGAAAGATCTCATGAATTACACACATCTTCTTTCCATGTAGGAATACAAACAAAACAATTCAACTTTAGTAAGTCACTTATGAATTCTCTTTCTTCTTTACCTTTTCATGCTTCTCTTGGTTCTTGTATTTGAAAGTCAAGTTTTCTATTCAGCTCTAGTCTTTTCATTGAGAAAGCTTGAAAGTCCTCTATTTTACTGAAAGCCCATGTTTTGCTTTGGAGCATTATACTCAGTTTTGCTGGGTAGTTTTGCTGGATTTCTTGGTTTTCATCCTTGCTCCTTTGACCTCTGGAATATCATATTCCAAGTCCTTCAGTCCCTTAATATAGAAGCTGCTAGATCTTGTGTTATCCTGCTTGTGTTTCCACAATATTCAAATTATTTCTTTCTGGCTGCTTGCAGTATTTTCTCCTTGATCTGGGAGCTCTGAAATTTGGTGACAATATTCCTAGGAGTTTTCTTTTTGGGATCTTTTTTTGGGAGGCAATCAGTGGATTCTTTCAATTTCTATTTTACCCTCTGACTCTAGAATATCAGGGCAGTTTTCCTTGATAATTTCATGAAAGATGATGTCTAGGTTCTTTTTTTGGTCATGGCTTTCAGGTAGTCCAATAATTTTAAAATTATCTCTCCTGGATCTATTCTCCAGGTCAGTGGTTTTTTCAATGAGATATGATGAGTAATTATACAAATAAGGTGCAAGAGGAAGAACCAATACAGAGGAATTAGATAGGGGAGGGGAACTGTTAGTTCTGGAAACCTACTTTCATTGAGAATGTGTTTAAGAGGGGAAAATAATATACATCTAGAAGAGTATAAAAGTCATCTAAATTAGAAAAAAAATAAAATTCTAAAGGGATAAGGAGAGGGGAGAGTATAAAGGAAGGATCTTTAGAGGGGAGGGTGAGGCAATCAGTTAAAAGAGGGGTATAGAAGGGTGTTTAGATTTAGGGGAATGGGAGGATAAGGGAGGGATTGCTGGAGTGGGGGTAGGTTAAGTATTAGGAGGACAAGGTAACAGGTAGAAGTAAAGTAGAGGAGTTAGGAGAAATAGGAAAAAAGATATATGCACAAACATAAAAACAAGATTAAGAGTAGAATCTCTTAGGGAAAGTATATGTTTATATATGTATGTGTGTGTGTGTATATATATGTGTGTGTGTATATATGTATATATACATATATATATACATATATATATATATATATAGTATGTGTGTGTGTGTGTATATCAATAACTATATATACCCATGTTTAACTGTAGCCCTGATGAGTGGGTAGGGGGGAAGGAGGGGAAAAAAAGAACAGAGTAAATAGTATACAGCAAGAGAACAAAAGAAAACCTACAAGGAAGCAAAGAAAATATATGCAGCTTTCAATCTGATACACAGCATTTCATATATAGCCTTTCTCGAAATTAGTTATTGCTGTATATTCTGAATCCTCTCCTATGTTCTGCCGTGCACATGAAACAAATTTTTTTTTAATAAATTTAGAAAAAGACATCAGTGGTCTTGAGAGCACATAGATAACTTAAGAATGAATGCTCTCTGCCTGTTAAAGTAGAATATATCTTTTTAGAAAAGGTGTTATTACTTGGTACTTTCCATGTACAAGGCCTCTCAAGTATCAAGAATATATTCATGATTTATAAGTATGTGGCTTCTGTGAAAAGGGTAATCTAAAAAAAAGAAGGCTACAACATGGAAAATAAAGGGTTATAGATTTAGAGCTAGAAAGGACATCAGAGGTCATTTAGTAGACTCCCCTCCCCCAACTCAGTTTATGGTTGAGGAAACTGAGGTTTTAAAGACATTAAACAACTTCTCCAAGGTGATGAGCACTGTGAATGTCAGAAGTAGGATCCGAAGTTTTCCTAACTCCAGACCTACTGCTCTTTCCAATGTATCTATACTACTCTAGATATAGAAAAGCAAAGCAATACTAAAGATCTATGTTTATAAAATAAAAATGGATAACCTGGAAGATGACCACATTAAAAAGATCTTTAAGAGGGAACAGCTAATAGGAGAATTATTACAAACTAGAGATTGTAGTAGGAATAGGAATTGTAGGAATTGTGGCAGGACTAGATGCCAGAAGATCTGGGATCTAGGCCCAGCTCTAAAATTTAGCATCCATGTGACCTCAGGCAAGTTGTTACATCCTTCTGGAAATTGTTTCATCAGCTGTGAAACGGGGGTATTGGATTGGATGATCCTTAAAGTTCCTTCCCAATATGACCTTCTGTAATACTGTTTAATGCTGAAGGCTTCTAATGAGCTGTCTACAGCTCTGTCATTGTGAAAGGTTCTACTTTTCATGCAATCTTGGAAACTCAGCATGGTTGGGTCTGGTCAGTGCATAGATGGAGACTTGCAGAGATGCCTTCTGCTACTTTAGCCTTGAATGTGAAACACTACATCATAGTGGATAGTGGATAGTGGATAGTGGATAGTGGATAGACCTGTTCCCATCCTGTCTCTGATGCCTCCTGGCAGATATGTCCATACTGCAAATGTTGGCTCTTCCTACATACTAAGAAAGTCCTTCTCTAGGGTCCAGGAAGAGAATGGGAGAATCAGAGAAGCTGCAGATCTTTGTCTGTGGAGGGAGTTTACCAAACCAGGGAATTCCTAAGATGACTGAAATCATGGGTGTCTATTACACTCTCCCTGAAATAAGCAAATTAATAGATAAATAGATGATTTATTGATTGACTGACTGAATTACAGAGTTAGGATAAGAACTGGCTCAAAGGGTAAACCATGTTCTAGAGAGGAGAAAGGGCATGGATATAAATAAGTAAAGGAGAAATATTAGCAGTAATAATTGCTAGTTTTTATATAGTGCCTACTATATTATGTTAGGCACTGTACTAAGAGGTTTACAAAGATTTCATTTGATCTTCACAATAACCATAGAGGGTAGGTGCTGTTATCCCTATTTTACAGTTGAGGAAACTGAGGCATATAAAAGTTAAGTGACTTGCCCAGGGTCATACAGCTAGTAAGTATCTGAGGTTAGAGTTGTATTCAGATCTTCTTAATGCCAGGCCTAGCAATGTATATACTGAGCCACCTAGCTGCCTGCTATAAGCAATAACAATATATATGTATGTATCTTTTTATAATGAAAAGCCTCTGAGAATCAAATAAGTGATTACCAGGAAAGCCTTGAAAAAATACAAACTGCTTTGCAAACACCTCTAAGAAGTTGACATTTGTGTGACTTTATATACCCTTCAGGAGGAAAGTTTAAATCTGCATTGAACCTTTACGATTCCCCTCCCCTCTCCTGCCTGTTTGGTGGACAGGATTTATGCTTTCCTGATCCCATTCAGAGCACAATTCTCTGAGTTTCTGGCTTTGGTTCAAATCAGGTTTTATTGGTATCCGTTACTTGGTGATAAGCGTTTGGATATTGTTTAAATGATGGAAAATAAACCTTTAATGAGTTCACATAAATTTTACTTTGTCTCAAGGAACTCAGCTTCCTTTTTTTTGTATTCATAAGCCTTCAGTAAAAATGCAGCAGTATTTTGGTACAGAGGGTTCTATCCTACAGTCCTTTCTTGAGTTCCCTCAGCTGCTAGTCCCATTCCCCCCTCCCTCTGCCTCAAAATATCTTTGCTTCATTTTTCTAGATTTTGTGTTTACTTATATGTGTGCCTGTTGATTCCCCCGATAGAATTTAAGCTGCCTGAGGGCAGGGCCCTACAAAGTGCTTGACCCATGGGAGGTGTTTAATAAATGCTTGCCAATCCATTGATTTTGAGTGACGCAGAGCAAGATAACTTGAAAAGTGTCAAACAGATCAGATCTCTGCTTTACAGAATCACAGAATGAGAGAATCGAATGATTTTGGTGCTGGAAGGGACCTCAGCAGTCAGCAGTCATCTTAGTACACCCTGTGGTTGAAAAAAGAAATCCTGCCCTACGTATCATTGCTCCAGTTAGATTATGAGTCGTTTATGGGCAAGGATGTTTTGTGGACTTTCTTTATATTCCCAGAAATTGCAGTGGGGCCTCATCTTACTAGGATCTTGCTTTGAGTACCTTTCCCCATTTTGCAAGTGATAAGTCAACTAAAGTAAAAAGCAATGGAGTTCTATGTCAATGATAGGACTCCAAATGGAAAATCACTAGACTTGAGGGCTGGCAAGCCCCAGGAAACTCTCCTATAACCTAGAATAAAGCTCCAGAGGAATCAATGACTTAATCCAGGCCATATAGAACCCTTGTAGTTCCCTTTTATTTGGGCCCCTAGTTAGCTTCTTGAGGGTCTAGGTATCTTATGAGTTAGAATCCTCTGTAGGCAGCTGGTGGTACAGTCGATAAGGCAGTGGGCTTGGATCCAGGAAGACCTGAGTTCAAATTGAGACTTAAACATTTACTAGCTATGTGACCCTGGCAAGTCACCTAACTTCTGTTTGCCTCAGTTTTCTTAACTTCAAAATGGGAATAACAACATAATCTACCTCGTGGGGGTGTTTAACATGCTTAGAATGGGGCCTGGCACATAGTAAATAATATATGATTACATATTCTTTTCCTCTATCTGAACAATAGCCCAAGAGCCCCCATCAGTGTATTGTACTCTTATCAGCGAGCCATAGCTAGTCAATAAGTATTTATTTCTTAAGTTCTTACTATGTGCCAGACACTGTGCTAGGTGCTAGAGATACAAAGAAGGGCAAAAACAATTTCTGCCTGCCCTCAAGGATCATAAGGTTCATAACTTATATATAAATAACTTGATATAGCATTTCCCCCACAAATGTTAGTTAATGTTCCAATGACTGCATATATACTTAGAAGGAACAATGGACTTTCACAAGAATAATGTATGGGACATCAACATATGGGAACACATGGGACTTGATATGTGATGGGAAGGCAAATAAAGGGAATATGTGTGACCAGAGGACCAGGAGACCATCTTCCCTCTGACTTGCTCTCTGCCAATCTTGCTTTCTATTGCTCCCCAATAAGAATATCTTTCCCACTGTTTCTTGCCTGGTGTTTTGCTCACTGATGTATCCCTACCAGGCACTGCTCATTACTCTTGTTAGTTGATCAGGAACTCTCATTATTTTTAGTTAACTAATACTCTGAAACAATATCCAATAAGCATATTGTGGTTACAGTTCTCTCACTCACTCTTTTAGTCATCTTCACCATCCATTGATGGGTACTGTGGTTAAAAAATCTCTTCCCTGAAGAGGACAGGCTATCGACTTGCTTTGTTCCTCAGATACAGTCCTCTGTCAATGTGTTATCTTCAGAACCACCTCTGTGCTGGAGGTGCTGTGATTAGTAAGCCTTTTCCCTACAGGGAACTCTAAAGCTATCATTAATCAGAATC
Source organism: Phalanger gymnotis (assembly GCA_028646595.1). Classification (NCBI taxonomy): domain Eukaryota; kingdom Metazoa; phylum Chordata; class Mammalia; order Diprotodontia; family Phalangeridae; genus Phalanger; species Phalanger gymnotis. Next base: position 344,166,765 of record CM053624.1, read on the forward strand.
GTCAAATATTGCTACAACCATCTCAGCCAGGGTTCTCAGGCAATAATTGGGAAGGACTGTTCTCTTGCCGAGGTGGAGACTTGCTTTTTCAAGTCTCCCTATACTCCTTTTGTTAACTGCTTCTCTTCTTATAAAATCTTATTTGAAATGACTGCATACGTTTGTCTCCCCGGGACCTCTCAGTTCAACTGTTACTGAGAGTCAGTTAGGTGGAACAGTGGATAGAGCCCTGGACCTAGAGTCAGGAAGACTTGAGTTAGAATTCTGCCTTATACCAGCTGTATGACTCTGGCCAACTTTCTTAAGCTCTCTAAGTCTCTGTTTCCTCATCTGCAACATGAGGATAAAAATAGCACCTGCCTCAAGGTTATTGTGAGGGTGAAAGCATACAACATATGTAAAGCATCTAGTAAGTTAAAGCATCATATAAATGCCAGCCATTATTGTTACTACTACTACCTATGATAGTCAGGAATTGATTTTCATTTTTCACATTTTCTTAATATGTCCTCAGTTGAGATAAATCTTTTTGGGCTGTTGTTCTTCTTCAGAAAAGGGATTGATAGATACTATAGTAAGAAAAAAATTTAACTTCACTCCAGTATCTCCTCTTTTTATGTGAATAGCAATTGCTGAGTTAACTAGATAACTCTGAAAGGCTATTGACCTTTGTCCCACTTTCCCCAGCTATGCATTACAGTCTGGTCTCTCTTTTGGGAATTTTGTTAATACCCACACTGAAGACAGTTACTGCTCCAGAATGGCTGGTGTAGACTAAGCATTATGAAATTTGTATTGATATTCTTAGGTTTTGAGGACACCTACACATTAGTTGGGAAGGGGGTACCTAGGACTTAGGAGAAGCTGTGGGTCCACAGCTATATGACAGATGTTCTATTAGGTATTGTATTATTTATTATATTAATTATAAGCAAAAATTCAAAATGTTTATGCAGTTGAGCATGCCCACCTGCCTGGATGTTTAACTGTCAATTACGCGATGGTCATGTCATGATGGTTTAGTGAGATATAACAATTTAGGATAGAGGCAGGGTTTTCCAAGAGTTGGGAGCTCAGAGCTATTATGATTGGGTAAATGCAGAATTGTCATAGTCTCTAGCCTAAGAAGATGAATATGACTAGAGGTCAAGTTAGTGACTCCTTTCTGAAAACCATAGAGAACTTTTTTACAACACCAAAATTCTCTAGAGTGGAATATGCCTAACTTGTCAAGGTGAACGTGGGACATCCTTATGCCTGTTCTTTTTGGCGAATAGGATCATCTTAGTGACTAACAATACTATCTAGAGGTAAATACCTCTTTGTAACTTCTACCCATTACTGCTCCAAATTCTGTCTTCTGGGATCAGATAGCATAAGCCTATTCCCTCATTCAGGTAACAGACCCTCAAACACCTAAAGTCAACTGTGACATTTCTCTGCCTTTCTTTTTCTAGTCTTGCCCATCCCCTCTCTTTCATTTGATCCCTGAATGGCATGAAGTCAAGGTCTTTAAGTAAGTATCCTCTTGCCCTTCTCTGGACACCTTCCCCATGTGTGTTCTTTATAGACTATTGAGTCCCAAACTGAACCCAATAATCCTGATGTCATTTGACCAGAGCAGAATACAGCAGGAATATAACCTTTTTGTTCCAAGCAGCTATGTCTATCTTAATGCATCCCAAGATCTTCAGTAGGGCCTGTGCATATATTTGTTATGGAAAAGAAGTACCCTCGAGAGAACTGCATCCAGGCTCTTTTGTTACTTTTGCATGAAATCCACACTTAGCTAACACTTGACTCTGCTGTTCTGAAAATAATACACAATATTTCATTATTGAGATGAATGTTAGAATAGTCTACTGCTATTTTTGAGATCATGCAGTAAACTGGAATCTTTAGAAAATATAGAGGGGGTTAAAGGAAAGAATTTATCCTTGAGAAACATAAGCAAATTCTTACTTTGGTTGGATTTGGACAGTTGCACATAGAATTTAGCTAATTATAACCAAGCTGATTGGCTTACATATGCCAGTGGTAAGTCTGGTTTGGACTTTGTGTTCTATTTGTGTTCTAGACCATGTGTGTGCTTGAAACCAACAAAAATAGCTGTTCATTGGCTTCCATGGGAAACTGATTATTCCAAGTTTGATTTTCACAAGCCAAAGATCTCTCTTTTAACCTGAATATGCCTTATTGTAGCTGTTAAAACCAAAGTTGGCAATGTCTTGTAAATCCCAGTTCCTGCAATGCCCTCTCCTTACTTTTGGCTCTAAATCTTACTGTAGCAAAGTGATATTGCATCCCAAACTCATTCTGAGATCAGAAGATTCCTGTGGAGCGTTTATTTCTCTCCTAATCATAAGATGTATTGTTAATGTACACCGGGGATGATGAAAACAAACAGACCATTTCCGAATGCTTTTTACAGTGAAAATATCTAAAATGGCTTAAAAGCAAGACTAGTAAAAATGGAACAAAGCTGCAATTATTTTCAAAAATAAGACATACTTAAAGGAAACGATATTCCAAAATAGAAAATACTGATAACAGAGGGTATCTTCCCAGCTCCATGAACAAAGAAGCAATGATTACTTTACCTAAGAGTGCCTGCTCAGAGTCTTATCAGTTCTTTTTTTCCCCAACCATTCAGTTTTGTTTATGAAATAGAAGGGGAAAAACAAAAAGAAAAAACAAAATTTCACTAGATTGGGATAGCACAGCACAGAGTCCATGTTGTGTACCTAGAATTATTTAAGAACTCATTGATTTTCCCCAAGTTCCTGGAAATGTTTAGAGTCCAGACCTATATTCCTATCTCTACATTAGGTAACAGTGAATTGAGTGCTGGGCCTGGAGTCAGGAAGACCTGAGTTCAAATGCAGGCTCAGATACTTATTATCTGTGTAACCCTGGGTAAATCACTTAACCTCTATTTTCTTAATCTGTAAAATTAGATTAAAAATAAGACCTACCTCCCACAGTTGTGAAGATCAAATGAGATTATTATTGTAAAGTGCTTAGCATAGTATCTGGCATTTTGTAAGCTCTATATAAATATTGTTATTATTATTTTAAAATTCATTATGTCGCATTTAGTCCCAATGTGCTCTAGCACAATTTAAAATGGAAGTGATTTCCATATGAACTCCTGGTGTGGGTTGTCCCTTCACTAGTCTAGATCTCAACCTGTCTATACCTTAATAGATAAGCCCTAGGGAGTTGCCAGAAGCACACAGAGATTCAGTGACTTGCCCAGGGTCTCTCTGATTATAATTGTTAGAGGTAGTTGTTAATAACTATCTTAAAATCCTTGAGAAACCTGAAATTGTAATGTAACCAAGGTTTCTAGATAAGCCTGAAGCACTTTACATGAAGCTGTCCTAATTGGTGGAGAGAATACTGATATGATACTGTGTGAAGAGCAAGGTTGATGTGAGACCTTTGAAGGAGAGAGATATTCTTTCTCTCCTCAAGAGAGACACTTGTACTTCCAGACTCTCCTTGGGACCAAATATAGAGAGAGGAAGAAAAAGACTATCTTTCATCTTTATAAGGGAGGCAGATTCCTCAATATGTCCCTGCCTTCTAGCATGCCTTCCTTGGCCTTTGGCCTTTCCCTAAATGGATGTGAATGCGCCATCTTGAATCAGCTTTGTTGAGCTTCTTTTATAGCACATGGATTCCTGACTTTCTAGAACGTTATAGTTGGTCTGGCCGGCATTGGCCACAGAGACTTAGAAGACTTTCTTTCAACAGACTGTTTCTGTTGACATGACTGACCTCAACTCATGAAGGAAGTAAACCAACATTTATTATGTGTTAGGCACTGTGCTATGGGGAGCTAGGTGGCACAGTGGATAGAGTTCCAGGCCTGGAATCAGAAAGACTGCTCTTCCCGGGTTCAAATCTGGCCTCAGACACTTAACTATCTATGTGACCCTGGGCAAGTCACTTAACCCTGTTTGCTTCAGTTTCTTCATCTGTATAATGAGCTGGCAAAGGAAATGGCAAAAGACTCCAGCATCTTTTCCAAGAAAACCTCAAATTGGGTCATGAAGAGTCAGACATTACTGAAACAACAAAAGGCACCATGCTTAAGCACTTTACAAACATTATTTCATTTAGTACTAGCAACAGGGAAGTAGGTGCTATTATTATGTTGATTTTAAAGTTGAGAAAACTGAGACAAACAGAAGATAAATGATTTGCATGGCTAGTAAACCTCTGAGGCCAGATTTGAACAGATCTTCTAGACTCCAGGCCCAGCACTCTGTGCACCACCCCACCACTTGCTCTGGCAACATTCAGAACTGTTCTTATATCTTGATATAATCTCCTCATCCCATAGTCCTGAAATTTCTCTTATCTTTGAATCTTACAGCTGGTTCAAATTAGATTATAAGCTCTTTGAATTTGAAAGCAAGGACTGTCCTTTGCCTCTTTTTGTGTTCCCAGAATTTAGCAGAGTTTGTGGCACATAATAAGAGCTTAATAGACACTGATTGATTGAGATAAGACACTCATTCCAAGACTGATGGTGCTTTCCCAGCATCAAATGTTATTGGCTATAAATCTATAACCCGAATGGCTTATAAGCCTGTCTTTTGATTGAAATCAGTATGTTGAGTAATGGCTCGAGATCTCTGCTGGAAGTCAAGAAGAACTCATTTTGAAGTCTGCCTCGGACACATTAGCCGTATGACCCTTGACAAGTCAGTTTTTCTTTACCTCAGTTTCTTCCTTTGCATGTTGGGAGCAATAAAGGCATGCACTCCATGGTGGTGGTCATAGATTAGTGTAGATTTAGAGCTGAAAAGGGTTTTAGAAGCCATCTGCTCAAATCTCCTAATTTTACAGATGAATCGTAGAGAGGGTCAGTGACTTGCCCAAGGTAACACAAGTGATAAAGCTGAGATTTAAAGCCAGGTCCTCTGACCCCAAATGCAACATAACTTCCATTGAAACATACTGCCTCCTCTTTTGTGAGGATCAAATAAGATTATGCTGATAAAACTCTCCATAAATTTTCAAATGCAGCCTAGATGTTAGTTATTACTATTTTTTTGTAGTTACACTTTGTGTTCTGAATAATTTGTCCTTAACACAATTGAGAACACATCTTCATTTGAGAGAACTCATTGGAAACTTCTGTGATGCTCGCCTTCGATTGGATTAGTCTGTTATGTGAAAGCTGACTGGTTCAAGCCTGGGGCTTTTGCTGACTCATGCTCATAAAATGCTGTACCCAAAGTCAACTTCTTAAATCACTGTGGTCTATAAGGGAGATCTGGGGTGGTGCCAGATGTCTTATTCCCAGACCAGATTTATTGCAACATTGAAACTTTTTGCCCACTACCAACACTATTGGTAGATTCTGTCTGTAAGCTGGATAGCAATCGGGATATGCAATAATATTTGGTCTGGAAGGGTGAAGGCTGAGCATGCCTGTGAGCTGAAGCATGTATATTCTTGCTGAGTACACTTCATCAATGAAAAGCCTGATTCAAGCATCACTGATTTTGCTTTTTAATGGAAACCCGAACCTTAATTGAATATCTCAGTAACCTACACTAGATCTGAAATCTGAGCCTACATGGACCATTGCACTCCTCTTAGTATGATTTGAATACATGTCTTATCTCTGCTGTGATATTTGAACATCTTGAGAGCATAATGTATAGTCAGAAAGAACACAGAGCAAAAAGATCTGGGTTTGATTCCCAACTGTACCACTTATGAGTTGTCTGACCTTAAGCACATTCCAAGATCTCTCTGTGCCTCCCAATTTATCATCTGTGGAATGAGAATATTAATATTTCATTGTCTTTTGTGAAAATCAAATGAGATGATTATTTAACAGTGAATCTTAAAATTTACTTAAAATTTATTATCTCAGCTATTTTTCTTTTGTATCCTCTATAGAGCCTAGTGTATTAAATGCATTAATTCAATTAATACTTGTTGGTTGACTGAATCTTCTTGTTTTGCCTTAAATGAAAAGAAGAACTTGTCTTTGGGGAATGAAAACAACCTATTTATTTTGGAAGCATTTGGACATTATCATTGTATGTAAAATATTTAGTTAATTATAACCAGGTTGATTAGTTTACATATACCAATGACATTGAATAGTTGTCAATCATCTTTTGATAGAAGCTGTGGCAAAATGAGATGATGCCTTGACTTGTCCCTGGATAGATCTTGGGGTCTAGTCTCATTGGTGCCACCCAAGATCAAAAATTGGGATGACTTCTGTCAAAAAGATTGCACTTTGACCTTTCTGCACTGATGCTTCTCCACTCTTCACCAAGCTTATCGACTAGAAGGAAACACATGGGAAATTCAGGTAAACATCTGTATCTTATAATAATAGTAATAGATAGCTTTGATATTATATTTTAAGGTTTGCCAAGAGTTTTGCATATGCTATCTAACTTGATCTTACTATAATGTAGATAATTTTAGTGTGCAAACTATCAGGTTATATAGCTGGATGGGTAGCCCACACCATTAGTTAGTGCACTAATATAATACCTAGGATAGACAGTAAGGATGGACAATAAACCAGGCCCAGAATTGAATAGAAGGAAGAGAGTAGGCTGGTTGCATTTGGGTAATTATATGGTGCTTGAAACAACCTCAAGCAGTTCCCTGAAACAAACAAGCAAATGAATTTTAAAATTGCAGTCTTGTTCTTGTGGTGATGTTATATGGTTGTGAATTATAGGACATCATGGTCATTCAAGAATCAAAATTGTGGGTGAACCAAAAGATAATGGAGAGACATATCCAAGGTATAAAGAGGCTATCATATATCAGCAGTGCTGACTTACGTGTAGTGGCAGGACAGATAGAAGTGTCGTGATAGGAAAAGAAAGTGAGCCAATTGGATAACGAAAGTGGGAAATACCAGATGGACAGCCCAGGTGTTGTACTTATAGCCACATAAAGTTAAATGGCCAAGAGAAGAGTCCCTAGCTCTTTGGATGGATCCCCTTTGGAGTATTTATGAGAGGACACAGAAAGCAATCTTCCAGGAGGAGGAGGCATAAAAAGGTTTGCAATCTACACTACTAAAAGGAGTGGCCACCTTAGTGAGATCTCAGATCCACTGATGTATGAAGTGTATTTGGGCATATTAGCAGTATAGTCTTATATTACTCCATCACATTGGCTCATGGTCAAAGCCTTTAGAAGTTGTGTTCTGCTTCACTGTGCTATCTGTAGACACTTCTAGCAGGATTGGAGTTCTCCTGGCTAAGTCTCCCTCACTCTTACAGTCTGTCCCAGGCTAAGGTGATTTACATGGCACAGTGGACAGGGTGCAGAACTTAAGAGCAATGAAGACCTGAGTTCAAAGACAGCCTTAGACACATCCTAGCTGTGTAACTCTGAGCAAGTTACTTAACTGTTCTTTGCCTCAGTTTCCTTATCTTCAAAATGGAGATAATAACAGCACCTACCTCGAAGGGTGGTTGTGAGGGTCAAATAAAATAACATGTAAAGTGCTTTTAAAACTTTAAGTTGACATATAGCTGCTAATTGTTATTATTATTATCTACTGAAGGCAGAGATTACTTCCACTTTTGTCTTTGTTTTAGAGTTTAGCACAATGCCTGGCACATAGTAGGTGCATATTAATGCTTGTCGATTGATTTCCAGAGAAGCAATTTTCTTTCTTGTTCTAGTTTACACCTAATTGTAGCTACTGGCTAAAACTGCCACCTCCCTTACCAACTCTTGTACCCTCTTCTCCCATCCTGGCTCTCATTTTAGGAATCTTCAAGCTGCTGTCTCTATCTAACTTTTGATATGGAGAATGGGAACATAGAGGTTGGGACGGAAGGTACCCCAGTGGCCATCTTGGGAATATGAAGCTTATGGAGGTTAAGTGATTCATCCAAGTCTTAGAAGTAAGAAGGTTGTCCAGAAGGTTTCATGAGCTCTGGCAATTTCAATCAATCAATCATAATTAAGTGCTTATTATGTGCAAGGCATCATTCTAAGTGCTGAGGATACAGATACAAGAAAGATGGTCCCTGCCCTCAAGAAGCTTACAATTTAATGAAAGAAGACAATGAATAAAAGGAAGCTGAAAAGTAGGGGTGGGGTATACCCATATAATATATGGGCACAGTGGATAAGTCAGTCAGAGAAGTCCTAAGGTAGTGCAGCCAGTTGAGAAATGAGATGTCTGAGCTGGACTCACTCGCTATATGGAGATTTAGAGTTTATGGCCTCACCTGTCAGCAAGAAAGGTAGAGGCTAGTGATAACGGCAGTGTCAAGGCTAATGAGATCTTATAGGATGATGATAATAATAACATTATAATGAACTTCCTGGGGCATAGTGTAAAAGGCAGAGAAGTCCCAAAGTAATGCAGTTTATCTGTGTCATCCTTCTGGGAATATTCTGTGCTCTCTCTTTCCCCCCTTAGGTTTATTGAAGAGATTTTTTTTTAGTTCTTTCCAAATCCTTCTTAAATTTTATTATCTACTCATTTTTTGAGCCTTATCCCCCCCAAGTTGTTTAGGCTATAATGCAGTTTCTGCTCATGAGCAATTAGCATTGCTAATCATTATGGAATCTTTGACCTGCTCCATTGCTGACCTTCACTGCTTCAGTACTTCTTAGGCAGCCTGGTTGGTGGTCCCCTAATTTTTGAGGGTCACCGTATTGGTGTCAGACTAAATTCAGACATCCAATCGACTTTACTCCTGCTGCAGCTTACAACTCCCATGCTCAAGAGATCCATCAACCTCTGCCTCCTCCAGTAACTGGGATTATAGATGTATGCCACTACTACTGGCCACCTCCTTGACTTTTCAACCACATGGCTCTCTGCTAGTGATTTGTTCCTTAGACACTTTCATGGCTGATTTTCTTCCAATTTGTGTTAGCTCATAATTGTTTCCTTTAATGAATATTTTTCCTTATCCTCTCTAAAGGATTGTCTCTCAAGACTGAGTCCTAAGCCTTCTCCTCTTCTCCCTAATCATTCACTCTCTTCAAGAATTTATCCATCTTCATGACTCCCTATGACCTTTATGCTTATGACTCCCAAATCTGTTTCTCAAGACCTTATAGCTCTTGTAGCTTCAAATTTTTAGCAGGCTCTAGAGCATCTCTACTTGGCAGTTCTGAGGACTTGGAGCCATGTCATTTAAACCCGACCTCTGACCCTAGTGATCATAGTACCTAGAGTTAGACTAAGAAAACTTAGAGATCCTCTAGTCCCACCTCCTTTTTTAAACAAATGAGGAAACTTGGATCAGAGAGTGACTGATCTTTCCAAAGTCACACAGATAGCAAGTAGTAGATCCCAGTTTTGAAAACAGGATCTTTGGATTCCAAATTCAGTGATCTTATTTTCTTGCACCACTATATAGGGAGCTGTAGGGATCTCTTTCCTCTATATATTCTATTTTAATTCAATTGAACACATATTAACTATGTAAATACTATATGCTAAGCACTGTGCTAAGTACTGGGGATTAAAAAAAAACAATAAAAGCAAATAAATGGAATAATCAGGATTCCACATCCTCAAAAATCTACATTTTGTTGGAGTAGTTTATCTTCTACTGGCTGCCAGATATATTGGAATTTCTGTATAGCCTTCTGTAGTTTCCTCTTCTGAAATGGGCTTTGGCAGTGGTTAAGGATTCGCTCAAGGAAAGAAGGGAAGCTGTTTCTAAAAGTAAAATATTAGGAAAAGGCCCAAAGAAAGCCTTGCACAAGGCATACAACAGATGGCTCTGTAGTACATTTAAATGAAAGAGAACCAAAGGGCCATTTTATAGGACCCAGGCCTTGCTAATCAGGAATATCTATTCGGCTTTCTTGCTGACCTTCATTTTAGACTATTTTTTTTCTAGACTTTGCTAGTTTTTCCTATACAAATGTTGTAGATTTAGGAGTAGTGTTGGTGGCTTTGATTCTCTTCAGTCATTCTCAGCTGGTACCTTTTGGTTATTAACTCCATGCATCTAGGAGGGAACTGTCTGAATGGTGAGAGTACAACCCATACCTGGAGGTGAGAAAGACATTAACGTGTAACCTTGGGCTTCATCCGGATGATCTAGGCAATTTTGCTGTCATTTTCTCTGTATTCTACCCAAAGAGGGTAACCAGTTTCAGCCATAATAATTAAAGGCAAGCCAACATTTATAGGGCATCTAGGTGGCACAATAGATAGAGCACCGGACTTGAACTCAGGAAGTCTTTTCTTCTTGGGTCCAAATTTGGCCTCAGACACTTACTAGATGTGTGACCCTGGGCAGATGACTTAACCCTGTTTGCCTCAGTTTCCTCATCTATATAATGAAATGGAGAAGGAAATGGCAAACCGCTCTAGTATCTTTGCCAAGAAAACCCCTAATGGGGTCATGGAGAGTTAGACATGAACGAAAGAAGTGAACAGCAGCAACAATGACATTTATATGATACTTCAAGGTTTATACATCCCTTTCTTCACATAACTCCATGAAGTGGGTATTATAAGTGTTATTACCATTTTAAAGAGGGGAAAACTGAGCCTCGTGGTCACATAGATGATGGCAGAGGTGGGGTTTGAATAAAGGCGTGCTGACTCTGTGGCCAGAAATTTTTCCACTAGACTCTGCTGCTGTTTGTTGTATACCTGTCCCAGAGCACTGAAGCATTGATTAACTGCTTGTGGTACATGAGATACATATACATACACATGTGGATGTATATATATAGGCTTATATACATGAATATTATATATGACTCTGATAGATGGCTTTGTATGGGTAGCTAGATGGTACAGTGGTTACAGTGCCAGGCCTGGAATCAGGAAGACTTGAGTCGATATATGGCCTTAGATGTTGATTTAACTGTGTGACCTTGGACAAATCACTTAACCTCTGTGTACCTCAGTTTCCTCATATGTAAAATGAGAATGATAATAGCATCCACCTCTCAAGTAGTTGTGAAGATCAAATGAGATAACTATAAAGCACTTAACACAGTGCCTGGCACATGGTAAGCACTACATAAATGTTAGCTGTTATTTGTTGTTATACATCATATATGTTATGTATAGATATATATCCATCCATCTGTGTCTATGTATGGACAGGATTATAATATATTGCTGTATTGGTATGTTCTAGAATTTGTTTATAATTGGAGTAAAAACATTTAACATGTGGGATACAACCCAGGGAGAGGGACCCAAGTGGGTCAGTGATTCTTGGTTGGGGACAAGAGAATCTCTCTTTTCTCTTGGGCCTCTGCCACATCTTTCAGCTTAGCTCTGCAAAGTGGAGGCTCTGGCCAGGCCCACCTGGAAGCCAGGCCTCGTCTTGGGAGCTGAGTCAGGAAAAAGCTGTTGGACTCAGGTGCATGATGAGGCCATATGGGATGGGTATCACTGAAAGCAGGAGTTAAAACAAAGCCACAGCAGGTGCAGCAGACGGAAAAACACTCCTTATGGAGGACAGGGCCAGCAATGGTCAGAGCTGTTAAAAGCTGTGTTTTTCACTGCACTGAAAGGAGTAGCAGGTAAAGAGAGGTGTGCTTGGAGCTGGGTGCCATTTTCTTTTACTCGGCAGAAATGGAAGGCTCTGGATGTAGACCAGTAGAGAAGGTAGGTTGACACACCCCTTAGGATGGTGTTAGCACACTGAAGGCTGGAGCCCAGGGTAAAAGAATTGCATCTTTCCAGCCAACTGATAGAGGGACTTCAAAGCTCTTATCAGTGCCACTTGTTGAGAGTATGGCTAAAATATTCTACAAAATGCTGGTGATCTACATATTGGGGCCAAGCTGCAGAGGTGGAGGAGTGCCTGTAAACAGTAGTTATCTTCATTCTATCTTCATTCATCTTTATGTGAGATGTGTTTTAATTCCCTTGAGTTTCCTTATGGGGTTCAAAGCCCAAGTTGGCCTCATGTGTCAATGTTCAGGGAAAAGAAGGCTTTGGGGGTGAAGAACATTTTGTTTTATTTATTTATGGGTTGGGACCCGGTCTTGTCAGGCCCTGAGGGTAACCAACCCATAATATAATTTTTCTATGGACTCTGCTAATTAAAGTGTACCTAAACTTGTCAGTTGAGACTTACCCTCTCATTATTATAACCCAAGAAGATAGTTCAATGTACAAGGTAGATGAAGCAGCCACACGCTGAACAAACTAGCCTTGGTGCAATGAAGAGTATAATGATCATGGTGGGTAAGAACAGACTAGACTTTGTTGGCCAAAGTCTGAATAACATAGGTGGAAGAGGAAACCAAACCATAAATGCTACAACTGTTCAGAAAGCCCCAGTAAGAAGAATAAGCTTCTGAAGAGGTAGATAAACAGTGAAAAGAGAGACTGAGTATCTTTCAAAGAAGCCACAATATGGAAGCATTCAGATACTGGTGAAAGAGGCCCCAAAGCTTGGAGGCCGTGGGAGGAGGAGCATCAGTTTAGAGGCCTTCTGCAAGTTTACAAGGGGAAGGAAGCATTCTCCTGGGCTGTAGCTTGGGGTATCCCATACAACCTCATCTCTACTTGATTTGTAGAAGAAATATCCTTGTAAAAACCCTGGATTCACATGTTCTATAATAGCAAACTAGAGAAGGAGATGCTGGAAGACCAAGAATGGTTGCTCTAGCTGATTGAACTCATGTCAAGGCCATGCCTGGGAAAAAGAAAATAAGGAAGGGAAAGTAGGAAGGTGGACTAAATGTCCTGTATTGTGTGCTAAAGACTAGGGCGAACTATAAAAACCAGTGTAAACTGTAGAACATTACCTTTTTAATCTGAAATTTGGCCTCCCCCCACCTCCATCCTATATTCTCCTTGTGTTTTCTCTTAATTCTAATACCTTCCCTCTCATCATTTTCTATTTATTCTGTATATAGCTTGTTTGTATGTAGTTGTACACATGTTTTCTCTCCCGTTAAACCATGAGCTCTTGAGGGAAAAGGACTGTCTTTTGCCTTTCACTTTAGCCTCAATGCTTAGCACGATGCTTGGTACAGACAGACACATCATCGTCATCATCATCATCATCATCGCTAACATTTACAGAGTGCCTACTATGTGCCAGGCACTATGCTAAGCACTTCACAAATATTGTCTTATTTGATCCTCACAACAGCCCTGGGAGGTAGGGGCTATTATTCGCCCCATTTTACAATTGAGGAAAACTGAGGTTAAGTGACTTACCTGGGGTCATAGAGCTAGTAATTGTCTGAGGCCACATCTGAACTCAGTCTTCCCGACTCCAGGCTTAGCACTCTATCTGCTATGCTACTTAGCTGCCCCAATGACAACTATTTAGGTTCAAAGACCTAAGGGTTAGTATGCCATTATCCGAGTGGTAACTGAGTACTAAGAAAAGGGCATGGGGTTGGGGATCAAAAGGATGTGGGTTTGAATCTCACCTTTTCTATTTATTACACAATCATTTAGCTTCTGTGTTTCAGTTTCTTCATTTGGAAAATGAAGGGATTGGCCTAGATAGTTTCTAAGGTAACTTCTAGGTCACAATCTATTTTACAGAAGAAGAGAATGAAGCAGAGAGAGAAGAAAATCTTATGGCCTTTCCCCTCTAGGAGATCTGGGATTCAGAAAACCTTAATGTGGTAGGAGTTATAGCTGGTAAAAATCTGTAGGCACTAGCAAGCTAAAATCTGGGCTTGTCAGTGGGAAAAAAATAACCATAAGTTGTTATTCAGTCGTGTCTGTCTCTTTGTGACCCCATTTGGGATTTTTTTAGGCAAAGATAATTGTCATTTCCTTCTCCAGCTCATTTTACAGATGAAGAAACTGAGGCAAACAGGATTAATTGACTTGTTTGGGGTCACATGGCTAATGTCTGAGGCCAGATTTGAACTCAAGATTAGTCTTTCTGATTCCAAGCCCAGTAGTCTATCCACTGAGCCACCTAACCACACAGTTCACCAGACCCCTAATCCCTAGACCATGTGGTTGAGCCTGTAATTTTAGTGACCTGTAATTTTGGGCAGTTGCGTAGAGCAGTGGCCTCTATCTCAAATAGAAACTAGGGGCTACTAATCAATACATAAGGATCTCTGCAGGTTATATATTGATTTAATTGGAAAATAAGATATTGTCTATGCTTTATTGTATTTTGATTTCTTTTGTTAACTATTTCCCAATTCCATTTTAATAGGGTTCCAGGGGGCACTTGGGAGCATTGTGGGCCTCATGCAACTATACTAGATGACCTCTAACGAGCCTCCTAGGTCTGTCTGTGACTTTTTTGCTTGACTAGCCAGCTCTTCCCTTTTCCTTTTCCTGTAATGGCTTGTAGCAGATGTTCGATAAGTAGGTGATGCACAAAAGTTCCCTCCTCCTGGTTCTGCACAAAATCATACCAGGCATGTTTTTGGCAACACACCCCATTCACATTGTAACAACACCTGCCGGTTCTGGTGCCCGATTAAGGTCTGTCAGTATTTCCATTCTTGATGCTTTTTCCATGGGATACAATTTGGCTGAGTCTAGTCCCTGTGGTTTGTAATTTAGGACATGGAATGTCCACTCAGATATTATAGCCTTGTGATTTAAATTGGTTCTGATTATTTCCAGTAAAAAATGAACCCAATGCACATGTCATCCTTTGTTTCTAATTTTGCTGGAGAAAGTTGGAGGGGAAAAAGCATGACCTTTTGGGACAAAAGAAGTGGAGAAAGCAATCACAGCATCCAAATGTGGGATAACAGTAGGAACAAAAGCCTGCCTGAGGAATGAGGGGATTTGGAGCCATGGGACACCGAGAATTTTAGCATATTTACTGGGGAGGAAGAAGCCTGGCAAGTCCCAAGGGAAGTCAAGATTCACCCCTAAATTACAGGCATAAACATTATTTTTATTTACCATGATCATTCTTCCAAATTCAGAAATGTTGTGCACCTCTTGCTTTCATAGTTGCATTCTTATGAAAAGCTCTTAAAATTTCCTCTCATAAGATCACATTTCACAGGATAATAATAGCTAACACTTATCGGTGGCTAGGTGGCACAGTGGAGAGCGTACCGTCAGAAAGAGTCATCTTCATGAGTTCAAATCTGACCTCAGACACTTGCTACCTTTATGACCTTGGGCAGGTCAGCTAGCCCTACTTGCCAAAGCTTCCTCATCTGTAAAATGAGCTGGAGAAGGAAATGGCAAACCACTACAGTATCTTTGCCAAGAAAACCCCAAATAGGATCATGAAGAGTCAGAAATTACTGCAACAATACAATAACAAAAAACATCTATATAGCACTTTGAGGTACTCAAAGACCTTTACAAATATTATTTCATTTTATCTTAACAGCACCCTTGGGGGATGGATGATATTATTATCCCTTTTTTATAGATGTGGAAATTGGGACAGACAGAGATTAAGTGACTTGCCCAAGGTCACACAGCTAGTAGGTATCTAAGGCTGGAGTTTCCCTATTCTAGGGCCAGCCTACTGAACCACCCAGCTTTCTACAAATATAGATTTAGCTACAGGGTGTTCCGAAAGTCTGGGCACATAGGAAAATTGATGGCAATGTGGAGTTACTGCATCGAGTTCACGTGAACCTTGCAAAGTGCATCAATCCTTGCATCACAAATGATGGGAATCATATTGAAGATGTTATTTGTTAATATTCCAATTAAATAAAATGTTGAAAATTTCATTCATTTCATTTATTGAAAATATGCATTTTTGCCTATGTGTCCAGACTTTAGAAACACCCCGTAGAATTGTAAGGGATCTTATATGCTGTGGAATCCAATCTATTCATTCTATAGATGATGAAACTGACGTGCATGGAAGTGAAGCGATTTACTCACAGTCATAGACATATATCCTATGATAGGCATTAGAGACAGGATTTGGACCCAGGCCCTCTTATTCCTGTACTGTACTCCCTTCTACCTAAAACATAACTAACACCATTAAGTGATGGCTTCGTCCATGTTGTCATCCAATCTATTCTGAAAGGAATGATTAGGGGGAGCCGTGGTGGGAGGAGAGGTTGTGATAACAACTCTCTATTGTGATAAGATCACTGCGGTCTCATCAGGCCCTACTGACTCCAACAGCAAAAACTTAGGGTGTCTTGGACACCCAGAGGGGGTTAGGCCTACGGACAGTGTAATGAAGGCAGGAGAAGAATGAGAGAGAAGAAAGGACAGATGGGCCCTTTCCTCATTTCTCCCTTCCTAGCTAAGGGCCAACAGCCCAGGTCTGATGAGAACAATTGGAACAAGTGTTTCTCATAGTTTGCAAGCATGGAAAGAATGGTGGGATTTGAGCCAGGGGAATCATATTCTAATCCTGGCTCTGATATTTATTGCCTGTGTGACCTTGGGTAAATCACTTCCTCTTTGCCAGCCTCAGTTTCTGTGAAATGAGGGATTTGGACTAGATGACCCCCAAGGTCCCCTTTCAGCACTAATGCAAGGTCCTATCTCAATAGCATAATGACATAGGGGACAGTTTCCTCAAGTTCTGTTTGAGGTATATTTGAATGTGTGTGTGCTCGTGATGTTGAAGTCTCTGAAATTTCTTCTTCAGCATCACCCTAGCCCAGCTCATTTTGTAAGGTAGCTTATTTACCGGCTTGACCTGGAATGAGCAGTGCCAAGCTTTACCTCAATCTTTGAAGCCTGAATATCAGCAAAAAGGCATGACAGAGTAAGCAGGGATCTCATCCCCAGGAGGAGATGGCTAGAATACTTGAATTGAGGCCAAGGAAGGGACAGGCTTAGCATAGAAATGGTTTGCCCAAATCCAGGTGTGTGTATGGGTGGTTTGGGAACTAACAGACTCTCTCTCTCTCTCTCTCTCTCTCTCTCTGTCTCTCTCTCTGTCTCTCTCTGTCTCTCTCTCTCATACACACACACACACACACACACACTCACACACACACACACACTCTCCTGTTGGGACTCAAACCTCTACCTCCTTGCATCTCATGTATTTCTTTTCTCTCCCCTCCCCCTGCCACCTGCCTCTTTGCCTCACCTGGCTTAGTTGTCATGATGAGTGTTCTTTCTGTTCAGGCCCAGGATTTAGTCCTAAAGTTGGATTACTATGAAGGAGTGTCATGAAACACAGAGAAACATGTATGTGTGTGTGTGGATGGGGGGATTGTGGGGAGGGAGGAGGGAAGATGAATGCCTCTAGGCCATGATCATTCTACTGTCCCCAGTTAATTCCATTTCTTATATTGAAGGAAGCATCCTGTGTCAGACTGCCACTAGGATTTTGCCTGTTCTTAATCTATAAATGGGCCATACCTTTCCATATAATATCAGCCCAATTTCCTACCATCATTTAATTTTAGCATCATTCTTTTGGATTTTGAAAGCTTTTCTAACTTTGAGAAACTGCAAATATTACTAAAAATGGATCACGTATTAGTTTTTAAGGGTTTTGCTACCAATTAACACCTCAGCTGATATTAGTAAGAATGGATACAAAACAATGCCTGGGGAAAGGGAATGAATACTGGGAATAAGGATGGGTACCTGTTATTTCATTTCCCAAAGCTCAATTTCTTTATCTGTAAAATATGAGTGAGAATAACGGTGAAGAAGGGCTAGGGTAGGGATGTTAATTCAAATTACCTGAAATTTTCTTTTTTATGTTCTTTTAAATTTTAAATATTTTATTTTTTTCCAATTACAAGTAAAAACAATTTTTAGGATTTGGTTTTTTAAAAATTTGAGTTCCAAATTCTCTCACTCCCCTCTCCCCACACCGAGAAGGCAAGCAATTTGAAATAACATGTACAAGTGCATTCATGCAAAACATTTCCCTATTAGTCACGTTGTAAAAGGAAACGCAGGCCAAAACAAAAACAAAAAATGAGAAAGATAAAGAAACTAAACAAAAGTAGGCTTTGTTCTGCATTCAGACGCCATCAGTTCTTTCTCTGGAGGTGGACAGCATTTTTTATCATAAGTCCTTTGGAATTATCCTGGATCATTATATTTCTGAAAACAGCTAAGTTATTCACAGTCGATCATCATGTGATATTGCTGTTACCATGTTCAATGGTCTCCTAGTTCTGCTTATGTCGCTCTGCATCAGTTCATGTAAATCTTTCCAGGTTTTTCTGGGAGCATCCTGCTCATCATTTCTTATAGTATTCCATGACAATCATATGCCACAACTTGTTTAGTCATTCCCCAATTGAAGAATATGCCCTCAATTTTCAAGCCTTTGCTACTGCAAAAAGAACCACTATAAATATTTTTGTGCATATAGATCCTTTCCCCTTTCTCTTTTTTTACTTCCTTTCTTTCATTTTCTTTCTTTCTCTTCCTTCCTTCTTTCCTTCCTTCCTTCCTTCCTTCCTTCCTTCCTTCCTTCCTTCCTTCCTTCCTTCCTTCCTTCCTTCCTTCCTTTCTTTCTTTCTTTCTTTCTTTCTTTCTTTCTTTCTTTTCTGTCTGTCTGTCTGTCTGTCTGTCTTTCTCTTGGGGGTACAGACTAAGTAGTGCTATTGCTGGGTCAAAGGGTATGCAGTTTTATAGTCTTTTGGGCAGTTTCATATTGCTCTCCACAATGTTTGGATCAGTTCACAACTCCACCAACAGTGCTTTAGTGTCCCAATTTACCCACATCCCCTCCAATATTTGTCATTTTCCTTTTCTGTCATATTAGCCAATCTGATTGGTATGAGATGGTAACTCAAAGTTGTTTTAATTTGCATTTCTCTAATCAAAAGTGATTTAGGGCATTTTTTCCTATGACTATAGATAGCCTTGATTTCTTCTTCTGAAAACTGCATGTTCATAGCCTTTGACCATTTATCATTTGAGAAGTACCTACCTTGTATTCTTATAAATTTGTTATAGTTCTCTATATATGAGAAATGAGGCCTTTATCAGAGAAACTTGCTGTAAACATCTTTTCACAAGTATGTTTACTTTGTATTTCCCTCCATCTTATTTTTCCCATCTGTCCTTCTCTATCTCCTTTCACCCTCTCCATCCTCAAAAATGTTTTGCTTCTCATGACCATCTCCCCAAATCTGCACCC
Organism: Phalanger gymnotis; assembly: GCA_028646595.1. NCBI lineage: Eukaryota > Metazoa > Chordata > Mammalia > Diprotodontia > Phalangeridae > Phalanger > Phalanger gymnotis. The sequence continues at coordinate 344,185,778 of CM053624.1, forward strand.
TTTCTATTGCTCTCCTCCATTACAGCCCCCTCCCCATTTCCTTCCACTCCTACTTCCCTGTAGGATAAGATAGACTTCATTATCCAATTGAGTATATATGTTATTTCTTCTTTGAGCCAATTCAGATGAGAGCAAGGTTTAAGTGTTATCTATCACCTCAACCCCATCTTTCCCTGCACTATAAAATCTTTCTCACTTCTTTTATGGGAGATAATTTACTGCATTCTACCACTCCTTCCCCTTTAGTGCATCCCTTTTTCTTATGCCCTAATTTTTATTTTTTATATCATCCCAACATACTCATCCCTCTTTCTCACCCCTTAATATAATACAATTTTTATATACAGCATTCCATGATAGTCAACTTATACCCCTGTCTTCTATGTATGTATATTTCTTCTAACTGCTTTAGTAATGATAAAGCATTTAGGAGTTATCAGTTTCATCTTTTCAGGTAGGAATACAAACACTTTAAGCTTATTGAATCCCTCGTGATTTCTATTTCTTGTTTTCCTTTTTATGCTTCTCAAGTGTTGTATTTGAAAGTCAAATTTTCTATTCAGCTTTGGTCTTTTTGTCACGAATGCTTGAAAGTTTTATTAAATGTTCATATTTTCCTATGAAAGATTATAATCCGTTTTGCTAGGTAGTTGTTTCTTCATTGTGATCCTAGCTCCTTCGTCATCTGAGAAAGCATATTCCAAGTGCTCTGATCATTTAATGTAGAAGCTACTAAAACTTGTGATATCTTGACAGTGGCTCCATGATATTTGAATAGTTTTTTTTTTTCTTGATTCTTTCAATATTTTTTTCTTAACCTGTGAGCTCTGGAATTTTGCTATACTATTCCTGGGAGGTTTCATTTTGGTATCTCTTTTACGAAGTGATTGCTGGATTCTTTCAATTTCTGGTTTTTTTAGGTAATTTCTTAAAGGTGACATTTAGGCTCTCTTTTTTTGAGTATGGCTTTCAGGAAGTTCAATAGTTCTTAAATTATTTCTCCTTAATTTATTTTCCAGGTCAGTTGTTTTTCCAAAGAGATATTTCATAATTTCTTCTAATTTTTCATTCTTTTGATTTTGTCTTATTGTTTCTTCATGTTTCATTGAGTTATTAGTTTCTACTTGCTCAGTTCTAATTTTTAAGGAATTATTTTCTTCAGTGAGCTTTTGTACTTCTTTTTCCTTTTAACCAATTCCACTTTGTAAGGAGCAGTTCTGTTCAGTGGATTTTTGTACCTCTTTCACTATTATTTATATTTATATTATTTTTAAGATGTTATTTTCTTCAGTATTTTTATGTGCCCCCTTTACCAAGCTGTTAACTGTTTTTTCATTATTTTCTTGCATCACTCTGATTTATTTTCCCAATTTCCCCCATACCTGTCTTATTTTATTTTTATAATCTTTTTTGAGCTCTTCCAGGAATTCCTTTTGGGCCTGAGATCAATTTACATCTTTCTTTGAGGCTTTGGTTGTAGCCATTTTAACTTTCTTATCTTCTGAATTTGTTTTGATCTTCCTTGTCAGTATAGTAATTTTCTACAGTCAGATTCTTTTTGTTGTTGTTTATTCATTTTTCTAGTCTACTTCTTGACTTTTAACTTTATGTTAAAGATAGGATCTGCTCCCAGCATAGATGGGGCACTGTTTGAAGCTTTGGTTTTTTTTTAATGCTCTTGTTTTCAGAGATAGTTATGGGGGAGTCTATACATTCTTATTCCAAAGTGGTATGATCTAGGGACAAGTGTGGTCACTGCTCTCCTGGACTGTGTTCTGATCTATGAATGACCACAGACACTCTTTTCTGCCCAGTAATCATGACCAGATTTCTGCTTCCCTGTGGTTATATGCTGTAGTTTGCTAGTGCTTCTATATGGCCTGGGCCTGTGACCCGGAACCATGTATAGGCAGTACAACAGAGTCTTGCACTCAGTGTCAGAAAATGGTTCCCTGTAATCTTCTTCTGATTAGCTGTCTGACTCTCTTATCATCTGTGGCCTAAGAGCTCTAGAAGTTGCTGCTGCCATTTCAGTCTGTCCCAAGGATTACTGCTGGCTTGCCTTGGTGGGGCCTACACTGGACTGAGCTCCATTCTCATCCAGCAAGACAGACCTTTCCTGGAGACCTTCCACATTGTCCCGGGCCAGAACATTGTTTCATCCCATCCTTTGGTTTTTGTCATGCTAGGATTTGTTTAAAGCATTATTTTAAAGTTGTTTGGAGGGAAATTTGGAAGAGTTCAAGTGAATCCCTGGTTTACTCTGCCATCTTGGGTCTGCTCTTTATCTGACACTTTCTAAAATTGTCCTTCGTCATTTGTTATGGCATGATTATATTCTATTACATTTACAATTATCTGAGAAGCAATCTGAGGCAGCCTTTTAGATCCTAGTTCTCCCCTCCTCCCACTTTTATTTCCCTTTCAGTAGAGTCTCTAAGTTCCTCTCTAAATCCAATATCCTCTCATATAGACAGTGTGAAGATTGAAAAGACAAACTATTATAAAGTATGAGAGTTTTGTCTAGGAGAAAGGGTAAGGAAGTTGTATGTGATAAATTATAATTTTGTTCTTCTGTTCAGAGTGTTCTCTTTCAGAGTGTGTTCTTCCTGATTCTAGGATGACTTCTCCAACTTTAGATTGCCGTAGCAATTTCCATTTCTACATTCTACCTACCACTATAGATGTTTTCTACCTATAAACTGACCACATTTTAGACCATGTCATCTTTCTCCCTTAAAAGTTCTTTTCTTATTCATCTTCTAAAAAAATACTGAAATTACACCCCCATCAAAAAATGAACCTGATTGTTTTCTTCCAAACTTCATTACACATCAATGATTCTTTTTTCATCATTATTGCTAATTCCTCTTCTATTTGACTTCCCTTTACTGAGATAATGAAGAGAGGTGACCTTTATAATGAAAGAATACTCAAGCAAAATGAGTCCACACAGTGGCCATGTCCAAAAATATGTCTTCACACCTTGTGTGCCTCGGCTCTCTATCAGGAGGTAGGTAATACGTTTCATCATAAGTCCCGTGGAGATATCACTTGTCAGGGCTTTGATCAGAGTTAAGTCTTTCAAAGTTGTTTTTCTTTGCACTGTCATTGTCCCCAGATAAATTGTTCTCCTGGTTCTTCTCACTTCATTTTCTATCAATTCATACTATCTGGTATTCTCTGAAATATTCTCTTTTGTCATTTCTTACAGTGCAATAATAACCTATTACATTCATATATGACAATTTATTCAGCTATTCCCCAAATGCCTGAGGCAATTTAAGGCTTGCCATTAGATTCTAGTTCTTTTCTCCTTCTTCCAACTCTTAATTCCTTCTTTAGGAATAGGAAGTTTGTTTTGCATAGGATTATTTCCTCCCTAACATTATCTGCCCTTTTAATCCTTTTCCTCTCTATCCTGCTTTTTTCCCTCTTGATTTTGCTATATTTCTATACCACACAATTTTACATGTTTGTGTGTTTAGGCCTCCCTTGTCCATTTAAGATAAGACTGGGATTCATCTGACACCTGCTACTGATGCCCTCCACCCCTTCTACCATGTTTTATATTTTTCTTCTCATGAACCCCATTAAGAGAAGTTGCAATTCCACCCCCTTCTTCCTTCTTCCTACACAAGTGCATTCCTTTTACTCTTTTTGCTTAAAACTCTGAGAACAGTAGTGATCCATTCACAGATGCTCTGGTTTTTTTTTCTTATTTAACTCCTACAATACCCTTTGAAGACATTAAGGTTCTAAAGGAAAACTTGTTTTTTCTCTCCTCCTCCTCCTTATTGGAATGTTATCATTACATCTTGTAGTCTCTTCCCAACTGCTCAAATAAATGTACTTTTCTAGATTTTTCTGAACTGTGTTTGCATTTCAAAGTTCTTAGTTTTGGTGCTTTCTTTAGTGCTTAAAAGTTTTACATTCTGCTTAAGATACATTTTTTTTTCTTGTGGGATAATGTTCAGCTTTGCAAGGTAGGTCAGTCATTGTTAGTTGTAATTCTATACCTTTTGCCTCATTTAATATTGTATTCTAAGATCATCTCTGACTTTTAGTTGAAACTGCCAGCTTTGTGTGCTCCTTGGTATTTGAACTCCTTTTTTTTTTTTTTTTTGGAAACTGGCAATTATTTTTTTTGACCCAGGAGCTCTGGATTTTGGGCATGACATTCCTGAGACATTTCCTTTTGGGGGTCCTTTTAGGATCTGTTTTGTGGATTCTTTCTATCTTTACTTCACATTCTGATTCTAGGAGATCTTGGAAGTCTTCATTTATAGTTTTTCAAAGAACAATTCAGGATTTTTAAAAAAAAGTCATGGTTTTTAGGGAGCCCAATGATTCTTAAATTATTGATTCTTGACCTATTTTCCAGGTCAGTTGTTATTTTATGTCAGACACCTTATATTTCCTTCTACTTTTAATCTTTTGGGCTTTTTTAGCTGTCTTGTGGAGGCATTGAATTCTGTTTGGTCTATTCTAGTTTTCAGGTATTCCATTTCTTGGGTAAGATTTACCATTTCTAAGCTACTTAATCTCTTTCCAATTAAGAGCTTTCGCTTTATTATTTTTTTTTAGTCTCTTGCTTGATTTCCTCCAGCTATTCATATAGTCTTGAGGAAAATAACTTATTTTTCCTTTCAGTCTCTGCTTTCAGTTATTATGAAATTAAATTTGTGACATATGTAGAGAGATATTTGTATCTACGTCTATTAATGCTGGTTAGTTTTCTCTGATTTACTTATCTCTCTATCTTAATTACTGGATTAGGGCTACTCCTCTTCCTGGAATTTTGAGTAGTGGTGGTCAGCCTTGTGTAATATAACCATGGTTCCTTTGGGTTCTTGTGCTGAACTCTTCTTCCTAGTGTTTAGCCCCTCTGGGTCTTTGAGGTTCAGAGTACTGCATCTCCAGGGCCTGCTTTGGCTTCTTAAGACAGTGTTAGGAACTCAGAGCCCCTGGGCTTGGGTTTGAGCACTGTGGAACAGTGATGTCAGTAGCTGCCACACCTGAAGTTCCCAAAGTTCCTATCCTGAGGCTTTCTGATCAGTTTGGGGCTTTCTCAGGGTGGCCTCCTTTCTTCACTGTTCTCTGGGCCTGGTGCTCACTTTCCTATTGCCCCTGGCCTTTTAGCTAACGTTTTGTACATTTCCAGGGTAGACAAAGCCATTAACTATAGTTTTGCATTGGATTTCTTGATTAATATTGGATCTGGTGTAAACTTCAAGGTTTTGGTGGCATAGGTATGAGGGAGCTGGGTGGCCATTAATGTGGCCATCTTGGTAGGGAGTCTTAATAACTGACACCTGTTGTCTTCATCTCCCCTACAACCTGTTACTCAAAATCATCTCCTTTGTGATGTGCATTTTCCATCTCTTTTCTACAGTGTTAGGAAATACTCATCAGATTAGTGTGGGGAGCATGTATTAACTGTTGGGATTATATCTTGGAGGTTCATTATTTTTTCATAAACTAACAGATAACAAACCCCCATAATACAAATGCATACCCCAAAATAGACTTGAGAATTTAACAAATAAACTGTATTGGTACCAGAACCTTGCCATAGACATAAACAATGGCACATAAAATCTAAGAATAGAGATCTCTATTCTGAATACTTACAGCTTTTAAATTATGTGGCATGAAAAGCTCTCAGATTATAGAGTCCTGGTGGAAGGAAGCAAATGCATGAGAGAATAAGATTAGGCTTATACTCCTATGGATCTCTCTGCTACTGGAGTTGTCCTGGAGGTGATTTCTGCAAGCCTACAACAGATAAACTTATATCCCAGAAATTTTATTCAATTACAGAAAGTAATCATTTTATCCATCTGTGTAACAGTCCATGGGACATTCAGTATAAAAAAATGGGAGAACAGCAACTTGTCCTTGGACTGTTGAATGTAAGAAGACTGGCACAACTTTAATAGCAACAATCACTCCATTGAATATGATGTGGAGAATGATCTTTCCATCACAATATTATTAACGATAATAATAACTGAGAAGTAGGATGGGATAGTGGATTGAAATTTCTTGTTGTAGTTGGAATGACTTGGGTCCTGCCTCTGACACAGATTGGCTGTGTGACCTTGGGCTAATTCACTTAACCTTTCAGTGTCCCAGGAAACTTTCTAAGTTTCTAAGTTGTACAGACCAGTTGTTTTTCTGCATTGATAAAAGGAGTTTCCTTATCTGAGAGCTCCCTATTGAATGAAATCCCAAGTTTAAACTTAAAAAACCAGCTAGCATGTCTATGGTGCTTTAATTTTTGTAAAGCACTTTACAAACATCACCTCATTTGGTTCTCACAACAAATCTGTGAGATACCGTACGTGTTATTATCATTCTCATTTTAAGAGATGATGAAGCTGAGACTCAGAGACATTGACCAGGGCACAGAGAAGCATCCAGTATAACAGAAGACATTGTAAGCATAGCTACTGAGTAGCAAAGGAATTATATTAACTCATGTGTGTGTCCTTAGCTGATGTGTTTCTCTTAGTGAATCCAAATGTACATTGAGGCTATCTGTTTTAAACCAGTACATTTATAAAGGTTTCTACCTCTCTTTGTCTAGTCCTCAATACAAAATAGTGTAAAACTGAAGGTTTGGAGGTTATTCTGATCAGTTTGGCAGAGATGGACCATTCTGTTCATTCTAAGGTTGCCTTAATTCAATTTTCTATATATCTGATATATACTCTTCTCTCTCTCTCTCTCTCTCTCTCTCTCTCTCTCTCTCTCTCTCTCTCTCTCTCTTTCCCTTTCTCTTTCTGTCTCTCTCTCCATATATATATATATATATATGTATATGTATATCTTTCCCCCCCCCATACCCTCCCTTCTTTCCCCCCTACCTCCCCCACAACCCTATTACCTCCCCAGACCTTAAGCAAACTCCTTGGGGCATGGACTGTTTTTGTATTTTTGTCTTTCTTTGTATTCCCAGTGCAATAAGAATAGTAATAATATTAGCTAGCATTATTGCAGCATTTTAAGGTTTGCAAAGTAGTTTATGTTATCTCATTTGATACATACAGAGCTTGTTCAGTCATTCAGTTGTATCTAATTCTTTGAGACATCATGGACCAGACCATCCAATGCTGTCTATGGGGTTTTCTTGGCAAAGATACTGGAATACTTTGTCATTTCCTTGTCCAGTGGACAAACAGAGGTTGAATGACTTACCCAGCATCATACAGCTAGTAAATGTCTGAAGTTAGATATGAATTGAGATCTTCCTGACTCCAAGGTGACTTGCCCAGGGTTATACAGTTAGTAAGTGTTGAAGGCTGGATTTGAATTTGGGAACTGACTCCAGGCCCAGTGCTTGTCCCACTGAGCCACCTGGCTGCCTCTTCCTGGAACAAAGCAAGTGATTAATCAATGTTGCTTGGTTAGTTGATTGACTGTGTGTCCTGTGGCATATTCCAAATAGGGACAAAAAGACCTGAGTGACTGTGTCACGAGTATGGACCTTACCTTTGCAGTATCATTTGTTTTTATCAAAAAATACCAATAGATTCTCTGTGAGCACAATGTGTACCTCTCTTCATTAAATTATAAATCCAGTGGTTCCACTTTGTGTAAAGTACTTAATTCTCCAGTGTTTTTGTTCCATTTTGGCTATTATGGGAATAGTTGGAGTAGGTCCAGGCCTACTCAATGACCCAGTGGTAGATATTCTTCAGCAGTGAGTCTCATAGAGTGAAGGAAGCCTTCCTGGGATTTAATCTTTGAGTTAGGAAATGTGATTGAGGCAGGAGAAAAACAACAGAAGCATTGGATGTGACAGACTCTGGGGGGGATGTAAAAAGGCTATTTTTACCCACATGCAAATTAAATTAATCCAACATGATAAAGTATTTGGCATTTTAATGCAGGAATCAGAGAGGACTTTTTGACATTGATTTATGAACCCTACAGACATAAGTCATAGACAACAGCTATTTTGGGGTACTTTCTTGGTGTCGAGCTCTAGAGGAAATACGAAGATGGATTGAAAATTGTCTCTGCCATCAAGGAGTTTACAGTCTAGTGAGGGAAATAAGACATGGGCATAATAAAAAATATAGATGAGAAGCAGTGTGATACAATCTATACAAAACCGGTCTTAGAGTCAGAAACACCTATCTAAATCCTGCTTCTGTCAAATACTGGTTATGTAACTCTGGGCAAATCACATAGCCTATCAGTACCCTGGACAGCTCTCTAAGATTATAAATTACATAAAAGGTGCTGATGACCACTGATAAGTGAAATCTACTCTCTTGGGAAGTTCAGTCTGTGTCCCAACCTCAGAGTGCACTGAGACACTTTTGCTTAGGAACTGGTGATCTGTTTTGGTGGAGGGAATTTCCTCCCTGGAGGAGTCCCTCATATCAATGAAATCCCAAGTCCAATGCAAAAAGCAAAAGGTGGAGTGTGATAAGGATGCAGAGTGTTCTAGGCATTTAAAGCATGAGAGAGCCTTTACAGTTGCCTTAGAGTAATGGGGGGAAATTCCAGTTGATCTGGGCAATGAAAACAAAAAGAAGACACATCGAATGTGAAAAGGAACAGAGAAGAAATACACATATTGTGTTTGCATCCAGGTAGGGTTTGGGGTATATGAATGGGAGTAGAGGAAGATAAAGGATGAAAAAAATGGCAGTGGGAGGCCATTAATGACATCCTAAGGAGTTTGGACTTCATTTAGCAGAAGCTGAGATTTTTGAATTGAACAATGGCTTGATCAGAGCTGCACTTCAGGATTAACTTTGCCACAGTGTGCAAGTTAGAGAAGTTGGAGGGTAAATGAGCAATAAAGAGACAATTCAATTCAACTCGACTTACAAAACAAACAAACAAAAAACAAAAAAAAAAACATCCCTAACCCAAAGAATTAAGAAACTAGTGTATTCCAGGCATTGTATGTACTGAGCACTAGGAAGACAAATTCAAAAAATTAAATGGTGCTTGTTCTTAAGGAACTTTTATTGTACCAGAGGAAATGGGTTATTGATATCACAATAGCCTAGGAAGGAAATTGTAAAAGTCTGAACTAGAATGGTGGAAATGGATATGAAGAGTGTGTGCAGCTATAAATGGTGTGGACAATGATGACTTATCCTAACTGGATAGGAAATGGGAGAGGCAGTATGGTGGAATGGATAATGTTGGCTTCAAAGCCTGGAAGATATGAGTTCTAATCCTGTTTCTCACACATACTGGCTGAAACTTAGCAACGCACAAGGCAACTCTAATATTATGAATTGCAGAAAAGGGGCTGACTTATATTGATAGAAGGAATTTCTTCTCTGAGGAGGCCTAGTTCTTATCCAAATTCTTTGATAGAGAAACTGAGATAAACAGCTCTGTGTCTTCCCGATACCTATAAATAAATCTGAGACAAAGTCACTACCAAATTGCTATTGACTGGTTAAAGTTTCTTTCCTCCCATTACATTTTAAACTTCAAAGTGTCCAAAACCCTCTACAATGGAAGAAAGTGAAGAGAATGTAAATGTTGCTTTGATGTGATGAAATCTGTATAACAAATGTATCCTGAATCCCACAAAGCCTTAATGTACTGAGATGCTTAATGTTCATAAAATCAAAAGTTTTTTTTTCTTTTCTCCACCCATTTGGAAACAAGACATTCTTTTTAAAAAAGGCTAAAGCTTAATAAAGATTGCTTTGTAATTGGAGTGGAAAATTTAAAATAGGGTGGGGCAGTCCATATAGATTCTGAGGGTTTGCTTGTATAATAAATTGAACAGGAGTTTCATGTGTTAGTAATCTGTGGGTCCTTGACAGTCAAATACATGAAATGGAATTTTGGATAGTTATCTTTAGAATTAACATCCCAACAAAGGACCATTCATTTATGTCTTCTCACCAGCATGTCTTGTCCTTTTTTCTCCCCATCCAATGCATGGGAAGCCTTTCTCTCATACTCTGAATATTTTGTGTACACCTGTGTATCACTTGAACTATTGGTGTTTTAGCATTTCATTTTTATGACATAATTATTTATGGTACACTTATTTATGGCATGCTTATTTTCATTTCTGACTATGCATAATTCTTTTGATGTATTTTATGCTATCCATTTTGTGCAAATCATCATTTGGCAACAAGTTGTAGCTACTACTTCATGTGCCTTTCTATTTCCTTTTGGCTTGTTTGTAAACGTGATTCTTCAGAGATCATAGTGTTCCATGGTTTGTAGGCGTAGGACTAGAGTAACACTAGAAGAGTATTGATGTTAAGAAGTAAAATGGGCTTTTGCATCAGGAGAAAGGTTTAAATCATTTAAATCACTGAACAATTACACTGATCCAATCCCATCTGTTTTCCTCTAATTCATCTCTAGTCTCTACTTGTATTCATCAGCATTGACTGACCAAGATCTACATACTGCAGCACAATTAGTTGCTAATATGATGCGACATAATGGCATGGCATGATCTGGAAAACAGGCATTCTTCATCCACTTTGTTTTCCTTATATAGATTATCTGTCTGTTCTCTTTTACATGACTATGTAATTGACTGAAGAGGGCCAATAGTGTTCTCAAAAGTTATTTGTTCTCATTATTATTGATAATGGAAATAGTCTGTATGGACTCCATTTCCTCAGAACTAGATATGTTTTGTGAGAAAGCGGACAAGCACTTAAAACAATTAAGGCACAAAAAATGGCTAGCCCTGACTGAAAGCAAATGTAGGAAATCTATGGTCAAGGCAACACAGTTTTAAATAAAATATTAGATTAATTTTTAAGATATCATAAAGAGTTAAAGAATCCAACAAAATCAATGGATAACGGATGGTTTTGTTACAAAAATGAGGCAACCAAAAAGACATTGACAATCAATGACTGATTACTCTTTCATTTCTGTAAAATCTTTGTGAGCAAATGGTCTATGCACACATAAAAGATGTCCTTGATGAAAACATTGGTAGGAGTGAAGTTAGAAACTATAGAGTTGTTAAAACTTTGTCCTTAACATTCTTTGTGGTTTCTCCTCAATGTCAATGATGGTTGGCTCAACTTGATCAGCAGAATACCAGTCATTACATGAAATAACTGCTTAACAATTCTTTCCAATTTAATAAAAATTAAGAATTAGTACACTTTAAAGCCACTTTAATCCAGTCTCCTCTAATTTATAATTTTTAATAACTTGGGCAGGGAGAGGGCTGAAAAAAGTTTACTTTTATCCTATCTAAAAACAAAAACAAATGCTAAGCAATTCTCATCTACTTATATAAGCAGGTCTTGTGCTTGGCAACATTTTCTTAAATTAATTTGTTACCGTAAAATTCTGTAAAATAATGAGACTGCGTTTCCTAAAATAAGATGTGGTAATTTAGCCTTTTTTAAATGTTTGTTGTCTAGTCCTCTCACCCATAAATCTGAATTAGTGAGATTTTACTATATAGACATCAGGCCAATTTACTCAGTCTCTGATTTTCATTTTCATTTTGAAGAGACCTTTGGAAAGGCCCAGCCAAATTTAATTGAATTTTTTCTGAAGCATTCAACTCCCAAATTACTACAGGAATTTTTACATCCTTGTATTATTTTCACACAACTAACAGAAGATAGATGGGAGCCGCTTCTGTGGATGAACTGTGTAGATTGCACAAAAGGAAGATGACTAGATGTTTGAAAGACAAATCTTAATGTTAAATAATCCATACTTCAGAACTATATCATCTATGACTCGGTTGTTCTTAAACTTATTTCCATGAATATTGGGGTCATTTTTCTATGCCTTTTCCTGTGTGGACTGTATAGGTTCAGACTGGGCTATTTGGTATATGCATGACCAAATATTTTATGACATTTAAGCTTAAACAGCACACTATTCCAAAGAATTGCAGTTCAACGTTTTCATAAGACAACTAATAATTCTCCTGCCTTAATAGCTGTGAAAAGCAAATGATACCTCATGAAAAATCTGGAGATGTGATTTTTTTCAGCAGAAGAGCACATGGCTAAAAGCACGCTTTTGTTCCCATAAATAGACCCATTTTCTCTTCAGCTATCATGAAGGAAAGTTGGTAAAATAAAGCTTTTTTGTCTTGTGACTGTACATCTGTTGCATATTTTCTCCCTCCTGTCCTAGTTTTTCCACTTGTGACCTAATAATCATTTGCACAGCTATGAGGGAGGCAGGTTCCAGGGGATTCTGACACACAGATGCAGAGGCTAGGGATGAAGTAGCTAACACCCGAATTCCACTTTCTACAAATGCTTTGAGTTATAAATTGAGAAAATGTGTTGGTTTTTTCTTTTCTTTTTTTTTCTTTATCGCCTTATGTGTTTTTCACACTTATGGGTTCCACAGGATATCAGAATATGCAATTATTCTATCACCTCCCCTCCCATCTCAGTAATGGCTGTAGGATCTAGCTCTAGTCATAGAATCAAGAGAATAAGGTTCAAATCCCTGGCTTCTGGCACCAAATTTCAGTGTGACTCTGGGAGAGTCACCTAATCTCTGGGGAAAGTAATTTCATTTCCGCAGGCCTCCATTTTTGCATCTGTAAAATGATAGGTTTGTATTATATGCTGCCACAGGTTTTCTTAGTCTATAATTCAACAATTCTGTGATTTCTGTGTTCCTCAGACACCAATCTCAAGCATTTATGCCCCAAATCATAGATGCATAACTTTTTAAAAATGTCATCAAGTAAATGGCCATGTTTAGTGCATCAGTGAAGGGAATTTCCCCACTGGGAGTTTCCTTAGACTGATGAAATCACAGATCAATCTCCAATACATAGTAATTTTCCCCTGGATATAAAGTTTGGGGTCCCTTAAGGAGAAAAGGAGACTGGGGAAAATAGTACCGTACATCATCTTTCCCTGCAAGTCGTGGGAGCCATCTGAAATGAGAGGCAGTGAAAATTTGCATAGTATCAGATGTCTGTATCCACGTGCACAGACACTGGATAATGAGTAAATTGGGAAGAATTGCTTAAAATGGGGGGGTTCCTTGAAATGCGACTCGAGGAATACAGCAATGGAAGGCTGTACATTATTTCACAAGGAACACCTGAGATAATAGATCCTAGTACACAAAGAATAGATATTATTGGCATGAAGAAATGTAGGAACCGGAGGGTACAAACATAGATCATAGGATTAGGGATCGAAAGCTGAAAGATCATCAAGTTCAATGTCCTCATTTTACAAATGAGTTAACAGAGGCCTGTGGAGTGAAGTGACTTTCCTAAGGTCACACGGCTGTGAGTATCTAAGGTGGGATTTGAACACAGGTCTTCCTGACTCTTTGGTCAATATCATAGCCACTTTACTACACTACTTTCATAACCACAATGAGAAAGAATTTGAAGGAAAATCAATAAGAGGCAGAAGCAGGTGTGATATTGTGTAGCTTTCACTGGAGATCTTTACTCAAAAGCTAGATGATGGGTTTCTAGGGAAGATATAGAAAGGGGATTCTTCTTAGGTATGGGTTAGAATAAATAAGCTTTCGTGTTCCTCCAATGCAGAAGCAGTATGGTAGAGAGGACAGTACTGGGTCTGGAGTCAGGAATCCCTGGATGTGAATTCCACTTCAGATACCTACTAGTTGTCCAACGATGGAGAAGTCATAAACCTATCTGAGCCTCAGTTTCCTCAGCTGTAACATGGCACCTAGGCTTCCTGAGAACTTTGGAGGCTTCAATGAGATAATATACATAAAATGTTTTGTTGTCATTGTTTTCAGTTGTGTATTCTTTGTAACCCCACTTAAGGTTTTCTTGACAAAGATGCTGGAGTGGTTTGCCATTTCCTTCTCCAGCTCATTTTTCCAGACGAGGAAACTGAGGCTCAGATTGCCCAGGTTCACACAGCTAGTAAGTGTCTGAGGCCAGATTTGGATTAAGAAAGATGAGACTTTCTCACTCCAGGCCTGGCACTCTATCCATTCTACCACCTAAACTTTAAAATGCTGTGTAAATGACAAATACTCTTTAAGACTAGTCATAGACATGGCTAATGTGGAAATATGTTTTGCATGACTTCACAGGTATAATTGATATCATATTGATAGCCTTCTCAATGGGCAGGAGAGGGGCTGAAGAGAGGGAAAGAATTTGGAATTCAAAATTAAAAAAAAATTACAAATGAATAAGTGAAAAAAAGCTAAGTTGCAGAGATGGTAGCAAATGGCATTGGGAGAAGGAGTTTCCTTTTCTAGGAGTTCTCTAAACCAATGAAATCCCAGATCCAGTCCGTATCCTCATTCCATGTTATTGTAGCTTTAGTATTCCGGAATGTTTTTACCTAAAGCAGACATTCCCTGAAATTTTGGTTATAGGCACATGCACTTTGTATGTTTCTTACAGATTTTCTGAATGAGTCTCCAATCACGTGGTACTACTGCTCCAAAATCCAGACACATTTCGTGCAATTAATGATTCTCAATCTTGGGCTAAGCTGAAGCACCCTTCTCTGGCCCTTTTTCTTCTCCTCACTACTCATTAATCCCAACCCCACCTCTCCAATGTTGCTATCCTAGTCTAACTTATACCTGATATGACCTCTGGCAATCCCTATCCTATTAACAAACTGTACTTCTTATTAAATTTGTATCTTCCCTCCAGAAATTACTTTGCATATATTTGCATTACATTTTCTAATTATGTTTCAATTCTGTTGGTAGAATGTAAGCTTCCCGAGGGCAAGTACAGTTATATTTTTGTCTTAATATCTCTACCCCTTAGCACAGTACCTGACACATACCAGATCCTGAATTAATTCTTGTTGGATTGAATTCAGTGATGCCATTGAGATTTAGACTGACAAATGGATTAGACTACACTAGCTAGACCAACTCCCCCATCCCCAAAAGGGACAGGCATTAAGATATGCTGGACCTTTGTTTACTTTCTTAGTTTTCTCTCTCCCACATCTTGTCTACTTATGTCCCTCTCTTTGATTTTCCCTCACTGAATTATGTATGGGAGACTGCAGAAGGGTTATGGAAGAAGAGGACATTGGAAATAAGAGTAAATTCCAACTTACTAATTTTTCATATCAGCCTCATGCTGTTCTAGATAAGGGCTGCCAGATTCAACGCCATAGGCGTCATGGCCCATTGCTCCAACACAAATCACATTTGATGGTATTTATCAATGCACTTCCTCAGGCATAGAGTCAGTAATGCCCATTTCTTTCTGTAAGGTAGAAAGAGGCATTATGGCATAGAAAGCCAACCTAGAAGCCAGGAAAGACTGCTTCTGATACATTCTGATGGTTGTGTGATTCTGGATAAGTCATTTAACTTCCTCATACCCCAGAGCACTGTCTATGACTAAAATGTAGAGAAACTGCTGACATATTGGTAGAAGGACTTTCCTCACCTGAGAATCACCTATGGTAATGAAATCACAGGCCCAGTTCCAATGTCAAATGTTGAAAGGATCTTTCTCTCTCTCCCTCTCTCTCTCTCTTAATATACATATACCCACACATATATATACACACATATGCATATGCATGCATACATATATATATACACATATGTATATATTTGTATATCTCATATGTGTGTATATATGTATATCTTTGTTTATATCTATATTTCAATGCATCACATTTGCCAGCTTTTCATTCTTTATAAAAAAGTATGCATTTTTTATCAAGTCAAAGCATTCTATATATTTCAAGGTCCTGCTACATAAAGAGTACTGAGTCATGCCCAGGGAATCTCTACAACTCTACAAATGAGAATATTCTAAAATCCACCCATTGTGGCATCATTATAGCAGGAGATTCGATTATTAATGTAGCATAGAAGATTTTATTCATTCCTCTAGGCTATAGCTAGCTGGGCTTACACTGACTGTTTGATGTCCCCAGGCCCACATAATGAAAGTTAAGAACCTCAGGACCCTGAAGTTGGGAAATTTCACAAACTTGGCTATGTCTCTGGCATTAAAATATGATGATTTTACTTCTCTGAAATAGCAGGCAATACGACCCATTTGGAGACTTTTAAAATGTTTCAATCATCTTCCACATGATGCCTTTTCTGATTCCCCCAACTACTTATTTCTTTCCTCCCCAAATTCCTTGTTCTTAAATACTTTTTGTATTATGATTGTACATTCACACACACCTATATACATGCATGTACACATCTCTATATTTATGTACCTATGCATAGACACATGCATGTGTATATATTCATTCACTTTATACTTATGCTGCATATGTGATAAATATATATATATGTGTATGTACATACGTACATATGTACATGTGGGTATATATATGCACATATATACACACTCATTCATATATTTTATTTATCCATTCAAAAATTGCAATATAATTTGGCAAAGATTTTTGAGAGGATGCCACAGTCATATCTTCCATTTCACAGCCTAATTTAAATCCACAGATTGAATTAAAGTGCAAAGGGAGGAAATGACTTCCTTGCAAGGAAAATAATGTTTGTTGCCTGTGAAGGAAAACCCTTTTCAGATTAGTATCTTCACAAAGATTTCTTTTGGAGGAAGGCTATTTTTAGTCTTTGTAAACATATGGCAGTATTATATAAGCTTCTTTCAGTAGCTAAAGTCAATTATTGGGGTATCTTGTCAATGGAATATAACAGGATATAGGTTACAGATGAACCTCAAATCTGTGGCTTTTGATCAGTCAAGGTGAGAAAGAATAACCCTGGTCTGTGGAACAAACATATCAAAACAAAAACCCTGGAGGAGGAGGGGAAAAAATCACATAAGTGTACAGTAATCAATAATTTAAAGCTGAAAAGGGCCTTAAAGATTATCTAGTCCAATTCCTCTCATTTTCTAGATGAATTGTAGTGAGGCGTAGAGAAGTGCCCAAAGCCATCCAGTAAATTAGTGTCAGAGTAGGAAATAGAACTACAGCTAGGTGATGCCATAGTGGAGAAAGCAGCAGGCCAGGAGTTCAAATCTGGCCTTGGACACTTACTAGTTGTGTGATGCTGGATAAGTCACTTAACACTGTTTCCTTCAGTTTCCTCATCTGTAAAATGAGCTGGAGAAAGAAATGGTAAACGACTCCAGCATTTTTGCCAAGAAAACCTCAAATGGAGTCACAAAGGGTCAGACACTACTGAAAGATTGAACAACTTCCTGACTTCTACTGATTATACAACGCTTTTATTTTTGTTTTTTGTTTGTTTTCATTTCATCTGTGCTCCCTCCCCAATACTGTATAGATCTATTCGTATTCTTAATTTTGGGGGTCATATTATCTAGTAATCCTCAATTGGGTAATTTTTAGCATTTTGAAAAAAAAATCCAAAGGCACATAGGATCCATCGGGGACGGTGATAAATTTGAGTTTAATATGAGGAGCCTTATGTTAAGTAATACAGGCAAAAAGGTAATTGTGTAGGTCAGAATAAGGAAAAACAATTTTTTTTCTGTGAATACAGTACTTGACGATAACTTGCACTACTCAGTAGAGAGAGAACTAAGATAGTACTGAGCAGAAAAGTATTAGAAAAAACTAGTAAAAACTGAAACCAGACCACATTATTTTCAAGTTATATGCTAACCACTAGTAAAGCTGGTCTAAAATTGTATAGCACTTTCAAAGAACACAGAAAATGACAATGAAGTCACAGGATGTCAACAGGTATTTCCATGGGGTCTCCTGATTTAGTAAAGGGAAATTGTTGTTCACTCATTTGCATCATGTCCAGCCCTTTGTGACCCCATCTGAGGTTTTCTTGGTGAAGATCCTGGAGAAGTTCACCATTTCCTTCTCTAGTTCATTTTACAGATGAGGGAACTGAAGCAAATGGGGTTAAGTGACTTGCCTAGGGTCATATATCTAGTAAATGTCTGAAGCCAGATTTAAACTCAGGTCCTCCTGACTCCAGGCCGGGTGCTCTATTCACTGTGCCACCTAGCTACCTAGTAAAGAGAGGGAATGTATGTCCTGTCTGAAGCCTGAAACAAGTGGTTCTGAGTTCTGTTCAGCTTTCTTCCAGAGCTGGCTGCTGCCCAGTGGTATGTAATGAGCCATATTCTTGCCATTACTAAAAGTGATATTCTCCCATTTAACTTATGTCTAAAGTTTCAGTTTCTAAAGTTTCAGGTCTCTGATAAAGGTTGGATGTTCTAAATTCTGGTATCTTGGTTTCTTCTGGGACTGGAGATTTTGTGATGAGCTGGGCATGGACTTTGATGTCTGCTATTCTCTCTTTGAACTTCTGCTGAAGGCATTTTTCTTCTTTTGGGTAGCTTTTTGCAAAAGCAGACATCAGTAGTTCCATGGCCATGGTTATCCCTCCAATACAAAATAAAAGGGGCTCCTGACAGTTAACAAAGGTCTAGTTCTCCATTAAACTCAATGGCCTGGGAATCCATCATTACAAAATCTCCCTCTCCAAAGACATTGATTTTGAGGGACATGGGAAAGCTCACTCTAAGAAGTTACCCCCAATATCAGGAAGACTGTGCCAGAGACGAGTCTGACATTGCAGGGAATGGTGCTCTGTCTATTAGGGGGTCTCTGGATCTGAAAATCATCCTCATGCTCCCAAATGGAAGCTGTTCAGTCCTCTTAAAACTGATCCAAGTGGGATCAGACTTGATAGTGCTGATATCTCTTCTCAGGCATTTTCTCTGCTTGTTTGGCCCCACACATGCTGGTACAAGAAATCATTCTTCTTGGCTTTGATATACCTCTTCTCTTCCTTTTGTCCATCCTTTGGACTTTCTCCTTCTAAGGACTCATTCTTCCAAACCTGTTTCCTCAGATCCCCCAGATCCACAGAACAAGCACAGCTCGAAGGCAGCCACCAATCTCTTGCTGGGATCCTGTCACTACCACCACTGCTCTTCCTCCCCACTCTCTTACTGCATGTATTTTTATATTGCTTGTTGACTCCATCATTAGATGTTAAACTCCTTGAAAGTAAGCATGGCACCATTCTTTGTGCTTGAACCCCCAGTGCCTAGAACAGTACCTGACACATAGTTGGTTCCAGGGAGCAAACACTTGTTGATCGACTGACAAAATTGATTATTGAAGACACAGAAGCACTGGAGGACTTTCGGAGAGAAAGAGTGAAATTGTCCTTGCAGGACTTGTCCATTCTTAATGAAATTCCTCATTGGAAACATGAATTGCCATTTTGCGAGGGTCTCCTGTAGAATCTGAAATAAGCTCACTATAGGCATGCTCCAATTCAATTTCGATTCAGTTCAGCAAGTATTTATTAAGCTTTATTGAACACCTTCTATATGGATGCTACTGTTAGAATGAGGAGATACAAAACCAAAAATGAAGGAGTTCCTGTCTACCTTCAAGAAGCTCTCATTCTGCTAGCAGAAACCAAAACAGAGAAGTCAAGAAAAAATATACAAAGTAATTTGGGGAAAGGAGGGAGGCAGAAGAGTAGAACTGGGCAGATCAGGAAAGGCTTCTTCATGTAAGAGGTGGCACCCTAGTTGAACCTTGAAGGGAACCAGGAATTCTAAAAGGCAGAGGTGAAGGAGTACAATTCAGGAATAGAGGACAGGCATATCAGACGCAAGGAGGGAGACAGAACAACATGTACAGAGAATAGCACATAGGACACTTTGGTTGCAATATGGAGAGAACCTTAATAATGACAATAATGACAACTAGAATTTATATAGCACTTTAAAGTATGCGTAGTGCTTTACAAATATTATCTCATTTTATCCTCACAAAAGCACCTGTGAGATAGGTGCTACTAATTCCCCCATTTTACAGATGAGGAAACTGAGGCACCGAGTGGTTAAATGATTTGCCCAGAGTGACGCAGTTAACAAGTATCTGAAGCCAGATTTGAACTTGGAACTTACTAACTTCAAGTTCAGCATTCTATGTATGTACTACCAAACTGCCTT
Organism: Phalanger gymnotis; assembly: GCA_028646595.1. Classification (NCBI taxonomy): domain Eukaryota; kingdom Metazoa; phylum Chordata; class Mammalia; order Diprotodontia; family Phalangeridae; genus Phalanger; species Phalanger gymnotis. Next base: position 344,205,684 of record CM053624.1, read on the forward strand.
TGGGAGTTTAAAGGCGAAATATGTTTGGAAAGGTAGACTGCGACCAGATTGTGGAGGACTTTCTATCTTAAGAAAATCTATTATTTCAAAATGTGAATTTATAAAACACAAAAATTAGGGGATGACATAACATATATAGATTGCTCTGCATAAATTAAGGGATAGCACAATCCTAGGGATTAATAATAATAATAGTTGGTCTTAGAATAATAAAATGAATGATTTAATAATAACAATAACGATAATAATGTTAATAGTAGTAGTACTAGTAGTAGCGAACAGTAATATAAACTAACATTTTTACAAAGCTTGAAAGTTTGCAAAACACTCTATCTCACTGTGACCTTTGAGGCAGATATAGTAGGTATGACTTCCTCTATTTTGTAGATGAGAAAACTGAAACTTAGAGAAGTTAAGTGACAGAAATAGGATTTGAACTCAGATCCCCCTGCTTTAGAATTCAACTCTCTGTTCACTACATACATGGAAGTGTTTATTTAGGAGGCATTAGCTGCTTGAAAGAGATCTAGAGTTAAGAGAAAGAAATGTAAAGGTCATGTGTTAGGGAAGTCTTTTGTTTTGAAAACAATCAGAAGAGAAAAGAAGCAGACCCTAGAATTATGAGAAACCACAAGATCTTGTCCATTGATTCAATGTTAAAGTACTTGCCTTGCATTAAATGGGTCCCTATTTCACATACAAACCCACTACTCCACTTAGACTACTACCTCATTATAAGCACTCTGTGCTTGTTCTGATCCCTGGGTCTTTACTTATGTTACTTATCTTTGCTCTTCCATCTATCCAAATTTGACCCATCTTTCAAGCTTAACTCAAATCTTATCTTGTCCATGAAGTTTTCACTAAATATTCCACTCATCCTTTTTATCTAATTTGTTTTATTTATTTCATTAGAAATTTCCCAATTACATGTAAAAAATTAACATTCATTTGAAAAAATTTAAATTCCAAATTACCTCCTTCCTTCCTATCTTGCCCCCCCCTCCTTGAGAAGGCAAATAATTTATTTTGATTATATGTGTGAGGTCAAGCAAAACGTATTTCCATATTAGCCAAGTTGCAAAAGAAAACAAAAACAAAATAAAACAGTAAAAATAGAGTAAAAATATCCCTCAATCTGCTTTCAGAGTCTATCAGTTCTTTCTCAGGATGTGGAGAACATTTTATCATGGAACCTCTGAAATTGTCTTGGGTCATTGTCTTGATCAGAGTAGCCAAATCTTTCACAGTCGATAATCCTAACGATATTGCTTTTACTGTGTATGATGTTCTCCTGGTTTCTGCTCACCCTACTCAGCCATTCTTGATAATACCCTTTTCTGAAATTCTTTAGCTTTTCATAGCTAGAACTTCTTGAGGTCTGGAACTAAGTCTCATAATTCTTCTAACTTCCCCATTGCACCTACAACAGTGTTGAATCATTCATTCACTTCACTTACTCTTCTGTACGAGATCATAGATCAGGAGCTGCAAGGTACCACTGAGGCCATCTAGTCCAACTCTGTCATTTTATAGCTGAAGAAACTCAGCCTGTGGGCAAGTGGCTTGCCCATGGCCCACAAGTAGCAAGCAGCAGAGGCAGGACACAAGTCTGCTTAACAAACACTTATTAAGTACCCTCTTTGCAGTACCCTTTACTAAGCATCCATTTCTTACAGTCATAAGATATATACAAATATCCTCCACACACTGGAAAAATGATTTTCTTAAACATTGACCTGACTGTGTCAATCCTCTACTAAAAAACCTCTGGTTAAACTATCTTACTAACTGTTCCCCATACACGACATTTAATGTCTGAAATTTACTCTCTTCTCACCTCCACCTCTTTAAAATCGTTTTTAAAATAAAATTTTACTATTTTTTTACAGCACCTATATTTCTCGGTGTATTCAAGAGAGCCTTCCCTTACAAGAAAGAAGGGAAAACAGGGAGGAAAAGGGTCATCAAAAGCAACCAATATACTGGAAAAAAAAACCAGACACCATTTGCAGTGTTCCAGTCAAGTCAATAAGCATTTTTATTAAGTCCTTACTATGTACCAGGCACAGTGCTAACTGCTTGGAATACAGATGTAAGCAGATAGAAAGATAGTCCCTCAAAGAACTTTCATTCTAATTGAGGAATATAACACATAAAAGGGAATTTTAAAAAGGATCGGGTTTTGGGCAGTAAAGGTTCTCATCTAGGGAGAATGGTGGAGAAAATCCTTGGGAAATAAGTTTTCTATATGGCCTACAGAAGAATGAAGACATGGTTGATCTGGGCCTCTCCCTTAAAATGGAGGTTCTGGGAAGAGCCAGCCAATCAGAGAGAGAGAGACAACAGGGGAAAAGTTACTTACCATGTAAGCAGTCTAGGAGTAGAGTCAGTTTCCAGGGTGAAGAGGTGTCTATGGCATGGTCAAGAAAGTCCTATGGAGACTGTTCCCTACCCGTAGACCTCCTCCTCTACAAAGGAGGGGGTGGTATGAATCTTTTCACTATTTAAAATCCTTATCTTCATCACAATAATATTTTTAGGAGTCACCTCCTATTTGAGACTTTTCTTCATTCCTTAATGTTCTTGTTCTTCACTACTAGAAATTACTTTTTATTACTTACCATATTTTTGCAGACTCTCAGAAAACATTTTATGTTTATTTATTTGTGTACAGGTAGACTGTAAACTTTTTTAGGGTGGGCCTAATTCTTTTTTTTAACCTCCAGATGCCTCATACATCTTATGTGCCTAATAGAGATTTGTCATTGAATTGAAAAAATACAATTCAAACTAGAATATAGGTGTTACACAGATAACCTCTGAATATTCTCATCCCAACTTTCATTCCCACTCTCTTCTCACCTCCACCTCTTTAAAATTGTTTTTAAAATAAAATTTTACTATTTTTTTACAGCACCTATATTTCCCAGTGTATTCAAGAGAGCCTTCCCTTACAAGAAAGAAGGGAAAACAGGGAGGAAAACGGTCATCAAAAGCAACTTCACTGAAAGGCAGGCAGGCCCCCAGAGCTTGGCTACATCTCCTCCTTGGGGTTCTAGGAATAACTGGAGAATAAGTGGTAAGTCTATAAGGCTATTGGCTTGGGCCTTCACTTGCATGCTTCCTCTCAAGATTATGGGTTGAGAATTAATTTAATCAACCAGCCTGAAGCAACTTTTTAGAAAGGGAGATATACTAGAGTGATATAGTAAGCATAGCTGTTACAAAATATTCCTCTACAAGTCTATAAAATTAAGAGTAATGTGCAGTAATGCTGAGGGGTGCTTAACTTCTATGACCCTGAATCTAAGATGAAGCAATTATGAGTAATTTGAATAATCTCATCCAGTTAGTCTGAAGGAAGTTGGCTGGACGATGTTTATGGAAGGAAGTTGGCATGCTTTGTCAAGCTCTTAAGAGTTGTCAGAAATGCTGGCATATGTAGAACACACAAATATCATTTGGTGCCAGGAAAAACAAGGAGATAGCAGTCTGGCAATTCACTCAACCAAATTTGATCTCAATGACAGAGAAGTATTCAAAAGTGAGAGAAGTGTGCTCATGTCTTGACTCCTGCATAAATTCTTAGCAGGACAGAGGATGTCAGGAGAGTCATACAGTCAACAAGCATTTATTAAGCACCGACAAGATGCTAGGCATTGTGATAATCCTGACAGAGAGAAAGAAAGTGGAGGGGGGTGGAACGAATTCCTGCTCTCCAGAAGCTCAGTGCCTAATAGAAGAGATCACATGAAATGACTACATACAAACAGGTCATGTACAGGATAAATTGTAGGTAATCAACAGAGGGAAGGCATTAGCATTAAGGAAGATTGGGAAGGACCTCTTTTAGAAAGTACAATTTTAGCTTTGTCATGAAGGAAGCCAGAGAATTCAGGAGGAGACCATTAGGAGGGAGAGAATTCCAGGTATGAGGGAAAGACAGGGAAGATGCACAAATCAAGTGGAACAGCATGGAGGTATTGCTGAATCACAGGGTACTTGGTGGGGCATATAGACTAGAAAGATAGGGGGAACCAGTGGTTACCAAACAATGGATTTTATATTTGGAGGTAATGTTGAGCAAATGGCCCCTCGAGGCCACACATGGCCCTCTAACTCCTCAAGTGTGGCCCTTTGACTGAATCCAAACTTTATAGAACAAATCCCCTTAATAAAAGGACTTGTTCTGTGAAACTTGGACTCAGTCAAAAGACCATACCTGAGGACCTAGAAGGCCACAGGTTCCCTACCCCTGAACTGGAGGGTCAGAGTAGAGTTACATTCATCTAGCCTAGCATATTAGCTGGTACCTTATTATGACAAGGTCACACAAAATGCCCACTCCCACTATACCAAGATGGTAACTGACAGACATTTTTCCTCTGTGAAAAGGAGCTACTCTGCACACCTGCCAGGCCTTTGGAGCTGAGGAGAAATGTGGGAATGGTGAGGACAGCCTAAGGAATGAAGGTTAATTCTGTAAGATGCAGAGCTAAAGGAGGTGTTATGGCAGGTGCCACCTGTGAGAAGTGGCAGAGGGACCCTAGGTGCTAACTGTTGTGGGACAGAAAGAAACAATGCCTTCCCTTGGCTCCCCTTCACGACCTTGAATAAATAAGGTTATAGTGGTTTCTGGAGAAGGACTGTTTATTGGCAATTGACAAAATCACCATATATCTTCAGCTGGAAAGGATATCTGGTCCAACCTTCTCATTTTATAGAAGAAAATAACTGAGCCCAGGGAGTTTTAGTGACTCGCCTAATGTCACAAAAATACCAAGTGGGAGGAATTAGGATTTATAAGGGAAAGCATGAGGAGAGGGATGATTTTCAACAGAGGGACCAAGACCTGGCCCAGGTTTTACTCATTGAGCCCTCCCCCAAATGAAAATCCTCCCCTAAAGCCTAGATGGATTCAGTCTGCCAATAGATCATGTCAGTGGTGGACCAGATTAGGGAAGGGGAGAACCTGAAATGGACTATGGCAGGAGTAGGGATGGGTGGGGAAGACAGCAGTTTTCTGGCAGTGTGAATGCCTATTTGTCTCATGTCGTGATAGAGGAAACAGGGGCACCTTCTCATTCATGGATGCTGGAGGTGTGGTTCTGGAAGCAGCACTGCTCCCAGGGATACAGGCTTTGCCTGAGCTCAGCTGAAGCTACCCCGTCCCCGAGGACTGTCCTTGTCTAGAATGTGTGATTTATTGAGGGTATTGGTTTCTGGCGAAGATAACGAGGGCACTGGAGTTTTGTGCCTCTCCTTAGTCACAGCAGAAAGCAAGAAATGAAACATCATAGGAAGTTGCTTCCAGGCTTCTAGCACCAGGAGTCCCAGGACATGGGGCTGAGAATTAGGATGCTTTTGTTACAACTAAAACCCAGCAAAAAAAATGTAGTTGTGAATTGTACCAATGTTAGCAAAGAGGGTAAAGCCCCATGATGACATCTTTGGGGCAGTGTTGAACTATCAACTCTTTGTCATTTTTGATATAAGCGTAATGTGTCCTATAATAACATGCTAAGAAATATGTCAAGAAAAAATGGCCATGGTTCAAACCAGCTTTGTCATTATACCATTGTTTCCAAAATGAGTTATTAGATTCAAAAGTTTTCAGAGCTAGAAGGGACCTTAGCATTCAACCAGTCCAATGTTACAGATGAAAGAACTTGAATCGCAAAAAGACATATCACTTTGCCAAACTCAATCCAGACATTCTGACTCTAATGTTGGCACTCATTACATGTTTATTAATTGAATTGTATAAAGCCAAATCTCTTTTTTATTATTGAAGCAAATCTGTTGTTTCAAATCTCGTTGACATCACTAAGCAGGTTATGCTATAAAGTTATTGTCGTTCAGTCATGTCTGACATAGCACCATTTGGGCTTTTCTTAGCAAAGACACCGGAGGGGTTGGCTGTTTCCTTCTCCTGCTCATTTTACAGATGAGGAAACTGAGGCAAATAGGGTTAAGTGACTTGCCCTGAGTCACACAGCTAATAAGTGTCTGAGGCCAGATTTGAACTCAGGAAGATTAGTCTGCCTGGCTCCAGGCCCAGCCCTCTATCCATCGAGACCCCTAGCTGCCCCATAGTATAAAGCAGCGTTATCAAAGTGTGGTCCAGGGATCCTGGGGGTTCTCAAGACCCTTTCAGGGAGCAAAATTATTTTCATAATAATACTAAGATGTTTTAATTTCTAATAAGTTAAATATACATAGATTTAACCCATAAAATAAAAGATCTTCAGGAGGTCTTCTCTAACTTTTAAGAGTGTAAAGGGATCCTGAGATCAGAAAGCTTGAGAAAAAATGCTATATAGTATTGACATGATTATCTGTATCTTTTACTTATTTCTAGTGTAGCACAGAGTGATTAGAGCAACTCTTGACTAATTTAATTAAGTTAGATTATGACCCTTTGCCAGAAGAATGTCTCCCATGGAGTTATATATTCTCACTGAACCTTGCTGAAGGACACATACTTTACCGCTATGACACAGGGAACTTCTGACCGGTGCCTGTGTCTAGAGCTGCATCCAAAGATGATTAATGATTCAGGAGAAATATATTTTTGTTAGGGAACTTCCCCACTCTGTTATTCCATGAGGGTGAATCCCACTCCTCGGGACTGGAGTTGAAGTACTTTATCTCCCTTGGATTCCAAAGTTGGCATTCCAAAGGGGAGGGGGTCGAGGAGAAGGGTAGAACAGGGAGTCCCTCATTGGACATTTACCTCAGGTTCAAATTACTTTGTGAGTTCACACCCCTAAAAATCCCACCAACATATTTCCCTTTAATATTTACCCAGAAGACAGAATTAACTAAGCAGAGGGACTTAATGAAAAAGCAAAGAAAATCATAGAAAAATCATAGAAACAGCAATAAAATATTTACCCATAAAACCCAGGGGATTGTGGTCCATAAGAAACTATACATCAGTGGGGAGAGTGTAAACACAGAGACTACAATTGGAGAGGCACACACTTAGGAAATATGTGTAGCCAGGGCAGACTGATGGAGTGGTAACTAACTCCTCTCAGGCTAGAGCTGCTAATGTTGCTGTCTGAACTACCATTTGTCTCTAATGCATGGGCCTGCTCCCTGCTGGCCTCTGAGTGCCTGACAGATGTTTTTTTTACTGGATACTGCTGGACAGGGCTCCATTGGGCACCATAGGACACTATTCTGCCCTGCTGGGCATTGCCCGTCTGTGGTCTCCCCTCAGGCTTCTGGCTTAGCAAAAATTATCATCTATGGTTTGGTCATGCTCTTTTAGCTAGCTCTGAGAAAAGGCAGGGATTCTCCAGGATCATTAAATGCCTCTCCCTTAAGAGGTGAGATCTGAGGTCTTCCCTTAAAAAATGGGGAAATGGGATGGCATTTTTACTTAGACACAAAGTACTCAAAGCCATGCAAAAACAAGAATGGGAAACGTAAGGCCCTCAGATTGCTTGTTTTTTTTCCTCCTGGAAGGTAAAGACCCCTTTGCAGGGTTATTGAACGAATAGTTTACATATCTTGGATTGCACTTGTAAGCAACTCCCAAGATCCGGATCTATTGACCGGCCAGGCTGAAGCTTTCTTTGGCCTTTCAGGTACAGGCTGATCTCGGTGGTAGACCTCTTCTCTCCCGAGAAGCATTCTGCTAGTAGAATCTTATTGTCTGGTCAACTTGTGCCCGAATCCCAAGACCTGTAGAACTTCAACCTAATTGTCAAAGCTGGAGATGTATATTTTTCAGGATTGCTAGTTATTGACCTATGCTCATAAAAAGAAACACAAGAGAGGAAGGCAGCCAATGACGAGTTCTATAGTATCTGGCTTACTTAGGATAGCCTATGGCTCCTCTGCAATACATTTCTGCCTCAGGAGACCATTGTTGCTAGAGGGAAGGTGGGGTAGGTAGCCTGCATTTTACACCTTTGCTGAAAATTGAAGACAAAGAAGCACTGGATGAGAAAACACAATGTAGGGGGCAACATGGCCTAGTTGATCAAAAGCCATGTTTGAAGTTAGGAAGAAGTCTCACCTCTGACACATACTGGCTATGTGACCCTTGATATTTCAGTTAACTTTTCAATGCTCTAAGATTCAAGGTCTGAGATCTCCTTCAGACCTTAAGTGCCTGAGAAGGTGCCAACCTGCACTGGGAGAAGGAATTTCCTTATCTGGAGTTGTATGAGCCAATGAAATCATTGGACTAGTCCCTATCTTATCAAATATATCTTTGGGGAAACTTGATAGCACAATGCAATGGAATGTTAGACTTGGAGTCAGAAGACCTGCATTCAAATCCTGTCTCAGATACTAGCTGTGTGACCCTGAACACAACACTTGCTCAGACTCAGTTTTCTCATTTGTAAAATGAGAAGGTCTCAATGGCCACCAAGAGTCTTTCTAACTCTAAATATATGATTCTATAAGATCCAAAGGAGATTGAGGACCCACACTATAGAAGAGGAAGTTTCCCTCGACAGTCTACTTGTGAGTCAGGCCCCAGTCATTGCGGACCAGTCGGGAGTCCCTGAACTGTTCCCATAAGAGCCTAGGACATACGTCTCTCAGCAAGGTTAGTGTGCATTTCCATCTCTATGAGAAGTAGTCCTCTCTGTCAAAGTGGTTTGGGGGGCTGGGGTAGATCAAATTGAACAGGGACGCTCCTACTCATCCCTGCTATGTTATGCTAATATAGTATAAGTTGCATGATGACTGGGACCAATTTGGATTTAAACTTTGTATTTCCCTTGGGACCTGGCACAGTGTTCTGCACACAGTAGGCACGTAATAGTGGTTTTTTAATTCATTCGAAATGATTTGCCTAGGATCACCCAATGACTGTCTGATCCAGGACAGGATAATGAAGCCTCAATTCCAAGTCCAGTAATTTTGCCCTGATGCCCCCCTGCTAGACTGAATGGTTCAAACCATTTATATTCCCAGTGACTCCCTATCAATAAAGAGGGAGTGAAAGGTACAGATGCCTATGCTTTGATTGTCCATATTTCTCACCTCTGGTAAGGAACCCATAAAGGAGATACGTTATCTTTTGCTGGTTATTTGCTGCATACAGGGACAGGAATTGTAACCTTAGAAACAGTGCCCACATTGGAATTTGTGAAACCTACATCCAAATCCTGTCCCTGGCACATTTTAGTTTTGTAACCATGGGCAACTCACTTAAACTCAGTTTCCCTTAGAAAATGGAAAATACTTGAAGTACCTGCCTCAGAGAACTGTTGTGAGGATCAAATGAGAAGATGTTTGTAAATTCCTTTGTGAGCCTGAAAGTATATATTGATGTTTATTACTAAGCATCCTTTAATTCTGCCATATTGTAGGATGTAGAAAAAGGGGTCTTTGTCTTTTAATCTATGAACCCCAACTTCAAGCTCTCAGCCCCAAAGCACACTGGAAATTTCCAGTCAGATTTTCACCTCCCACTAGACTGCTGTGATAACCTCCTAATGCGTGTCCTTGTCTTTTGTTTCTCCCTTCCCTCCTTAATCTAGCTTTCACATAGTTGTCAAATTGACAAAACTGATGTACAGGTCTGAGTCTGGTCAAGAAACTTCAGTGGTCCATTGATATCTCTAGTATAAAATACCCTCTGCCCCATAACCTCTGCTTCTGATTGGCTGGCTCCTCCCCAAAACCCCATTTAAAGAAGGAGGCACAGGCCAGTCATGTCTTCATTACACTCCATGCTCCACTCTTAATTTTACAGGCCTTTTTTTACAATGTCCCAGAAACCTCTGCACCCTGGAAGCTCACGCCACTCCTGGTCTCAGGAGTATACTGGAACAAACTCCAACTGGCTTGATAGAGCTGATTGTTAAATTTTCCCAGTGTGAGCATTTACTCAGAAATCTGCAAGCACAGTAAGTCAGAGTTTGATTTGTTGTTTGGTTGATTATCTAGACTTAAAAAATTATGAAGACAATCTTAATGATGCAGATTAAATTTCAAAGCATATGTTGTTCAGTTGTTTCAGTCACGTCTAACTCTCCATGACTCCATTTGGGGTTTTCTTGGCAAAAACACTGCAGTGGTTTGCCATTTCCTTTTTGAGATGAGGCAATGAAGGCAGAAAGGGTTAAATGACTTGCCCAGAGTCACAGTTAGTAAGTGTCTGAGGCAAGATTTGAACTCAAGAAGATGAGTTTTCCCGACTCCAGGCCATTCACTCTATCCACTACACCATCTAGCTGCCCAGTAGGTCTTGCATGTGTTTTGTTTTCCTCTCTGAAGCTCTGGTGGTTAAATATTTACCAGAATTTCCTTCGCTTCATGCATTCAGAGTAACTTCTGTTCCTTTGAACTCTCCCTCTGATTGGCCAATTCCTAGCAGGACCTCCATCTTCAGAAGACCCAGGCCAGATGTGTTTTCATTCCTCTCCAATGTGCTTTCCTGAATCTCTTGGTCTTCGTTTCCAATGCCTTCCTCTGACTGCCTTCATTTCTGCTCTTCCCCGCCATCCCTTCCCATTCAATTTCTCTTTATATCAAGTTCCTTGAGTGCTAGAACTGTCTGCCTGCTTACTCTGCACTTGTATTCCCGGCGTATAGCACAGTGCCTGACACATAGTGAGCACTTAGTAAATGCTTGTTGACTTGACTCATCAAATCATCTACTCAAGATCACCTATTAATTGCCAGTGATTATTAGAACTCAAAGCCTGTCTCCACTATACCATAGGTAGCTTCCATGTACTTGGGAAAGTTTTTCTGGGGAACTATAATTGATAGATTCTTCTAGGAATTTTTAGAGATCTTATAAATGAAGAAACTGAGGCAAAGAGATAAAATGTCTTACTCCCGAATCACATACTGCATTAATGGGCCTCGATGGGACTGAAATCCAGACATGATGCCTTCCAGCCCCAGCACTTTTTACATTATCAAAGCTGCTGCTGCAGAGCACTCTCCTCATAAAAAATGCATTTATCGAGGTCCAAAATGCTCTTATCACGAGTCTATCTTCGTAGACATTAAAGAAGAAATAAAGTTTTGGAATCTTTTCAGGTTATTTATTTTTTATATGGTATAGAGTCACAGCCTGGTGTAGTAGAGACGGTACTAGACCGGGGTCAGGTGAGACTGGTTTGAAATCCTTCCCTTAATGTCAGAGTGAAACCTCCAAAAGTCGCTGAGACTTGTCTGGACTCAGTTTCATCCTCACTTAAAGTTTCTGAGTCTCAGTTTCATTATCTGCAGAATAGAGATAATAATTTCTCTAAGACTTAAATCACAACTTAAGGGTTGTTGTGAAGAGCAGGGGAGATTAGAAGGCGATGTAAAGCTCTTTGTAAGCCTTAAAGCTTGAAATGTAAATATATACATATGTGTACACAGATTGGATGCACAAACACATATGTATACACATGCACATACACATATGTATACACATGTGTATACATGTGCACATATGTGAAATGTATGTGTACACATGTATGCATGCATGTGTGTGTATATATGCGTGTGAGTATATGTACGTACGTACACATTTCTTTATAAATGTGCTCTATGATGTCATCATTGCAGGGAATTCCCTCCAGTGATGCAGATCTCTCAGTCAGCCAATATGCATTTATTAAATCCCTACTAAGTACTGGATACTAAACCAAGTGCTGAAGATACAAAAAGACAAAAGACAGTCCCTGCCTTCCAGGAGCTCACAGTGTGATGAGAGAGACAGCATGCAAACAGCTCTGAACGAAAAAGCTATAAACACAACAAATTGGAGAAAATCAATGGAGGCATCTACTCTGCAATTTATAATATTAGAGAGTCATTGGGGTGGGCACTGTGCCAAGTGCTTTACAAATATTATCTCATCCTGGAAGGTAGGCACTATTATTATCCTCATTTTACAGTTGAGGAAACTGAGGCAGATGAATGTTAAGTGAATTGTGCAACCTCTCGTCCTCACCCTTCTACTCCCAGCTAGGAAGTGTCTGAGGCTGTATATGAACTCAAATCTTCCTGATTCTAGGTGGAACACTCTATCAGTACTGCACCAACTCTCTGCCTACAAGAGGTTAAGTGGCTTTCTCAGTCACACAGACAGTATTTGTCAGAAGCAAGATTAGAATGCAGGTCTTTCCAAATTTTAAAACCTCTCTATTCACTATGCTAGGTCTGCCTCTCACTTGGATACATATCAGGTATTACTGTTGCCTAGTTAACCACTGTAATTCCTCTTCAGGAACAAAGGGTTGATGTTTCAGAGCTTGGCTCTGATCAAGAAGTGGGTTGAGGGAAGAGGGAAAAATCTGGGTTCCTCTTGTTCTTTTTCACTATTAAAGAAAAAGAGGAAGATTAGAGAAGGCAAAAAAAAAAATATCCGCAATGCTTATAGGGGCAGCCAGTGAAGTAGAATTCTTCTGAATTGTGGGTGGGGAGAGTTAACATTCACATATTTTAAATAGGCTTATTTCAGAAAATACTATTCTAATTGGTTATGGGATCATGGGAGGATTTTTTTCCTTTCCTGTTGAAAGGCAAAAGGGAATGATGAATTAAATACATGAATAAAACCCTGGGACCTAAGAGAGTCACACTAATGAGGGACAGATTTTGGGAGCCTGGTGATTTATTGAAAGTGCCTTGTTTCTCAGGACCTGCTCAAAGACAGACAATAATGCAATATCCACCAAGCACGGTTTTGATGAAGCATCAATAATGATTTTATAGTATTTTATAAATTGTCTATAAAATTTTATTAACTATGAAAAGTCTGACCGTGCCATTCCCCTGCTCAAAAAGCTTTATTGGCTCCCTGTTGAATTCTTCTTTCTTTAAGATACAGCTCAAGCTGTCTCTCATAAGAAATTTCTTTCCTGATCCCTTCAACTGCTAGTCCTGACCCTCTTGCCTTGTAGTTAACTACTTTGTAATTATTTGCATGTATTCCATTTATAAATATTTTGTATATATTTATGCGTAGCCTTATTTCTCCTTTTGGAATGTAAGGTCCCTGAGAGTAGATTATATCCTTCTCTGTATTTGTATCCTTAGCAACTAGTACAGCGCTTGGTGTATAGTAGAGATTTAATAGATGCTTATTGATTGGCTATTCCCAATACATGACATTTAATCAACCGTCTTCATGTCTTTTCCCGTGACATGCTCTCCCTTCCCACCTCTGCCTCCTGTAGCTTCTAACTCCCTTTAAAGCTCCATTGTTTCCTCTACTTGTAATTGTTCTCACACCCTGAAATTGTTTCATATTTATGTTGTGTGTACTTTGTATTTACCTTTCTGTTTAAATCTTATTTTTCCATTAGAAGGTAAGCTCCTCGAGGGTAGGGACCGTTTCATTTTTATCTTTGTATCCACTATGGTTACTAAAGTGCCTGGCATATAGTAAACAATGAATGATTGTTGAATTGAATTCAAATGAATTCATTTGTTATTAGCCTACCATTAGCCTACTGGGTACAAGGCACTGGTGGTACAATGATGAAAAAAAATGACAGATTCCCTGCCCTCAATGAGTTTAGAAAATAATGAGATAGGAGCTGCAGCAGGAACACAAGTCAAGGCATATTGGGCACTGTATTACGTACAAAGACACTGATCCATGAAGTCCATATCATATTAGCCTCTGGAAATAATGGAAACTAGATTCTCTCTCAGAGGTGTCCATCCATTGGTCGTTACTGAGGGATCCATTTATCCTAATGTTCCCTAGATACCTTGGAGAAGCGGTGTCATGATGAGACTTGGTTTTGCACTTAAGAAATTCTTTGTCTTGGAGACAGAAAAAGAAAATCTTTGTCAGAAATATTGATAGTCCCAACAAATTCCTGCATTGACCATGTCCAACTATGTGTACCTGATTCTGCATTTTAAGCCTGTCTTCTCTCCAACAGTAACTTCAGCCACATGTACCAAAGGAGCTCTTGCAGAAACCTCAGCTGTTTGAAGTATTCACAGAAGATATATGATCCTGGTTATCTGGCAAGCTTAGTGGTTTGAGTTCCCTAAGGGTTTGACTTTCAGACCCTTTAAACTCATAAAAGATAAGCTAAGTGGTGCAAGTGGATAGAGTGCTTTGTTCAAGTCCTCCCACAAACACTTTCTGGGTGTGGCACTTAATTTTTCTTAGCCTTGGTTTCCTCATCTGTAAGAAGGGAATAATAAAAGCATGTTCCTCACAGGGGCATTTCAAAGATCAAATGAGAAAACATATGCCAAGTGCTTCATAAGCCATAAAGAACTATATAAATGCTAGCTATTATGGCTGTTACTATTCTTCTCTATTCAGAGACAAGGAATTCTGGGGAGACTCCTCAAATATTATTTGCTTCTGACATAAAATACTTGGAAAACAATCTCATTTCCTCTCTTTCTCAATGTCCTTGAATTCTTCTGATAATACCTCTTCGGTGGCTTCTAGCTTTATATCTGTCATCTTATGAACTTCACAATGACATTCTGAATCAATGGTTTTATCCCTGTGTACACTCACCATGGGTGTAGATCACAGCCCGGTTACACCTTCTCATCGTTTATGATTCTTATCTGTGGCATTATGGTTAGAGAACTGGACCTGAAGTCAGTGCCTGCCTCTGGTACTAATTGTGGGGTATTGGGAAAGTCACTTAAACACTTTCGATCTTAGATTCCTTATCTGTAAAATGGGGATCATAAAAGATCTGGTATCTAGAGTTGCTGTAATCTCAAAAAAAGATGAAATATGTAGTGTTTTACAAATTTGAAAGGTGATATGAATGTCAGAAATGATGGAGGAGGGAGGTAATAGATAGAGGGCTGGTTTTGGAGTTAGGTTTCTTACCTCTTCTGTTAATACCTACGTGGCCCTGGAAATTTTGTTTAGTCTCCTAGTGCCCCACGAGATGCCAAGACTATGTTATAGCTAAAATATCAATCTGTATGGGTGCCAAGAGTTTCTAAATTGGGTGCTTACCATCCCAATGCAATAATGGATCCAGATCAAAAATGTGGGCATAAGTGCCAGTTACTTTTCCTTTTTTGTGGCCCCCTAATTCGTGGGCTTTCCAAAAGCTAGCCCAAGTTATGAGCACTTTGTGAGCCAGGATCCTCTACAAATTCTAGCTGAGGAGTCCTCACCAATGCCTTTTACTAATCAGCTAGTGAGTTCAAAGCAAATGTAAATCATGAGATAATATAGCAATATATTTAGAGTTGGAAGGGGCCTTGTGGGCCATTATTTTGCAGAAGAAGAAACTAAGGCCCAACAATATTAAATGGACTTGCCCAAGGTCACCCAGTGGATAAATGAGAAATGATAGGATTTGAACCCAGGTCCTTCTAACCCAAATTCAGTGCTCTTCCTCTTGTACCACATAGCCTTTCAGTGGGTTAATAAAACAATGGCATCCTATTCCTTTCTCCTTTTCCTAAACTTTGAGCTTGCTCATCCCTGAATTCATACAAAAACAAGTAGGAATATATGGAGTAGGAATATATAGAGGTCAGACATGAGGAGTAGACCACATGATGATTTTGATAAATCATCCATTGACGATCCACCCCCAAACCCTCAGGTTTTCTCAATATCTCAAAATAGAATCAATGTAGTGCGTGGGCCAGACACCAATGTTTCTAATTCTTGCCAGATGACCTACGTTGGTGGGTATTCAGTGATGTCTTCTAGGCAGAGCTTTGTGTCCAAGTCACTAACGGTAATATGCTGCAGCCCGTTTCTGCCCACCATGCAGCTTCCCTATTGTCCCTAGGGTTACATGCAATTTTGAGTCTTCTGAGAACATGGTAGTTTGTAATTCATAGCCTCACAGCATCACCGGAGAACACCGGTGTCTAAATGACAGGCTTTTTCAGCAGCAACGAATTTTGTGTCCTTAAAATATCCGTCTAGTTTCCCAAATGTGATCCCGGATGGCTTGGTGGAATGAAAAGAAGACTTATTCTGAAGTAGGAGGACAGGGTTCACTTCTGGCTTTTGACAGTTGTTCTATGTGTGACCTTCAAGGCAGGGATGTTACACAGTAGAGACAGCACTGGGTCTGCAGTCAGGAACACAGTTCAAATCCAGAATCAGACACTTACTAGGTGTGTGGTCCTGAGCAAGTCACATAACCTATGTTTGCCTCAGTCTCCTTAACTGTAAAATGGAGATCATGATAACACCTCCCTCTCAAGGTTGTTAGGAGGATCAAATATGATATTTGTAAAAAGTGCTCAGCACAGTGCCTGGCACAGAGTAGGTGCTAAATAAATGCTTGTTTAATACATTGCAAAAGCCACTTAATCTTCCTAGGACACAGTTCTATTCTATTCTGTTATGTTACATTATGTTGTATTGTATTACATTACATTATATTAGGTTGCATTGCATTATATTATATCATTATCATAGCACAGCATATTTCTTAGATTATAGCGTAGACCGTCTTGGGCCTCTTTGCTTCCCTAGTGCTCAGCACAGGGCCTAGCACACAGTAAGCACTTAATAAATGTTTATTGAATTGAATTAGCTATACATCAAAAGATTTGGACTAGATGGCCTCAGAAGTACCTTCTATCTCTAGCTCTATGATGCTACCATGAGCAATTTCTTCCTACTCTTCAATCTTGGACCCAGAACAAAGACCACTCTGATCAATGGTATAAAAAGGAGAAGGCAAGATGCCAATGTCCTCTTGATTGCTGCTTTTTGTGGCCTCTCTTCAGAGGAAATAGCTAACTGATTCCTCATAAGCAATCGATAAATCAATCAACAAACATTTATATGAACACAGGTCACATGTTGGGCATGTGCAAGAAACTGAAGAGGAAGGAAGGAAGGAGGGAGGGAGGGATGGAGACAGGAAGGAAGGAAAGAAGGAAGGAAGGGAGGAAGGAAGGAAGAAAGGAAGGAAGGAAGGAAGGAGGGAGGGAGGAAGGAACCCTGCCCTCACAGAACTTGCATTCTATCATGAATTCTATCTTACGTTTCATCCTTTCGTTAGTATGGAAGACAAATACCATGCATTCTCTATTCCTGCTTCTGACCCTCTCCTGGTCCTCTAGAGATGAGATAAGTCCTTCTTACGTCTTACTTTTTGGCTTCAATTTCTGTTTCTCAGGAACTATCTTTCCCCAGATCTTCCTACCCACTTTTGGAGATGCCCCATGCAAGGCCAGGCAAGGGAAAATGCATTTTGCATCAGTGCTCAAGACCATAGCCCAGAATCACAGACTCAGGTATATTTCCTCATCTTTTGTGAACTAGCATCAGTGAAAAAAGACCAACTCCATTAGTACTTTTCCATCTGGCTCCCAAGGGCTATAAAACCTTCTCTGCCCCAGGGATCTTTAGACCGCTCAGCATCAGGGAAATGTCCGCTTGCTGCCATCCACCTTTGATGAGCTAAGTCTGCAGTACACCTCAGAGTACAGGAAGCTGAGGCATGGTGTCAGCTGTGCTGAATATCAAGGTGGTGGTGTGCCACTTCAGGGCTAATGGGAATGGGCCACAGGGCTGCTGATTTCCATTTGGTACAGTGCATTCTTTAATAACGATATCTTGCCTTACAACTCTGTTCCTTTTGTGTAGATATTTCTAGTACCTTGTGATTCAAATTGGAGCACTAATCAGCTTGTCTGTAAAGGACAAGAAAAGCACAGTCTGTGATCTTTTCCATTCTTTTGGAATCTTTCTCTCAGAAATGTTTTGAAAATTGACCCCAAATGCCTTAAAAACTCACCTTTAGCACAGATTTCTTCTGTATCTGTTTGGTCAGGTCTGGCCCTTCTGTCTGCCTTCATTTTTTTTAAGCGTCCCTGACATTCTCTCACATACTATGCAGCAATGTTACTGGCATTGCCAAGGAGGTAGAAAAATGCTGGCCTGATTGGTTCCATTTCAATTCTATCTGTTGGCCTTCTTTTAACTGTATTTGCAATGCTCTTGGGATTATCCAGATCTTGTGCATTCGCTCTTCTCATTTTCTAAGCTGATCTGTACTGTTATGTGAGATGATGCTGAGGCCTAGTCTTCTATTTATTTTCCACTGCAATGTTTTGCAAATGAGCATATACTCTTAACGGATGTCACCCTTGTCAGCCACGGCTCTTAGCCTGAGGCAAGTTTTGGTCTTTCCCATTTTCCAAGTTGTAGTGACTCCTGACTTTTCTAAGCTGATGGGGTTGGGGGCATGGGAAGGAAAGACTCCAATACTCAGAGAAATTTAGTGAGTTATCCAGGGTCACATAGCCAGAATGTGTTCATCGGGACGTAAACTCAGGTCTTCTGGGTTCCTGGGTTAGCTATCCACTATTCTATTCTGCCTCATAATGATAATAATAAATACTTATGTGTATGATTCTTTCCTCATAGTGGTGGGTAGTACAAATATTATTATCCTCATTTCCCCATTTTAATAATAGCTAGTATTTATGTTGAGTTTTAGGATTTGCTAGGCCCTTTCTGTATTTATCTCATTTTTTCCTCAAAACGACACTGTGAGTTTACTACGTGTATCATAGTCTCCATTTTACACGTGAGGGAAGATTAAGGGATTTGCTTAAGAAAACACAGCTATTAAAACATCCAAGAAGAGATTTTTACCAGCCAACATTTATCAGTGCCTACTATGTGTCAAGGCCTACTATGTGGTAGGCCTAGAGTCAGGAAGACCCGAGTTCAAATGTGGCCTCAGACACTTACTAGCTATATGACTGCTCATAAGTCATCTCCATTCTCGCCTATTTTCCTCACCTATAAAATTAAGGGGTTCTTTAAATGCTCTCTGAGCTTCTTTTCAGCTCTCAATACATGGTCCTGAAATAACTGTGCCGCTATGACTTCCTCAAGGGCAGCTAGGTACTCCAGTGGATAGAGCACTGGGTTTGGAATCAGGAAGACTCATTTTCCTGAGTTCAAATCCATCCTTAGATATTTATTAGCTGTGTAACCCTGGGGAAGTCACTTAACCCTGTTGGCCTCAGTTTTCTCATCTATAAAAAGAGCTGGAGAAGGAAAAGGCAAATCACTCCAGTGTCTCTGCCAAGAAAACCCCAAATGGGCTCATGATGAGTCAGACACAACTGAAACAACTGAACGAAAAGAACAAATATGTGTCAGGTACTGTGTAAGGGCTGAAGAAACAAAAAGAGGCCAAAGGCAGTACCTGGCCTCAAGGTGCTCACCATCTAATGGATCTGAATACAGGCTCGTCTGTGTCAAGTGCTGTGTTCCCTCCACTTAGTCACAGTATCCCTGAAAATAGGGATCTTCTGTTTTTCTGGTACATGTTATATTAAAGGGAAGTCCCCTATTCAAAATGGCCTATGGAGACTTGGGCCAAAGAAGCTGTGGTGATGAGTTTGTTCCCAGAAAGGCCTAGTTACTTTTGTTCTGTTCTAGGCTTCCACATTGTACCCTAAACGTGGCATCAGTTATCACACGGATTAATAATGCTACTGTTCTCAGCAGGGACTGAGCAAAAGAGGGTGTAGAGATAAGTATAAATCTGTCACCTCTATTGGAAATTCAATGCAAACACATTTTATCCATGGCGTGTGAGAAGCATCATCTTTACAAATGAACACCATCGCACCTGCGAATTTGTCAGTGGTCAGAAGGAGTACCATTAGAGCATAGCATTTAGAGAGAGGGGACTTGGGATCAGCTCTTGTCTCTGATGCACCCTGTTTGATCACTTAGAAACAGATAGTCGGATCATAAATTTAGAGCTGGAAGGTACCTCAGAGGGCGTCTTGTCCAATACCCTCATGATGTATGAAGAAACTGAGATCTGAAGAGATTGGAAATTTTTTTAAGATCACACAGATAATAATTACTACAAGCTGCATGTGAAGCTTGGTCCTCAGATTCCAGAATGACTATAAGCAAGTTACTTAACCTCTCCCAGCCTATTTTTCCTCATGTAAATTGGGGTTAATGATAATTATACTACCTCTCTTGTAGGGTTATTATAAGGAAAACACTTTATAGATCTTAAAATGCTATGTAAATGTGAGTTATTTATATAAAGATGATCTTAAATTACCCATTTGATTGATGTATTGCAGCAGAGTAAGATGGCTCAGATTCCTCCACACTTTTATTGCAAGCTTTAGATGTTAGAAAATCGACCTTCCAAGGACTCAGCTTGGTGCGTGTGTTTTCTTCTGAAATATTCGTCATTTTAAAGTGCTTCAGTGTTTGTAGCTCAGAGAGAGAGCTATTGATTTCAATATTCTCATTGTCACAGGCAGAGGGAAAGGTGAAAGGGCTGGAACATATGGAGGTGGAGTCATGGTTAAGGACTCACTGCAAATACTGATCAGCTGGAGACCAGAGGCAATCCAAGCGTTGGCTGACTTTGGGAAGCTTCCCATCCTCCTCCTTGTGTTGTGAGTACACTATATGTTTGATGCTGGCTGGCGCATTCATATATAAATAGTCATTATATGGCTGATTCATCCTTACTCTCAGCCAGGGAATAGCAGAAGTTCAGGGGAGGTAAGAGCATTTTCACATTTTTTTTTTGGGCAATAAGAAAAGAAGCCTCTTCCTAACTTTTAGTTTAAAGATGAATTTGGATGCATGTAGCTTCATATGTAGGGGCCCAGGATGGCTGCTGTGCCACACAAACCATTTTGGAGCAGAAAGGGATCACAATGCTTACAAACTCTCATTGACTAATGGGTGTATTAAACGTGGAACTAGGTAGAGGCATGTTTCTCAAATCTGGCAAGGTTTCCCCACACACACTTTGATCTAAGCGCTTCTCTCCAGCATGTATTAGTGCTTTTATCTTCTGAGCTCATAAATCTTTAATGACATGGTGTCAGTGATCTGCCTATATGACCCACTTGGCATGGATGAAAAGGAGACAAAATTCCTTCTTGATTCACAATGATGATAATAACAATTAACATTTATTTAGTGCTTCTGGTTTTCAGAGGCAGCTAGGTAGGACAGTGGATAGAGTGCAAGACCTGGACACAGGAAGATTCATCTTCAAATCTGGTCTCAGATGCTTAGTTGCTGTGTGACCCTGGACAAGTCACTTAACTCTGTTGACCTCAGTTTCCTCATCTGTAAAATGACCTGGAGAAGGCAAACCACTGCAGTATCTTTGCCTAGAAAATCCCAAATGGAGTCACCAAGAGTCAGATACAACTGTAACAACTGAACAACAACGAAATTGGGTTTTCAAAGGGCTATAAATATGTTACTTTATTCATTCTTCACAATAGCCCTGTCAAGTAGATGCTAACCCCTTTTACAGATGAATAAACTGAGGCTGAGAGAGGTCAAGTGACCTGCCCAAAGTTACACAGCTAGTTAATAGTAAGTATATGAAGCAGGATTTGAACTAAGGAAATAATTATTCACTTGGAGTACATTTTAAAAACATGTTTGACAACTATATTTCAGTATAATTGCTTTCCTTTGGAATCCTACATATTTTATTTTATTCATTTAAAAATGGTGTTCTGGGGAGGTCATAGTCTTCACCAGATTGCCAAGGAGGCCCATGACAAAAAAAATGGGTCATGACACAGACTCTTAAACTAAGGGCCTTTGAACTAAGGTATTTCTGACTCTAAGATCAGCACTCTATCCTCTGTACCCTGTGGCTGTTCTCTGTATTTAACCTCTAGGAACAGGGAAAAAGCCTAAGCAATAGACATCTGTAGCTCCCTTATGCCCATCCCTTAGGCAGAGGTATCAAACACCACTATATAGATCTCAGTACCTATAAAACTCCCAAGTATGGCTTGTACCAGATTATAATGTAATTGGGAAATGTTTAACAAAATCAACAAAAATACAATGCAGCATAGTTGATGTTAATTTGTGGTTTTCTAACCCAGTAAATGCCTGCTGGAATCAGTTTCTATTTACGTTTGAAACCACTGCCTTAGAAGATCTTCAGCCAGTATATCATCAGGATAAACTCAGAGGGCATGATTGAGTGAATGAAGTATCATGATAACATGGCATACACAGTGAAGGGGAGGTGGAATGAGATGAATAGAAATAAGGAAAGAACATGTTTCCATGGCAAAAATCAAGTGCAGAATTAATGACTTAGATTTATATAGTGATTTAAAGTTTAATGAGTTTAGAGAGGCAGCTTGGCCAGTCAGTGTTTGTTGTTGTTCAGTTGTGTCTGACTCTTCATGACCCCATTTCTTGGCAAAGATACTAGAATGGTTTGCCATTTCCTTCTCTAGTTCATTTTACAGATGAGGAAACTGAGGCAAACTGGGTTAAATGCCTTGCCTAGGGTCACATAGCTAGCAAGTATCTGAGGCTAGATTTGAACTCAGTTCTTCCTGACTCTAGGCTCAGCACTCTATCCACTACACAACCCATATGCCAGTCAATCCCCAAGCTTTATTGGACTTAATACTAATCACTGTGGTGTGCATTTGGAGATACAAAAAGGCAAAAAAAAAAACCCCAATGTCCCTGTCCTCAAAGATGTTGTATTCTAATGGATTACATATAGGTATGGAATCTGGAAGGCTGGGTTCACATCACATCTCTGGCACTTACCATTGTATAACCCCAGGCAAGTCATGGATAACTCTGTAGCACTTTTCTACTAAGTCAAAGACCACATATGGTCTTTGTTGGTGGAGGGCCTTTTCCATGCTAACAAAATCATGTCTTTCCATATTTCCATGTTAAAATTTAAAACATTTCCCCATGATTACCCTGGAAAGTAGGTTATACAGATGTTATTACTTGCATTTAATAAATGAAGAAACTGAGGCTGAGGGAGGGAAGTAATTTGTGCAGAAGCAGTAAATATCAATGTCGGTATTCAAGCCCAAGGGTCTTGATTTCCAGTCCAATAGAACTGTATATATACCAAACTGATTCCTATATATGTAGACAGAGTGAGAGTAAGACAGACTTGCAGAATGTGAACAAAACCCTACTACAGAATGGGGGTGTGTGTGAATCTAGGGGTGGGGATTAGACTAAAGTTTACCTTTTCTTCAGAAAATTCTACATAGTGTCAATCAATAGTATAAGCAAATTAAATCAACAAATGTCATACCAGTCAATAGATGCTATGAATTCTATTGGGAGAGGGATATAAAGCATGGTGCCTGTCTTCAAATAACTTAGATTCTAGATAAGGAGAGTGGAAGTATACACATGAAATATTATAGGAAGACTGTTTAACATCATTTCCAGCTCTTATACCATGTGATTTAATGAAAGGTTATAAGAGAATAGACTTCTCAAGTTATGATGATAAATAAATGAGTGAATGAAAGAATGAGCATTTACTGTGTGCCAAACACTGCAAAGACCTGGAGATATAAGTACTTAGCAGGCAAATGCTTACCAGGTTAAAAATGAACACTTCTTTCCCTTAACGACCTTCTATTATAATAGGAGGAGATATAGGAAACTGGTGGTAGGGGCGGGGGGGGGATTTTTACTGGGAAAATTTTAGGGATGGTAAATAAATCCATAGGGGAGCAGGTTAGATGTACTGTTTCCAGGAGCAAAATGGCAGTATTGATTTTATTATGGTTCCAGAACTAGAAAGGGAGAACGTGGGCTGGGAGGGGTGGGCGTATGCCAGGAAGTAGGCAACTGTTAGAGATGCGAAGGAATAAAGTGAAGCCATGGGTGGGGTGGCTTAGAAATAGTGAGCCATTCAGGAATGGGCATGGGGCAGAGTAGGAACTCTATACCTCGAAGGGTTAAGTCTTCCAGGGCATAGTTTCTGATCAGAGGTTAGAGAGGCAGGATAGCTTTCCATAATAAAACACAAAATAAAATCAATATTGCCATTTGCTACTGGAAGGGGACATCAATTTAGCTCCCTATGATTCCACTTACACTAGTCACTCTCTCCAATGACCTGATCATTAACGTGATGAGTTCATCCTTTACCATCCCTGTAACTCTAAATCAAAGAGAAGACGAGGAGAAAAGATGACTGCATATAAAAATGATGGGAAAAAAAGATGGAGAGAGATGAGCATACCTAAAGACCAGCTGGGCTATAATAGATTAGGAATAAGACAGAGAAAGGGTAAGACAAATCTATAGAATAGGAATATAAGACAGAGAGCAGTATACAGAGATTGAAAGCCACACAGGAGCAGAATGAGGGAGATGAGAAGAAAATAGGGAGAGAGCTGTGAGGAAAGTTCCATTGCCTCCATATTGAGTGAATAGAGCAACCAGGGAAAATACTCAAAGGGGTTGTCCAGGGCCTGGGATTTGGAAACCTTGTTCTCAGGCTAATCTGGTCTCACCCTACTTCTAAGCGACTAGGAGACTGGACCTCTGGAAAATTAGGCAAGTTCAAATGTGTTTTCTAAGAGCGCCATTCTTGCCTAGGGGAAGATAGGTATTAAACAGAACTATACAAAACTGCTTTCTGCTCTTACCTCATCTTTTAGGACTTAGGCAGTTGACTATAGAAAAAAAATACAAGCTTCTTGGCCTGGCATTTAAGGTCCTCTACAATCTAGTGTAGTCCTTACGTGATATATGAGGGGACTAGAAAGACTAGTGAAGATATATTTTTTTCTGGCCCATTGCTACCACTAAAAATCCAGCATGGCATGCCCTCATCAGAGAAGGTGCTGTGCTCTATGAGCAAAGCAGAAGTGAAGTAGCTCAAAAGAAACACAAGTTACCCAAATTTAGAGAATCTACCCCAAATCTTCACATGGACTATTTGTGTCCAACCTGTAGTAGAGCACCCCGACCTTCTTATTGGTCTGATCAGGCACAGTCATACACACTGTAACTTTACTCTGACAGTGATACCATTTTGGTCCTCTTCTAGAATGAAGGACATCAATGAGGCCAGCACTAAGGTGATTTGGTATTCCACACTGTAACAATAATATTGCTAGCAGCTACTGTGGAGGCGAAAGACCAACAACAAGACCAACAACAAGAGGGCTAATACCACAGGTTTTTGATCTACTTTTCTAAGGAAAGCAACCTTAGGGGGTTAACAATCTCACTTTAATTAAACATACATAGGGGAAAAATCAGCACCCTGAACTTCAGGGAAAACACAAACAGAAATTACAAGCAGAAATTATATAAACAGAGCAAATAACACACAGAAATCAGCAGACAGGCCTCTAGCTGTCTGACCAGGACATTATATACACAGTTACCAGAGAGAGAGGCACCAACCCAGAGTCTCATCTGGCCAAATCACCAAGACTCTTCCAATGAGTGTACCCCCAAAAAGCAAAATGCCAACCTGAGGGCTCATATACCCTATTCAGGGCCCTGAGGGCTCAGAGCCTACTTAGCAAAAAGGTGTGGGGCCCAGGGCTTTCTCCTTTCTTAAGCAGGTCAACAAAGACTCTTGATTCAATTAAAGACTCCCAATTGACACA
Organism: Phalanger gymnotis; assembly: GCA_028646595.1. Taxonomy (NCBI): domain Eukaryota; kingdom Metazoa; phylum Chordata; class Mammalia; order Diprotodontia; family Phalangeridae; genus Phalanger; species Phalanger gymnotis. Next base: position 344,231,037 of record CM053624.1, read on the forward strand.
AAGGCACTTGATTACCTCCTGCTGAGAAGCACTCAAACAAAAAACAGCAAAAATTCCTACTTTGCTTGCCATTACGTTTGAAGGGCAAGACTCATCAAAGATACTTGATTACCTCAGCATTCCAAAAGAGAAAACAATAAAAAATTCCCACCCGGATTACCATTACACATACCATTCTCAGGGACTAGTCACCAGCCCTCTTTATAACTACAGAGGCTTATAAGGATCAAAATATAAATAATTTTACTTATAGATTATGAGAAATATAATGAAGAATGATGAAAGGCAATCTGTCCAGATTATAGATTATCAGAGTCCTTAGAAAATGGTGAAGCTAGGTGGCACAGTGCATTGTATTAGTCTTGAAATCAGGTAGATCAGAGTTCAAATCTTGCCTCAGACATTTTCTAGCTGTGTGACTCTGCACAGGTCACTTAACTTCTGTCTGTTTCAGTTTCCTTATTTGTAAAATGGGTATAATAGCATCTCCTTCGCAGGGTTGTTATAAGGATCAAATGAGATAATAATTGCAAAATGCACTATATGTATTATTCATCCCCATCAGTTATTCCCCTTTGTGCTTTGTAGGTTAGTTTTTCTCTCCAATTCTGTCTAGGTTAAGGGCAGTTCATTGTATTTTGTGATTTCTCTTACCTAGTACTTGGACATGACCCCTCCTAAACAGGTTAAAGCTACTTACTGAGTCAAAATGGGAACATACCAATTCTCTTTGCTGTTGTCTGCCAGGGATGCTGGGTAGAGTTATTCTAATGATCTGTGACTTCTCCCCAGCACAACAAAAAGGAAGAGAAAGAAATCACATACTTTCTCCAGCTCCATCCATGCCATTGGGAGAGATTTGTAGTCATAGGCACACTGCTTCTGACCTGCCTTCCCAGCCTTATTTCGCATTGATTCTATCCATTCATGCTACCTTCCCACAAGACTTCCTGCTGCTCCCTTCTCTTGCCCAGCTGTCCTAAGCCTCTGTGCCCTCTTTCAGACAATTGTGTATACCTGGAATGTACTCACTGCTCATCTTCACCTGCTGACATCCTCTTCAGATGGAACACCCACCTCCTGCCTGAAGCCTTTTCTAATCATCACTCTGCTGTATCTTCTCTCCCTTCTCAACTTTTTCTAGCTCTCCTCTTTGCCCTTATCATACTTATTTGTGTGACTGAATGTACTGATTCTCCCTGCCCCTCTCCCTAGGAGATTATAGTATGCTCTTGTAAAGTCATGGACTATGCCATTAAAAAAAAGTCTTTGTAGCCCAGGGCTAATTGGAATACCCTTGTGCATAGTAGGTACTAAATCAGTCCATCTATCAATAAGCACGTATTAAGTGATTCTTATGTGCCAGGTGCTGCTTATTGAATTTAATGGAAATTCATTTTCCTACGATCAAGATAATTGCTTCGGGTTTCTTCCTTGGCCCTGTTTCTCTTACAGAGCCAATGCCACATCAGGCTGGCTCTACACCACAGGTAATTTACAAGCCCTAAAGTACTATATTCATTTGAGTTCCTTGGATCCTAGGATCCCAGAGCTAGAGCTGGTAGAGACCTTAGAATCCATCTAGTCCAATCTTCATTTTACAGAAGAGGAAACTGAGGCCCAGGGAAGTAGAGTGACTTGTGAAAGGTCACAGAAATGGCAAGCATCCTTGATGAGATTTGAAACCAGGTCTTCTGACTACAGAGTTGTCATTGATTCTACTGCCAACAGAATACTGGTGCTGAAAAGATGACTTTCTGTGACAAGAAAGGGCTTGGGTGCATTGAAAGCTCCATGTCATTTCCCCAGTGAAATCTATCTTTTTCTCTCCCTCCTTCATAATTCTGAGGTCAGTTCATTGTTCATCTTTAATGTTGGGCAGGAGAGATGTACTGATGAACTGACTCGATGGACTGTCCACCAAATTGGCATAACTGGATAATAAGCGGAAGGGAAAGAAATAAGCATTTATTAAATACCTACTATGTGCCAGAAACTCTGCTCAGCACTTTGAAAATATCCTATTTGATTGATCTGACCATAACCCTGTGAGATGGATGATGCTATTAACACCACTTTATGGTTGAGGAAACCAAGGCAGGCAGCTGTCAAGTGACTTGCCCTGAGTTACACAAACTAGTAAGTATCTGAGGCATCATTTAACCATTTTTCCTATGTTCAAACATATGCTCACAAAAGAGCATATAAAACTATGTACATACATACATATATGCATACAGTATGCAATGTGCATCGCATTATACATATATAGATAGTTGGCATATGTGTATATATGTCCACATAATATACATACATACACAATGCACACACATTTATAAATAAAATAACTGTTAAACAGCTTATTTGATCAGAACACCAGCCACAAAGAATTTATTGTGGAAACCAGAATACTTCATTTCCTTTGCCTAAAGCAGGTTAAACCTGACCCCATCCCTTGTTCACAGTCTGTAATAAACAAGTCTATAATTAAAGTAATTCTTTTATCTGTGTGCTGAAAAGAGGCAAAAGAAGCTGATGATAAATTATGAACCACTTTATGTATGCTATTCAAATATTTTCCTCTGAGAAGAATACAAAACAGTATATCTATTCTCAATGGATTGAAGTCTTTAAATATCTTCAGTTGGGGAGAGAACTCACTCCAGTAGTTTCTTTTCATTTCATTAACGTTTTCTGAAAGCTGGGAGTTCTTGAACAATATTGCTAATCCAATAATTTATGCCAATTTTCATCTGGAGGCAGGAGGCAGGATATTTGACATCAGTGAGTTCGTTCTCCACCATTTCGTGTTATCAAGGTTATACAGCCAGTCAGCCAGGCGCTAAAAAAGAGGGAGGAAAAGCCCTACATGCCTGTCATCCAGGCTCTAGCTACACTATTTTAAAAAACCAAGAAGGGAAGCTGATGAACTGGAAGAATAAAAGATGTATATGCTGAACAGAAAACAATCACATTTGAAGTGACTAATGAATATTAATCGTTTCAGCTAGAGTGATTTCAGATTTTGTCACCTGCTACATAGGAGACCGCAATTGTGCAGTCAAGAGAGCAAGAAGAAGGCTGAATCCATTAACAGATTTTAAAAGAATTTGTGTCAGAAACATCGCTATCACAAGATGTTATTTTTAACCACTGCCTCTCACGATTATAAACCATTCAGATTTTGAGTCAACTCCTTTTCATTAAAAAATCTTGATTCAAACATGGAAGAACCTAGGTGGGCTTATTCAAGCTAATACATTTTTAAGCAATTTTGGAAATTAGAAAAGTGAGGAAGAAAAATTATGAATGATATGAAATGGCAAATATATATGTAATTATTCTACCCCATCCAATGTGTGTATGAAGAAGGATCACGAGATGGATAGGACTGGTAATTATGGTGAATGGTTGGAATGATGATAATAGATGTTGACATAAAGACCAAAATAATACTTGTATAGATTGAGGATGATGATGATGATGATGATGATGATGATGATGATGATGATGATGATGAAAATTACATAGTGCTTAAAAATTTGCAAAGGAAACTAGAATTAGCAAAAGCTGGGATGGCTTTGTTAGGGACATTTATATGCCCTTAACTAGTATTAGTTAGATTAATATAATTTCATTTCTTAAAAGAGTAACCAGACTTGTTGATCATAGAGTTGGGGAGGACACATTATACTTCAGTTATAGTGGAGCATTGGAACAAAGTATTGTGGATCAGATCTGAGAGAAGAATGTAATATGGTATAGTTAGCTGGATTAAGAATATTTGAAACTGTTTCCTTGAAGTCTCTGGTCATATTGACTTCACTTTTTGGTTACTCAGGCATAAAAACTCTATGTGGAATCAGGGCTTTTCAAACTTGGGAAATATCCCAAGACTGTATGAGTCACCACACCCTGCCTTGCTGACCAGATGATTTTCCATATGGAGGCTAAAGGAGCCAAGCTAAATGATATACTATCCCTATTGAATAACCTTTCTATGCTATGGCTAAGCAAACCCCCTTTTATTAGCTCTCTAGAATAACTGATGAATGCCCTCTTTGGTTCTAACACTAGATTGAAACTAACAAAATACTGAGTCAGGCTCACCCCTAATGACCTCTTATCATCCCTAACTTCCTTTGAAGTTCAGCTCTCTTGGATCTCCTACAATAAGCTTTTCCTTATTCTCCTCCTTATAACCACTTGTTCATTCCTCTGATCTTCATGTTTCTACTTAGCTGCTTACAGAATGTATTCCCCCAGGAGTGTGTAAGCTCTCTGAAGGGAGGGACTGTTTTTTGTTTGTTTCATCTCTGTATCCCAAGTCCCCAGCATGGTGCCTTGAACATATTGGATGCTTAAATGCTTGTTGGATTGGATGGGCTCCCAAAACAGTAAAAAAAAAGTCATAAAAATATTTCCTGTTTTTCTTTTATCACATTAGATTGTCAGAAAACAACAGCAAAAATTGACTTAGATAAAGGAAAAGAAAATATTCCAGTAGTTTTAAATTCTCACTCATATAACTTTGTGCAGCATGGACCCATTGACTTGCCATGTGCCCTGCTGCTTCCCTCTAAGGACTGCCAGGTCTCTCCATCTACTCTGCAGCCAAACCCTCTGGAATGCGTTATCTCCTTCTCTTAGAATGTGAGAGCAGGAATTGTTTTGCTCTTCCATTTGTAAAACCAGCACTTAGCAGGGTGATTGGCATATAGTAAACACTCAATAAATATGTATTTTTACACCTATTTTCATTCATTTTTTTCAATATGACATTCACTTGTTATAATTATTTGGACAAATAGATAATAATGAAATAAAAATAAACCCCTGTATTCACATTGGTTTAAAGTCATAAAATTCTGTGGTTATAGATCACAGACTAGGTGTTGAAATAAGATAGCTATAAGTCTGGGGTAAAGAAGGAAATATTGGATTTCTAATTAGGGCCATGGTGATCTGGACCCTCCTACTTCCTACCTGTGGCCTTAGCAAGTCATTCAAACCGTCTGGGCACTAAATCTTAAGGTGTAGCTTTAAAACTATGATCCTAAGGTGACTAGACTAATTCCCTCATTTACAGATGCATAGATTGAGGCCCACAGATTTTAAATGCTTTGTCCAGATGTAACAGAGTTGCTTATTTGCGGCAGAGATCACACCAGAACCCTCATATCCCCCCCCACCCAGTTTCTTCTCCATCCATTTCACCACAAAGGGTATCTTAGAAAGGGAATCTGGGTATTTTCATCAGAATGAAAGCCGGGTTTAAGTGCAATTCTTAAGCAAATGGTAGGAGGGAGCAGGGGAGGAAACAGGACTTAAGATGAAGCAAACAGTTTGTAAAATGACTTTGTTTCCCTTAGAGAAAAGTAATTTCCAGGTAAGAGTTTCCTTTGGTCTTTCTGAAATGTTTACTTTAGGAAAGAGGTTGTTTTCATTAAATACTCACTCATATTTTAATAGCAAACATTCATATTAATGCATCTGAAATTTACTTAAGCAAAATTGTTTGTTCTCATAGTCCCTTTAGAGGGATTCTCAGGCTTCAAAAGTGTAAAAAAGATTTTTGTCTCCTATCAAAGCAGTTAAGGTGTCTTTCTCTTCCCCCTCCTCTTTTTTCTCCTCTTTTCCTTCCTCCTGCCTCTCTTTCCTCCTTTTTTTCTTCTTCCTTTTCTTCTTCCTTTCCTTTCCTCCTCCTTTTCTGCTTTCTTCTCTTTTCCTTCACAAAAGAGTAAATTTTGCAGTGAGCAGAAATAGGCAGCTCAGAAATAACAGTACCGTCCTTATGTGCTACCTAAGTTCTAGCATATGTCTGCTTTGAGTGAAAAGTGTTCTTTAGTATGGAATAGTGAATTGAACCTAGAACCAGAAGTCTTGGATTCAAATTCTGCCTCTGACAATTTATATCCAATTACTTTATCTCTCTGAGCTTCAAGTGTTCTGTCAGATAGGGATAAATGATACTTTTGTTATCTACCCCACAGAGTTGTTGTGTGTAACACCAGTGGATGTTGCTTTAGAAGGTGAATTACCTAGCAAAAATTCAATCCTTTCTGTTCTGTTATCCTTATGGAATAGTGATAGCTAGCCTTCCAAGATCTTTCCCATATCCCATACCTTCTGTGTGTGGAGGGTGGGGGGGGTAGTCTTTAGTCATTCCCTCTCCTCCTGACCCCTCATTTTTTCCCCTTTGGATATGTAGACAGTCACATCCCGTTATAACAAGTAGCTTGCTTTTTAGTCTAGAGGCAGCATAATAGTGCACGAGTTCATGTGATGCCTTTTTCTATTTTATGGAGTTTAATATCAGACATAAAGATATTATATGATCATAATAGAACAGAGCTCCTGATTAGGAAATTTTTAACATTCAGGCAGTGAATGCCTGACTTATTCAAATTATCTTTAAAAAATCTCTTGCTAATTCCTGACCACTTTGTGTTTGAGGCAAAAATCAGAATACAGGAAATGTTTAGGCAAAAGCAGTGAACAGAGTCTTTGCCTGGATAGGAAATGGTTGGGGAGGGTTGAGGTGGGGAGAAGACTCTTTTTTGGGAGGGGGAAAGGGGAACTTCCATCAATGCATTAAGAGATAGATAAAATGAGAAACTTCAGTCTGAATCTTTTGTGATCTTCTTTCCATTTGATTTCTCCTTTCTTGCTGATGATTCTTTCCAGTTCGGCTTTTTATGATATGAGCTGAGCTGGGATGCTATCTCTCCCACTGTGGATGCTGCTTCATTCCTGAAGGACCTCGCCTCTCAGTCCATGTCTTGCTGACTGTCTGTGTCCCTTTAGGAACTCCCACGTTCCATTCAGGTCTGCTTTCGACTTCAAAATTCCAAATCACTCTCTGCCTCAGGGCAGAGAGAGAATGTTGAGCCTTGTGAATTATAATCCCACCATCCCATTCAGTTTTCTTTTTAAAAATTTATCATTCATTTTAAACAAATCAAAACAAGAAAAAAATTTCCATGTACACAAGAGAAGATAAGAGAGGATTCAATATAAAACAAAAAATTTCCATTTCATGACAACCTATGAACTAAATCCTACACATTGTTTTCAAAGCAGTCCAGCTTTTCCCATTCAGTTTTCAAACATTTATCATGTTCAGAAAGTGCATTGTTTTGAATGTTCTACAGGAATGTTATTCTGGTAGGTAAAAAAAAAAATGACGTAGCTTCCTTCTAATATCACAAGATTCCAAGTAGCTATTGGACATGTTCTAGCTTGCCATGCTGTCAAAACTTTGCAAAAGCTGTGCCCTAAGTCTAGAATGCCCCCCATCTTCATCTCCACCACTTAGAATTCTTAGCTTCCTTCAAGGCCCAGCTGAGATGCTCAAATTATGAATTTATTTATGAGTATAAATGTTGTATTCTTTCCAGAAAAGTAGAAGTCCTTAAGAGGGCAGGGATGATTTTTAAACTTTTTTCTTTATCTTAGAAGTCTGGCACTTGATATATACTTAATTGATGGTCAGTGGATTAAAATATGCCGTAGCAGTGCAACAAGGCAAGAGAGATGAAATATTGCTTTGCTTTTATAAGTGCCAGATGCCCTCATTCCTTGCTACTGGTATTCCTATGAACCAGACTCTCCAAAGACACAAATATCTTGCAAGACTGGAACAAGTCCCTGTGCCAATCAATGGCTATTTAGAAGAGGATGAAGCCAGAGGCAAAAAAAATAGAATATTTCATGTCTCAGAAACTTTCCATGATTTTGAGCATGGCATACGGTAAGAACACATTCATTTGTAGCCTGCTGGTTTAAAATTCATGATAATTTGTGACTCTGTGAGGTGGTTTGTCTTTGTTCTCTCCTAGGGAGAAAAGTGTATTAAGCGAATGACAAAAACAAGGTTTTCAGAAGGAAAGTTTAATCTCCTCGAGGAAGCAAACATTTCAAGCATTTTAGCATCATTATTTGCACTGGACAATGTGTTCTTTAGAAGAGCAGATAAAAACCTCTTGAAAATAGGGTTAGTAGGAGTGCTCTTTTGGGGACAACCAATGGTTAGCCTTATTGCATCTATAAAATATGGTTAAAATAATGAGGCTAGATATCTTTAGGCATTCTTTAATTCAGACTTTTCATTACTGTGATGCACACACACACAACTAGTTTGTGTGTTCTGACCCCATTTCTATAGCTGTCACATTCTCTCCCCACACAAGGGCATCAATCAGCTAGGAGACATAGTGGTTAGAGTACTAGTCCAGGAGTCAAGAAGAGTTGAGTTCAAATCTAGCCTCTGACAATTACTAACTATGTGGCCCTGGAGCACTTAAATTCCATCTGCCTTAGCTTTCTCATCTATGACATAGAGATAATGATAGCATCTACCTCCCAGGGTTGTGGTGAGGATAAAATGAAATGATATGTTAAGCACTTTGCAAACCTTAAAGTGTTAAGTGAATACCAATTATTACTATTATCATTATTATTATTTATCATCATCATCATCCTTATTCCAAGTTCAGATCTTCATCATCTCTTTGCTGGACTGTCGCAATAGACTCCTAATTAATCACCTTACTTCCAGTCTTTCCCCTATTTGAACTATCTTGCACACAAACGTCATTCATTGTTGTCATTTATGCTTCAAAATACCCTTCCACTTTCCTGTCCAAAAATCTTCAATGGCCTTCTGTTGCCTCTGGATAAAATACAGCATCCTCACCTGGCATTCACACCCTCTACAATATGGTTCCCACTTATCCTTCTAGACATTTTCTATTGCTCCCCTTTCTGTATCGGTATTTCAGTTAAAGTAGCCTGCCTCATCTTCCCTGGATTATTCAATCATTCAATCTTCTTAGTGCCCTCACAGTTGCTAAACTGCATGCCTAGAATATATTCCTTCCCTTTTACCTCTTGGGATCTCTATCTTTTTGCTAGGTCCACCATTCTGATTTCCCCAGTTGGTAGTCTCTTAAATTACTTTGTACTTGTCTATCTGTGTATGCTGTCCTCCCCACCCCCCTACCCCCGCCACCACAACCACCACCGCTGCTTGCCTTGTTTTGATACAATGCAAGTTCCTCAAAGTCCAGGACTATGTTGTTTTTCTTGTGGTATCTCTTGTCCCTAGCATAGTACCTAGAGAGTGCTTAACAAAGGTTTGTTGAATTGAATCGACCTAACTGGCCTACTAAGTAATTTTTTGATGAGCCAAACTGAATTAGACAGTATGTTCCAGCTACAGGAGATGATTTATGAGTCAGAATTTTCTAAAAGTTAAGGCAATCAGAACAATCAAAGTGGTTTATGTGTGTAGACACATCCCATGCCACTCCAATGAGTCTGACTTGTTGGGGACTACTAAAATAGGGGAACAGAGAATCAGTATGACTCTCAGCCTGTATAGTTTTTTTTTTCCTTTTGGTGCTCACGAAAAACCTGTGATGATGTCTGAATTCTCATAATTCTTGAGGGAAGCCAATATGGTTTCATCTGTTATGTCCAATCAATCCAAACTACTAATTTCATACTTGCAAAGCAGTTTGCTGTGCTTCTAAAGTCAGAGAAGACGGTCCAGTGAGAGTAACGGCTGATGGTTTTAAACTTCGATTGTTTTATTTATGGGGCTGGTTAGCTACTTCTTTGAAAGCCGTGTAAAATCATTTGATCCCAGTGAAATCAGATAATCTGCTGATTTATCTTTGGTTTCAGTTTTGCTCCCTTTTGTGGAGTGAGAATGTGGGCAGTCTGGAATAAGCTGAGTGTCCTTATTCAGTTAGGCTGCTCCTTGCTGATCTGCTTTATTGCACCATTCTGAAAAGTGGAAAAATGTAGTGAAAGTAACAGTCAGGCATGTTTTCAAAACAGATAATTGTCAAGGATATTTTTCCCCCAACAATGGGAACCAGGGAAACGTGGTCCAGCTGCTTTAATTTGAAAATCCACTTCTAAGGGGAGTTTATACAACTGTTCGTGAAACTTACCAACCTGTTCTTTTCCAAAGAACCTATTTAGACTCCAAGGATAATACTTAGTCTCAAAGAAAGCACTTTTGTTAATGGAAACTGAAAACTGTGTTTTGCTGATTGTAGCACTGAAGGTTGTAAAACCTCAAACTCAAAGGTCCCCTTGACCTTTTGGAGAATATTGCGTAATCCTCAAAATACTTCATTTCAGACATAAAGGTTGATAAAATTTTTAAAAGTTCTATATAAAATCTATTTATGTTGAAAAGAAAAACCCAAGAGTAGGAGGGAATAATTGGGAATAATTTGTCATGTCTTCTTCTCCCCCCCAAAAAAAAGAAAATGTGAGGTTATAATAGCACAGATGTACAGCTAGAAAAGACCTTGAAGACCATCAGGTATAACTGCCTTACTTTACAGATGAAGAACCTAAGGCCTAGAAGGTTAAGTCAGTTGCCAAAAGTCTCTCACAGTTAAGTGACCAACTTGAGATTCAAACTTGAGTCCTTTATTTCCAAATCAAATTTTCCTCTCTATATCATACTACTTCTATGTTTTTATACTTTAATATCCACATTTCTGGTAATGCCTATTAATGGTAGTCAAGACTCTCAGCTGTTTTTCTTGTTTAGTTGTTTCAATGATGTCTGACTCTTCATGACCCTGTTTGGAGTTTTCTTGACAAAGATACTGGAGTGGTTTGGCCATTTCCTTATCCAGCTCACTTTACAGATGAGGAAATTGAGGCAAACAGAGTTAAGGGACTTGCCCAGGGTAACACAGCTAGTAAGAGTCTCAGGCCAGATTTGAAGTCAGGAAGATAAGTCTTCTTGACTCTAGGCCTGGTGTCCTATCCACTGCATCACCTAGCTGCCCCCAAACTCTCAGTAATAAATATTAAATTGAATTTCAAGGAAGAATGAATAAATAAGGAAATCTTTCATTTTTCATAGAAAATGTTTGTCTATAAATAGAAAGTGTAGTAAGTAGGCATAGTTGCAATCTAAATATTTGTTTTGGAGGAGGTGGAGCCAAGATGGCAGCTGGAAAGCAGGGACTTGCCTAAAGCTCTCCCCCAGGATGCTCCAAACACCTATAAAAATGGCTCTGAACAAATTCTAGAACTGCAGAACCCATGAAATAGCAAAGCGAAGCAGGGCTCCAGCCCAGAACAGCCTGGATGTTCACTGGGTAAGGTCTATCACACCATTCTGGGAGTGGGGCAGAGCAGAGCCCAGTGTGGGCAACGGCAGGACCAACCAGAATGGGAGCCAGGCAGAACAGGCTGTAGCACCCTGAATCAGTGAGCTGTGGCAGTTACCAGACTTCTCAACCCACAAACACCAAAGACAACAAAGAAGGTTAGTGGGGAAAAACTGTGGGGACAGAGTGAAAGGAGTTTGTGGTGGGCCACTGCCCTGGGGGTGGCTGAGGTGGTGCAGCTCTGAGGCTGCCTACAGAGCTACAGCTGCAGTTGCCTCTGGCCCCAGGCCCACCTTGTGAGAGGAATTATGTGGGGGATCAGAGCAGGAGTGCAGAGCCTACTTAGATCTGAGTTACAGTCTGGATAGGCAGTTCTTGGGGGAGGAGGAGCACTGGTATGGCAGAGCTGGCTGTGTAGAAATAGCTCTGCTGACAACAGTGCAGCCCCTCAAGCTTGGGACAAAGTACTCTATACTCTACAAGTAGTCATACCCTGACGAAAAGCTCAAGGGTCAACTAGTTGGCTGGGAACATAAACAGGCAGTGAAAATGGACTCAGATTCAGACTCAGACTTTGGAATCTTTCTTTGGTGACAAAGAAGACCAAAACATACAGCCAGAAGAAGTCAACAAAGTCAAAGAGCCTACATCAAAAGGCTACAAGAAAAACATGAACTGGTCTCAGGCCGCGGAAGAGCTCAAAAAGGATTTGGAAAAGCAAGTTAGAGAAGTAGAGGAAAAATTGGGAAGAGAAATGACAGTGATGCAAGAAAACCATGAAAAACAAGTCAATGATTTGCTAAAGGAGACCCAAAAAATACTGAAAAGAACACCTAAAAAATAGGCTAACTCAAATGGCAAAAGAGCTCCAAAAACCAGTGAGAAGAAGAATGCCATGAAAGGCAGAATTAGCCAAATGGAAAAGGAGGTCCAAAAGACCACTGAAGAAAATACTACCTTAAAAATTAGATTGGAGCAAGTGGAAGCTAGTAACTTTATGAGAAATCAAGATATTATAAAGCAGAACCAAAGGAATGAAAAAATGGAAGACCATGTGAAATATCTCTTTGGAAAAATGACTGACCCGGAAAATAGGTCCAGGAGAGATAATTTAAAAATTATTGCACTACTTGAAAGCCATGATCAAAAAAATGAACCTAGATATCATCTTTCAAGAAATTAGCAAGGAAAGCTGCACTGATATTCTAGAGTCAGGGGGTAAAATAGAAATTGAACGAATCCACTGATTGCCTCCTGAAAAAGATCCCAAAAAGAAAACTCCTAGGAATATTGTTGCCAAATTCCAGAGCTCCCAGGTCAAGGAGAAAATACTTCAAGCAGCCAGAAAGAAATGATTTGAGTATTGTGGAAATGTGATCAGGATAACACAAGATCTAGCATTTTCTACATTAAGGGATCGAAGGGCTTGGAATATGATATTCCGGAGGTCAGTGGAGGTAGGATTAAAACCAAGAATCACTTACCTAGCAAAACTGAGTATCATGCTCCAAGGCAAAATATGGATTTTCAATAAAATAGAGGACTTTCAAGCTTTCTCAGTGAAAAGACCCGAGCTGAATAGAAAATTTGACTTTCAAACACAAGAATCAAGAGAAGCATGAAAAGGTAAACAAGAAAGAGAAATCATAAGGCACTTACTAAAGTCAAACTGCTTTGTTTGCATTCCTACATGGAAAGATGATGTGTGTAATTCATGAGACCTCAGTATTAGGGTAGTTGAAGGGAATAAACATACATATATACATACATATATATATATATATACACACATAGATAGATAGATAGATAGATAGATAGATAGATAGATAGATAGATAGATAGATAGATATAGATGGAGGGCACAGGGTGAGTTGAATATGAAGGGATGATATCTAAGAAATAAAATCAACTCGA
>CM053624.1:344244597-344302456 GCA_028646595.1 Phalanger gymnotis
AAGAGCCCCCTACCCGGAGTGGGCTTAAATCTTCAGCAGGCTCTGCACTCCTGCTCTGATCAGCCACTTAATTCCTCCCACCAGGTGGGCCTGGGGCCAGAAGCAACTGCAGCTGAATTTCTAAAGCTGCCCCGCCTCCGTTGCCTCAGGGGTGGAAGCTGAACCGCAAACTCTGTCCTGTCCTGCAGCTTTTCCCACTAACCTTCTGTGTAGTCTTTGCTGTTTGTGGGTTGTGTGGTCCGGTACATGCCACAGCTCAGTAATTCAGCATGCTAGGGCACTGTCGGCTCCACTCCTAGTCTTGTCGGTCTGCAGTCGGCCGCGCCGCACACGCTGGGCTCTGCTTGGCTCAGCTCCGCTCCCTTCAGCTGGGGGCTGGGAGTTCCGTTTGAGACCCACCTTACCCCGAGACCATCCAGGCTGTCCTGGGCTGGAGCCCTGCTTCCCTCTGCCACTTTGCGGGTTCTGCAGTTCTAGAATTGGTTCAGAGCCATTTTTTTATAGGTTTTTGGAGGGACTTGGTGGGGAGCTCACGGCAGTTACTGCTTTCCAGTCGCCATCTTGGCCCCGCCCCCCCATCAAAGCTTTTTTTTAAAAAAAATCTGAAATGGATCTTAGGGAACGTAGGCCAAGTCCCTCAGTGTAGCACTGTGGAAACTGATAGCAAGATTGATTAATGGACTTACAGGAGTTAATCTAGCTATTCAGTAGCAGAGACAGGGCTAGAACCTGGGTCTCCTTATATTGTACTTCCTTCATACCACACTGTCAACCTAGAATTCAATATACTTTCCTATTTCCTTAGTCTGGTTCTTTGTTTGGCCTTTCTAGAAAGCTGCTCCTTCCTGTCCACGTTCAAGTAAACATTAAAGCTGTGCTTATATGTGGCAAGCAGACTGTGTGTGGAGTATAGTATGTGCCCCTCGACTCAACAGCAGTGGTAGCATTAGCCACTAGGTGAAAATATTTTTCTAGATCAATTCTTAACGTTTTTCTGTCATGAACCCCTTTGACGGTCTGGTAAAGCCAATGGACTCCTTCTCAAAATAGTATTTTAAATGCATAAAATAAAACACTTAGGATTACAAAGGAATCCAATTATATTGGAATATAATGATTAGAAATGTAATACCTGTGACCTATGATATATATATATAATAGTGTGTACATATGTATATGTGTATGTGTGTATGTGTGTATATATGTATGTGTATATATGTACATATATATATATATACATATTTTTATATATATATATGTATATATTTGTTCATAGATCCTAAGTTAAGAACTCCTAAGATGAAAAGGAATGACGTCCTTTTCACATGACACTTTGTTATTATATCACTTTCCTCTTTTCGAAACACAGCACAAAATGTTCTTGTTCCAAAAAGCTCTCTTTGATTGCTTTTTTTTGATTGACTGCTTGCTTCCTAAGGTCCGCTTTCCACTCTCTTTAAACCTGTGAGCCATCTCTATCCTACCCTCCTCTCTCTTTCCATTTCTGTCTATCTCTGTGTGTTTCTGTCTGTTTCTTTGTCTCTGTCTTCTCTCTCTCCCTCCCCCCGCCTCCTCTCTCTCTCTCTCTCTCTCTCTCTCTCTCTCTCTCTCTCACACACACACATACACATTCACACCTGATTGCATTAATTCTTTCATTGCTTCTGGAATCTATGTGCTGTATTTGCTTGCCCTTGTCTTGCTTGCTTGCTATTTGTCCTTCTAAGCTTGCCCTTGTATGGTGCTTCGTAAATTTCATAAGACTTTGTCATTTACATTGCATACTGGGTAGCCCTAGGTCTTTGAAAGTCTGTATTTATGTGCTCTTTTCCTTTGCCATCCTTCCAATAGCATGGAGTGTACAGATCAACACGTCATGGATGAAACAGATAAGGGGAAAAAAAGAACTAAGTGGTAAGGAAAAAACATTGAGATCAGGGTGGAACTCAGCCTTAAGAGCCAGCAGAAGTCTTGTTGCTTTGTCAGTACTGAGAATTGGCTTTCCCCTCTGCCCCCTGTTCTGGCATCTTGTCCATTTCTACACCAATCTTCCTCTCCCTCCTTTTATTTTTTTTTTTTTGCTTTGATCAGGGTGACTAACCTTTACATATTTGCTGCTTCAGCCTAACTTGACTGCTGACTACTGTCCTACTTCAACAAACCATCTCTCCTACTTCTGTGCACCCATGTAAGCCATAGAATACACTCCACTCAGCATCCTCTTCCTTCAAGTGTCATGCCAGGAGCCATCCCCCCATCTTTAAATTTTCCCTGATTCTCCTCACCTAAAGGTATTCCTTACTTCCACAAAATAGGGTTCATTTCTGGGATCTCTCCTTTTCTCCATTCATGTCTCACCTTGGAAAATACTTATCTGTGTACATGCTGTATCCTCCTCATAGAATGCAGGCACCGTGACAGCAGGGGATATTGCATTTTCATCCTTGTATTCCTAGCTCTTACCACAGGGGCTCATACATAGTAAACCTTGACCTAAAAGGATAATACAAACATAGATACAGAAATGAAAAGAATCTCAGATACTATCTGCTCCCTTTTGATATAAAAGAAACCTAAGATGCAGGTGTGTGAAAGACTGGCCCAAAGTCACATAGTCACTACCTATGTATTAGAGATGGAATCTGAACTCAGGTCTTTTGACTCCAGAGCCAATGCTCTTTCCATACTTCACACTCTCTCTCAAACTTAATAACTACATTAGTTGCTCAGAAGCCTTCATGTCATAGTTAGGCACTTCCTAGAGATAGCATGACCTTTTTCTTATAAGAAGTTCTGACAAATAACCAAACCCAGGCAATTCCGAATCTTCAAGCTGTTGAGGAGGGTCTTTGTCATCAGAGGTGCACTAGTATAAAAATGCTTTGTCAGTCTTTCTGAACTTTCTAACACTTTTCAGAATTTTTGAGTTCATCATTAAATAGCAACTGGTATGTAATTTCTATATATCAGGCACTGTGCTATGCACCAGATATATGAAGAGGAGCAAAAACCATCCCTGCCCTCTATGAGATCACAGTCTAATGGAGGATACAACCAGCAAACAACTATGTATGCACATGATAGACAGGATAAATAGGGGATCCTCTCAGGGGGAAAGAGCCTGCTATGTACAGAACTGGGAAAGGCCATTTTGCACCACATGGGATTTGAGCTCAGTCTTGAAGGAAGCCAGGGAAGCCAGTAGTTGGAGATGAGGAGAAGCCAAGAAAACCAGTAGATGAGATAAGGAAGAAGAGCATTCCAGGTATGGAGGACAGCCAGTGAAAAGGCATCTTGTCTGGGGCTGGTATTCTATGTTTTAGGAACAGCAGTAGGTAGAGTATGTGATAGGGAGTAGAATGTAAGAAGACCAGAAAGATAGTAAGGGACCATATTATGAAGAGCTTCGAATGCCAGATTGAACATTTTACATTTGGTCCTGGAGGTAATAGGGAGCCACTGGAGTTATTGAATGTGTGTGCACGTATATATGTGACATATTAGACCTATGTTTTAGGTTAATCACTCTGGCAACTGAGTGGAGGATGGCTTGAAGAGAAAAGAGACTTGAGGAAGAGGGACTAACTACTAGGCTGTTGCAATAGTCCAGGATGATGAGATATAATAGATAAATAGATGAGATAAAATAGATGATGAGATATCTCTTCTCTTCCATTGTCATGCCCATTCTTCCATTACTATGGGCATTTCTCATATGAAAGCTGGAAGAGATCTTCAAGTCATCTAATGACAATAGCAACAGCAACTCACATTTATATAATACTTTAAGGTTAGTACAGTACTTTGCTTTGAGATATGTTGTCTTATCTGAACCTCATAATAACCCTATAAGGTAGCTGCTATTATCTCCCATTTAACACATGAGGAAACTGAGGCAATCAGAGGTTAAGTGACCCAAGGTCACACAGCTAGTAATTGCTTGAGGGAGAATTCAAACTCAGCTCATCCTTACCCCAAGTCTAACATACTCCATCTAAAGATGGCTATCTTTAGACAAGCATCCTTGTATCATCATCATCATCATCATCATCATTATATTAATATTAACTGATACTCATATAAATGATTTTCATATATTTCATTTTCCAAACTATTAAAAAGATTAAATATTTGGTTAGATGTGGTTAATCTTCATACTAGAAGAGTATTGGGCCTTCCCAACATGCATTTTTCTTTTAAGCCTGGACATCCATTTTCAGTGAGCTGGTTATTTTAAAGCAGTGGATGCCTTTTAGTATTGCTGATATATATCTTGATTTTTTTTTTCACATTTGCACCATGTAGATTGATTTCTTTTATGTTTGTTCAGCTCAAACCTGCATACTTGAGAGAGGCTGAAATGCAATGCTATTTGTCATTTTACCTGGCCATGTCTTTAAGTGACCTCTCTTTTATTGAATATTTTCAACATCATTTATTTATAGAATATATATAAAAACAGCCTTTCACCACATTAAAATATCTTTCATTCACTGACCTCACACCACATCTGTCCCCATTTTCTTCTTTAGGAGCTGATTCTTAAGGGGATTCATGGTTCTCCTATTCCTGTTCATGGCACATTCTGTCTTCAATAATTCACCTCCACCAGTGCTTTCTTTAGGTCCATAGCTGAGAAAGAGAAAAAAAATCTTTAGCGCAGCTTTCAATCTTGTCTTCTTTTTGAAATTGTGGGGCTGGACTGGAAGCTTACAGTTTGGCAGGCTGAAATTACATTGGCCCTGGCTGCTCTGCTCTGGTCAGATGCATGGCCATTTGCTGTACTGCATCAAGAGATATGTTGGTCTGGGCTTTCTTCAGCCATCTCAGGAAATATAATAATCACGATATTTGAAATGATCATGGCCATTCCTGACTCCACAGCCAGATTTTTTAGCTACTAGGATAGGCACCTACCTACCTGATCTCAGATCAAGTAGGAATTTTGTTCTAATGCATGAAAAATTTGTTGAGTGCTAGAAAGCGAATAACGACTTGCATGGTAGAGGCCAGGCATGAGATTAGGGCGGAGATATCATACAATTGCTTAGTGAAATGGGAGAGGAAGCTTGATTTCTCTGAAGCTTTTCTTAAATAGCTGAATGCTGAGTTGCTTGCTTGATAGTAAAATGGAGTGCAGACAAGATGATTCTGCGTTATTGGATTTGGGAGGATGCTCTGCAGAGTCATGGCACCAAGTGTACTCAGGACTCTTCTGTGGCTTTGGATCTTTCCAATGTTGTTCAGTCATGTCTGATGCTTCGTGACTCTGTTTGGGATTTTCTTGGCAAAGGTACTGGAGTGGTTTGTCATTGCCTTCTCCAATCAGCTATAAGCCTAAAGTGCTTGTTATTAATCCTTTCATTTTCTAACACGATGGCAATACACACAGTGATACCATACTATTGGTTGGGTGCTGTTCAAAAGTGAGACTTCAGGCTAATTAAGAGTATTTCTTAATTTAGGGACAGAAATTGAAGAATTTAGATGAATGCTCCTTTTTGTATTCTCATACCTGTGGTATCTGAACAACTCTGAGTCAAGGTTTCTTTTTTAACATCAATGTATAGAAACCTAGGGAAATGTGGATGTTTCAACTATTACTGTTTTAGGGGCTCATAGAATCATAGATCATATGCTTAGTTTTGAAAAGTTTCTTCCAGACCATCTAGTTCAACCCCTTTTTTTTTGGGGGGGGAAGGGTATAAGGTAGGGCAATTCTGGTTAAGTGACTTGACCAAGGTCACACAGCTAGTAAGTGTGTCAAGTGTCTGAGGCTGGATTCAAACTCAGGTCCTCCTGACTCCAGGGCCAGTGCTCTACTCACTGCACCACCTACCTGCCCCCTGAGATCTTTTTTTTAACCCCTTTGTTTTATAGCTAAGAATCCCAGTTTAGGAACATCCATTTGAGATTTTTGTCTCTAGGGTTCTTATGATTAGCTTTGGGATGTAGGAAAGGACTAAGGAAATGTCACCTGAATGACAAAACTTGTTGTTTTATTGTTTGGTATACTGCCACTCTGGTGGAAGCAGAAATGGGGGAAAGGGGTGCTGAGGAGGAATTATAAAGTAGAGGAAGGAGCTAAACCATAAAAGGACATCACTTCAGGAGTATCTAGGGATGCTGTGATTTTTCAGCCGTTCACATTCACTTTTTTGTAATATGTAGCTATTGTCCCCTGCAAAGCTTGTGATCTCTCTTGGGCTCTGAAATATTAAACATAATCTCCTTTTCCATCCAGGAACCAGAAAATTGCAAGCAGAAAATGAGTAGAGATTTGGATTTAAAGGGCAATGGGCCCATTGCAAAATAAATCACAATTAACATTATATTTCAGCAGAGTTAAGTCATTGTCTGAGCTGAATTCAATGTTACTTGCAAGGAAGTCACGTAGAACTAAATGGTAGCTGCAACTTTTAAGACTAGACTTTGTATCCAGGACACAGCAATCTGATCTATTTGTTGGGAGGTGATTTTAAATCCAAACTGAAGGTGGACCTGGGAGTTGTATTGCAACGCACCAGAGGTGAGTGTAAATGGGTAGCACAATTAACTGGAAACCAGTAAGTCAATAAACATTTATTAAGCACCTTCTGCATACTGGACACTAAGCTAAGAGCTGGAGATACAAAGGAAGGTAAAAAAATGGTCCCTGCTCCCAAGAAACTCATGGTCTAATGGGACAGGGAACATACAAACAACTACATACAAACTATATACAACATTAATTAGAAACAATCAACAGAGGGAAAATGCTAAAATTAAGAAGGACTGGAAAAAGCTTCTGGTAGGAGCTGGGATTTTAAGGAAGCCAGAGAAGCCAAGAGGCAATGAGGAAGAGGAAGAGCATTCCAGGCATGAAGGAAAATGCCTGGAGTCAGGCGATGGAGTGTTTGGTGAGAAGAGTAGCAGGGAGACTGGTGTCACTGGATCTCTGAGTAAGTGGGGGACAGTGTATTGACTGATTTCACCTCTCTCACTTTCAGTTTTCTCATTTGTAATGAGAAAATGTATATGAAAAGACTGTATGAAGTGCTATTTCACATTTGAGTTGTTTATTATTATTTATCTGGCTAATGTCTGTCAACAAGGAGGGAGCTGGTGAATACATGAATGATATCTAGAATCACAGGTCATAGATTTAGGGTTGGAAGGTACCTCAGAGGTCATCAAGTGTAAACCCACCTCTACTTTCCTTCCTTCCCTCCTTCTTCCTCCTTTTCTTCCTTCCCTCCCTCTTTCCCTTTCTTTATCTTCCTTCGTTCCTTCCTTCCTTCGTTCCTTCCCTCCTTCGTTCCTTCCCTCCTTCCTTCTTTTCTTCCTTCCTTCCTTCCTTCCTTCCTCCCTTCCTTCCTTCCTTCCTTCCTCCCTTCCTTCCTTCCTTCCTTCCTTCCTTCCTTCCTTCCTTCCTTCCTTCCTTCTTTCCTTCCTTCCTCCTTCCCTCCCTCCCTCCCGCCCTTCCTTCCTCCCTCTCTCCCTCTATTCCTTCCTTCCTTCTTTCCTTCTTCCCTTCCTCTCTTCCTGGGGAGAACCCAGCAAATATTGTCTTGTTTGTCTGACTAATAATAATCTTTTTTACCTATCAACACTTGTGTGTTTGAAACTCAGTTTGAAACTTGTGTGGTTATGGAAATGAAAAATGAGAAAAATTAAAGACAAAGGAAAGAATTTCATGAAATATTGCTGAAGAGGCACAAGTGACTGGAACCTTCATGAATTTTATTCATTTCACTCTCTTGTTTCCACTGCTTCAAGGGAATATCTTCTTTCAGGTCTGAAGGTCGAGTGAATTAGATCTTTTTTTCTCCTCTGACTTGACAAGCAGTAAAGCCCCTTCCCAAGATGACAAAATCCATTATCCCCCAGAGCAGTGACAGCCTCTCCCCAGCACCGCACTCCATTTTCCTTGTGTAGTGATGAGGCTTCAGGAGTCACTTCTTCCATACTAGACTCTGATGGGTCACAGGCACAAATCAACTACATTCTTTCCATAAATCTAAACTAGACCATCCCCAGAGGTGTCTGCTTTCTCATTTGTTTAAGCAGATCCCAGGCAGCAGCTATTCTACTAAGGAGTTTGAGTCTACATATCCTATTCATGAGGAAAGTTCCAAATGAGGAATTCAAGGGTGTATGATGTACTGGGGAGGAGTCCTAGAAGAGAAGGACCCTCAGATTCAGGGTCAAGTTCTGCCATTGATTAGCTAGGTGTCCTTGAACAAATCATGTGCCTGTTTAAGAGTTCATCTTTCTGATTTCACAGGTTTGGAGCTCAGACCCAACTCAGAGACCATTTAGTGCCATCCTTTCATTTTACAGATGAGAAAACAGGTCAGAGAAGGCAAGCCTTAATGTGACCAAGACCAGACAGCAAATAAGTGGCAAAGCTACAATTTGAACCCAGGTCTTCTGGCTCTAAACCAGCAACCTTTTTTTTCAATCTGTTATGTTACTTCTCAATAAGTTAAAAAAAAAGATAGGAAGAGCTGATAGTCAAAGCTTCTTCTGGCTTCTAACATCCATTACTTAACACCTGATTATGTAAAGAGTGTTGAAGTAGGAACCTCAAGTGTTTATTTATTCACAAGAAAGATCATTACCATTTTGTATGCTTGGAAGCCTCTCCCAAAGGTGGACCTATCTTGGCAAAGATGTGTAACTTGATAAAATTCTTTGGATGGATAGTGTGGAGGAGCCAGAGCACAATTTTTAATAATACCATGGAAAAATCACCATAAAAGCTGGCATTTATGTAGTACTTAAAGGCTTCTATACATCCTCTCCTCTGATAAATTTCACTCCCTGTTTGCCACTCTATTATCTGTTCCACTAATCTCAACATTACATATGTTTTCTTTCCATACTGGTGAATTGATTTGCTGTCTTGGACATTTGGTTCTTCCAGTACTTTGTGGAATCTATGGTCTAGAAAACTATACCTTGGAGCTTGATTTCCTTAACGCTCTCTGGATAGTGGTAGCTTTCTATTACAGGCCTTGCTCCATGCATTGGTGGGTAAACTGTGGGAGAGGATGACATCTGCTTTGTTGGGATGTTTGGTCTCTTTTTCTATCAGTGTCTGCATTGCCAATGTAATATGAGCAGCTGCTATGAATATACATATATATTTTAAGGATTGAATCACATAGTATAATAAACACTCTTCACTCAAGACCAAACCAGCACATTTTATTCTTCATAGAAAAACAAAGCTCAACAGAGTAACAGAAATATTTATACACAGCACCAGACCGGAGCACCAACATCTGAGTTCTCATTCACAGCCCGGGATCCCTTGATAACAGCTTTTTTGAGTCCCTAATTCAGGAAATCAAAAAGGTCTCAGATGAAAAATCTATCCGATCTATGAGTGAACCCCAAGGCAATATCAATCTTTCCGTATACAGTTTTCTAACAAAGCCTTGGCACTTGATTGGCTCATTGCAGAAAGGCATGAAAGCCTATGTGACTCAGTGCCTAATTGGCTCTCTGTGACTCAGTACAAGATGTGTTACAACTGTGAACTGGGCCAGAGTTCAAAAGCGTAAGACATCTGTGATTGATAAGGCCAAATACCTGTGTACTTTTAGACCTGGGAACACAGGCCCTGTTCCAAGGAGAAAAAAAGAACACATGTAGTTACATAGGTCTATAAATATACAGGGAAGATCTTTATATTCCATTAACCCTTCAGTGTCCTGTCCCAACTTCTGAGTATCTAAATCCCACCCACACCCAGAATTTTCCATCATCATCCTTACTTAATGTGATGAAACATTTAAGAAGCATTACTACCAGTTTTTAACCAAGTATCCATTGACCATACACGATTTTCTGAACTTTTGTAACCCAGTTTCAGTCCTGTGAGTTCCAAGGACATAGCCTGATTAATCCCAATCAAATAAATCTCATCCCTGGGTAAAGTCACAAACCCATGATGATCCCATCTACTAAAAATTTATGTTACATAATCTCAACTTGGGACTCATTGTTTAGTTCACTTACACTCAGCACAATGACAATTCCAAACTTCTTCATTCCTTTCATAGCACTCCCTACCCTAGCTGAGGACCTTGCCTCATACTTTACTGTAAAGACATCCAATGATCCGATGATGAATCCTTCTGATTCATCTCAGATCTTCCTCTACTTCCTTCCTCTACTATCTTCCTCTTCTATCTTCCTCTACTATCTCTTCCATTAACTCTGATTCTCATGAAGAGATGATCCTTCTTCTGGCCAAGGCAAATCTCTCCACATGCACACCTGATCTCATCCCATCCTGTCTCTTTTCTATTTTTCTTTTAATAAATTTCTTTTTATTTTTAATTTACAACATTTCAGTTCCACAAGTTTTTGGGTTCCAAATTTGCTTTCCCTCCCACTCCTCCCCCCAACCCCCAAAGATGGCATGTAATCCAATGTAGGTTTTACGTATACCTTCACATTGAACTTATTTACATAATAGTCCCATTGTAATGAAGAATTATAACCAATGGAACGAATCATGAGAAAGGAGAAACGAAACCAAAAAAGAGGGAAAAAAAGAGAGAGCTGAAAGTTTGCCTCAATCTGGATTCAGACTCCACGATCCTTTCTCTGGATGTGCATAGCTTTTTCCATCATGAGTCTTTTGGAGCTGTCTTTGAACCTTGTATTGATGAGAGGAGTCAAGTCTATCAAAGTTAGTCCTTACAGATACCATGTGTCTATAATAATATAATGATCTCCTGGTTCTGCTCCCCTCACTCAGCATCTGTTCATATAAGTCATTCCGGGTTATAATGATGTCCATCTGCTCCTCATTTCTTATAGAAAAACAGTATTCCATTGCATTCATATACCACAATTTGTTTATCCATTCCTCAATTGATGGGCATCCCCTTGATTTCCAACTCTTTGCCACCACAAAAAGAGCTGCTACAAATATTTTTGTACATATGGGTTCATCCTGTCTTTTTCAACAGATTTTCCCCTCTAATATCTCATTTCTCTAATTTTCATTCCCTCCCTATCAATTGACTCCCTTGATGGCTATAAACTAAAACTTGCTGCCTACAACCTTACCTCTGTACCTCTATCCTTCAACTTTCAGTTAATCCTACAGTCTCAGCTAGCTATTGGACTATATCTCAACTCCCATCACAGCTAGACTCCTACAACCCAAATGCCTCACTTCTCTCATTTGACTTTTGAGACTCCTACAGTCTGGCTTTCATCTTCCTCCTTTAAATGAAACTTCTCTTTCCAAAGTCATGAACAGTCACTTAATTGACAAATCTAATGATTTTTCTTCAATCCTCATTCTTTTTTACCTCCATTCAGCCTTCAAGACTACTGATTATCCTCTTTTCTTCAATACTTTCTCATCTCTAGGTTTTCATGACATGTTCTCTACCTTTTCCTATCTGTATGACCCCTCCATCTCAGTTGCCTTTGCTGTTGCTTTATCAAAGTCATGCTCACTAACTATGGTTGTCTCCCCAGGATCTATCCTGGGACCTCTTGCCTTTTCCTTCTGTATTATTTAACTTGGTGGCCTCATCATCTACCATGAGATCAATTGTCATCTCTATGCAGATGATTCCCAGAGCCATATATCCAGCCCTAGTCTCTTTCCTGAGTTATCTAGGCTTGTATCACCAATTGACTTTTGGAAATCTTGAACTGGAAGTGCTAAAGGCTTCTTAAGCACAGCCTATGCAAAGCAGAACTCATTATCATTCACCCAAAACTTCATCTTTCCTGAACTTCTCTATTACTGTCAAGGCATCTTCTCAGTCACCTGGGCTTGAACCTTTAATATCATCCAGTCTTGGCAATCTAGTTGCCAACTCCTGTGTTTTCTACTTTCCTGACATGTCTCATATAAGTCCTATTCTCTTTCCTCACACAGCCTCCACTCTAGTGCTCATCACTTTACATTTAGATTACTGAAATAACTTTCTGGTTGGTTTACCTCTCTCAAGTCTCTCCCCTTTGCAATCCATGCTTTGCTAAACTGTAGACGAGATTTTCCAAAAGCTGGGTTTGAACTGTGTCACCTCTCCTCCCATACCTACCTCCTTACTCAAGAAACTAAAGTGGTTCCCAGTACCAGATATTAAATCCTATTTGGCATTTATTTATTTATTTTTAGATATGATCCCTTCATATTCAACACACCCTGTGTCCTCTGTCTATACACACACACACACACACACACACACATATACACACATATACGTTTACATATACACACATACACATATGTATATATACACATACAGACACGCATATAAACATATATGTACATATATACACATATATGTCTATATGTGTATATGTGTGTGTATACATACACACACACATATATATATAGAGAGAGATATATATTTATATAAACACACACACACACATATGTTCCTTTCAACTACCCTAATACTTAGAAAGGTCTCATGATTTACAAATATCATCTTTCCATGTAGGAATGTAACCAAAACAGTTCAACTTTAGTAAGTCCTTTATGATTTCTCTTTCCTGTTTACCCTTTCATGCTTCTCTTGATTCTTGTATTTGAAAGTCAAATTTTCTATTCAGATCTGGTCTTTTCTTTTTCAAGAATGCTTGAAAGTCCTCTATTTTATTGAAAATCCATATTTTGTCTTGGAGGTCTGTGCTCAGTTTTGCTGGGTAGGTGATTCTTGGTTTTAATCCTGGCTCCTTTGCCCTCTGGAATATCATATTCCAAGCCCTTTGATGCCTTAATGAAGAAGGTGCTAGATCTTGTGTTATCCTGATTTTGTTTCCACGATACTCGAATTGTTTCTTTCTGGCTGCTTGCAATATTTTCTGCTTGACTTGGGAACTCTGGAATTTGGCTATAATATTCCTAGGGGTTTTCTTTTGGGGATCTTTTTCAAGAGGCTATTGGTGGATTCTTTCAATGTCTATTTTGCTCTCTGGCTCTAGAATATCAGGGTGGTTCTCCTTGATAATTTCTTGAAAGATGATATCTAGGCTCTTTTTTGATCATGGCTTTCAGGTAGTCCAATAATTTTTAAGTTATCTCTCCTGGATCTTTTCTCCAGGTCAGTGGTTTTTCCAATGAGATATTTCACATTGTCTTCCATTTTTTCATTCCTTTGGTTCTGTTTTATAATTTCTTGATTTCTTATAAAGTCACTAGCCTCCACTTCCTCCACTCTAATTTTCGAGGTAGTGTTTTCTTCAGTGGTCTTTTGGACCTCCTTTTCCATTTGGCTAATTCTGCCTTTTAAGGCATTCTTCTCCTCATTGGCTTTTTGGAGCCCTTTTGCTGTTTGGGTTAGTCTATTTTTAAGGTATTATTTTCTTCAGTATTTTTTGGGTGTCCTTTAGCCAGTCATTGATTTGTTTTTCATGATTTTTTTCCATCACTCTCATTTCTCTTCCCAATTTTTCCTTTACTTCTCATATTTGCCTTCCCAAATCCTTTTTGAGCTCTTCCACGGCCTGAGACCAGTTCATGTTTTTCTTGGAGGCTTTTGTTGTAGGCTCTTTGACTTTCTTGACTTCTTCTGGCTGTGTGTTTTGATCTTCTTTTTCACTGAAAAAAGATTCAAGAGTCTGAGTCTTTCACTGCTTGCTCATGTTCCCATCCAACTACTTGACCTTTGAGATTTTTGTCAGGGTATGGCTACCTTCAGAATGAAAAGTGCTTTGTCCCAAGTTTCGGGGCATTGTGTTGCTGTTTTCAGAGCTACTTGTGCACGGCAAGCTCTGCCACAGCAGTGCTCCTCCTTCCCCAAGAACTGCCAACACAGACTGTGGACCCAGATCCAAGTAGAGCAAAGTAAGAGAACCCTGCACTCATGCTCTGATCTGCAGCTTGTTTCCTCCCACCTGGGTCTGGGGCCAGAAGCAACCACAGCTGTAGCTCTGGAAGCAAGTGCAGGAGCTTCCTGCCGCACAGCACTGTACCACCTCCACAGCTCCCAGGGCTGGGGCCTACCACACACTCCTCTCACCCCAGTCCAGCAGCTTTCCCACTAAACTGCTAAATTGTCTTTGGTGTTTGTGGGTTGAGAAGTCTTGCAGCTGCCACACCTCAGTGATTCAGGGTCCTATTGCTTGCTCTGTCCCATCTCCTCAGTGCCTGGTCTGTCCTGGTGTGGCCCAGGCTGGGCTGCGCTCTGCTCCCAGCACAGTACGATAGACACTTCCCAGTGACCATCCAGGCTGTCTTGGGCTGGAGACCTTCTTTCCTCTATTATTTAGAGGGTTCTGTAGCTCTAGAATTTGTTTAGAGCCATTTTTTGCAGGTGTTTGGAGGGATTTGGAGGAGAGCTTAAGTGAGTCCCTGTTTTCCTGCCACCATCTTGGCTCTACCCCACCCCCCACTTGGCATTTAAACCTCTTCACAATGTGGCCTCTTCCTGCCTTCCCCAGTCTTATACTTTACTGCCATCCATATTTATTATGACCCATTGACATTGTTCTTGCTGTTCTTTCCGCATCCATCTCCTAGTTGCTGTGCCTGTTCACTGACCAAATATTTCTTCTCTGCCTCCTAGGTTCTGTGGTTTCCTTCAAAACACTGCTTAAATCCCACCTTCTGTAGGAGGTATTTTTCTAGTCCTCCAATCTTCAATGCTCCTGACTTCACTCTTAGATTACCTTCCATCTATTCTGCATATATATATGTATGTATATATATATGTATGTATCTTGTATGTAAGTGGTTATTTCTATTTCATCTCCACCATTAGAATATCAGCTTTTTGAGGGAAGACATCATGTGTTTGCCTTCTTTGCACTTACTGCTGTGCCTGACGTGTACTATGCTATTAATGAATGCCTGTTTACTGATGTAGACATCTTAAATTCAACAGGTCAAAAACTGAACTCATTATCCCCCACCTCCAATCATCCACTATTCTTAACTTCTTTAAATACTGTTGAGGTTACTGCCATCATCCAGTCACCCAGTCCCACAATCTAAGTTGTCGTCATCTTCTTCTTCTTCTTCTTCTTCTTCTTCTTCTTCTTCTTCTTCTTCTTCTCCTCCTCCTCCTCCTCCTCTATCTCCTCCTCCTCCTCCTCCTCCTCCTCCTTCTCCTCCTCCTCCCCATTTTATCCATTGTACATGTTGTTTGTAAGTAGTTATATCCCCTATTAAAATGTGAGCTCTTTAGGAACGGGGACCATCTTTTGCTTTTCTTTGTAACTCAGGCACTAAGCACAGTGCTTAGCATGTAGTAGGTACATAATAAATGCTAATTGAGTGACTGAGTGAATACTTTAAAAATTTCATCAAATCCAGGAATTAGATCTGCAAGGGACCATGTAGTCCAATCCCTTCATTTTACTTATGAGGAAATGGAGGCCTAGAGAGGTTGTGACTTGCCCAAGGTCACACAGATAGTAAGGGAAAGATCTAGAATTTGTACCCAGGTTCTCTGATTCTGTAATCAGTGTTCTTTCCACTGTACTCCAAATGTCCAGTTCATTTGGAGTTAGCTCTTGTCAGAGGAGTTTTGATTTTTGGAAGCATTAGGAATTCCCAGAGCATCAGGCATACCCATATACAAATATATATTTAAAAATATTCAAAGCCAATTATGAATCTTGCATTATTTAGATTTGAATTATTCCCACTGTGCCTCCTCTATATTAGGCATGCACAGTCTATTGTTTGTTCTAAAACATTAACTATGCATTAACATTCAAATGAAACAAACATTTCTTAAGTTACTGCTGTACTAGTGGTACATTCCACACACATAAGCACTCATATTTTGCTCTCCTCTTTTCTCCTTCTCACCTCCATCCTACCAACCATGGACACTTGCAAGACAGCTATTTGTCTAGTTGGAGAAACTATTCAGAAGAGAGAGTCAAGAGAGATTTAGAGTTGGGGGTAGAAGAGAGACACAATTGGGAACAGGAAGCATTTTCAACACAAGTCACCCTTGCAGGGAGCTTAATGTGTATTTCAGAAAGAACTAGCTTTGTCCATTGAAAGTCAAAATATGGAGAGGAGCAGAGGTAGGAAATCCAGGTAAGTGACCCACCAGCAGAGATGCTGCATTAGGGAGGAGCAATGTGAGGACATCATAAAAAGAGAATAAACATTGGCGTCCTGCATAAATTAGCTTTGCCAAATTTGTTGTGTGCATGTTTCACTATCTATGTAGGATGAACTCTTATATCATATATCTATATATATATGTGTGTGTGTGTGTGTGTATGTATATCTATATCTATATATATAATTGACATTATATACTGACATTAGGATAGCATACCCCCAGTTCAATAGGGTTTTTATAGTTATTTTTCTTCCTATGTTATGTTAGTAAATGCTTTGTTTTGAGCTAATGGTGACAACTGACTGACCCATTAAAGGCAAGTATTTCAGTAGGGGTGTGTGAGCTATAGGTTTAGGAGTGTAACCTGGACGTATCTCAGCATGCCCAGTTCAGTTAACTAGGAAGCACCCTTGAGGAGTCTTTGGAGCCTGTCTAGATTGCCTCACATAAAGATCTTTTCATCGCCCAATGTGAGGGTAGGGGTGGCCTCCTGTAAGTGGCTGACTGCATTTATAAAACAGATAAGACTGGGCTGAAATTCTCTTTTCCTGGTGTTCCCCTTCTGGACACTCATATTTGAGTGAGGGTAAAGATCTCAGTTCATTCATAGTATGGGCACTATGAAGTGAGCTTTCAGGAAGAAAAGGATTTTCCTTCTTTTTTCCCCTTTCTTTTATTCTACCTCTGAGAGGGGGGGTGTTTCTTTCTGTGCTATGTTGTTTGTCCTCTTCAGTTTAAGGTGCTGATCCTAGGAGATCCTAGGTGTGCTAGGAGACTCCGGAGTTTGAACCATGTTGACTTTGGAGTGACGTTCAGCCACCAAGCTTGGAATAGAAGCTCTGGGAAGCTAGGGTGCCTGAGACTCAAGCTCCAGAGGGTTTGGGACTTGGAACTAGGACTATGCTTTATAGGAAGTGAGCTAAGCTATGAATCTAAATCCTCTTCCCTTCTCTGGAGACTTGAGGTGGTACAAGTTGGGGGTGAGGAGGGGGCAGAGAAGGAAGGAAGATTAGGCCTCTCACTTATTGGAGAAATAAGTTTCTATATCGGTGATTGAACATTTTGAAGTAAATATTTCTATGCAATAACTAATTTCACGGTTAGTGGATAATGGAACTTATGTGTAAGGGACCACTCTTATAATCAAGAGAATTACATTGATAAAGGCTGGAACTATTTGCAGAGAGATAGATACCATGAAGTCCCCTAACAGGTACTCGAGAATCTACTTGACCACAGGAAGTGGGGCCCAGGACAGCCTTTGTTACAGGCCCATGGACCCATTGAATACCCTTGAACCTGAGAATTTCTCTGTGTTCAAGAAAGTACCTTTGAACACTTGATTCCAGTGACTCAACCTTCAAACTTGGGAATTCTAAATTGGGGAAGAAGCCCAAAGAGGGTTTTCCACTTATAACTTACCAGACTTTGAGTTTGATGGGCATAGCCAGGTGTGGGGAATCTAAGAACAAATCTGTTCTGTGAAGTTTGGATTCAGTCAAAGGGCCACACTTGAGGACCTAGAGGGCCACATGTGGCCTTGAGGCTGCAGGTTCCCCACCCCTGGCATAGCCTTTGGAAAACCACGGTTAATTGTGCATCATATTGAGATATTAGAAAAAGCTTTGGTAAAAAACCATATAGTGTAGTGGAAAAAAAAATAATGAAAGAAAATTAACTACGCTAGTGATTTCAATGAGTTTCTTTTTATATTTTCCATTAAAATTAAAAACCTGATGGAAAACTGTTCCTAGCACAAAATAATAAATGACATTAGTTATACATTATTATAAAGCAGCAGCATGCAGTTGAGTCTCTCTGACAACAGATTGAAGCTATCATCACAGGAATAGTATCTCTTATCCAAATAGAACAGAAGTCTTTTTTCTGGGTTGCCCTACAGGTGAATAAGTTATCACTTATTGTAACTGTGCCCTGTAAGTAATTTTACTATGTTAATGTAGTTAAAATGTGAGTTATCCAGGGGTTTGTTTTTTATAAAGAAGATGGTATGTTGACAGAATTGAGCTTTGAAAAGAGATTAATTGTACTGAGTGGTAAGTTTTGGGGAAGGGAAAGAAGTATGTGGATTACAGGAAACTTGAATCAAAAATAATGCCATAGAAAGTTAGAATGGTAGGGTGGGATGTCAAGACAATCTGATGGAATGTTAGAAGAAATGGTCAGTCAAACTGACTTGGTGACCATTATACCTAGTAAAGTTTTCACTTCCATAGGGACAAATGGACCTTTTGTTTCATAGCTGACTTCTGCACAACACATTTAAAGCACTTGGAGGCATGAGGGGAGAAAACAATGAAAGGAATGAACTAAAGAGAAAAAAAGGTTAAAACTTTGGACATGTCTTTGGGCATGAGGGCTTATCAACCACTCTAGGTAGCATTTAATAGAGCATTTTGAATCTGATTTTCTTGTTCATTTTCTTCTCTCCTTAATTTAATTTCCAAATCCATGGAAATGATTCTCACACTGCCTTGACTACCCTGGAGAGGAATTTTCTCCTCTTCTTAACAGAATAAAGATATTACTGGCCTCATCTGAGTCCATTTCTTTCTATATCATCCACCAATTTATCTCTGCCTTAAGGTGTGAGAACTAATCTTAATTCAGGAAATTCACAGCTTCCATCTTTTATCCTGCCCCTGGCTCTTGCTGTGTGCCTTGTGATTTGACTAACATGCATTTTTTAGCAGGTGAGTTCTTGTTTCTTCCTTTCCATTGAATAAGTACTGCCATCATTAAGTTCATATTTATGTGCATAAATGGTTACTGGTACAGGGCATGTGGACAATAATGTAGGAGTTGTCTGTGTTAGTCGCCATTCTGAATTTTACATGTAGCTGTGTATAAAAGGCATTATTAAAGTGGTTTAAATCATTGACTCAACTTCAAATACCTAGAGTCAAACTAGAGAATGTTGCTAAACTGACTCTTACAATTGAATTCAAGAGACTGTAATGTTTCTCGTCAGCACAACATTACATCACTTCTAAAAAAAATAGCACTTTCTTAATGGGGGATAGAGGTGGTTCTTGCCTCTGGATGGAACAGGAATATATAGGGACTCTGGAAGGGTTGCTGCCCAACTCTTTATTGTGAGCACCTCTTTGGCTGGCTGATTTACAGAGCCACTCTCTCAATGACTGTCTTGGGGGTGATAAAAGCTTTTAAAGAAGGGAATTATGGAGACTGAATGGCCTAGCCTTTTCCCCAAGCATTCTCCTGTACAAGGAGAGGCAATCTATGTTTCTTTCTTGGAATGACAGCCCCAAATAGCATAGTCTTGGGTAATAGAGCAGAAAGCTCACCCAACAGTGTTTGGCAGGGTTTGGGAGAATCTTCACAGCAAGGGGCTCAGAGAGTACCCTGATTATCAATGGATATTTATTGAGCATCTCTTATATTCAAGGAACCTACTGTGCTCAGTGACTTAAGTGCTATACAACCCAATCCTTTCCCTCCAGGAGATTAAATTCTAATTAGGGAGATAAGACATAACATATCTGCCATGCATTTGCTAAATTCTTTCTGTGTGTCAGGCCTCATGTTGAGAAAAATACACATGAAAAAAATAACTACAGTTAGGGATTATATATGAGAAGTTCCAAAGGAGTGGTACAGATGAAAATGTGCATAAGAGTTCATTGAGAGAAAGCTCATTTCCAGCTATAGCAATCTGGGAAAACTTCACAGTTGAAATAGAATTTGTCCTGAGTCTTGAAGAATGAGGTAGAATCAAGAATTTGCTGGAGCTAGTCATACCAGCTCTCAAGAGCTGATTGTCAAGTTGTCAGTTTGAGCAATTCCACCTCGAAAACTGTTAAATGCTAAAAATCAAGGTTTGTTTTGTTATTTTGGTGATCGTCTCAACTTAAGAAAGTGATGAAGGAATATTAATAGTTCAGATTAAACTTAAAAGTATGTTGTATGTACATGTTTATTTTTATAGAGATGGTTGTTAAATATTCACAAACACACCCCTGGAACAGGATGTAGAACTATGGTAGTTGGAGAGAGGAAGGAAGGACTTTCCAAATGAAAAGAGAAGGCATCTATAAATGTGCCAAGTATACTTTATTAAATTCAGCTTTCTGTAGGCTATCTACATGCTTTTTCACTGGTTCTCTCTCATGCTTAGAAGGCTCTACTTTATCATTTATGCTTCTTAGAATCACCAGCTTCCTTCAAGGAAGACATAAACCTAGGATGGATCTCTCATCTGCCATAAGACAGATGGGAGAAGCTGTATCCCCAAAGACATCAAAAGGCTACAATGTTGGACCAAATTCAATGAGATGGAATTTAATAGCAAAAAATGTAAAGTCTTAACCCTTGGGTTCAAAAAATCCATTTCACAAATCCAAGATGAGGATGTGTGGCTATTTATCTGAACATGACCCAGGGGCTTTGTGGAGTGAAGGTCACTATAGATCAATAACATGCCATAGGACCCCAACAAAGCTAATGCATTCTTGTGCTATATTAAGATGCATGGAAGGCAGGACTGGGAAGGCAATAGCTTTTCCTGCACTCTATCATGGTCAGAGCACATCTGGAAAATGATGCTTTGTTCTGTGTGGGGCATATTAGGAAGCATATTGCTGAGCTAAAGAAGATGACTAGAAATGGGAAAAGTCTTGAGAGCACCCCATATGAGAGCTGATTGAATCAACTAGGAATGTTTAGCCTGCATAAGGGAAGACTTAGGTCTATTTTTAACTATTGACATTTTGCTAGTGTTTATATGGCAGTGAAGGAAGGAATCCCATCATTTCCAAAGACCTAAGGGTGATTATCACAAAGGGAAATGAAATGGTGTATGGTGGGTCTAAGCAGACTGCACCATATAATGGAGGATCCCAACAGTGCAGTTTTAATCTTAATAGCTACTAAATTTTCTATCAAATTTAATAGCTAATAAAGTTTAAACCACACCAAGACTTTTGAGACACCCTGTGTAACCAATGAGGAAATGTAAAGATGAACAGGAGTCAAGATTATCAATAGAATGGCAGAAACTAGGCATAGATCAACATCTCACACTGTATACCAAAATAAGGTCAAAATGGGTACATGATTTAGACATAAAGGGTGATACTATAAGCAAATTAGGACAGCAAGGAATAATTTACCTGTCAGATCTATGGAAAAGGGAAGACTTTGTGACCAAACAAGAAAAAGAGAATATTATGAAATGCAAAATAGATGATTTTGATTACACCAAATTAAAAAGGTTTTGCACAAACAAAACCAGTGCAATCAAGATTAGAAGGAGAGCACAAAGCTGGGAAACAATTTGTAAAACCAGTGTTTGTGATAAAGTCTTCATTTATCAACTATATAGAGAATTGAATCAAATTTACAGGAATATAAGACATTGCTCTATTGATAAAGGGCCAAAGGATATGAACAAAAGGTTTTCAGATGAAGAAATTAAATCTATCTAGGGTCATATGAAAGGTCGTATGAAAAAATGGTCTAAATCAATATTAATTAGAGAAGTGCAATTTAAACAACTCTGAGATACCACCTCATACCTATCAGATTATCTAATATGACAGAAAAAGGACAATGATAAATGTCAGAGAAGACATGGGAAAATTGGGATACTAATGCATTGTTAGTGGAATTGTGAACTGATCCAACAATTCTGGAGAGCAATTTGGAACTACACACAAAGGGCTATAAAACTGTGCATACCCTCAAATCCAGCAATGCCACTACTAGTTCTGTATCCCAAAGATATCACAAGAAAGGAGAAAGGACCCACACGTACAAAAATATTTATAGCAGCTCTTTTTGTGGTGGAAAAGAATTAGATATTGAGGGGATGTCCATCAATTGGGGAATGGCTGAACAAATTATGATAGGAATGTAATAGAATACTATCATTCCATAAGAAATAATGAGCAGGTGGATTTCAGACAAACCTGGAAAGACTTATGTGGAATGATGCTGAGTGAAGTAAGCAGAACCAGGATAACACTGTACACAGTAATAGCAACATTGTGTGAGGATCAACTATGACTGACTTAGCTCTTCTCAGCAATCCAATCATCTAAGACAAGTCCAAAAGACTCATGATGGAAAATGCTATCCACATCCAGAGAAAGATCTATGGAGTCTGAATGCAGATCAGAGCATACTATTTTCATTCATTTTTTGTTTTTTTCTTTCTCATGACTTTTCCCTTTTGATACGATTCTTCTTTCACAACATGACTAATATGGAAATATATTTAACAGGATTATACATGTATAACCTTTATCAGATTGCTTCTTGTCTTGGGGAGGGGGAGGGAAAGGATGGAGAGGAGAAAAATTTGGAACTCAAAATCTTATAAAAGTGAATGTTGAAAACTATCTGTACATGTAATTGGAAAAAATAAAATACTATTAAGTGGGTAAAAAGGTTATCATTAGGGAATGTTTTGGAGAAAAGACAAGATAGGCAGTGTTCGTGTGGCAAGAACAAGAGATAACAGGTAGACAGCCTAGTGCTCCATGGATACACGTGATGCCAGAAGGAGACAAAAAGACCTTTGGCACATTTGGTGGATTTCTGGGAGTAAACTCTTTGGAGAACATGGGATAAAAGTCACACAGAATGAACATTTGTGAGTAGATTGTAACTTGAGTCAATTGCAGAAAACTCCCTCATGAATGAGAGCAGAGATCCACTTGAAGAATTGAGGGTAATATTTGTCTTCAAATTTTTAAAGGGATGTCATGTGGAAGATGTTTAAAAATGCAAATCAGTAAATGACATGTTAGAGTAATGCTGCCTGTGAATACTTAAAGGAGTTCAGAGGAAAAAGATCCCACAACAGATTGACATGCTCCAAGAATTCTAAAAAGTTAATGTGACACAGTGGATCAAATGCTCAATCTGGAGCCAGAAGAACATAGCTTCAAAATCCAGTTCTGATGCTAGCTAGGTGGATCTGTGTGAGTCACTTAACCTGTCTCTGAGCTTCAGTTCTGTCATCTATAAAATCAAGATAATAATACCTGGGGTACCCACTGAATATTCAAAGGAGATAATTAATATGTAAAACACTTTGAAAATTTTAAATGTAAAGTGAAGTAGCAATGCCAGTTGCTGTAGAGTTGTGAAAAATTAAGCTTGGCCTCGAAGTGTGGGTGGGAATCTGGTGGGCAGAGAGGAGGTGAAAACAGTACATTCCAAAGGAAAGGAACAATAGAATAACAGCAGCAGAAGTAACAATTATAACATTGGCTAAAATTTACATAGCATTTTGAGGTTTTCAAAGCATAGGTTCAGTGGATAGAGCACTGAACCTCGAGTTGGGAAGACCTGAGTTTGAATTCAGACTCAGGCACTTATTAGGTGTATGACCCCAGGCAAGTCACTTTACCTGTCTGCTTCAATTTCCTGGTCTGTAAAATGTGAAGACTGATACTACCTATATCACACAGTTGTTGTGAAGTGAAAAAATGAGATAATATTTATAAAGGGCTTTGCAAACCTTGAACCATGGTATGAAGGCTAATTCTTATTTTTATTATGTTTTCATCTGACCCTTATACGAGAAAAG
Source organism: Phalanger gymnotis (assembly GCA_028646595.1). Taxonomy (NCBI): domain Eukaryota; kingdom Metazoa; phylum Chordata; class Mammalia; order Diprotodontia; family Phalangeridae; genus Phalanger; species Phalanger gymnotis. The sequence continues at coordinate 344,268,232 of CM053624.1, forward strand.
ATTTGGCAGCAGAAATCCTCAAAATATGTTTAGGAGTGTTTCGTCAGTTACATTTTTATTTTAACTAGATAATATTTTGATGCATAATTTAAAATGACAATTGAAAAATAAAACAAGCACTAGACAAAGAAAGTGATTCTCTTTTCTGTGTTGTGACAGATCCTAAACCAAAGTGCCTTCCTATGTCCATGCACTGCAGCTCCCAAACTACCCCATCCACCCTTCCCCTGGCCACTTTGCCTTTTCTCCTATGCCCTGCCATGTCTCTACTTCCTTCACTTCCAGCTTAGGATAGGGGAAAATAAATGGTGACTGATAAATGGCCTCTTTCCACTTTCCTCAGTTCTGAATGGCTATAATTATAAAAAATATAAGATTGATGTTGGCTGGGGATGCTGAGCGGCCAAATCAATTCTAAGAGCCTGATCTTTGATCCTTTAGGTTTGTGGAAATCTGCTTTTTTCAGAGAGAGAATTGGAAGAAAAAGGGGATGATGGCTTCTGCCCATAGTGGTCTGATCAGAGGACCCTAAGAGATGGCAGAGAGTGGTGTGCATTGATTTCTGGAAAACTTCAGTCCTTGCTGAAAAGGTGGCACTGGGAAACATATTGGATTTGGAACCAGAGGAGCCAATTTCAAATTCTGACTTGGCCACTTAATTGCCTTTGAGATACTGGACAAGTCACAACCTCTCTGGACCTCAGGGTTTTTTTTAAATCTATATAAGGAGGGGATTTGGTATCTAAATGAAATGGTTCCTTCTAGCTCTAAATCGATTATCCTGTGACTTGAATGAAAGCACTCATGTTTCCCTGCTCAGGCAGGTTTCTGGCCTTTGTAAAAGCCTTTGTTTTCTGTGACTTATATTACACAGAGTAGGCTTAGTGTCAGCTCATATGTGTGTAAGAATCAAAAATTATTTCCCATGGGAGGAAGCACAGGACCATGGAAAGAAAGATGGATTCAGAGACAGATCCTGGGTTCAAATTCTGTCTCTTTTATTTATTACCTGCATGCACAAATTGCTCAACCTCTCCAGGCCTCAGTTATCTCACTTGTAAAATTAGGCTTGAAAGAGACACCCTTCTAAAGTTCCTTCTTGCTCTACATCTGATTCTTTGATCTCATGATACTGTTCTATGTGTCACCACACTATCAGTGATGGAGGGTGTATATATACAGAGAATACATGTATTCAGAGAACATCCCTAGAACACATATGACTAAATACACATAGAAGGCATACATGTAGCGACACATGTAGCCAGGATGCATGTGATTAGGTTAATCCTTCTCTTCAATACTGCAAAACCACTAATATTCTCTGGGGATGTCACGGGTCTGCTTTCTGCAGCTTTCTTTTGGGTGTTGTATCTCTTCTCTCCATTGTATTATCCTTGCTTGGAATCATTGCTATTCTTTTAGTCACTGAGCTGCTCTCTGTTGGGGTTGACTTGCGCTATTTGCTCTTTTCTACTGCGGTGCAATAGTTAGTAAGGTTCTCCGTAGTAAGTGTGGACTGGATTATGTCCAGTCAGCAAACAGTCATCAAAAATCCAGCATTCATGGGAGCAACTAGGGGTTTTTATCTTGGAAGAGAGAAGACAGGGAGCGGAGGGTGGGACATGATAGCTTTCTTCAAGCATTGGAAGATCTGTCATGTGAAAGAGGAATAGACTTATTCTACTTGGCTCAAGAAAATAGGGCTATAAATGATGCTAAGCATTAGAGGGAGGCAGGTTCTGCTTGATATCAGGAAAACTTCCCAACAGTGATAAATATCTGAAAGTGGAGTAGGCAGCTATAGGAGGTAATATTCACCATCCTATCATAGGTCTTCAAAGAAAGGCTGGACAATCACTTATCAGGTTCATCATAGGATTTTTTTTAGAAGTAGATATAGAGTTAAATGGTCATTAAGGTCTTTTTCAATTCCAAATCAATCTAAAATTGTGATTATTAACTGTAATATTTTAACTGATTTTTCCCCCTGGAACAGATTTAAAGATCTTGGACTCAGCCAACTGTTTGACTTAAGGTTAGAAAAATTCCTCCTTTAACACTTGTCAAATTCCTCATTGTCAGACTATATCCCCCTAAACCATTTTGTGGATCCCACCTAACAAAACTATATGGGATGATGAAGTTTTTTGGAATGGTCTCTGATCGACATGTAATTTGACCTAGGGGCAAGATCAGAGGGAAATAGCAGCTTGAGTGACCACCAAGTATGTTGTGTAAAAAAAAAAAAGCTAATCATTATTTGTTATTCTAGATAGTACAAAAGTACCAGTATCTCTATACTGCTATATTTTAGGGAAAGTGCTAAGAAGTCCTTTTAAGAAAGGGGGCTGGGGGCAGCTAGATGGTGCAGTGGCCAGAGCAAAAGCCTTGGAGTCAGGAGGACCTGGGTTCAAATCCAGCCTCAGACACTTGACACTTACTAGCTGTGTGACCCTGGGCAAGTCACTTAACCCCAATTGGCTCACCAAAAAACAAAAGAAAGGGTGCTGAATAATGTGCTGAGGACCTTTTGGTTCCTCTATACATGTGCTCCCAGGACATTTGATATCCTTAATTTCATTGTATTATCAGCTATTTTTAATATCTTCACCAACCCATTTCTAATGGTATACCTAAATTTCACCTGCTTCTGACCAAGGGTAAATTTCAATGAGTGAACCCTGGGGGTGAAAGATTTGCTTCCCCATATACATTCAAATGTAATCCATGCTCTATAGCTAGGTTGGCCAAGTATGTAGTTTGCACATGGTAGTTTTCCATGGAAAGGGTTATATTTGTCATCTTGAGCAGAGGTACACTCCATCTGGCAAAAATAAAAAATCCCAAGCAAATCAAAGGATGAACCTACCCCTATATTCCTGACACACCAACTCTGTTCCTTGTGGGTACAGTAATTTAAGGCAGAGTGGGAGAAATGAGAAAGAATGAACAGGGAAAAAGACGTAAGACTGGCATTAGAAAGCCCATGCAGGTATGTGGTTGGACCTTAAAACATTTTACTGCTGCATAAAGTAATGTGTCAAAAAGGAGATTGCGCTAAATTTCTCCCAAATTAAGTTTTCCTTTTTGCTTCTGTTTTCTGAAGAATAATAAAAAAAAATAGCTGAGTAAGATGTTTATTCTGTGAATGCTTAAAATAAAATTTCAGCAAGACAAAAAAACCCCAAAGCCCAGAATAGATTTAAATTTAACATTGGGAATGTCTAACAATACGTGCAATGTGTAATTAAACTCTAATTTATCTGCCCTAGCATTCATTAATGGCATCTAAACCAAAGGAACATTGGAGTTCTTTCAGAAGCAATCAATAACCCATTCTGGCAGGGACACAAGTCCTGGACCTAATTACCAGTCACAAAATCATCATGGTTGATTGAAGAAGGGGCTTGGATTAGAAAGGGGTGGGGAGTGCCACATGGGGCTATGGGCCCTTGGATGCCACTGAATTCCAAACTTGTACCTGGTTTTTCTGACCTGTGGGAATAGTTGTATTGAGGGGAAATTCTAATTAAACCTTTTGTTTCTCTTTCTTTTGTCTTAAATTATGGTATTCTCAGGGAAAGTCTTTTCATTTTCCTGGAAGAACAGATAGTTTAATTCACCACGTTTTACAAGATTGACACAGCACATTTCTCTCTTTCAACAATCTTATTAATTGTATTCACTATCCTTCATTTTCATTTGTTTGCTTAGCTTTCAGAGAAATTCATTAAAAAATCTTCAGTCATATTCTGAGTATGATCCAGTCATCCAACACGAGTTCTTGAGTCCGCAGTGTGCCTGGCTCTCTTCTGGATGCTGAGTTTGAGAAAGAAATGTTAGGCATTGTTGGTGTAGCGGATGGAAACCTGGGCCTAGAGTCAGGAAAACCTGAATTCGAATCTAACCTCCGACTCTTGTTAGCTTTGCGATCCTGAGCAAGTCGTTTAATTACTGCTGGCCTCAGTTTCCTCATCTGCAAAATGTGGATAATAATAGTAGTTATATCCCAGGGTTGCTGAGAAGATAAAATGGGACAATACTTTTAAAGTGCTTTGCAAACTTTAAAGTCCTGTGTAAATGCCAGCTTTTTATCATTTTGTTGTTGTTGTCCAGTTGTTTCAGTCATGTATAATAAGTCTTAGTGATACCATTTTGGGTTTTCTTGGCAAAGATACTGAGGCAGTTTGCCATTTCCTTCTCCAGCTCATTTTATAGATGAGAAAACTGAGGCAATCAAGGTTAAGTGACTTGACCAGGGTCACACAGTTAATAAGTGTCTGAGGCCAGACTTGAACATAAGTCTTCTTGAGTCCAGGCCTAGTGCTCTATCCACTGTGCTGTCTAGCCGTCCACTAGCTATTATTACTAATTATTGTGGTTTTATTGCTTATTAATTATTGTAGTATTATTATAAGTGGTTATAGCTTTCCCTTATGCATATGGTAGCCACCACCAAGAGTCTTCACAGTAGTATGGCATAGTGAAAAGGGCATAGCAATGACAATGAAGAAACTTGGGTTCTAATCCTCACTTTGCTGCCTACCAGCCACATAGTTCTTGACAAGCCACTCAATGTCTCTGAGACTCAGTTTTCATCGCTATAACATGAGGTGGCCGAACTGGATGATCTCAAAGACTGGAACAAATACATTTTAAGGTCTGCTGGTGTGCTGTGACAATTGTCCAAGCATTTGGGGGGTGGGACGGTGACTAAAGGGAAGGAAGAAAGGACACAAGCATTCACTAATCACCTGTGTGCTGGGCCCTGTGCTAAGCACTTTACAAATATCATTGCATTACCTAGCTGCCCCAATGGTAAGGGGACTTATGAGGTGATGCTGTCAGTAGCAGGCAGGAAACTTATTTCCTAGACGGGGGGGGGTGAAGAACCTTCAGCCTCGAGGCCACACATGGCCTTCTAGGTTCTCAAGTGTGGCCCTTTGACTGAATTTGTTCTGTGAAGTTTAGATTCAGTCAAAGGGATGCACTTGAGGACCTAGAGGGCCACATGTGACCTCAAGGCCACATGTTCCCCACCCCTGTCCTAGATAATGACAAGCAAGAGATCATTATCATTTATATCATTTATAAATATCATTATTCTATCTATCTATCTATCTATCTATCTATCTATCTATCTATCTATCTATCTATCTATCTATCTAGCCATCTAGCCATCTAGCCTAGTGTATTAAGGTTTGCAAAGACCTTCCCTCTCCATAACTCTCTGAGGTAGATTGTTTAAGTATTGTTAACATAACAACGGCTTATGGCTTCTTCAGTTCCTGTGCTGGTGGTAAAGGAAAGAATTCAGGATGGTCACCCTCTGGACCCCCAGGTCCTATGATCTGCCTTACCACTGAAGCCTCCAAACCTCTGGGCCTTGTCATTTCCCTTGACTCTGAACCATTCAGATTCATTGGCCTTGTTGTATGCCTTGCCATTGTACCCTAAGGACCACTGGGCCTTCCCATCTGCTTTGTACCTTCTTTTATGTGTTGTTTCTTCACAGTAGAATGTAGGCTTTTTGAGGGCAAGAAGAATCTTTAATATTTATATCGCTAACACTTTTTACATTTCTTGGCACCTAGTAAGCAGTTAGAAAGGACTTTGCCATTCATTCATTTTAGAATGGAAGCTCTATTTGTTGTATCTGTATCCCCAGACCTTTCATAGCACCTATCACATGGTAAATGCTTAATAAATGCTTGTTGATTGATTAATTCATTCTCATTTTACAACTGAAGAAACTGAGGCTCATAGAGGTTAAATAACATGTACTCATACATATAGCTTAGGTCAAAACAGGTGCTCAAACTTGGCTATATTTACTCCAAACCCAAGATTTTTTCCATAATACTATACGGATGATGATGATGATGAGGATGATGATGATGATGATGATGATGATGATGCTAACTTACATTTAAAGAGCATCTGTGTAGTTCTTTAAGGTTTACAAAATTTTCTCTATAGAATCTCCTTAAGGGATCCAAGTGCTTGCTTCCCCCACCCCTCCTCCTCCAGCATAACCTCCCAGTCTATTGCGCAATCTCACCTTCCATTTAGCAGTGTTATATCAGGAAGCACAGATCAGCATATGGAAGGTTAGGTGGCAAATGAGCTTTTAGGTTAAGGTGAGAGTGAGGAAGCAGCCGGCTTAAATTTTACATATCAGTTTCTCAATTGTGTCTCTTTTGAGGCAATTCGAGTATCTAGCTGTCAATGCTTTTGCTTACAGAATAAGCATCTTAACCCCAAACTGTGACTTTAACTTCTGAATTAGAAAAACCAGCATCAATGGTCTGGCCACTGGTATACCCTGATTGCTTTGTTTCACCCATGATAATGGTTCTTTATTTCGATTCTTCAAACAAAGCACACCAGAACCTCAGCGACTCTGAAAGTCATGATCCAGATGCCTCTGGATTTTTGTACTGGCTTCTAGTCTCACTCTGCATTCATTTTCTATTTTCTAAGCATTAATGCTAAACCTTAAGATGATGTTAAGTTCTCTGGTCCTGTGGGCTTTAATTAGAAGTTCATCAGCCATTTGGGACTTCTTCCATAGAATCTATTCTCCTAGGACTTAATTCCTGTGAAATAAACATGATTAATGCTTGCCTTGCTCTTAAGGATCTCACATGGCTAAAAACATGATAGTTGCCCTCCATTGACCATTATACACTTTTTCTTTCCAAAGTCAATCTCTTATCTGTCTTATCTTCTAGGTTGTCCCAGAGCTCTCTTTGCAATGGATTTTCCATTTTTCCTTGCTTTTGAAAAACCTTGTCTGTTCTGTTTATTTGTTTTTTTTTTCTCCTCTACAATCCACACAGAGTTTGGGGCTAGATTTATGACATGTTCTCCAGGGGAAACAAAAATATCAGGCATTTATTCATTCATTAAACCACCGTTTATTAAGCACTTGCTATTTATAAAATTCTGTATAAGCAGAGCTGGGGTGGGGATACAGAGATAATTAAGATATGGTCCTATCCTGAAACTAACAATATAGCAGGGGGACAAAAGTGATATATACAAACATGTGATAACTATGAAAAATGTAATAACCATGTCAATATGTCAACATCGAAGATCTGTGATTTTCCCAGTAGACTGCCCACATAAGGCTTAATCCCTCAATACCCTATGAGATAAGTCTGAGAGACTTCTTTGATACTAAATGACATGCTTGCAGTCATACAGCACCAGAGATAGGATGACTCCGAGTCTATCACACTAGCTATGATTTCAATTTGGCCATAATAACCATAGTACTACATGAATAAAATAAAATCATGAGAGGTACAGAGTAATAGAGGAGATCATTTCTGACTAGAGAAATCAAGGCTTGTTAGAGCTGGCATTTAAAATGGACCTTTAAGGACAAATGTGATTTTTAAAATGTGGATTTGGAGAAGACTTAAGCAAAACAAAGGCATAGAGATGGGAAATTGCTGGACACATACAAGGTAAAGTGAATGGTCCAATTTTGCTAGAGTACAGGGAAGTCTAGAGGAGAGGAGTGTGGGATAAAGCTAAAAAGGTAGAAAGATTGATTAAGCCCCCTTCCTTTGGTTACATTACAATGTACATAAGACATTTTATTTGGTCTAGTCCAGAATTTTTCCCCATGTTCCTATATGGCAATGCCTATATAATGTGAGGCAATGAAATAGAACTTTTGCATGTGAGGGAATTTTATAGGAAAAGGTGAAACAGGATCATAGAAGGGGTGAACAGAGGAGAGATAACTACCTAATTGATTGGTTACATTCTACTTTCTGAAAAGACAAAGGAGCATGCTGAGCAGAATAATACGCCCTTCATTTCATGCTATAGATGAGAAGCTCCATGTGAGTGCGATTTCCAGATAATTGAAGCTTATCTGTCCATTTAAGGGCCTTGGCTTTGTTTATTACCACCATTTTGGATGCAATCCTTTTCTTGTACCACATACTTCCTTGCCTTTTCATGTAGTGTATATCGATCTTAATTTAATTCTTGTAGTGATGCTAACGTCATTATCAAGATCTCTCAGTACTATAATGTGCTATTTTTCAAGGACACTCAAAGCCTCCCTCTTGGGCTACTGAGCAATGCAGGGTAATTTACCCCTTATGTTGAATTGTCCCAAACCATTATGCTTTTTGAGTTGTTATTTCATTTAAAAAATCCTTTTCAGCCTCCTCATTTACGGGAAGCTTAGACATTACTACATGCAGCTGTTGCCACTGAGTAGGGGCCTATTCTAACAGGTTTTCTTCCCCCTTATCTTCCTTGTTCTTTACTTTCTATTGTGATGATTTTAAACTGCTGTGGACTGAAGAAAGAAAATGCCAAGGCTACTAGAACTGTTTCTAAAATAAAAGCAAATAGACTGTGAGCGAGGTCATAGAATGAGTAAAATATATGAGCTCTGATGCATGGATTTCATGACATTCATCTTAGTTACTCAAAGGCTCTTTTGCATTGCTTCTTGATTTTCATTGGTATCTTAAATAATTGAAATTTATACATAAGTGACTTTGGGATGTGAGGTGTTACAGTGTTATTAACAAAAACATAAAGACATTCTCGTACAACAACAAAAGCCAACATAAATTTAGATTTACTGGTGATGACCAGCATTGCTTTATCAACAGTATTATTTGTGAGAGTACAATTGGTATGATTCTCTAGTGTGTGTTGACTTTTAATTACCATGGAATATTTTCCTTGTTTAGTACAAAGTTGGAAAGCCTTAAGTGCATCAGAAATCTCTCCGTGTTTGCTGGTGCATGGTTCTGCAGACACCACCCCTGGAGACATGGTAATTTTGCAACTTTATATTCAACACAATTCTAATTATAAAGTGTTGTCTTTGAGAAGCGATAGCCAGACTGTTGGCACACTGTGCCTCTTGTTATATCGGTAAGGATGACAGCATAATGACTGATGATAGGCGTTGGGTTCCCTCATTTCTCCTAATTAGAATTTTCTCAGCATTATCATGCTTTGTAACTAACCAGCTTACTCCTGACAGCGGCTAATGTGTTTGGGATGGTTCTTAACTTTTTATTTCATCGGGAGGAAGTAGTTCAATAAGCCGGTCAGTTATGTAGGCAATCTACCCTGGCTGGCACACTCCCTCCCACTGTCTTGCTTCCTGTGGGTCTGGCCCTGGTTCAGCCAGGATAGCAGTCCTGCTTTGAGGAAAGAGGCTGATGTTTTCTGTCCATGGGAGTAGATGAATAAGGCAGTATAGGGGCATCTAGGTGAGGAAGTAGTGGAGTAGCTAGGTGGCACAGTGGAGAGAGCACTGGTTCTGGAGTCAGGAGGACCTGGGTTCAAATCCAACCTCAGACACTTATTAGCTATGTGACCTTGAGCAAGTCACTTAACCCTGTTTGCCTCAGTTCCTCATCTGTAAAATGAGCTGGAGAAGGAAATAGCAAACCAGTCCAGCATCTTTGCCAAGAAAACTCCGAATGGGTCATGAAAAATTATACAGGACTGAGCAGCAGCAGCAGCAGTATGAATTTATGTTGTCTCCTCCATTAGATCCATGCTTCTAGAGGACTGGGAATTGTTCATTTGTCTTTCTATCCCCAGGGCTTAACACAGTGCTTGGCACTTAGTAGGCACTTAATAAGTATTAAGTGCCTGCTATTTGTGGGACTCTATGCTAAATGCTGGGAACACAAGGGTAAAGAATGAAAGAATTCTTACTCTGAAGACCTTATGTTCTAACACATAAACAGGGACAAAATAATGTAGGACAAACTGAATCTCAGTGTGTAGGAGACCTAGGACAGGAAAACCACCCTAGCAGGAGTAAGGTTTTTCAAGGGAGGCATTAAGAGATATGGAGAGTTGTCCTGGATCTGATTGCCATAGGGAAGCCTAAGGACAAAATACATCCTTTTGTGTGTTACAGGTGAGAATGTTGGGGGTTAGTCAGGGGGTAGGGAGGGCTCCTGGTTGTTGTCAGGAGAAGTGGTGGGTATTCCCAGCATTTAGCACAGTGTTTAGCACATAGTAGGTGATTAATAAATCCTTGTTGACTGACTACCTTAAGCTCATGGTTTCCTGGTTCTCTGCCTGGATTCATGATCTTCTCCAGTCCTTCAATCTTAAGCCCTCTTACAATCCAGGAAGCACAGAAAAGGATGATTTCTGGCATCTAATGGAAGAAAATGACACATACAAAAAAAAGCTGAAAAGAGAGGGCAAGTATGTAGGGGGTAGGGTGGCAGAGAAAGTCCGAAGAAATTCATCCTGGAAAAGAATGAGACATGGCAAGCTTGGGGGCCTTCCTTAAACAGAGGTTCCCAGAGGAGTCATCCAATCAAAGGGAGAGGCCTCAGAGCCAGAGGGTGGTTCTGAAGGGTGAATTTTCTAGCTGGACTGAGGCTTAGGGATGAAGAGCTGAGGTATGGTAGAGGAGGTCTGGAGTTCAGCCCAGAGAGGAATGAAGGATTTTATTGTCATCCTTCTGGCCAGGATGCAAACCTTTCTGCTGACAGTGATGAGTCACCTGGCTTAATGATACCTAATGAGGCACACAGTGTACCTCAGGTAAACCTTCATGGTCACTTGCTAGGTTTCCTGAAAAAGGTAGTTTTTAAGCCAAGAACCACTCAATTTGTGTTTACAGGATAGATGTAGGGCAATTACTCTTAGGAGTGAACTTGGTGTTGTCAGAAGAAAGTCGTATTTATAGTTAGGAGCTCCAGGTTCAAGCCTGGCTCCACTAACTTATTAGCTATGTGACTTTGAGAAAATGATTCAACTCCTCCTGGTCTAATTTTTCCCGTCTCTAAAATTAAATGTGAATAGTAGGACAAGATGATCTTGTGGATGAGACAGAGAATTGTTGTCTCAACAATTGTACAGTTGAATTGTAGACAAAATTGCACTGGTTGAATAACCAATCCCAAAGAATAGCCATTAAAGAGTGGATTTCAGATTCAATTCAAGTATTTAAGTGCCTACTTCCAGGTAAGAGAGAATATAACCTAATGAATAGAAAGCTGGCCTTGGAGTCAGGATGCCCAGGGTTCAATACTTGCTTCTCACATGTATATGCTATATGTCTCTGAACAAGTGACTTAGCTCTCACTGTCCTCCAGACAATTCTTTAAGGGTGTCAGTTACAGAGAAGTTGCTGATCTGTCCAGGTAGCAGAGGCCCCTCATTTGTAGGTCCCTCTGCCATTAGACCACAGGTCTAATGCCATCCACTGTTCTAGGTTATGAGGACCTGGACTAAAGGGAAAGAGTTATACAAGGGCAGAGAGTGGGTCACCACAAGGGACTTCCTAGTCCATCAAGTGCTTACATGCCATTTTATAAAGAAAGGAACCAAGGCCACAAGACATTGAATAATTTACCCAAGGACAGGTAAGTAATTATTAAGGGATATTTGAATCTGGTCTTCAGACTCTAAAGCCAGTGCTCTCCACTGTACCATACTGGGGAACATAATCAAGACATATAGAGGTATGGTTAGTAAGAGCTGGCAACCATTTAGATCTAAAGAGTGAGACACTTAATCAATGTTAGTTTCAATCAAGAGAAGTGACCAAGGTGATTGAGATAGCTGGAGGCCCAGATGGGTGCCCCCACCCCCACTTCAGTTCCCTTTCCCTTACATTTCTATGTCTTTTTAGCTTTCACTAGTCTTACCCACTAGCTTTTCCAGTTTGTTTTAGGCCTTTGCTTATTCACTTCATTTAGTTCTTACTTCACATGGCCTCCTCCTCACAAGTTGTTGGACGGGAGATGGTTTGCAAACCCTAAACCTCCACAAAAAATGTGAACTATTTTTTTAAAATCACTTTTTGTTATTCTTCACTGGAAAAACACCAATGGCTGTGCCTTCTCTCCTCCCATAAACCCTTTTGAAGTGGAAAACTGAAGCCTAGAAAGGCTAAATGATTTTTGCCTAAGGTAATACAGGCAGTAAATAGTAGAGGGAAGATTTGAACCCAGGCCTACAATTCCATATCCATTACCACTTTCACCATACAAACTTCCAATCAATTCAAATTAATCCATTTCATTGTTACTTGCAAAAGCAATTAGAAGAAAGTTTAAATAATTGCTTATGATGCGATTCTCTTTTCATTTTCTTGAAATCTGGCATGGGGTATTTAGATTAATTGGCCACCTGACTGGGCACATCCAAAACCTTTCCAGCTTACTGACAGGAATTTTTTTTGCCCATGTGGGTGTTTATCTACTCTCTGTCAGAGATAAGGGGCCTCTCATGATGGGCGAAAATATTCCTCAAACTGCCATCTTCCACCTCTGAATTCCTATCTGCTTTGGCTACTGGTGGGGAACATTTTTCCATAGCATTATAATTTGGATTGCATTTCCCAATGAAATAATGTTAAAAATGATGGTTAAGTTTGCAGGCTGATGTATAAATACCAATGTCATCCACAGGGTAGTTGAAATAGAGCCACATTTTGAGTTCTAAATAACTGCCCTGGAAATCAACTTTAGGAACACATACACTGCTTCTAAGTCGGGGGACTGCATCTGTGCTTTGTAGTCACTGCTCATCCTCCTCTTTCTGGCTTCCAAACACATGTTTTGTACTCACCAATTTGCTCAGTAGGAACTGTCTTCATGGAGTACATTGAGCTTTGTAATCCTCTCCTAGTTTGTAAAATTAGGAAATGCTCAGCATTATTTGAGTTTCTGAATTCTCTTTCATAAATCAGATGATCATGATCAGATCCAGGGATTATTGATCTGGGGGCAAATTGAGTAAGGAAGGAGAGAATGGGGAAGCAGAGGCTTAAGGGATTCAGTAACACAGAGGGTTCGTACATCTCTCAGCCAGTCTGCCCATGCCCATGAAAGGATTGGGGAGGGACAATAGAGGGGAAGATGGCATGTCCTGGAGAGGGGCACCACAGTGATAGGAATCTGGGAGTGACAATCTGGGGCTATGGTGCTGAGTGGTATCACATGCTAGCAGAGGGGCTATGGTCACTGTGGAAAGGAGAAGACAACGCACCCTCTCAGATGGCAGTACCTTAGAGTAAAGCCCTGGTAACCTTATTCTAGTAATAGCTTTGATTGTGGTATAATGTAAAAAACATCATATGGGTTGGTCAGGTAACTTGGGTTCTAAGAAGCCTCTAACAAGCCATGTGAATTTGGGCAAAGCCACCTTACCTTTCTCTTATCCAATATAAAGGATGTGCCCAAAGTCTTAATGTACTTTTAAACTTTAATAGCTTAATCTATTTAGATATTTAATATAATTCTAATATCTTTCATTCACATAGCAGCTTAAGGTTGGCAAAACACTTACAAATATCATCTTATTTGATCCTCACAACAACTCTGGGAAGTTGGTATTATTAAGAAACTCATTTTACATATGAAGAAACTGAGGCACACAGAATAAGTGACTGGTCCAGATTCACATAGCTAGTGAGTGTCTGAGGCTGCATTTGAACTCTGCTCTTCCTGACTCCAAGTACACTGCCCTGTTCACTGTACCACTTATAGCATATATGTGTGTATGCGTGTGTATGTATGTATATACATACATGTATCCAACATACATTTAATTCTAAATAATTAAAAAGCTTTAAAAAAGAGAAGTTTGGCTCTAGTTTGTAAAGGACTTTAAATGCCAAATAGGAGTATAAGCTTCACTGAAGGAAGCAAAGGATTATATAAGGTTGTAGTGAGAAGACAGTGGATGCATAGGCATGCTTTAATATTTTTATAGTTTCCTTTCAAGAAGAAAGGGCAGCGAGGTGGCCCAGTGGATAAAATACCTGGATTGGAGTCAGGAAAACTCATCTTCTTCAGTTCAAATCTGGCCTCAGACACCTACCAGCTGTGTGACCCTGGGCAAATCACTTAACCCTGTTTGCCTCAGTTTCCTCATCTGTAAAATGAACCAGAGAAGGAAATGGCAAATCACTCTAGTATCATTGTCAAGAAAATTTCCAATGGGGTCACGAAGAGTCAGACATGACTGAAACGACTAAATGACAACAATTCATAAAGAAACATAGCTATATTTTTATACCAAATTTATATACAAACTAACAGAAGTGCTTCACTTTTAGGAAATTTGAGAGGGATACATATATCAATACACATGACCATAGCAGGTTTTTTTTTCCCCATGTATTTCTATTTCTGCGAAGTTACTGTTAGAACAAAAGTACTTTTGAGCACACCACAGGCCCAGTGCTCTGCTGAGGGCTGGATGGCATGTTAAGGATGCACAAAATTCCAGGCTCCTTGTTGTGTAGAAGGTTACAATCTAGTGAGAGCAAATTAGTGCTCAACTCAGGAGCAAAGGCTAAACTAAGGCAGGGCTTCTGGAGTCTTGCTACAGGGCACAGAATTTAGAGAATACTTACAGCACTTGAAATCATTAATGTCATTGAAACAGCTGAGCTCAGCACTCAGTTAACAAGAATAATAAATTACAAGAAGTCGAAATCATCCCTTCTTCCCTTCCTCCTTAACCCCAGGGCTGTGAGGGCCCACTTGGTGTCATTTAACCAAGAAGTGCTTATATAACTGAGAAGCAATGTGTTATCATGACCAGAATGTTAGATTTAAAGTTAGGAAGATTCCAATCTTGCCTCTGATTACTTAATAGGTGTGTGATCATGGGCAAGTTGTTTCATATCTCTGGGCCTCAGTTTCCTCATGTATAAAATGGAGATAATTTGTTGTAGTGTAGTTGTTTCAGTCTCCATCACTGGGTTGCAGTGAAATTTAAATGAGATCATGTATGCAAAATGCTTTCACAGACTTTAAAAAAGCTGATGAATGTCCATCATTGTTACTAATAATAGTAACATTAGTAACTAATAGTTATTAATAGTAACTAATAGTTACAACATTAGTAACTAATTCCTAGATTTGGCTCTGCCTGAACTGTATAGTTCTTTACTGAAGTGTAATAGGAGTTTAAAAAGGGAAAAGAGAATTCATGGAAAACAGTGGCCTAGCCTTGAAGGATACATTGTATTTTAAATAAGAAGGAAAGAATAAGGAGGCCCTTTTGGAGTGGAGACAGAGTGGGGGGATTCAGACACATGTAGGAAGGAGTAAGGAATGTATTTGGAAGGGATTTTTTAATCTCCCCAAAATAAGGTTGACTAGGTAGAATGATGATTTATCATATGGAACCTTGAAAGCAAAGCAGAGGACTTTTATATGATTTCATATACCCTGAAACTCACCGCCTCCTCATCCTTGGGTGTCCATGTCCAGAAGACTAGATTAATAGTGATAGAGGGAGGCATTGAAGAAGAGACAGATAAGTTAAAAGATGAGATTTGACCTAAATCTATTTAGAATATTTCCCACCGCATGATGCTTAAATCCTAGGCTATTTCCCATCTATCTTTGATTCTCTTAGACTCTGTGCCATAAGATACGATGAAGAAAAGGTCATTTATAAAAGTAATAGGTGTGTTCTGAAACTGGGTACTGAGAATCTAAATAGGGGGTCAGAATTTCTCCTGATATATCCAATAAATTATAAACATGTGATGGACAAAATTATTGCATTTAATATTTCTATCTACCTACCAAGCATTGTGTTTTCTAGGCAACCTTTTGAAGATGTACAAATGGAGGAAGAGAACCTTAATTAATGAAAAGACTGAATTATAGAACATTTAAAAGGAAACACCATTTTTTTAAGTACAAAAATTTAGAACAGGCCAGCAAACTTTGCAAAGCATTCTTGGGAACTTTGCTTTAATAAACTGTATGTGGGGGTGGGGGTGGGGAGAGATCTGTGATTTAATTTAGTAGAGCTTCCAGTTGAGGAAATACCTCCATCAGTACAGGTCAGTGCAGTACCTTCTCTTCAACATATAGAGGCTGAGGTACTTAGATGGGCTTCCATGTCAGAGGCAGAAGTTGATCCCAGGTTTTCCTGGCTCCAGGGCCAGTCTTCTCTCTAATATACTGGCCAGCTTTGCAATAAAGGACAGTGATTTTTAATTAGCTTATAGAGAATCAAGTAGAAAATGATGAAGGATATTAGTGAGTGAAAGGAGCTAAGCTTTCAGCTTTCTTGTACTCCCCATTCAATTTGTTAATCAATCAATCCAACAAATGTTAATTAAGCTATTAGGTGTCTACCAAGGGTCTAGGTACTGAGTCTATGAAGACAAAAATAAAACGACCTCTACCCTTTAGGTACTCATATCCCATTTGGAGTGATCCTATGCTCACAGACAAATCTATTCAAAACAACTTCAACATAAATGCAAGTTATGTTGACAGACCACCTTAAAATTAGCTCCACCTGGGGTTTTAGTCCTAAAGACATTCCTGACAGTGGCTCATCAAAAATTCATGTCTTCATTTTCAGTAAAAAAAGATGTGCTTTAGGTCACAGAATCATTTTGAGAGCTGACAAAACCTTAAGAGCCATCTGGCACAACCCTGTCGTTTCATAGATAAGGCCTAGAGTGGGTAAGGGACTTCTTTAGGTCAATGAAAGACAAGAGCAGAGAAGTAAAGGCAAGACCAGAATTTGAACTTTGAAGTCAGTACACATTTCTTCTCTCCCTCAACTCTTCTCGGGTAGAAACTGTAAAACCCAGAGTGGGAGAATGGAGAACATAGGAATTAATGAGAGGCCACCCACCTACATTAAAAGCAACTTTCTTTCCACAAAGTCAAGCCTCAAATCATATATCCATTTCAGTTTTTCACAGGAAAAGCATGTTCCATGCTGGACTCACAAAACCTGCTTCTTCCCTTTCCGCCCCACTTCCTCACTCAAGGTTGAGCTGTTAAACATTTAACAACCAGCTCTCTAGAAAAGAAAGTATGTATAACACATTTTTAAGCTTAATCTGCATTGTTAACATTTTCTCTATCCTTTCTTCAAGTTTACAGAATCAACAAAACTATAAATCAAGCCCTGATTTGTAGTCTTTGCTGATTTCCAAAGTGTAAAAAATGCTTACAGTGAAAATTTAATGATTGGTTTTGTGTACATGGTTCAGGCTGTCTTCAGCACACCCCTGCCTCACTTCTTGATTTCTATTCAAGCTTCATGAGTTATCCTAAGTCACACTCTTCCCTGCCATATACACTCTATGTTCAACAAGTGTTTGTTAATTATGATTAATAATTCATTTACAATTTTCCAGACACTGTGATAGATTTTGGACATACAAAGACATACATAAATCTGTCCCTGATATACTCTGGGAGTGGGAGGAGACTCATGAATAATTTTTAATAGGCAAAATAAATATTAAATGCTTGGTGGGGAGAGAGTAATACCTACTATTTGCAAGGATGGCTGGGTGGTGCCATAGTGCATGAAGTGCTGGGCCTGGAGTGAGGAAGATTCATCTGCCTGATTTCAGATCTGGCCTCAGACACTTACTAGCTGTATGACCCTGGGCAAGTCATTTAACCCTATTTGCTTCAGTTCCTCATCTGTAAAATGAGATGGAGAAAGAAATGGCAAACCACTCCAGTATCTTTATCAAGCAAACACCAAATGGAGTCACGAAGAGTGAGACAAAACTGAAATCAACTGAATGACAATAACCAAATGCCAGGCACTCTACTAAGTAGCTTATAAATATTAGCTCATTTGATTCTCACGTCTATGGGAGATGAGTGTTAATACTATCTCCATTTTATAGTTGAGGAATCTGAGCCAGAGGCTAAAGGAAAATTAGACGATGAAAGATCTAATTGAGAAGATAATCCTTAAGCTGAGTTTTGAGGAGACCTAGGTATTTCAAGAGATGGAGGTGAACAGGGAGAGCACGTCAGGTGGAGGAAACAGCATATGCAAAGCCACTGAGGATAGAGATGGTAGTAGGCCAGTTTGCCTGAAGCTTAGAGAGTATGAGAGGGAGTAATGTGAAATCAATCTGGAAAGATAGGTTAGGGCTAGATTGTGCAGGGCTTTTAACTCTAATAGAAGATTTTGTATTTTATCCTAGAGGTAATAGGAGGGAATGAAGTAATGGAGTCAGACTGTGCTTTAGGAATCTCAATTTGCTAGCTGAGTAGAGGATGGCTTAGAAAGGGATAAGACTAAAGGTTGGGAGACCAATTAGAAGAGAGTTGGGAGATGAATTGCAAAAGTCCGGGCAAGAGGTGAGAAGGGCTTGACCTCTGGTGGTGGCCATGTGAGAGGAGAAAAGGGCATAAAAGAAAAAAGAAACTGGAACTGACAAGATTTGGGAATAAATTGGATATGAGAGAGGGGAGCAGGAAGAGTCAAGGTCAAGGATGATTCTGAGGATATGAACCTGAGTAGCTGAGGCGATACTTGTGCCTAAATACTGCTTTGGCTCCGTCTCATAAAATTTGGTATGTTTGGTATAATTGTCATTCTCTTTAATGAAATTATTGTTCCTGTGGTTTGTTGTTTGACTCACTTGTTCTTTAGGATTAGATTATTTAGCTTCCAGTTATTTATTAATCCCTCTTTTCATTGTCCTTTTTACATGTGATTTTTATTGCATCAGGATCTGAAAAGGATGCATTTAATATTTCTGCCTTTCTGCATTTTATTGTTATGATTTTATGCCTTGATACATTGTCAATTTTTGTATAGCTGCCATGTACCACTGAGAAAAATGGTATATTCTTTTCTATCCCCATTCAATTTTCTCTAGAGGTCTATGATATCCAACTTTTCTAAAATTCTACTCACCTCTTTAACTTCTTTCTTGTTTATTTTGTGGTTAGATTTATCAAGTTCTAAGAGGTAAAGGTTGAAGTCCCATACTCGTATAGTTTTGCTTTCTATTTACACCTTTAACTCACTTAGTTTCTCCTCCAAGAATTTAGATGCTGTAACACTTTGTGTATATGTGTTTAGTATTGCTATAATTTCATTGTCTGTGGTATAGTGTAACAAGATGTAGCTTCCTTCCTTGTCTCTTTTAATTAGATCTCTTTTTTCCTTTTGCTTTGTCTAAGATTAGGATTGCTACCCCTGTTTTTTTTTTATTTCAACTGAAGCAAAATGGATTCTGCTCCAGCCTTTTACATTTATTCTGTGTATGTCTCTTTGCTTCAAATATTTTTCTTGTAAACAACATATTGTAGGATTGTGATTTTTAATCCATGCTGCTATCTGCTTCCATTTTATAGGACAGTTCATCCCATTCACATTCATAGTTATGATTACTGTGTACTGTATTTCTCCATGTATAAGACACACCCTTTTTTCGAAAAATTTGGGGTCTAAAAACTGGGTGCATCTTACACAGTGGTTGTAGATTTTTTTACTTGCATTTCCCACTTTTTCGCACTTGTTTTTGCGCTCATTGTTGTAGATTTTTTTTACTTGCATTTCCTGCTTTTTCATGCTTGCTGTCTTTGCACTCATTGTTTTGCATTTGCTACTGGTATATTAGGTTACGTTTTGCCGCCTTCTGCCCAGAAATGGTTCAGAAAAGATTTTTGTACAGTGCTGAATTCAAGTTAAAAGTGATTCAGTTTGCAAAAGTGAATGGAAATCATGCTGCTGAATGTAAGTTTGGTCCTCCTCCAACTGAGAAAACAATCCGAGACTGGCTACAGGAAAAAGAAACCCTACTGAAAACACCACAGCAGAAGAAGGCCATGAGAGGCAAGTCAGCAAAATGGCCTGATTTAGAGAGGGAATTGAAGATATGGATTGAAGAGCAAAGGACAATTGGAACTCCTGTGTCCGCAAAGATGGTTCAGCATGAGACAAGAAGAATTGCTGGTGAAAAAGAAGTTACTGATTTCAAAGGAGGACACAATAGATGGTTCAGGTTCATGAAACGGAATGGACAGTGCATGTACACATGCACCAGACTTGCCCAAAAGATGCCTGAAAGCTATGAGCAGACGAACAAAACCTGAGTTTAATAACTTTATGTAATGTATTTTTTTTCAAATTTTGGGCCCCAAAATTAAGGTACATCTTATACATGGGGAAATATGGCATTTCCCCCCAATACTGTTTTCCTCATTTATACTTTTCTTTCTCTCCCTTTTCACCCTTTCCATCCTCACCAGTGTTTTACTTATGACCACTGCCTCCCTCAATCTGCCTTCCATTCTGTCAGTCCTCCCTTTTTCTTTTCTTTTTCTCTTCCTCTCCTACTTTTCTTTAAGGTAAGATAGATTTCTTTACCCAACTGAGTGTGTATGTTATTCCCTCTTTGAGGCAATACTAAGGAGAGTAAGGTTCAAACAATGTTTACCCCCTCTCTTCTTTCCCTCTAATGTAATAGATCTTTCATGTCTCTTCATGTGATATTACCCCATTTTTCCTCCCCCTTTCCTCTTCTACCAGTACTATGCTTTTTTTTCACCCCTTAGTTAATTATTTTTTATCATCACATCAAAATCAACTTATACCGAAACCCTCTGGTTAAGAATACTCCTTCTAACTGCCCTGATAGAGATACAGTTCTTAAGAGTT
Organism: Phalanger gymnotis; assembly: GCA_028646595.1. Lineage (NCBI taxonomy): Eukaryota > Metazoa > Chordata > Mammalia > Diprotodontia > Phalangeridae > Phalanger > Phalanger gymnotis. The sequence goes on from CM053624.1 coordinate 344,288,677, forward strand.
ACAAGTATCATCTTCCCATGTAGGGATGTAAACAGTTTAACCTTATTGAATATCATGGTTTTTTGGTTTACTTTTTTATGCTTCTCCTGAGTCTTGTATTTGAAGATCAAATTTTCTGTTCAGTTCTGGTCTTTTCATCAGAAAAGTTTGAAAGTCCCCTATTTCATTGAATATCCACCTTTTCCCCTGAATGATTATGTTCATTTTTGCTGATAGTAGATTCTTGGTTGTAATCCATGCTCCTTTACCTTGCAGAATCATATTCCAAGCCCTCTAGTCTTTTAATGTAGAAGCTACTAAGTCCCACGTAATCCTGATTGTGGCTTCTTGATATGTGAATTGTTTATTTATGGCTTCTTGCAGTATTTTGCCCTTGACCTGATAGTTCTGTAATCTGGCTATGTTATACCTTGGAGTTTTCATTTTCTCTTTCAGTAGGTGATGGGTGGATTCTTTTTCTCTGGTTCTAGGATATCAGGGAAGTTTTCCCTGATAATTTCTTGACAGATGCCATCAAGGTTCTTTTTTTTTGAATATAGTTTTCAGGTAGTACAATAATTCTTAAATGATCTCTCCTGGATCTATTTTCCAGGTCAATTGTTTTTCCAATAAGGTATTTTACATTTTCTTCTATTTTTTTATTTTTCAGATTTTGTTTGGTTGATTCTTTATGTCTCATAGAGTCATTAGCTTCCACTTTCCCAATTCTAATTTTTAATGCGTTATTTTCTTCAGTTGGCTTTTGTACCTCCTCTTCCTTTTGGCCAATTCTACTTTTAAAGGAGTTATTTTCTTTACTGGAGCTTTTTTATTTCCATTTGGCCATTTCCATTTTTTAAGGACTTTTTCAGTCAATTTTTGTGCTTCCTTTTTCAATCTCTTACTCCTTTATCATAATTCTCTTGCATAGTTCTCATTTCTTTTCCATATTTTTCTTCTATCTCTCTTGCCTGATTTTTAGAATCCTTTTGGAGTTCTTCCAAGAGGACTTCTTGTCCTTGAGACCAATTCATATTCCCCTTTGAGGCTTCACATGTAGGCATTTTGACATTGTTGTCTTCTTCTGAGTTTGTGTTTTGATCTTCTCTGTTACCATAGTAGCTTTCTATGGTCAGGGCTCTTTTTTGTTTTTTACTCATTTTTTAGTGTTGAGCTCTGCTTTTGGGGCACAGGGGCACTGTCCCAAGCTTCTTTTGCTGGGGCAAAGGGCCTGGTCACTGGCTTTCTATGCCATGGCCTCTGGACCTGACAGCTTGCCCACTGCGCTAGGGTGGCTCACCCTAATCAATCATGTTGTGTCCTGGGTTCCAGAGCTGGCAGTTTGCCTGCTGTGCTGAATCTGAGGGCCTAGCAGCTGGCTTGCTGAGCTAGGATTGTGGAGCCTCAGTTGCTGATCTGTGCTGTGGCTTAGAGCCTCCTGCTGGCTTGCTCAGACACTGCCTGCACTGCTCCCCTTTTACCCAAGTGAGACACATGTCTCACTTTCCTGATGTCCTTCTAAGTTATCTTGGTCTGGAAAATTGTTTCACTGTCTTTTGTGGATTCTGTCACTCCAGAATTCTTTTAGAGGCTTGATTTAATGTTGTTTCTGAGTGAAACTAGGGAGAGCTCAGGAAACTTCCTGGCTTCCCTTTGCCATCTTCCCCACTATTTGTATGTAGTAAACTTAATAAATGCTTGATGAATTAAATGGAAACTCTCTCTTTAGTCATTTCTTCTCCAAATGCCTATAGGATTCATTGCAGTGTACCAGATAATCTTGTGTTTAGTATGATATACATATACACATACACATACACATATATGTAAAATTTAGAAATGAGGCAGAAAAAATTGATGATAGTTATGGTATACCCTGGTGATATCAGACTGAAGCTTGTAAAAATCTAACATTTCATCTGTGTTTAAATTTGTCCTTTCAATTCCTGCTTGATCTATTTTTAAGGCACATTATCCTCGCATATGTGTATATGGTATGTATGCATGTATAATACATATTTAAAGCAATCCTGTTTTAACTAGTGTAGCTGTTTCTTTCTTGTATTATTATAAAACAGTGCTTCAGCTGTCTGCCTGCTGTTTTGAGACATATGTCCCTCTCATCAGAACAGTAATGTGGCTGCCTTTTTTAGGGAAGGAAAGAGGTTGAGGGAAAGCTTTGGCTTGCCTTCTGCAAACCCAGGGTGGGCACAAATGGCATCTCTGTGTAACCTTGTCTTCTCACTTATGGCTTTTCAATATTTCTGCTGAATAAGAAGTCTCTTCCCCACACACCACTCACTACACCTTTCTCTTTGGGTAGAACTGGTATTAGAACCCAGCATGATTTAAATAAAAAAGCTTGTCTTGCAAAGAAGAAGCAGTCTCCGGATGCAGAGAGGGGGATCATAAGTGAGGCTTCTGTTCCTCAATGACTCACCCATTGAGCTTCAATGACAGTTCTGAGATCCCAATGATGATATATTTACAGAAATCTAATGTTATGGGGGAGGTCATAGGTCATGTAGTCTCACCTCTTAGGCAACTAGGTGGCACAATGGTTATAGGGCTGGAACTAGAGTCAGGAAGATCCAAGTTCAAATTTAGCTTCAGATACTAACTAGCTGTGGAACTCTGCAAGTCACTTAACCTATTTGACTCAGTTTCCTCATCTGTAAAATAGAGCTAATAATAACATCTACTTCCTAGGGTCGTTGTGAGGATTAAATGAGGCAATATTTATAAAGTGCTTAATAAATGGTTGTTTCCTTTCTTCCTTTCATTTTTTAGATGGAACTATATCCCAGAGAAATTAAATGACTTGGCTGAAAGCATGAGATAGAAGTGGCAGAACTGGGATTTGAACCCCAAAACTCCCTATTTCTGTAGAACCAGTGCAGACTTCCATTTTGCCACAGTAGAAAGAACAATGGATTTGAATTGAAGAACCAAGAATAAGTCTTACTTCTTGCAGCTCCGTGACTTTGGACAAATCACTTGACCCCTCTGGGCCCCAGTTTTCTCATATGTAAAATAAGTAAGCTAAGCTAAATGGTCTCTGAGATCCCTTCTCATCCTAAATTGATGATCCTATGATCATGTCCCTTTGTTCCAAAATCTCTTCCCTGTAATAATAATATTAACAATAGCTCACATTTATAGATTGTCTTAAAGTTTACAAAGTCAATTATGTTTATTTCATTTGATTTTCCCAGCAACCTAGGTAGGGAAATATCATTATTTCCAGTTTTTACAGATAAAGAAAATGGGCCTCAGAGAGACTGCTTTTTGCTCATGGTCACATAGCTGGTAAGTATGAGACAGAATTTGAAAACAGGATTTCTTGATTCCAAGGTGATCATTCTTCCTCTCTGCACAGACCCCATATGAACCCCCACTTTGTTAATATTTTATTTGTTCTAGTTTGATTCACTGATTCCAGAATAGTCACTTAAATACACATATACTTAAATATGTATATATAGTATAAAATAATATGTATATAAGTGTAAATATACTTAAATACACACATACACATATATGTATACATACGCACATATATATGTATATATACATATATATGTGTATATATATATATACATATATATATATATATATATAAATATATATACACAGAGAGAGAGAGGGAGGGGAAAGAAAGGAAAGGATGAACAGAGACAGATAGACAGAGGCTGAGATAGAGACAGAGGGGGAGAGAATCAAAAGTATTCATGACCTTTACTAAAAGAAACACTAAAATCTAATCAATGATAACCCGCAATCATTAGTGTGCATCCTGAGTCTAAACCAGTTATGAGGAGAGGATGCTGTACAGAAGATTACTGAATCAGAAACATAAAAATGAAAAGGTGAGGAAATAGAAAGAAGAGGACCAGACCAGAGCAGCAAAAGACGGTTAAAATTAGATTTTATGGCTCTCCCACATTCAATGAATAAACTCTGCAATGTATTTTGGGAACATCAGGATAGGTCTCCTGTGTATGTTTGAAAATTAGGCTGTAGTTTTCCCATAAAGTTCATTTAAAACCTCTGCCACCAAGCAGGAAATTGTATTTTATGTGAATGTTAGAAAATGAAGATAGAATATTAAGTAGGACCAGGATGTTAGAACAAGAACATTATGAAGATTACTGTATCTTAATCAAGATAACCCCAAAGGCAAATGGTTGAAAACTCAGTGATCCAGCAAGGTGGAGGAAATTGTATTGCCCCTACCCTTTTCACAAAATAAGGACACATTGACCCAGAGAAGTTTAGTGATTTGTCTTAGGTCAAAAAGCCTGAGGAGACCAAGGATCTAGTTTTCTTAACTCTTACTAGAATGGTCTTTCTGTTGTACTGCCTCCCAAACTTCTGTGCACATGGCACCCTTTCACATGTAGTACCCCAGCATCTCTATTCCTGATTCAGGGTAATTCATTCACTCAAAGTGATAGTTCAAGAGCCCAGATCCCTTGTTTCTATTCAGCCAAAAGCACCAAATTAGTTCAAAGTAAGATGTTTAATGAAATAGCATGGTAATTAGATTGGCAATAGATCATTTTCCAATTAAACCTAGGGCACACTCTCTTGTATAAATACCATTAGTGGGGAGAATGAATGTGTATATGAAACGCACATGAGACTGATCACCACTGGTCTCACCATGTAGTCTCTGCTAGCATGTTATTCCTCTGCTCCCTATTAGTCTCAGCTGAGATATGGGGTTCTCTTTATATATAGATACTGATCATATAGTCTCTGCTGGGCATTATGCTATTTTCTGGGTTTATATCTGCAGGGCCAGCCAAACCATATGAGCTTCAGTCAGCTAGGGTGCAGTTGTTAGAACCTCTATAAGGGCAAGCTGATGCCTCTTTAGTCATAGCTATCACACCCAGATGACAAAAGCAAGCTAAAGGGCTCCCAGATTAAAATTAGATCTTTACCTATTGATCCCTGTATCTGGAGGGAGATCAAACTTTGTCTTACACTTATCTAGGATTAGATACTGCTAGGTACCCTCAAAATCTTCTCTAGTTTAGCACGTAAATAAATTTTAGCCAGAGCGAGAAGTAAGCTACTGAAGCAATGTCCTTGTCCTCTACCTATCTATTCTGTGGTCCTATTATATTATGTTGTGTTATGTTATGTTATGTTATGTTATGTTATGTTATATTATGTTATGTTATGTTATATATATGTATATATATATATATATATGTATATATAGATATATAGACATAGATATTTCCCTAGGTTGCTGGGAAACTGAAATGAAATAATAAACATAAATAACTTTGTAAACTTAAAGACAATTTATAAATGTGAGCTATTATTATTATTATTATGGGGAAGAGATTTTGATGCATGGAACAAAGGGACATGATCATAGGATCATCAATTTAGGCCTACATATATATATATTTATACATATATAAAGTCAATTAATTTAGCATTCTAAAACAGAAAAAAACCCACCTTAATTACCAATACAGGTGTAAAAATTCCAAATCATCTTACTGATGTTTACTTCAACAAGGAGAGACTCCATAAACCTAATTACCAAGACGGAGAGATTTTTTGACACAGAAAAAGAAAAATATGAGATTACTCAACAGCACAAGGCTGATCAGAAAACAGTGGACTCTCAGATCCTGCACCAAATCATGAAAATTCCTCAGCTCCATGGCTACCTGTATTCTGTATTCTTTCTCTCTCTCCAATGATGTTTATCCTCGCCGATTGGTATTGCAAATGCCTTGTAGAAAATTCTTATTGAAATAGTTGGAATAGCTTAAAAAGCAGTGTGTGTGTGTGTGTGTGTGTGTGTGTGTGTGTGCACGTGTGTGTGTGTGCGTGTGCATGTGCGTGTGTGTGTGTAATAATAGAATCTACCTCTCAAGACTGTTGTGAGGATGAAACGAGAAAATACTTGTAAAATACTTTGTAAACTTTGAAATTTTATATATATACACTTACACACATATATTCCCATACATATTATGCGTGATATATAGTACTATATATTTATTACCATATTATTAATATATTATTACTATTCTTGTTGTGTTGTCATCATCATCATTATTGTTATCCCTATATAAAACAGAGAGTGGTGATGTTTCAGAGACAGTATGGTGTAAGTCAGTTGATGAAGGGCAACTGACCACAGTGTCAAGACAATAGGTTCAAATCTTACCTCTGACATGTACTAGCAGTGAGACCATTGGAAACTTTTGTTTCCTTGAGTATTTTTAATACCCTAAGTTACAAGGCAAGTTGATCAGTAAAGGAAATTTTCATACCAGGAGGTCCTTATACTCGAGAGATCACATGTCTGGTCTCCCCATCCCGCCCCCATATAATTTAGCAGGACCAAAAATTTTAAAGCTCTAACCACTGAGAAGTCATCAACTCCAATCCTTTTATTTGAAAGAGGAAACTGAGAGTTAGAGAGGTTCTTGGACCTTGTGCTGGTCACATAGGTAGGAAATGGTATAGTTAAGTCCTCTGTCACCAAATGTACCATCCTCTCTAATGTGCCACCCACCTCCCAGCATCATGAGGGTGAAATGACCTAATGGATGTAAAGGCCCCTCACAAACTGTATAGCATTAGACAAATATCAAGTGGCATCACTGTATAGTCAGAGCATATAGCATCCACTTGTCTTCCCCTGTAGGTCTGTTGGTCAAGATATAGAATGTACCTTCAGAAAGTCAGTGGCTTTCTTGCTTTGCAAACTAGGGATATTTCCTCTCAATGAGTAAATTTGAAGAAGGCTGAATGAGTAATTTAAGTTTCTCTCATCCTTTTCTTGAGCTCCAGTCCCCTTATTGCCAAATTCCTATGTGCTCCTATGGCATTGCAAAATCATAATGTCCAAGATTTGAGTTCATTCATAGGTTCCCAAAGTGGATGACATTACCCCCTGAGGGGCGCTAGAACAATTTGAGGACTGTATTTTTTTAAATGATGCAGATTTTTAAAAAACTGTTTAAGGGTTAAAGAAGGTAGATTTCCAGGGGGTACCGAGTAATTTTTTGAAAAGAGGGTGTAGGCCAAATAAGTTTAGGAACCTCTGAATTTCTTCAATTAAACTTGTCCATTTTCCAAACACTCCTCATTCTGTTGAAGGCAGCAGAAGTCTTCCAGGCACCTAGGAGGTGGTGGTGGCAGTTTTTCGTCTTCCTCTTGTTCTTCCTCCTCTTCTTCTTTCTCTTCTTCTTCCTCTTCTTCCTCCCCCTTCCTCTTCTTTCCATCTCCTTCTTGTTCCTTCCTCCCCTTCTCCATTTTCTCCTCCTCCTCCCACTTCTCCTTCTCTTTGACTTTAGTTTTATTTTTTAGTTTTTTTCTCAATTACATGTAAACAAAAATTTTTGTTTGTTTTTTTAAAATATTGAGCTCCAATTTCCTTCCCTTCCTTCTTCTCTTCCCCCCTCCTTGGGAAGGCAAACAATTTAATATATATTATACATATGCAACCATGCAAAACATTTGCATATTAGCCATGTTGTGAAAGATCAAAAGAACAAAAAATAATAAAGAAAATTTAAAAAGTATCCTTCAATATTCACTTAGAGTCCATCAGTTCTTTCTCTGGAGGGCAATGGCATTTTTCATCATAAGTCCTTTAAAATTGTCTTGGATCATTGTATTCTGAGAATAGCTAAGTCATTCACAGTTTATCACCATACAATATTCCTGTTACTGTGTACAATATTCTCCTGGTTTTGCTTATTTCCCTTTGCATCAGTTCATGTAAATTTCACAGTTTTTCTTGTGAAACCATCCTGCTCCTCATTTCTTACAGTACAATAGCATTCCATCACAATCATATACCACAACTTGTTCAGCTACCCCCTAATTGGTGGAAAATCGAACAATTTCTAATTCATTGCCACCACAAAAGAACTGCTATAAGTATTTTTGTACATATAGCCCTTTTCCTTTTTTTTCTTCTTTGGAATACAGACTTAGTAGTATAATTACTGGGTCAAAGTATACATAGTTTTATAGACGTTTGGGCATAATTCCAAACTGCTCTCCAGAATGGTTGAATCAGTTAGTGCATTAGTGCCCCAATTTTCCCATGTCCCTTCCAATATTTGTCATTTTCCTTTTCTGTCATATTAGCTGATCTGATAGATGTGAGGTGGTATTTTAATTTGCATTTCTGTAATCAATAGTGATTTAGAGCAGTTTTCCTATGACTATTGCTTTGATTTCTTCTTCTGAAAACTCAGGCACCTTAGTTCTTAACATTGAGCTTCTTCTTGGCCCTTTCCTTCCCTCACCCTCTGCTGCTTGGTATCTGATCAGTCGCCACTTTTTGTCAAATCTACCTTCCCAACATCTTTTACATTTGTTCCCTTCTCTCAGTTCACTGGGCCACCACAACCTTGGTTCAGACCCTCATCACCTCTACCTGAACTGCTACAGTAACCTTCCTGCTTCTATTCTGTCTCCTCTTTGCTTTATCTTACTCACAGCTACAAAAAGCATCTTCATAAAACATGTCTGACCATGCTACTCCTCTCTTCAAGAATCTTCCCTGTTTCCCTTTGCCCCTAAGGTAAAATATAAAATCTTCTATTTGGCTTTTAAAACCTTTCATAGGGTGACTCCAGCCTACCTGTCCAGCAGTAATTCCTCTTATTCCCTTAGATTCTCTCAAGATCTAGCCAAACTGGCGTAGTCATTCTTCCCTGAATTTGACATCATATCTTCTGCCTCCATGTCTTTGAACTCCTTCCTTATTCTCATCTTTTATTATTTTATTTTCTTTCAATGTTCAACTCAGAAGCCATTTCCTATGAAAACCTGCCCCTCAATTCTCTACTTCTTAGCACCCTCTTCCTCCTAAAATTATCCACTGCACACCCGTATCTATACATATTTTATCCTCCAGGAGCCACCTTTACTGCATCAACTTTTTCATTTTCCCCATATCTCCAACACTTAGCTTGGTATTAGGCTACTGTCTTAATTCGTTCCCCTTCTTTTATTCTTTCTCCTGTACAGCCCATCTTCTACACAGCTATCAAATCATCTTCCTAAGGCACATCTCTGACCATTTCACTACCATATCACTGTAGGTGCTTAATCAATGGATATTAAATTGAATTAACCTTGAGGTAGTTGGTAGTACAGTGGTTAGAGCGCTTGGCCCAGAATTGGGAATATGAGGTCAAATCTGACCTTTGTCCCTTTATCTTATTAACTGTATGATCTTGGGCAAGTCACTTAATTTTTATTTGCCTCAGTTTCATCAACCATGGAATGGAGATGGTTACACCATTTATCTCAAAAAATTTTTATGAGGATAAAATGAGATAATATTTATAAAATGTGCCTGCTGCTATAAGATGCTTATTCCTTTCCTTTCCCTTCCACTGTGCTCCATATGCCTTCCAAAGGGATGTGGATGGATTTTCACAAAGTTTGCAGAGAATTCTTTAAACTCATTTCATTATCTAGAGAGACTGAGGGTTTTCCACACCCGACCCCTGGATGTAAGAGACCTGAATGGAATGCTTTAGCTGCCCAGGCAGTGGCAAGGCAAATAAGATGGCTCTGGGGTGATTTCGGAAAATAGTCTTGTGGCCAGAAAAGGAATATTGCTCTCGTTATCTGCAGGACCAATGTTTTATCAGGAACAGAGGAAAGGGACAAATCAGAGAGGGAGTGCGAATGTGATTAGTTCAGAGAGGTTTTTGTAAATAAATCATTCCAAGATTCCAGGTAGACTCAACATCTCCCTTGTGCAGGGAATGAATAAGCAGGGATTCAAAGGGAATGCAGCATTTTGGAGACAGCCTTCCTGGCGAGTGCGTGCTTGACCTTGGGGTGAGGCACAGTGCTTATTTTTATATTACTTGCTCAAAACAAAATGTGCTGGTCTTCTGAGGTTGACACTGCAAAATGATTTATCTAGGTTCAAAAGGTTTTAGATTAATCTCACCCTAATTTTGCAGATGATGGTACCTGAAAGCATTTTGTTACCACCCCCAGGATAATGGATATTTTGACCCTGGGGCATGTTTCTCTAATATCAACTGTTCCTTCCTCTATTTCTTCATCCCTCTCTAAATGATTCCCTAAAAAAAACTCTCCTGTACTGGGCTGCACAGAGTCAAATCAGAAGGCTCAGAATTTTTTAGAGCTGGCAGCAATCTCAGCAGTCATTGAGTCTAAACCATAGCCCAAAGGCTTTCACTCTTAAATACAGCTGACAGTGGTTAGTCACTCACACTCTGGTTGTACACCTCCAATAAGGAGGAATTCACCGCCTCCTGAGACAGCCCAGTGCACGATGGGATAGCTACAATTGTTAAGGAGGTTTTTTCCTGACATCAGACCTAAATTCTTTACTGCTTCCAACTGTGGAACAAATTGACTCTTTTTTTTCCATATGACAATCCTTCAGGCAACTGAAGACAGTTATATCATCTCCCCGACTCTTCTCTTCTTTGTGCTAATGATCTCCAGTTCCTTCATTCAATCCACTGATTCTGGTTATATTTGTTCTGTTCCACTGATGAACACAATGTGGTCAAAAAGCAGTGTTAGGAATCACGATAGATCTCCATAGTGAAAAACTCCTGTTATCCCCCCTCTATGACGTGTCTTCTTTCAGGGCTTTTGAAGTCCATATTGAAAACCTTTGGGCTTCCTGTTTGTGGCTTCATTTTATCCATTTCCCACTTGCCATGATATTTCTTGACTAAATCATTTTGATTTTAAGCCTAGCTCTTAACAACAAATTATTGGTATTTTTATTTTCATGACCTTTTACTTGAGAATATATTCCTTCCGCCTTCTCTTGCCAGTGAGTCATCCCTTCTCATAAGGAAAATAAAATAGAGACAAAGCAGTTAATTAAAGCAAGTTTGAATCTGATATTATGTATGGGCCCACCCATCACCAACTGACTCTTGGCTTGAAAGGGGGGGTACAAAGAAAGAAGAGCTACCTCAGAGCAGACATCTGTAGGTACCTTGGACTTGTTTGTTGAAGAAAATTTTACCCAGATTGTAGCCCAGCTCAAGCCCAGAAGAACTATAATTATAGTCTTTCACAAGGCTCCATAGGGACAGAACCAGTACATATGGCACATGTCAACTTCAAAGGCTTGCACTGAAGTTCAGAAAATTATGGGCTAAGTGCAAGAGGAGGAGATCTAGTTAGTAGCAGTTCACATAAAAATCAGATAAGCATTTTCATTTAGTATATGTGCAATATGACTGCAGCAGGCCCAACATATCCATAAGCCCTCCCCTACCCACAGCAAAAAAAAGAAAAAAAAACCTCAAAAAACCCACCAACCTGCAAAGAGACCCATACTGAAATCTTGAGCTGTGTTGATAGAATTCAATGTCAAGGAAGTTGACTGTTTCATGATTTCACTGAGTGCTGTGCTGATCAGTCCACATATGGAGCTTCGTCTTCATTTCTGGACTGCTTCTCAAGAGAGAAATTGGCAAACTGGAGAAAATCCCAAGGAAAGAGACCAAGATAGAGCAAGATTTGGAAACCAAGTAATACGAAGAATGGTTTAAGGAACTGGGGATCTTTATCCTAGTTAAGAGATGTGTACTCCTTCACCAAACTGCCTTGTATGCATTATATGTACTGTTATCCCTTCCACATCATGACTTTCCCTATCACAGTTTCAATATATCATGGCTCATCATAAGAAATTAAGTGGGAATTTTGGGGAGTTTTGCAGAAGCCATAGAAGATCTGTGAAGGGCAACAGACAACATAGAAAAAGTTTAGAAACTCAGAAATGCATAAAATATATGTGTAGTAGTATATAACACCAATGTATTTTATCTTTTAATGCCATAATAATTTAGACTTCTTATCTGGTACACAGGGAGGGCCAAAAATTTTTACACAGATTTTCCAGATCATGGGGGTTCTGTGCCTCTAACCCCTGTGATGTGGAAAGGATAACTATATGCACATGCAGATAATTATTTATATTACATATATCTACATATGCAGATGTCATTTCTTCTGTTAGAATATAAGCTTTTTGAAAACAAATACTGTATTTTTTGTCTTTGAATCCCAACTGCTCCATTCACAGAGTAAACCTTTAAATGCTTGTTGATTGACTGATGTAGAAATATATAGTAATAATCACACATATTTAAATTAGACTTTCAGATTAATAAAGTACTTTTCCCGTAAGGGCACTTATGCACATATGCATGTATATTATTATAACTACATATATGTATATACATACATATATAACAAATATAACATACCTAAATACATGGCCATACACATGTTTATACATATACAAATAGATACATAGTGTGTGAATGTACATGTATATGTATATATCCATGCACATATCAACACTCATACATATTGGTCCTCCTCCGTTACTTTTCTTAGTACAGGAAATTCAAAAGCCAATATAGATAAGCAGCTCGAAGTCTTTAAAAGTACCTGGTACACCAAGAGGTGCTAGTATATATCAGCAGAAAGATTTAAACTTGGGACTTCTTGATTGTTTCTACCTTTTCTTCCATGGAGTTTTTCGAGGAAGAGCTCAAGGTATTATTATCCCTTTTGTTTTATGGTTAGGGAAACTGAGAATCAAAAAGTCTGTATAGTTTGTCCTGGGTTATACAACACATAGGCATCAGAGCCAGGACTCGAACTCAGATTGTCAGCCTTTCACTCCACTGCACACACCATGACATTCATTATTTCAAATGTCTGGTTTTGTCATATAAATCAAAGGGAAAATAGGATTTTCTTTACAGAAATTTGTTTTGCAACCAAATCAGAAATACTTCTATTCCCTAAAGCAAGAAACAATATATGCACACACACATGTATATGCATATATATACAAATATACATGCATATATCTCCAAGTATTTTTTTTTCATCTCTACTATGTGCTTATCAGTCATGTAACCAGGGAAATAGTTATATGTAAAACAATTAGTGAAAGATACAAGTTAATGCATAATTTTAACCCCGGCATGTTGACACAGGAATTCTGAGCTCAAATTCCTTTTACTTCTAACTAGGAGAACTGAGAACATGCCCTCATGACTGGCATTTCCTTTTAACAGTGCCAGGAATGCAGTTTCACTGAAGGGGCATGATTGCTTATTTCTTGATAATCACAAATAATTTGCTTATGTCAATTTGGGCTTTAATGACTGGGGAATAACATGAGTGTCTTTCCAGACCCTTGTTGGAATGACAAGTTGAATATTCTTCACTCTCTGAAGTAAGAAGGCCGAATTTATAATCTCAAATATAATCATGTATATGTTTGAATGGTTCGAAATCGCAAGGTATGAGAGATTCTCTAAGTAGAATGCAATAAAACATTTATTTAGGCTCCACAGAAACAGATTCACGAGCCGGCCTCCCCATTTCAACACTTTGATCACAAGCTTCCAGGCCCAATAAGTCCACCTCACAAGAGTAACCAGGAGGCCACAGAAAAACAAGATAGTATTTAGCCAAATCATATTTACTGGCCTCAAGTCCTTGCTCGCACTCCTGGGTCTACACACAGGTCAGCTCTACTTTTGGGTTGGCTCTGCTTCCGCAGCTCCTGCTTCAGCTTTGGCTTTCTCTTCAGCTTCAGCTGTAGCTGTCTCTGCCACTGTAGCCGCCGCTTCTGCCATACTCTCCAAGCTGTATTCCAGCTAGCTGACTGATTCCTCTCTCCTTCAGCTCTTAACTCCTGTCACCAACAACTTCTCCAACTGCCTCCAACTGCCTCTAACTGCCTCTAAGCTCTGCTCCAACC
>CM053624.1:344312206-344330766 GCA_028646595.1 Phalanger gymnotis
TTTATCTATCAGATTTATGGGAAAGGGAAGAATTCATGACCCAACAGGAGATAGCATTACAAAATGCAAAATGGATAATTTTGATTATGTTAAATTGAAAAGTTTTTGTATAAACAAAGCCAATGCAACAAAGATTAGGCAGGAAGCAGAAAATTGGGAGAAGATCTTTACAACTAGTGCCTCTTATAAAGGCCCCATATCTAAAATATACAGGGAACTGAGCCAAATTTATAGAAATACAAGTTGTTCCCCAATTGAGAAATGATCAAAGGATATGAACAGGCAGTTTTCAGGGAAAGAAATTAAAGATATCTATAGGCATATGAAAAAAATGGTCTCAACGACTATTGATCAGAGAAATGCAAATCAAAAAATTTCTTAGGTACCACATCTAATGTGACAAAACAGGAAAATGATAAATGCTGGAGAGGATGTGGGAAAATTGGAACATTGTTACATTGTTGGTGGAGTCGTGAATGGATCTAGCCATTCTGGAGAGCAATTTGGAATTATGCCCAAAGGGCTATAAAAAGGTTCATACCCTTTGACCTAGCAATACCACTCCTAAGGCTATATCCTAAAGAGATCACACAAGGTGGAAAGGGACCCGTATGTACATAAATATTTATAGCAGCTCTTTTTGTGGTAGCAAAGAATTGGAAATCAAAGGGATGCCCATCAATTGGGGAATGGCTAAACAACTTGTGGTAAATGAATGCAATGGAATATTATTGTGCTATAAGAAATGGGGAAGATACAGAATTCATAATAACCTGGAAAGAACTACATCATCTGATGCTGAGTGAGAGGAGCAGAACCGGGAAAACATTGCACACAACCACAGACATATTGATTCTGTGATGACTAACTTTGATAGACTTGGGTCTTCTCAGCAATACAAGGTTCAAAGACAGCCACAAAGGTCTCATGATGGAAAGAGCTATCTATGTCCAGATAAAGAACTATGGAGTGTGAATGCAGATTGAAGGAAACTATCTGCTCTCTCTTTTTTTTCTTTCTATATTTTTGTTTTGTTTTGTTTCTTCTTCCTCATGATTCACTCCATTGATCATGGTTCTTCTTTACGACTTGACTATTGTGCGAATATGTTTAATGTGAAGGTATATGTATAGAAGATATATCAGATTCCCTCCTGTCTTGGAGGGAGGGGGTAGGGGAGAAAGGGGAAGAAAATTTAGAATTCAAAAACCTGTGGAACTGAGTGTTGTAAACTAAAAATAAAAAAATTAAAATTATAAGAAAACAGTGCTTCTCCTCACCCCAAAATCTTGAATACTGGACCTACTTCCATCCCAACTCACACAACCATCATCTACTGAAGTAAAACCATGGAAGTGGAGTCTAGTCATTTTTTCTTCTGATACTACAGCCACAGCTACTTAAAGCCCCAGAAAAGAAAGTCCTCACCACCAAAGTCCTTAGCATTGTCAAATAATTCAACATCAGAAACTGATATGGTTTTATTATTAGAAATGACATTGAAGAAAATGAATTACTGTCTGCCTTTCCACTGATCCCTAAGAGCCACTAGTCCTTTCCACCTTACTTATAGTTTAAACTTCTTATATATGTTGTCTGTCTGCATCTGCCCTCAATTAGAATGCGAACTCTTTGAACATGATGACTGGCTTTTTCTTCTTTTTGGATCCCTAGTCCTTAGCATAATGTCTGACACATAGAAGATCCTTAATAACTATTTATTGGCTAACTGGCTAAATGAGTTATCTCCCCCATTGTCATGTGAGTTCCTTGTGGGGGGGGGGTCATCTCTGCTTTTTTATTTGTATCCCCAGTTCTTGGTACATAGTGAGTATTTAAATAATTTCGTTCATTCTTTCATTTGTTCCGGTTTGATGGAATCTGTTATAATTTTCACTCCAATGTCATAGCCTTCAAGAACACAGGATGACCTCCTCACCCCAAGGAAGCATCAGAATAAGACCTCTACAAGAATTACCCAGAATGCTGAGGATGAGTTGTAGTCTGCATTTGTGGGAGTGCATACTCAAATTAATGAAATGACAAATTTATTGGAAAATTATAACATTCTGGCTGAAACTAACCAAAAGTGTCCTTCTTGCTAGGTGTCAACTGATGATGAAACACATCAAACATAACTGGATGCAATACCACCTAAAATATGGGTATTAATCCAGTCTCTACTGTTAAAGACTGAAGAAAAAGGAAAAAAAAGCAAGAGAAACTGAGAAGACTGAGAACATGACCCAGATTAGGTGGAAAGGAGAGTGAAAGAAATCATTCGGATACTTTTCATGACAACACAGATTTAGAGTTAGGAGAGATTTTGGAGGTAATCCCCTTAAACCTTCTCATTTTATATATGAAGAAAATGAAGGCCAGAGATAGTAAGGGATTTCTCCAAGGTCGCAGTGCTAGTCAGAGACAGAGCTTGGCTTTAAAGCCAGGTCTTCTATCTCCAAACCTTTTTGCCACCCCTCTGCCCATAGCTTGTACAAAACAGCATGGAGGAAAAAGTAAAGAATAGGCCTTGGACTATATAGATGAACTTTTCATCAACCCAGTTAATCAGATTCATGTTCAAGTCCTCACTTCACTTTGGTGAGAACACACACACACACACACACACACACACACACACACACACACACACGTGAGTTCTTACGCTTGTATCTCCGAATGGGCAATAATATGTCATAGGAATTTATTTATACTTATTTCTCTCTCAGTCTGTTAGCTTGAGATATTTATGTTGCTGTGGGAATAGTTACCATGGTTGTTCCAAGAGCATTTGCAAATTTGTCCAGATTTCCTCTCTTGATATTTCTTTCTTCTCTAAGATTAGCATCAGTGAAAGTAGTTGGGTGAGTCGATATCACCCTTTTGAGTAGAACAGTTGGGATAAGATAGTAAAGTCAGTGGAGTTTTTTAAAAAAAAATAAAGGCATTAAATGATCAATCCTAAGGGATATTTCAGGATGACACCAAATGTATGGAAAAATCACTAAATGCAGATGGGAATACAAGTGCCTCATTCTTTTTTAAATTATGTTTTCTTTACTATCTTCTGTTTCTTATGTTATCATAGTATCTTTGCCTTTCCTCCTCATAGAGGGCCATCCCATATAACAAATAATATTTTTCAAAGAGGAAAAGAAATCTGTACAACTGATTGATGCATTAGAAAAAATCCAAAAACACGTGCAGTATGTAATACTTCTGGATTTCCCATCTCCATGAAAGTGTTGATTGGAGGGTGTCTTCTCATAGCTCTTCGTTCAAGTCGTGCTTGATCATTGTACTATTGTTACATTCCATTTTGATTTTTTTGTCATGTATTTATTCTTTCATTTACATTGTTGTAGTCATTGTGTATATTGTTTTCTTAGCTCTGCTTAGATTATTCTGCATCAGTTCATATAGATCTTTCCATGCTTCTCTATATTCTTCACATATGTAATTTCTTCTCACACAGAAATATTCCATTACATTCATATACCAGAGTTTGTTTAGCTATTCCTCTATCCACAATGGGCATCCACTTTGTTTCCAATTCCTTGTTATAAAAAAAAAACTTGGTATAAATATTTTCATGTATGTGGTGACTTTCTTCTCATTGATGGCTTCCTTGAGGTATAATGAAGTCTCTGCTTCACAGGGTATAGACATTTTATTCACTTTATTTGCATAATTCCAAATTATTTTTCAAAATGGCTGTACCATTTCACACTTCACCAACAATGTATCTGTCATTCTACTACCCCTCCAACATTGAGTATTTATTTTTACTCATCTTTTGCAATTTTCAGGGTGTGTTGTGAAACCTCAGTGTTGTTTTAACTTAAATTTCTCTTTTTAGTGATTTGGAGCATTGTTTCATGTGAATACTTTGCAATTCTGCTCTTGAAAACTGTTTATTTATATCTTTGGACCATTTATCTGTTGTAGAATTATTTGCAAATTAGATACTAAGCCCTTGTAAGAGAAATTTGTACAGAGATTTTCCTCCATTCAGGTACTTGTCTTCTTATCCTATGTGTATTAATTTGGTTTAGTCTATGCAAAAGCTTTTCAATTTAATGTAATGAAAGGTATTTGTTTTATCTTTTGTAATTGCCTCTATCTCTTGTATGGTTAATATTATGTCTCTGATTCATAAGTGTGAGAGGCATATTATTTGCCTCTCTTTAATTTTTTCTTATAGTATAACCTTTAACATTAAGATTATATATCCTTTTCGAATGTATTGTCAAATATGGTGTTGATTTAAGACTTCCTTCTGTCAGACTGCTTTCTGGTTTTTCCCATCAATTTTGATCAAATAAGGAGTTTTTTCATAGGTAATTAATGTTTTATCCTTTACCAAATACTCTTGTTTCAGATTCTCCCTTGTATAATCTGTTCCATTGGTGTATCTCTCTATTTTTTAACCAATACCAGATGGTTTTGATGACTGCTGCTTTATAAGATAACTTAAAGTCTGGTAATGTATTCCTGCTTCATCCCTACTGCTTTTCATCATTTCCTTAATACATTATGTGTTTTGTTTTTCCAAATGAATTTTGTCATTATTTTTATCAAGTTTTATAAACTCTCTCCAATAATTTCATTGGTATGGAATTCAAAGTGTAAATTAATTTTGGTAGTGTTGTCATTTTAATTGTAATGGCACAGCCTAGCCATGAACACCAAATATTTCTCGTGCTATTTAAGTTACTTCTTTGAGGAGCACTTTGTAATCAAATCTCTACAAATCTTCTGTGTGCTTTGGTAGTTGGATGACCAGATATATTTTGTGCTTGTTTGGATTGAAATTTCCCATTCTATTTTTTTTCTTCTTGTGTTTTGTTATCATCACATAGAGATGCTGTTGCTTCTTGATGGCTTATTTTGTAGTCTGCAACTTTGCTGATGGTATTAATTGTTTCAATTAAACATTTTCCTGATTCACTAGGATTTTCCAAGCATATTATCATATCATTGGTAAATGTGAAAATTTTTATCTCACCTTTACCTATTTTTTTTGATTTTAATATTTCTCTTGTTTTATTGCTGTTGCTAGTATTTTCAGGACTATATCAAATAACAGTAGGGAGACTAGAAAGCTTTGCTTCGCTCTTCTATTTTTGGAAAAGATTCTAGTAAATACCCAGTGAAAATGATGATTTAGATTTTTAGATAGAGGCTTTTTTAGATTGGTGGTTTTATGTAACTAAAAAAGGTCCTGCTATTACTACACTTTGCAGAGTTTATACAATAAACTAATATTACACTCATTTGGGGTTTTAATTTTATTAAATATATTGATTGTTTTCCTAATGTTGAACCATCCTTGCAACCCAGGTGTAGATCTCACTTCGTTATAATGAATGATTACTTCACTACCAAAGGAAGGGGTCTTTCACTTTCCCCTTTTTCAAACCTTTCCCTTTACTACCTGTAGTTTCTTCTCTTCCTGAGACCCCAGGGATAAACTTTTCCTCATTGATAGTCCTTGCTTTGATGTGGGCATATTACACATTCCTCTCTATGCCCCTGCTCCTCTCCTCCTCTTTCAGGAATGCTCACATTTTTAATATAATCTGAGAGAAAACATTGATTCACCCTGCAGGGTGAGTTGTTGTCAAGTTCTGTCCATAATGCCCTAGACTTGTCTCTTCACTATTACCTCTACCTGACTTCAGCCCTCACTATTGTACTCCTGTGCACCTTTATACATACATACATACATACATACATATATATATACATACATATATATATATATGTATATATATAGTCTTTGACTACTGTATTCATTCAATCCTGTATTTCTGTTGTCTGGGTTGTTTGAAAAGCAAATATTCTCTTAAGGTCTGGTTCTCTTTCTAAGAATATTTCAAATTTCTCTTTATTATAAAATATCAACCTTTCTTTCAGTTATGTTTAAGGACAGACTTTCAGGGTTGGTCTCACTGAACTCTCTCCTGAGCTTCATTGCTCTTTGGAACACCTTATACATTTTTTCTTGCATTTTTGATAGACACAGAATAGTCTTATACTATTCAAATCTCCTTTCCTTTTTATTTGAAAGTCTCACCTGATCACTTGCAGAAATTGTTGATTCTGAAATAATTTTTAAATCTAACCACTATATGGCTTGAAATTGGCAGCCTTATTACTCTTCTTAACCCAAGAAGTAATCTATGAATTCCTTCAATTGGTATTTCATTTTCTGTATTCAGAACTTCTGAGTTCTCTTGTATTTTTTCTTGCATTATGGTGTTCAGGTTTTTTGTCTTGTCGTGTTCTACAGGTAGACCTATGATCCTTAGGCTGTCTCTACATTCTGTCTTTGAGATTATTGGATAGTGAGCATATTTTCCTTTAATGTTATTTGTTTTTTGGGGTTTTTTTGCTTCTCTTCTTTTAGATTGTCCTCACTTCTGCATATTTGCATTGCTTATCTACTGTTCTCTCTTTTGTTTCTTTGGTGGGATTTGCCAATACAGAATCAAATTCAAGTTTTTCTATTCTGCAAACCACAAATTCTACTCTTATAATTTTCACTTCTCTATTAAACCATCTAGGAACAGTGTGTTGTATTTCCATGTTCTCAAATTCTACAGGGTCCTCTGTCTCATCAAGTGTTGGATTTTTCCTTTGTTTTGCAGTGTTTATTCGTAGATAGTTGAACTCATTTATAAAATTTGGAGGCTATTTTCTGTGGCTAATATTTTTCTTGTTTATCTTTCTGCATATGTCCAAGATCTTTGGGTCTCCTTCTTCCTGATATCTTTTATATTTTCAGTTCACTTCCCCTCCTACCCCTCACCCCCTTTTCTCCCCATTGCTTGCTTTCTGATTCCCTCCTCTCTGTTTCAAATCATCTCAAGCCTCTTTCTACATTGGCCAATCCACGATGCTGAACTCTTTCCTTCCGGTTCAGTGGAGTACCACACATCCTATTCCCCCCATCCCCTTGTGGTATCCTGTCTCAGTGTTCTGCCTAGCTCCCTGCTCCCTGTGTTCCTTAGTTCTCTAGCCTGCCACCAGCAGTTTAGAGAAGTGCCATGCTGGTGTTATAGGATTGATTTCTGTAGTTTGACTTTTTCTGGGGGTGGGGGTAGGGGTGAATTTTATTGTGTCCTGCTCCTTTTTCTCTGTTTTTCACTCTCCTGAAGAGGTTTTTTTTGTTTTGTTTCATTTTTTTCAGCATAGAATGTTGCCTCTGTGGATCTTGCTACCTGCCACTGCCTGGGTGAATTTCCACAGCCTAGAGCCTGAGTGGTGGTGGTGGGGAACCAGAGTGTGTTGTTGGACTTTGTTGCATGCCTTTTTGTTGCTTCCTCGTCTTTTGTTGTAAGGCCATTTATTGTTTCCTTGGGTTTTGTTGCAAGGCCATGTGTCAAGTCCTTGAGTCAGTTAGTGTAGCTTTGCTATAAGTTGCATGGTGGGAAAAGATGCATTGAGTCAATTCAGGGTAGGCTTTGGTTCATAGTTGCTATTTTTTTAAACTTCAATTGGATTTTTGGTGTCCCCTAAACCATGGAGGCAGATGAAGTTGCTTTATCTTTAGCATATAATTTCTGTTTGGGGAAGTTTGAGAGGGTTTGGGGAATCAGAGAAAATGCCTAGTCCTCTCTTTTATTGGTCACATGATTCAGAAGTCCAAGCATCCATTCTGATGGAAGTAGCCTCTCCATTTAGAGTAGGCAAGGAAACATTCTGAAGAAAAGATGACAATCCTTAGATATATTTTTATAGTGAACTTCAATCCCTTTGAGGGCAGGGATGTCATTGCTGTATCTGTATCCTTAATACCTAGTACAGATCTTGTCTCATAGTTAGGGCTTAGTAAATATCTATTGTTTTATTTATTCAATGAATGTTTGGAATCTGGGAATTTGGGGGAAAATAGTGTAGTAATATATGGTTGCATTTAAAAAATTTCATTTAAAAAAAAATACAAATTCCAGAACATTTTTGAAGGGGCAAGGCAAGGCAACTGGGATTAAGTTACTTACCCAAGTCATGCAGCTGGAGAACATCTGTTTGAGGAAGTAAGACTTATTTTTTAATCAATAAACTTGGGGGCAAATGAATAATTTTTAGCATCACAAGATCCTAGAT
The DNA here is from genome assembly GCA_028646595.1 of Phalanger gymnotis. Lineage (NCBI taxonomy): Eukaryota > Metazoa > Chordata > Mammalia > Diprotodontia > Phalangeridae > Phalanger > Phalanger gymnotis. The sequence goes on from CM053624.1 coordinate 344,320,319, forward strand.
CCAGAGGTGAAAGGGACCTTGGAGGTCAGTTCATCCAATTCCTTGATGTAACAGATTTGGAAACTAAAGCGCAGAAGACCTGTGTAACTTGCTGAAGTCACATGGGTAATAAGGGATAGGGCCAGGATTCACCCCTGGTTCTTTCATTCCAAATTAAGATCTCTTTCCACTCCACCATGAGGCTTCTTAAGCAGAAAAATAATGAAAAAATCAATCAAATTTATTTCAAATATGTAATCCCTACTTAGTTACTAGAATAGCATTTAAGTTACTTACATGTCATTTCTGGTCCTGTTTGAATTGAGGCTCTTAGACTTGCAGAATTTTTAGTGGTCAAAGAATGTTATATTATTAAGCCAAAATAATCTGTTAGGAGGTAGGTTTTCTATGTATTATGTTAAATCAACTGGAAAACTAACTAGTTCATGGGCAGGAAATTTTTGATTATCTTATTAAACTCAACCAAATGGAAATAAAAGCAGACATGTCTAGTTTGGGGTGATATTTTTCCTGAAAAATGTCTTCTGTAACTTAATTACTTAAAAATCTCTTTTCTAAATTCCAGAAAAGAGAAGAAAGAAATGGGAATGAGTAGATACTCATTTCCTTGGGCTACTAAAAGCATCATGACAGAGGTTGGGGGTCATATTCTCAATGGGGTCTTTATGCTTCAGGGGTAGTAGCACAGGGTACAGTAGGAAGATGAATGCTTCTGATTGGAGTAGGTCTAAAGGAAACATATTTATTCATTGTAGTTGGTCTAGAGACAATCCCTTCTAATGCTTTGAGGCACGTATATTGACCTCATAGGTAAACCCAAATGATTTCTACACTATACTATTTCATGGAACTTCTCACATTATAATAAGCAATTTCTAGATCCAAGTACATTATCTTTCCCCCAAAGGTAATTCCTAGTGTTCCCCAAACTCTGATAATATGAAAGCTCTGGGGAAATTTTCACTGAAAGGTCGTGGTCCTCTTCCATGTGCATAGGAATAATATGAGGAAAATCAGACACTGTGACAGAGCCAACAATTCATCTGTGCAAAGGGGACTTCAGTATCATCACAGAATTATTAAAAGCCTTCTATGAGCTAAATGGGCTAGCTGCTGATGATACAAAAGATTCCGCTATGACAAAAAGAATAGAAAAAAACATAGTCCCTGATCTCAATGGGGAGGTAATTATTGGGAAAATACAAAGCTCCCCTAAATAAATGTGGAATGGTTAAAAGGCTCTATGGCCAGTGTCCAGTCCTTCAATAGAAATCAGAACCAAGCACATATGTTTCTCGCCTAATCTCTTTGCATTGCATTTTACTTTTCTGTATTCTTATTTGACCTAGAAGTATATTTTATTCAACGTCTCATGTCCCAGAAACTCTATCGCTGTTCTTGTTCCACTACCATCCCCTTCATTTTCTTTCCCCTCCTGTTGCTTCATTTATCACTTTTCCTCAACGTTCTAGTTCTATATATAAAATAAAAGATGATATAGGATGGTGGAAAGAAAACTGAATCTGGAATCAAGGTTCCTGTGTGAAAATCCCATACTATAATATACTACCTATGTGACCTTTGTCAAAGTGCTTCTCTCTGGAATTCCGTTTTGTCTTTGAAAAATTGGGAGCAGGGTTAACTACGTAGTTCCCAAAATCCCTTTCAGTTCCACATTGGTGATCCTATTATTATATTAATGAGTATAAAGTAAAATAAGAAGCATTTAACTAATGTAACATAGACTATACATCCACACAATATCGGGTAAAACCCACCCCTTCCTACTCATAGCAGAAAACACCCTCATTTGGGTTTGTGTCTGTTCCTCCACAGTTTGAGCTATAGAAAGATGGAAATGGAGATCTGGTCATAGAGATTCCAGTTTTCAGCAGAAGCACAGGTCATAGGTTCTGAATAAGGACTTGTCACTTTTTGTTTTTGTTTCTCCAACATTTGGCACAGTGCTTGACACATTGTAGGCACTCAATAAATGACTGGTTGACTGATGGATGACTTGAAATTTGAAAAACTCTTTTTGCCTAGGCTGGAGTCCATCAACTGCTTCTTCCACTTACCCCCAACATCCCAACTGGAAGTGTCTTCATTCCTGTGGTGATTTGCTTACATCAATTCCCTCTGGGTTTGGGATGATATCTGGTCCTTTTAGTCCTACCTTCATAGGGTCATGACTTAAAAGCTCTTGTGGTTAGCCTGACTGGAGAACAATCACTTAATCACATTCCTCCAGTGGCACAGAGAGAAGGTTCAAGGATTTTGATTACCTTGGGGAGGGTATGTGTGCCAGGAAAAGAAGCACTTCCATCTCTATGTGGCAAAACCCTGTATGTCCCTGTCAGTTATGAGCTTTTGTGTCTATATGGTTAAGATCATAAAGCTAGGTGGCACAGTAAATAGAGCACTGGTCCTAGAGTCAGGAAGACTGAGTTCAAATCTCACCTCAGACACCAGCTGTGTGACTCTGGACAAGTCATTTAACCCTGTTTGCCTCAATTCCTTATCTATAAAATGAGCAGGAGAAGGAAATGGCAAACCACTTCAGTATCTTTCAAGAAAACCCCAAATGGGATCACAGAGGAATTGGACATGTTCGAAATGACTCAACAACATGGTTAATATCAGCAACTCTCAGCCTTGGTCTCTTAAAGATAAATTTGTATCACCATTCTATACAAGCAATACTTTTTTTTGTCAAGTAACCTAATGTACAATTTTATCCCATTGAAATGGCATTAAAATTGGAAGGAGGTTTCAGGAAATAAAATTGGAACCATAGATATTTAGTTATAAGGGACCTTAGAAAGTCATCTACTCCCAAATCTTCATTTTAAAGAGAGGGAAACTAAGACCCAGAAAATACAAGCAACTTTAACAAGGTCACACATGTACCAAGTGGCAAATCTAGGGCCTATATTCACATTCTCTTATTCTGAATCCCAACAACCTCTCCACTAGGTCATGCTGGGACTAGCCTGTGAGAACATTTCGAAAAAGTGCCATGGAGACCCTAATGACCCATATGACAATTAGGTTTTTTCTATTCCAAAAACTTTCCCCTAAAGACAAAGTGGGGTCAGCATTTTGGTAGTGTGTGCCAAAAGGCCCTCTAGGTCTGATCTACTTGGTAAACAGAAAGTCGTCATCATCTATCTTTAGCACTTCATGCTGTGCCCATCTGGACCTGTTAGCAACAACACATTGTCTGCTGTGTAGAAGACTGATGTGACCTCATCATCCTTCTTTCTATTTGTGCTGTCTCCTGGTGTCTTCTTTACCAGTGGGGTGGCCCCAAGCAAAATTGTGAAGCAGGGGAAGTTTGGCATTGGTACCCTCTGGCTCCCTTTTTGGCTCCCCATCTTTGCCTTCCATCTGGCAACCTACCTCCAGGTAATTAGCGCCCCCAGAACAGCCCCTCCCCACTCTACATTTACACATGGCAGAACTCACCCAAGCTTGCCCGTTCCAATCCCCCTCCCCTAAGCCTTCCCACTATATCACCTAAGTTACTTTTTTCCTCATTCTCAATGCAATTACATGGTCCCACTTGGGGCTGTCTTCATAGCTTTTAGGAACAAGAAAGTAACTGTTTCTCTATACTCTACCCTGGTCAGACCACATCTGTAGTATTGGGCTCAATTTTAGATACTACATCTTAGAAAGGACATTGACAAACTGGTGGGCATGCAGAGAATGTCAACCAGGATGGTAAAGGGTCTTAAGTTCATGCTATTGAGTAGAGGAATTGGCAAAGAGCCTTGAGTTTGTGCAATTGGCTACAGAAATTGGGAAGTTTCATCTGAAAAGAGAAATCTCAAGGGCTTCCTTTAAGATCCAACTAAAATCCCATCTTTTACAAGAAGTCTTTCCCAATCTTTTTTACTTCTAGTGCCTTACTTCTGTTCATTATTTGCTATTTATCTTGTATATACCTTGCTTCATATATATCTGTTTGCATGTTATCTCAACCATTAGATTGTAAGCTCCTTGAAGGTGTGGACTATATTTTATCTTTTTTTGTATCCTTAACACTTAGCACAATGCCTGGCATGTAGTAGTAACTTAATAAAATGATTGATTGATATGGTGATGTTCAATTGTTTGAAGGACTGTCACATGGAAGAAGGATTAGAAATGTTCTGTTTGACCAGAGAAGGCAGAACCAGGAATAATGACTGGAAACTGAAAAGAGGCAATTTAGGTTTGATGTAAAGGAGGGGATAGATATTGTGGTCAGGGAAGAGTTGTGAATAGCCCCCAGATCACAGCAATAGAGATGGCTACATACTCACACCATAAGTGCCACTGGCCTGATTCACAGGAATGACGCTAACCACAAAATAAATGTGGAAATTATTAGTATCTATTCATGGGGCTTTAGAGTATATGATCACAGAGAGCTGAAAATAACCTTTTTTAAGTGTTAGTTTTGTAGGCCAAAACTGTCTCTGAACAGTCTGCTGCCTCAGTTTTGGAATTGGAATGAAATGAAACACTAGCAGTTAGCAAAAGAAGGTTGGTTTAGCCATACTATCAAATGGATTCAATCAGGCCCATTTCCCAGGTTCTTTGGTTGGCCCTGCTGGCTCACAGGTCAGAAACCTGAAGATAAAGGTCTTGATTCCTCTGGTGCCAACTTTTGTACTTGAGACACTGGCAAGCCTCATTAGTGATTTGAACCTTAACCCCTTGCACCAACGAAGTCTCAATGATAATTTCAATATCTTTTAAAGAAAAATTGGCCTAGTATAAATGACTTTTCCATATACCTACCAGAACTAGAAGAAGAACTAGTATGGTTTGCCTTTGGATTTTCATTTTCAGTTTTGAGGGCCTAGTAGATAAGAAGGATTTGAACCAGAGACTCTGGCAATTTTGACCAAGTTGCCTAATGGATACTGGGGCTGAAGTGAACACTAACATGTGGGAATGGCATAACTTGGTTTTATGTAATAAATATAGATGAATTGAACTTTTGTAATTATCATTTCATTTAAAAAAATATGGAAGGAATTTGACCATTAAAAGACCTGCTAGAACCAGCAGAGCATTGTGCACGGTAACAGGAATATTTTACAATGAATGATTGGAATGACTTAACTATTCTCAGCAATACAATGATTCAGGACAATTCCAAAGGACTCATGATGAAAAATGCCATTCATCTCCAGAGAAAGAATTGATGGACTCTGAATGCAGATCAAAGCATACTACTTCTCACTTCCTTTATTTTTTCAAGGCTTTTTTTGGTCTGTGTTTTCTTTTGCAACATGACTAATATAGAAATATATTTTGCAATATATTTTAGATATATAACTTATTAAATTGCTTACCATCTCAGGGAGGAGGGAAGGATGGAAGGAAGGAGAGAATTTGCAACTCAAAAATATTTTAAAGGAATGTTAAAATTGTTTTTACACAAAATTTGGAAAAATTATTAAAATTTTTAAAAACCCTGCGAACTCCAAGTCTGTAGAAGAGGGATTTTAAACCAATTCGCACAAAGTGCCTGGAGCAGGTGTCTTGCCACAGATATATTAATTCTCTCTCTTTCTCCCTCTCCCTCTCTCTCTCCCTCTCTTCCCTACCTTCCCTCCCTCCCTCCCTCCTCCTCCTGCATTTCTATCTCTATTTCCATCCCTCTCATCTCTGCATCTATTGGTATATGTATACACACACACACACACACACACACACACAAATTATATATATTGTGTGTGTATGGAATTCAAACCCAAGTCCTCTTATTCCAAATTGATAAACACAAGGACCTATGCTACTGGCATAAAGATTCACTATTTGGCAAGATTGTTGGGAAAATTGATCAGTATGTAAGAAATTAGACTTAGACCAACATCTTACCTTATACAAATTAAAGGACCAAGTGGATAGACATAAACTATCACATCATAAACAAATTAGAGAAATATGGAAAACATCATTTATGAATAAGAGAAAATTCATGGTCAAACAAGCAATAATGAGTGTCACAGACCATAAAATGGATAATTTTATTACATAAAGTTTAAATGTTTTTACACACACACCAATAAAGTTAAGAGCAAAAGGGAAACAACTGGGGAAAAATCCAGATCATTTTCTACTATACTACTTCAGAGATGGTCTTTGTCCTTGAAAAATCATGAAGGGAATGCAAAGGCAGGTAAAAGGAAGCCACATGGAATTGGGGACACTTTGCACAAGAAACAATAGGACTAAGCTGACTGGGTTGAATGAAGGAAAATTCTTGGATTCTATTCCAACTAGAAAGAGTTTCTTTAAAGTATGTTCCTGAACCTGAATTGGTCTTAATCACCCTTAATCTCCAGAGGCCAGACATACAGTAGTTAACTATTTGGCCACTACTACTAGCCAAAACTTTATCTCTTTCCAGAGAAATGTTCATTGCTTGAGAGAAAAGACATCTTAAAAAGAGAGCATTTAAAATTTTAATCATTGAAAGGGAAATTGCTTACATATAGTGTATCATTTTCTATCTCATCTAGAATTTAACTGGCAAATATTTATTGAGTACCTACTATGTGCAAAAGTCTAAGTCCTACAGGAAATATATGAGAGCAGAATGTCATGCATATTGTATACCTGGAATTCATCTGACAATGGATTTGATGCTAACCTTTTGGTCAAGATGGAGAGATGTAAAATGGATGACAGCACAATTATGAGGTTTTGAAAGTAGTTGGTTGACTGAAAGTATGGTGTCAAGAAAGGAACACTGAACCTGCTGTCAATAGACAAAGTTCAAGAATCTTAGAGTGGGCAAAGACCTCAGAAATCATCTTATCCAATCTATAACTCCGTAGGCTACATTCTCTAGTCTCACTACATTCTCTAGTCATTATCCAGGGTCTTCTCCAAGGCCTACAATTTTGTAGGTCTATTCAGTATTTCTTGTAGCAATCCATTCCATTTTTGAAGAGCTCTAATTATTAGAAATTTTTTGTTTTGTTTTGCTTTGTTTCTCCCTCATAGTTGATAAGAATGGTTCTCATGCTTATTTCTCCTAGTTCTGGTCTTTTTGGAATGATATGGGGCCAGTTATCAGGGGAAGGAGAACAATCTTAATCCCTATTTGACATTATGAGCCCTTCAGATATCGAATGATAACTTTTTCTCCCTATGTCATACAGGACTAAATATCAAATCCTTTGCCCTTTAAAGCCCTTCACAAGCCAAATCTTTTCTGCCTTTCCAATATTCTTACCTTTTATTCCCCTTCATGTATTCTATAATTCAGTGAAACTGACTTGCCATTCCTCACACATGACATTCCTTCTCTCTACTCTAAATCTTCATTGGCTCTCCCCATGCCTGGAATTTTCTTGCTCCTCTGCCTCCTGGTTCTCTGACTTTTTTCAAGTCAGCTAAAATTGCACTGTCTGCCAGAAGCCTTTCCCAGTCTCCCTTAATGCTAGTAGTACATTAAGAAGAATATCCCCAATTGATTCTGTATATAGCTTGTATTAGTTTATATAATATATAAGTGTAGTATAATATAATTTAAAGTGTGTATAGTTGTTTGCATATTGTGTCCCTCATTCATTTTTTAATGCCGTGGGGACAAGGACTGTTTTTGTCTTCATTTTTATTTCTGATACCTAGCTTGATAGTGGGCCTATAGTAATTATTTAATAAATGGTTGTTATCTTGACTTAACTTGACAATTATGTCCCTGAGAAGTCACTTCTTCTCCAAACTAAGCAAATCCATTTCTTTCTATGGATCCATATATGGCATATACTCCACTTCTGGTTGCTCCCCATCTTGGTCCCCCAGCTCTGAACACGCAATGCTTCGTTAAATAAACATGTGCAGGGGTAGGGAACATGCAGCCTTGAGGCCACATGTGGCCTTCTGGTTCCTTGGATGTGGCCTTTTGACTGAGTCCAAGTTTTACGGAACAAATCCTTTTATTAAGGGGATTTGTTCTGTGAAGTTTGGATCAGCCAAAAGGCTGTACTTGGGGACCTAGAGGGCCACATGTGGCCTTGAGGCCACAGGTTCTCCACCCATGAAACATAGTATTTCAGATATATTCACAGTAGTGTACAATAGCCCTACCACAGCCTTCATTCATTTTAACATCCCAAATCATACCTTCATTAGTAGAGGGAAATTCCTTTATAGAAAATCTCTCTACCAATGTTGGTCAACAATTGTTCTGTAACTTACAGTCTTAGAAAGTAAAGTCATTTATCTATTGCTAACCTACTGCCATAGAGGCTGGTGATCTTTGACAATCCTGTCCTAGTGTTATGTCCTAAATTCGTACCTCTAGTAATGCCACTGCCATTGGTTATCACAACTGTTCTGCTAATGAATACCGCATTGTTCCACTGCACTGTGCCATTTAGCTGCCCCTTTATGATCTTAGGTTGCATTAATAAAAGGGTATTTTCCAGAGAAAGGGACCATATGATTTTGCTGTACTCATATGGAGTATTACCTCCAGTTCTGGGTGCCACATTTCCTTCAAAGGCAGGAAAGCGAGGTTAATCAACCAATGCACAAATATTTGTTAAATTCATAGCATGTGTCCAGCTCTGTTAAGCTCTGAAAATACAGATAAAGTAGGAAACATTTCCTGGTTTCAAAGAGTTTACATTCTAAGAGGGGACTCCTGAGGAGAATTGAAACCATGCCAAAGGAGACTCATTTGAAGGAAATGGAGTTATTAAACCTGATAAAACAAACAAACAAACAACAAATGAAAACACACTTAAGAGTCACTATCTTCTTAGATTGCCTCTGATTGGTCCCAGAGAATAGAATGAGGGTCAAAGGGTGAAAATTGAAAGGAAGCAGATTTCAACTCAACTTTAAGTAAAGTATTCCTAAAAATTAAGTCAGCTCAAACATAGACTTATGAGTATCTCCAAGTGGAATCTGGATGATCACTTGTCTGAAATGGTATTATAATAATAACAAAATAGGTCACATTTCTGTGGTATTCGAGATGGACTTTGGTGGTCAGTTCCAAATCTGTAGAAAGGATTCCCTGAATACCTCTCTTCTGAAATATTACAGCATCGATTGTCTGAAGATCATTTGACAATTAATCATTAGCTGCCATGTGAGATGGTTTCTTTGACTTGGACTTTTTGGTACCTCTTGAATTATTACTTAACTTTGAACATCAGTAGCAAAGTTCCTTCTAGCACTGTATATCTGTGGTCTTAAGTCTAAATTGTAGGCTTATGGGAGCCATTAAATGCTTTCTGTTTGCTCCTCTGCTTGGTCACACTAAACTATTTAAAATAATAGGAACGAGACTATTCTCTCCCAGCCTGGCTAATGCCCCAAGTAAATTTTTGCAGTATTTACTAGTAATGATGAAGGACAGAATCATCCTCACTCTAGTTTACAAATTGAACTTCACACAACTGTCCATTGGTGTCAGTAGATGCATTTAGAGCCTTCACAAAAGCCACAGAATTTTCACCTTTTAGATTTCTTTATTTGCCTTGTTTTCAGTATATTTAGGATAGAGTTTTGCAAGGCCTCCCTGAAATTGTGCTGTAAAGCAGTGCTGTCAAATTCGAATAGAAATGGGAGCCACTATTCTGTACATAAAGATCCCTTTTGTTGTTCAGTTGTGTCTAATTCTTCATGACCCTACTTGAGGGATTTTTGGCAAAGATACTGCCATTTCCTTCTCCAACTCTTTTTACAGATAAGGAAATGAGGCAAATGGGATTAAGTGACTTGCCTGCTCATACAGGTAGTAGGTATCTGAGGCCAGATTCGAACTCAAGATGTGTCTTCTTGACTTCGGGCTGGACGGTATGTCTACTACCCTTGTTCCACCTAGCTGCCCTAAGGATACCTGTGGGCAACATATTGACATAGTCTTAAAATATAATGTTATCTGTGTTACATTTTTATTTATTTTGTTAAATATTTCCTAATTAAATTTTAATCTGGCTCCTCCCATGCTTGGGACTGTTGTGAGTCACATGTTTGACACCTCTGCTCTAAAAGACACCTAATTGCTAGATACGTACTTTCCATCTCTCATTTTTGGGGGGAGGGATGGTATCCTGGTCGATGGTATCCTGGTCTTTGCCACAATCTAAGTTTATTGGCTCAATCAATACAATGCAAACTTTACTATAGACACTGGTCTGGTGGGGAGAGAACACAGCATCCCATCTGTGACATATAATGGCTGTGTGACTCTGGCCAAATCATTAACAATCTTAGTTACCCCTGGTAACTATCAGAAACTGTTAGTTTCAGGAGTAGGTGGCAATTTGCTTTGACAGAAGGAGTTTCCTCATTAGAAATTCTCTATACAGGGGGCGGAGCCAAGATGGCATCTGGGAAGCAGTGACTGGCATGAGATCCACACCAAGTCCCTCCAAAAACCTACAAAAAAATGGCTCTGAACCAATCCTAGAGCTGCAGAA
>CM053624.1:344331266-344353867 GCA_028646595.1 Phalanger gymnotis
GGGGAGAGAATTTGGAACTCAAGGTTTTAAAAAAATAGATGTTCAGAAGTAAAAAAAAGTTTTTTTTTCATGTACCTAGAAAATAAGATGCACAGGCAAAGGGGCATAGAGATTTATCTTGCCCTGCAAGAAAGTGGGGGAGGGGGGGATGGAAGGGGAGTGGGGGGACAGAGAGGAGGGCAGACTGGGGAACGGGGCAACCAGAGTGTACGCATGTGAAAATTAATGCTGAAAACTAAAGATGTTAATAAAAAAAAAATTGAGAAAAAATAAAAAAGAATTACAGGTATTGTCTTCCCCTGTAGGGATGTAAACAGTTCAGCTCCATCGAATCCCTTATGTTTTCTTTTCCCTTTTTAGGCTTCTCTTAGGTTTTGATATTGGAGATCAAATTTTTTTGTTCCATTCTGGCCTTCTTATAAAAGCTTGAAATCCTATTTCATTGAATGACTATTTTCCCCCTTCAAATATTATGCTTAATTTCACCAAGTAGGTGATCCTTGGTCGTAATCTTAGCTCCTTTGCCTTCTGCAATATCACATTCCATGACTTCCAATCCTTTAATGTTGCAGCTAAAGTCTATGTAATCTTGATTGTGGTTCCCCAGTATTTGAATTGTTTCTTTCTGGCCACTTGCAGTATTTTTTCCTAGACCTGATAGCTCTGAAATTTAGCTGTGATGTTCCTTGGAGTTTTTCTTTTGACTTAATATCCACCCAGTCTTGATCTTGACATGAACTCAGTTTTAGCTCATTGGAATGAACTATTTCATGTTCATGAATTTGGCCAGAGGGGCTGCTATATCTCAGCCTGTCAGAATCTGCTTCTCTTGTCCTTAATTATCATCACTGCCAAATGAACAGAAAAGGCAACAAATGCTATAGGACATCAGAGGAAGCTGATATTCGTGTGGTCTTTGGTGATTAGGAATACTTCCTAGAAGGTATCTGGCTTTGTGTATGGGGAAAAATGAAGAGTAAAGGCATTCGAGTGGGGCTAAGTAACCTAATGAGCAAGATACAGGGGCAGGGATACACACATAAATGTATATGTATACACACATTCACACATGTGTATTTGTGTGTGTATAAATACATATGTATATATTTATATGAGGTGTGTGAGCTGGAGAAAGAAATGGTAAACCACTCCAGTATCTCTACCAAGAAAACCCTAAATTGGGTCATGAAGAGTTGGTCACAACTGGTCAACAACAACAATTGGGTTTTAAAGTAGTTGTCCCTACTTTTAAATTCCTGAAAATGTGGCATGCTGGTATTTTAGAAAGGAAGTGGGGAGGATGAATGTACATTCTTTGGCAGCTGGAAACTGAGAAACCCAGAAATTAGAGGGAAAGTAGTAGAAGCTAAAACCTAGTAGAAAACCTGAGAGTGGCTAGCATAGACATGAAATGGTAGACTGTTATGGGGGCACTGAAAGATTCAGCAATGTCCCTTTCTCTCATTCTAGGCCTAGGATACATACAATGGGGTAAAAGTGAAAAGACTGGCCTTAAGAATCAGATGTACAATTATATTCACTATGAAAGTACAAAGCATTAGGGAATAGAAGGGAAAAAAGCATAAATACTCAGAACTGAATCGGCCATGAACTGGACCTATACATGAACTCTGATTTTTGGAGAGTTTTCCTTAAAATGAATACTACCTCAGCTAATGGAACTTTCTAATTAAAATTAGGTCCTGCCTGAATACAGAGAAAAGTATGCATTTGCTAATAAAATATTGAAATAGAAAATTTTATTATTTAATTGTCTAGATTTTTTTCTAAATAATAAAAAAGAGCTCCCATAGATGCAAAAATATTCACAGCATCACTTTTTGGAGTAACGAACAATCGGAAACAACGTAGATGCTCATTGGTTGGGTAAAAGACAAGCTGGTTTATTTACTTTTTAGAATATTATCACATTGTAAGAAATGCTGGATATGAGAAATACCAAAAAGCATGAGAAAACCTACCTAAACTGACATAAAGTCAAATAAGTAGCACCAGTAAAAAAGGATACACAATAACTACAGACACTCAATAATTAATGTACCTAGAAAAAGCATAAAAGAGAAATTAAAGTGAATGCCATTGTGTAATTCCAATAGGCAAGCATGACCCTGAAAAAAAAAGATGTGAGTAAAGTTTTACAAAGCTGTTTTCCTTCATATTATTATTGCGACCATCATGTAAATTGTTCTCCTGGTTCTGCCAATTTCTCTTTGGTTCAGTTCACATAAACGTTTCCATGTTTTTTCCCAGAATTGGTCATTTAAAAAAATTTCTTGTTATACACATATTTGTTACAAGGGAAGACTTTTATTCAGGGGTATAGTGGTATTTTATATATTTTTCCAAAAAAAGAGTTTCAGTTTAATGTTCTAAATATATATATATATATATATATGTATATGTGTGTGTGTATGTGTACAGACATTCACAGTTCCTTATATGATATTTTTCTCACTTTTCCTTTTACAATAGCTTTGTGTTTGTTGAAGATTATTAAGTTCAAAACTTTTTTAAAAAGTTAAGTGAAATGAGAATATAACCTCCTTTTCTGATTTTAGCAATGGGGGGGGGACTATTTATGTGGAGCACTGCAAATAATGCTAGACTTGATGTAGATTGTATTATTTAGTTTACCTGAACTACTTGCCTTTTACCTTTATTTTTTTCTTTGTTATAAGTTAATGTTATCTTGTCTGGGAAGACAGAAGGAATCATTGAGAAATGAGGTCAATGTCAAAAAAAGTATCAATTTAAAAAAATTAAACATGAGAAGGGTATTATTCTACCCTTTGGTTTAATTGACAAATCATTTCAATTAACTAAAGTTGTTCATGACATTTCGGGGGCATTATGGAAATGTCAATGTAATATTTTGTTCCCAAAGATCTTCATGATTTGCACTCATATTCAACATTCAGGGATGGAGTATAAATGAAATAGGTAATATGTTTAGTCAACAGGAGCCATCATTCATAAAAGAAGTTATTTGCTTTTGCCTACCTGAAACCAATCCTATTTTAGACTCTCAAACTATCTCTGAAAAAAAAAGTTTGTTTAGAAAATCAAAATGAATTATAAAGCCATTTTCTTGGAAAACTAATCCCCAAGACCATGAAAAAAAAACATTAAATAAAATCAATGCAGGACATCATATGTTTTAAGTTTTAATTCCTCCAGTTAGGAGAGTCCTAATTGTCTATTTTGTACAATGAGTTTGGAATATTCTGCCATTAAATTGCACAAGGAATCTGGAATATAAAATTCTATTGGCTCTATTTGCCTTGGGGGCTGGGGCTTAAAAAAGAAAAAAAAACACCCAACTTCATTAATCGGCATAACACCTTGAGTGATAGATAAGTACTGTTCAGTCTAGTATAGTTTCTCAGTAGACAGGGAAACTAAAGCAAGGAGGTTAAATAACTTGGCTCTATTTTCATATTTGAGACTTACCCTGTCTGAACTGGATGATCAAGAAGGAGAATTCAGGAGGTACTGACCTTGGTACACAGAAAAATCAGACCCCCCAAAATAATATCCCTGTTTCCTAAGAAAACTATCATTACCACTCTTGGAGGACATTATAATGCCCTTGAACTTTGTACTCTCAGATTTGTATTTGGGAGGGAGGGAGGGACACACACACACACACACACACACACACACACACAGAGAGAGAGAGAGAGAGAGAGAGAGAGAGAGAGAGAGAGAGAGAGAGAAACTATTTCCTTTCCAAAAACTTTACTTTCAAAATGAGGGCAATAATATAATAAAATTCCATACAAATAATTAGGATTTCTATATATTACCAATGAATTCCAGCAAGAAGAGATAGAAATACTAATTTTATTTAAAATCACTGCAGACAGTATAAAATACTTGGGAGTCTACCTGCTAAGACACAGACAGAAACTATATGAAAACAATTACAAAACACTCTTCACACAAATATAGATTGAAATAATTGGAGAAATATTAATTGCTCATGGAAAGACTGAACCAATATAATAAAATGAGAATACTACATAAACTAATTTCTTTATTCAGTACCATACCAATCAAACTATGAAAGAATTACTTTATGGAATTTTTAAAAATAAAATTAAATTCATTTGGAGGAACAAAAGATCAAGAACATCAAAAGAATGAATCAAGAATCTGAAGGAAATGGAACTAATATTACCAGATCTCAAACTTTATTCCTAAGTGGTAATGATCAAAACAATCTGGTATTGGATAAGAAAGAGTGGTTGATAGATGGATGAAATTAGGTGAATAATATACAAAAGCTAATTAGCACAGCAACATGGAGTTTGAGAAACCTAAAGATCCCCGCTATTGGGACAAGAAATCACTATTTGGCAAAAACTGCTGTGAAAACAATCGGGCAGAATCTAGGCATATACCTATATCTCACATAGTATACAAAGATAAGTTCAAAATTAGTAAATGATTTATACCTACAGGGTCTTATCATAAACAAATTAGGAGAACATGGAATATCTTAAATCAAATCTATGGATATAGGAAGACTTGTTCACCAAACAAAACATAGAGAGGATCATGGAAGGTAAATTGGATAATTTGGATTATCTGAAATTAAAAAATTTTGCATAAAGAAACGCAATGTGGTCAAAATTAGAAGTAAGGCAAGAAACTGGGGGAATTTTTTTTACCAGAAGTTTCTCTTATAAAAGTCTCCTTTCTCAAATATATAGGGAATTGAGCCAAATTAAAAAAAAAAATAAGAACCATCCTCCAATTGATGAATGTTCAAACAACATGACAAGTCAGTTTTTGGAAGAAAAATCAGAGCTAGCGATAGTCATTTTAAAAAGTTCTCCAAATCACTATAATTAGAGTGTCTGGTACTCATGAAATTGGCTAAGATGACAGAAAAGGAAAATGACAAATGCTGGAGGGGTTGTGGCATAATAGGTACACTTATGTACTATTGGTGGAGCTATGAATTGGACCAACCATTCTGGAGAACAATTTGGAAGTATGCTCAAAGAGTTATAAAACTATGTATACCCTTTGACCCAGAAATATCGTTATTAGGTTCATACACCAAAGAGAGCAAAGAAAAAGGAAAAAGACTCATATGTACACAAAAATATTTATAGGAGCAATTTTTGTGGCAGTAAAGAATTGGAAACTGAGGGAATGCCCATCAATTGGGGAAATCACTGAAATAGTTGTGGTATATGATTATGATGTGATATTATCGTGCTGCTAGAAATGATGAAAAGGATGGTTTCAGAAAAAAAAAAAACTTGGAGAGACTTACAGAACTGATGCAAAGTGAAGGGAGCAAAACCAGGAGAATGCTGTACACTATAACAGCCATATTTTAACAATAATCAACTGTGAAATTCTTAGCAATGCAACGTATCAATGCAATGATCCATGACAATTCCAAAGGACTTGTAATGAAAAATGTTATCCAGCTCCTGATAGAGAACTGGTAGATTCCGAGTTCAGATGAAGCACATTTTCCTCTTTACTATTCTTGCCTTTCCTCTATAAAATTGCTAATGTCAAAAAATGTGTTTTGCATGTCTTTACATGTCTAATAGGCATCATATGTCTTGCCTTCTCAATGGGTGGGGTAAGGAATAGAGAAAAGGAAAGAATTTAGAGCTGATTTTTTTTTTAAAGAAAAAACTGGGCAGGGCAGGAATTTTGTCTCTGATTTTATCTTGAAAATCTGACTGATATTGGCTTCCAGTTGTGCCCAATCAATCTTAAGACTCTTCATAAATCACAAAAAGTTTTGATATTCATCTCTCCTTGAATTTAAGGACCAACCGTCAGTGGGAAGAGTGAGTGCTGGATTTGGAGATGTAGAACATGGATTCAAATCCCAGTTATGTGACTGAATGCCTGGATAGCCATGAGCAAACCACTTAGCCTTCCTTTACTTCTTCAGTTTCCTCATCCGTTAAATTAGGGAAGTTGACTTCCAAGTTCCCTTCAAGTTCTTAATCTATAATCCTGTGATTTTAAACAACCAACTCTTTCCATATATGGAATTCCATCTCAGTTAGAGGTATAAGAAGAGTTTGAATATGAGCTAACAACTTGGGAATAGATTTTGTGTCAAATTTTTTGGGTTCCCGTTTGTCTTATTAAACAGATACAGTATAGATTAAGTCCTCATGAGTATTCAAATCAATTTGGTTAATATTTTAAGTGCCTACTGTGTCTAAGATATTGTTCTACGTATTGTGAATACAAAGACAAAAAAATAAACAACCTCTGCCCTCACAGAATATTCTGATGAAATTGCATTTTACAGGCATATAATTTATGTGTCAAACTGGTAAAATGGTCTAATGTGAAATGTTCATAGAACCAACTGTACTCATTGAAATGTCTATAAAACAGAGGAAAAATGCCATATTTTAATAGAGAATTTGAGAGGCAGCATGGTACAGGAAATAGAGGGTCAACCTTGAAGACATGATGACCCAGTTCAACACCATCTCTACTAAATTTTAGTTGGGGCAAGTCACTTAAACTCTTAGTGTCCTGGGCAGTTCCCTAGGATACCAAGTTATAGATATCCATATCTGGATTAGTAGAGCGAGTTTTCATAACAGAGAGTTGCCTATACTGATGAAATCACTGATCTAAATGAAAATAGAAAATCTAAGACTGATCCCCAGATAGGACCTGGATACCTTCAATCTATACTTCACCCATCTCTGATGCATGCAATTACAGCTTCATGAAAAAAGGTTTCAAAGCCCACTCATTGGTATATAGAAGAGAGATCCTTGAAATGTGTCCTTGACTAATAAGAGTAAAAGGAAGTTCTATTATCTACTTTTTAATCATTAGAGCCCTATTGTATGGCTGAGTGATTAAAAATGGATAATGAAAATGCATTAGTGGAATATGGATTGTAATTCAGGAAATTAGCCCTTTCTCCTGACTGAACAAAGTGTATGAAAGTAAGTCTAAAAGACTATAAAAAGTGGTGAAGGTGAGCAGGAAGAAAATATCTGCCCTGGATTCATCCATCTATCATCAGACATGTCTTCACCCCATTGAGGATTAATTTGGGAACTTTGCTAACCACAACGGGATAATTTTGAAAGTTGCCATTGAAATTTTTTTTAGCTTTCTTAGGATATTGCTTTTCTGTCTCATATTGGTTCTCTGTCTCTGGAAATGCTCTATGCCAAATTTGGAGAGTACTTGACTCTGTTGCAAATTAACCCTCTTGAAGAGGTTATTCACTTACTCCAGTGATTTTTTTCAATGACTGTGTATTACCAGTGGAAGTTACTAATTGGTGCACCACTCCAAATTTTTCTAAGCATTTACATTTTGTGATGATGATGATGATGATGATGATGATGATGATGAGTCTCTGAGAAGGTAACAGATAATTGTTGTTATGCTAGTACCTTTTAGTGGGGAGAGCAAGTGAGGAAGAGGGGAATTACCACTGTAATCATCTACATGGGATTTAATTCTAGAAAGATCTGGGGGAGCTATTGTGAAGTTTCAATCTGCTTCAATGCCTCAGAAATAGCTTCAATTTTGTTACTGAAGTGCACTTTAAACCTTTAATCTTTCCACTAGCTGTGAGTTTCATAATGAGAGACCAAACGACTTTTTATGTTGTGGTCTTACCTGGAATGTTTAAAGAGAGGGGTGGTGGTGGTGGTGAGGAAAATAAAGACCTCGATTTTAGTTTGGGAACTACAAATCCATTTCCCTGCCTTTATTCTTGTCTCCACTCCTACTTCCCATCCCTTTTCTGGCTTTGCCTTCCTTTGTCTTGCCCTTCTTGCCTTCCTTGGCTCATATTTTAACTCTCCTCCCACACCCAAACATAGCAGACTAAAGACCACAGAGCTTGAGAAATGGAAGAAATTTTAAAGATTATTTGGCTCGACCTCTTTATTTTACAGCTAAGTCTCATAATAATAACTATTCTGGAACAGAGTGATGAAGCTATGCCTGAATCCTCTCCATGGACAATTTCTACTGTGTTATAGTCACATAAGTGAAAATTGAATTCAGTCCTTCGGAGCCTGGTGTCTAATGAGAGGAGTTGGGCTCCTTTAGTCATACTCTCTGGCTCCTTATACAACTACCCAGATGTCCAGGGAAAAGTATTTAAACCTTACGTTTTATCTTATGTCTAGGGTCTCTGCAAAAGATATTTCCTACACAATGTAAATCAGGTATAGGACTGCTATTATTTCCACTACACAAAAGAAATATTTAACACATATGAAAGCCATACACAATTCATTAATAGCAAACTTAAAAAGCAGCAACAATCACAGAACTATTGTAATGCTATCCCAGGAAGCTGATACTTACAACAAGTCACAATGTAGTTTCCTATGCATACATTTCTTCTCAACTCTGCACAGTCCAAACAATTCTCTCCATTTCTTCTGGCAACCTCACCCAGCCACTGGTTTCTTCCCATTGCTAGTTCTTTCCTCTCTGATGAAGAATATCACCTTGCCACTCAGGTAAGCTCTATCAATGGACCTAGAATCTCTTGTCCCTAAAAACTCACAGTTTTCTCCAAGGGTGGTCATGTCCACCTAAAGATTCTTATTCACAAGGCAAAAAGGCATCAAGGGGATCTAAGGCTCTGTTGGGGTATGGTGAAGGTCATTGTCCATCTACTATGTCCTCATGGAAAATATGGCAAAAAGATCCATTTGCCACAAAGGATTGTCAAGGGAAGAACAATCCAGAAGCTGTCATTTCTAAAAATAATGGTTTGGTATGCTGCCATGAGGCTGATACCAATGAGAGGATTGATTCAAAGTGCTATAGGCATATTTGTCTGGAAGTGGGAAGGGAAATTCTTCTGGGTACACTTCCAGGGCTTCCGTCCCTTTACATGAGAAAACCAAGGCCCAGGGAGTGACCTTCCCAAGACTGAAACACATAGTAACTGTTAGAGATAGGATTGGAAAGGGCCTCTGAGTTGAGATTCAGTTGTCTTCAATGGATCACATTACCTCCCTACAAAAGCTGAGCATGGATGGGAAGAGAGGTCTTGTTGGGAATTTACAGCTAAAATTAGCAATTGGAGTCCAGTCCATTCTCATTCATCCCTAACTCAAGACATAGGCTATCTACTTTCAGTTGGAATCTGTTAACCCCTCCCCAAAACAAATAAATAAAACAAAAACTTTCATATCTCAGCCAGTTCTACTTTGATTTAAGAG
This sequence comes from Phalanger gymnotis, assembly GCA_028646595.1. Taxonomy (NCBI): domain Eukaryota; kingdom Metazoa; phylum Chordata; class Mammalia; order Diprotodontia; family Phalangeridae; genus Phalanger; species Phalanger gymnotis. Next base: position 344,340,500 of record CM053624.1, read on the forward strand.
AACTGTAAACTAGGAGTTGGAAGACTAGGGTTCAAATCTCACTCATACCTGGAGCCTTGGGCTAAGTCACTTAATTTCTCTGACTTCTGGTTTTAGCATCTGTAAAACATACCTATGTGTACTCCCTACTAACAGAGTTGTAGAAGCAATTAGGTGATATTGTGGATACATTGCTGGACTTGTAGTCAGGAAAACCTGAGTCCAAATTTGGCCTCTGGCACTTTCTACCTGTACGACCTTGGGCAAATCACTTAACCAGTCTCTGTCTCAGTTTCCTGTAAAATGGCATGATAATGCAAACCTTAAATTGAATTATAAGTACTATTATTGTTGTCAGAAGTAATACATTTTATTTATTTTTTAATTTAATTTATTTATTTTTTAGTTTTCAACATTCAGTTCCATAAGTTTTAAATTTTCTCCCCCTCCTTTCCCTCCTCCTCCCCAAGAGGTCACTCAATCCACTGTAGGCTCTACATATACGTTCCTATTAAACATATTTTTCACGTTAGTCATGTTGTATAGGAGAATTAGAATGAATGAGAGTAACTATGAGAAAGAAAAACATAAAACAAAACAAAACAAAAAAGAAAGAAAATAGTCTGCTTAGATCTGCATTCAGACTCCATATTTCTTTTTCTGGATGTGGAAGGTGTTTTCCATCATGAGTCTTTTGGACTTGTTTTAGGTCCTACTGAGAAGAGCTAAGTCTATCAAAGTCAGTCATTGCACACCACGAACACATTTTATTTTTTTGTTTGTTTTATAAAAACAACACATTTTATTAATCTCCTTTTTATATCATGATTTTTTGGTACTACCCTTCTACTCCTCAAATCTAACCCTCCTTTATAGCAAAGCAAAACAGGGTAGGAAAAATAGAGACTGTGTCTGCTGTTGTACCAATCCCCCCCCCCAAGTACATATCCATCTCCTGACAGAGAGGAAAATATTACATATAATATTTATTTTTTATTAATTTTTAGTTTCAGATGGTGGCTTTTGGAAAGCAGGAACTCACTTAAGCTCTATCCCAAATCCCTCCAAACACCTGTGAAAATGGCTCTGAACAAATTCTAGAGCTGCAGAACCCATGAAATAGCAGAGGGAAGCAGGTCTCCAGCCCAGGACAGCCTAGATGTTCGCTGGGAAAGGTCTGTTGCACTGTGCTGAGAGTGGAGCCTGGGATCGGAATGCAGCCCAGCGTGGGCTATACCAGGACAGTCCAGACTGGGAGTCAGGTGGGCAGAGCAGGCCTTAGAGTCAGGAATCACTGGACTGTAGCAGTGACCAGACCTCTCAAACCACAAACGCCAAAGACCACGAAGCGGATTAGTGGGAAAACTGCTGGGTTGGGTTAGAGAACTGTCAGGCCCCAGCCCTGGGGGTGGCAGAGGTGGCACAATGATGGTGGTCGCAGCAGCAGGTAGCCCCTGTGGCTGCTTCCAGAGCTCTAGCTGTGACTGCTTCTGGAGTCTCTGGATCACATGGTGGGAGGAATCAAGTGGCAGACTGCAGGAGTTGCAAGGAGCACTTTACTGGAGCAGAGGCAAATTCTTTTGCTTTGGCCTGCTTGGATCTGAATAGCAGTCCTGGTTGTCTGTTCTTGGGAGAGGAAGAGCACTGCTGTGACAGAACTTGCAGTGATGGTGGAGTAGAAGTAGCTCTGAAAACAGCAGTGCAAGGTCCCTAGAGCTTGGGACAAAGTATTCTCTAGTCTATAAGCAGTCAAACCCTGACAAAAAGCTCAAAGATCAAGTAGCTGGAAAAAAAAAGGACTCAGACTATAAAATTTTTTTGGTGACAAAGAATATCAAAACATACAGCCAGAAGAAGTCAATGAAGTCATAGAGCCTACATCAAAAGCCTCCAAGAAAAATATGAATTGGTCTCAGGCCATGGGAGAGCTCAAAAAGGATTTAGAAAAGCAAGTAAGAGAAGTAAAGGAAAAATTGGGAAGAGAAATGAGTGATATAATTTTTAGTTTTAGTTTACAACATTCGGTTCCTCAAGTTTTTGAGTACCAACCTTTTTCCCTTCCCCTTTCCTCCTCCCTTCCCATCCAAGAGAGTGTGCAATCCAATATAGGTTCTACATATACCTTCACACTGAGCATATTTTCACAGTAGTCAAGTTGTTGTGTTGTAAGGCAAAATGGGCTCCTTAGAACTTCAGGAGTTTTGGCTTTTTGTTTACTTTGAGTGAAAGTACTTTCAGCTGTTAAGTGCTAAGCCCCAGGCCCAAAGCCCTATCAGGTGTGAAATCTGTGTGGGTGCAGATTAATGACTTAAGAGGGGCCAACTCGGCGGGGCTTGAGAATGCCAGAGGCTCGGCAGTGAGGAAAAGCGAGCCAAGGGACAACTACAGCGGAAGCGGAAGCCGAAGCAGGAAGCTGGGTCTACATCCTCTCCAACATTTATCATTTTCCTGTTTTGGCATGTTAGCCAATCTGATGGGTGAGATGTGCTACCTAAGATTTGTTTTGATTTTCATTTCTCTAATCAATAGTGATTTAGAGCATTTTTGTATGACTATAAATATCTTTAATTTCTTCCTCAGAATACTGCTTGTTTGTATCCTTTGACCATTTATCAATTGGGGAATGACTTGTATTCTTATAAATTTGATTCAGTTCTCTGTTTATTTTATGAGGTCTTTATCTTTATGAGGTCTTTATCAGAGAAACTGGTTTTAAAAATCCTTTCCCAATTTTTCTGCTTCCCTCCTAATCTTGGTTACATTGGTTTTGTTTGTACAAAAACTGTTCAATTTAATGCAATCAAAATTTTGTGTTTAATAACACTCTCTATCACTTGTTTGGTCATAAATTCTTCCCTTCTCCATAAATCTGACAGGTAAACCATTCCTTGCTCTCCCAGATTGCTTATAGTATCAGCCTTTATATCTAAATCATGAACACATTTTGACTTTATCTTGGTACATGGTGTAAGATATTGATCTATGCCCAGTTTCTGCCATACTATTTTCCAGTTTTATCAGCAATTTTTGTCAAATAGTGAGTATTTATCCAAGACTCTGGAGTCTTTGGGTTTATCAAATAGTAAATTACTATAGTCATTGACTACTATGTCTTATGTACCTAACCTATTGCACTAATCCACTACTTTCTCTCTTAGCCAGTAACAAGTAGTCTGAATGATGGCTGCTTTATAATACAGTTTAAGATCTGGCATGGCTAGGCCACCTTCCCTAGTATTTCTTTTCATTATTTCCCTTGATATTCTGGACCTTTTGTTCTTCCAGATGAATTTTGTTATTATTTTATCCAGCTCTATAAAATAATTTTAGGTAGTTGATTGGTATGGCACTGAATAAGTAAATTAACTTAGGAAATTGTCATTTTTAGTATATTAGCTTGGCCCAACCACAAGCAATTGAGGCTTTTCTAATTATTTAGATCTGATTTTATTTGTATGGACAATGTTTTGTAAGTGTGTTCATATAGTTCCTGGGTTTGTTTTTGGAAGTAGATGCCCAAATATTTTATAATATCTACAGTAATCTTAAATGGAATTTCTTTTTCTATCTCTTGGTGTTGGGTTTTGTTAGTAATATGTAGGAATGCAGAGAATTTATGTTGGCTTATTTTATATCTTGCAACTTTGCTAAAGTTATTTATTATTTTAAGTAGCTTTTCACTTGATTCTCTATGTTTATCATCGTATCATCTGCAAAGAGTGATAATTTAGTTTCTTCTTTGCCTATTCTACATCCTTCAATTTCTTTTTCTTCTCTTATTGCTAATGCTAATATTTCTAGCACCATATTGAATAACAGTGGTGAAAATGGACATCCTTGTTTCACCTCTGATCTTACCGGAAATGTATCTAGCTTATCCCCATTACATATAATGCTTGCTCATGGTTTTAGGTAGATGCTATTAATCATTTTAAGGAAATTCACTTATTCCTGTGCTCTCTAGAATTTTTAATAGAAATTGGTATTGTATTTTATGAAAAGCTTTTCCTGCATCTTTTGAGGTAATCATATGGTTTCTACTAGCTTTGTGTTTGATATGATCAATTATGCTGATAGTTTTCCTAATATTGAATCAGCCATGCATTCCTGGAATAAATCCTACCTGGTCATAGTGTATTGTTCTTGAGATAAGTTGCTGTAATCTTTTAGTTAATATTTAATTTAAAATTTTGTGTCTATATTCATTAGGGAAATTGGTCTATAATTTTCTTTCTCTGTTTGACTCTTCCTGGTTTAGGTATCAGTACCATATTTGTGTCATAAAAAGAATTTGATAGGACTCCTTCTTCACCTATTTTCCCAAGTAGTCTATAAAGTATTGGAATTAATTATTCTCTAAATGTTTGATAGAATTGTAAATCCATCTGGCCCTGGAGATTTTTTCTTAGGGAGTTCATTTATGGCTTTCTCAATTTCTTTTTCTGAGATGGAGTTATTTAAATATTTTACTTCCTCTTCCGTTAATCTGGGCAATTTATATTTTTGTAAATATTCATCCATTTCCCCAAGATTGTCAAATTTATGGACATACAATTGGGCAAAATAATTCATAATTATTGTTTTAATTTCCTCCTCATTGGGTGTGAATTCACCCTTTTCATTTTTGATACTGATAATTTGGTTTTCTTTTTTTAGTCAAATTGACCTAAGGTTTATCAATTTTATTGGTTTTTTTTTAATAAAACCAGCTCCTAGTTTTATTTATTAATCTCTCCTTTGGTTTTCAGTATTTCTAATTTGGTATTTAATTGGAGATTTTCAATTTGTTCTTTTTCTAGCTTTTTCATTTGCATGCCCAATTCATTGGTCTTTTTCTCTATTTTATTCATGTAAGCATTCAGAGATGTGAACACACTTTATTAGGACATATAAATGTGAGTTATAATGAGGAATAGACCTGTGAGCTTATTAGTATAAGGAAATGTCATATGAGGAAATTCCTTCTACCAATGGAGCTCAGCATTTATTCACTAAGAGATAAACTCAAGTAATCCAGGTTTATACAGCCACAATATGTCCATGGTCAGTTTTGAATCCAGGCCTTTCTAACTCCAAGGCTGTTTCTCTAACCATAATACCACACTGCTTCTCATTACAGCTACTTTTATGAACTATGACTTCTCCAAGTTTGCAGTATACCCAGAATGCCAAGCTATTTTCATCTATCAGTGCTCATTGCATCTCCACTGGGTAAGTTGCTGTGTAGTAGAATAGTCATTGACAAAGAAATAGAGTTCTATCTAAAGACTTAAGACAATGCATGTACAGAATGTCCATGCATTCACTCTAATGGAGATTATCTATAATTTTAGTGGTAAAGTGACACTCTCCTCATAATGGACCCCATTTTTTTAACTTCCTTATAATTGGAGAAAATGGATTTTTTGTCACATGTAAATTTGCACTTTCCTTTCTAAAATCACATTGACTTAATCAAATTTGCTGCTAATCTGCAGTTTAATATATTTCTAAAACAACAAGGGATTTGACACCTAGATGCCAAGATCAATTTTGATCTTTCCAGAGGACTGCTGAAAGGTTTCATTCCACAATCATATATCTTTTCACTGACATTTGATATTTAGGTTCATGAAATTATATCTCCCTGATTTTCATTTGTAATCAGCTCATTGACACTTTTGATCAAGACTGTATAATAATATCCTTCATCGTCAGGCATTGCTCAGTCTTCTTAAATTCAGTTGTTGTGACTTTGTATAGATAAATTTTGAAATAAGCTCAGTACTCCTACCATCCAAATTCAGACCCAATCTGCATTGATGAAAAATCTCCTGTATCTTATTACATTAGATATTGCTGAGCAATGCCATTGATGGCTTTTTTCTTGGGTTGTTTGGGTACTTTACTCATTCACCCAGAATTTTTGAAGATCTTGAGGATTTTCTATAAGGCTCAATGGATTTATTACCTAGCAAAATACTATATTCTTCAGTTAAGCTCAGCTGCCCAGAGTCTTTCCATGGTCAAGGGAACTTTAGTATGTGGAAGATGATTTATTTATTTATTTATTCTTCTAGGATACACTTTCACTATGACCATAGTCTTCAGAGCTGTAAATTGCAATTCCAGCTAAAAGGCAAATTGGGGGAAATACTGAGGCATAAGAATGCTAATGGAATGAGACTCTGGCACATTAAAAAAAGGAGGAGCAGGGACCACAGAAAAGCCTGAAGTTGCTGCTGGAAAGACCATCTCTGAGTGAGAGAAAAAGGTGGAGCTAGGTTTCTACTTCCTGGCCATCTCCAAACCATGCTGTTTCTACTTTGATCAATACTGCTATTTCTCCCCAGTCAGAACCTTGGACTCTGTCCCTGGGAAACTGAATTCTTTTAAGTAAACATTATCTTTATTTTACCTGGAACTTGGCCCCTATACCACTTTCTGTCCATTTCCTACCTCGAATGCTTATTACCTCTATTTACCTGTCAAGTCATTTAACCTCCATCTGCCTCTGGTTTCTTCTCTATCTTCTCTATAAAGTGAGGAGGCTGGATCCAATAGGTTCTCAGGTCCCTTCCAGCTGTAAATCTATGACTCTGGGACTCACATTTTAGCACCGGCCATATTATGCCCCTCTGTTTTGGCCTAGTTAGACCCTCTCCAGATACTTTCATGTGCTTATACACCAGGATTTTTGCTGCCATTATTTCTAAGATCATGATTTTCTGTTCCACCTCTTTCCATTAAACGAGGACATTTTATACTCCCAATGATCCCATGAGGTAAATTATGGGGTGAGGGATGATGAAGTAGGGCAGGTATGCAACAGGCTCTGGCATCTGGAGGCTCCTTCTGGCCTCAATTGAGAACCAGAATTCAATTCTAAAGCACTTTGGTTTATATGCACTTAATTTTTGATTATTTCCTTCAGCAATTCAAATGCTTCAATTTCCTTCAGCTGTTCAATATTAATTGTAGAAGCATCTACTGGGTGCAGGGGGTCAAGTTGACACTATGGGAGGGTAGGGATGAAAGATATAAGGAATAGGTCACATGGCCACTTTCCATAGGAAACATGGGAGTGTGTGCAATACAGTACGTACATGGAAAAGAATTATGGTTTACAAGACTGCATGCAAATAAGTTGATATGAACAATTGTTATTCATCAAATTAAAATGAGAGGTAACATAGTGTAATAGATGCAGGGATGGCTTTAAAGTCAAGAAGACCTGGATTCATATCCTGCCTCAGACACACAAATAAGTATCCACATGCATTGGTAGAAAGTTTCCTCAGTCAGGTGCTTCATATACCAGTGAAATCATAGGTCTTGTCTCCATCTCAATAAAATACACTTTTGTGTCAATTGAAAATGTTAGTGTTAAGGGAATTTCCATCAAAAAAGTGCAAAGTGGGTTGGTCTCCTGAAGCTTCTGATAGAGGGAATGATAGAGATGTAAGAATAAAGACTGAGGTGGAAGGGACCTTAACAGTCATTTATTGAAATAGTAGTTTTAAAAATAAGAAAGCTGGAACCCAAAGAGGTATGCTGGCTTACAGGAAGAAAGCAGAGCAAGGATGTCAACCAAGATCCTCTCACTGGAAATCTAGCACTCTCTCACTGACTCCTGCTCTATATGGTCTCAGATGGAATCTTCTTAGCCAGCTAGTCAAATCCCAGGTCTCCTTTCTCTTCTGAAGCCCTTGCATTCTATTGACAGCAGGGATAAAAGCATCCCCTAGCCTGAAATTCTGCAGATTTTCCATCAGAACTGAATTTTGAACTGACATTTTAAGAAAAAAAGGGATATGGTTTGGGGATAGAGACACAGAGAGAGAGAGACAGAGACAGAGAGAGAGAGAGAGAGAGAGAGAGAGAGAGAGAGAGAGAGAGAGAGAGAGAGAGAGAGAGAGAGAGAGAGAGAGAGAGAGAGAGAGGAAAAGGAGAAGGAGGAGGAAGAGGAGAAAAAGAAGAAGAATGAAAAGAACTAGAAGAAGAAGAATGAGAGAGTGTAAATATAAAACAGAAGGGTTTGGTTTGGTTTGAAAAAATATCACAAAACTCACTTATTCTTCACTTTTTATACCAAGCTATAGTAGAAAATACCATAAAGAGTAGTTACAATGAAAACCCTGAGGGTTCTGACATTTCTACACAAATATCTTAGTGTAGGCACAGAGAAAGGAGAGACAGCTGTTCAGTTGTTTTTCAGTCATGTCCAACTCTTCATGTCCCCCCATTTTAGTGTTTTGTCTTGTTTTTTGCCAAATATACTGGAATGGTTTTACATTTCCTTTTCCAGCTCATTTTACATATGAGGAAATGAGGAAAACAGCCTTAAGAGATTTGCCCAGGGTCCCTCAGCTAATAAGTGTCTGAGGCCAGATTTTCCTGACTCCAGGCCTAGTACTCTATCCACTGCACCACCTAGCTGCCATTAGAAGTCCTAATGCAAGGATGCAAATCTGACATCAGAGAACGTACCGATATTTTATAGGATGTCATGGGTATTCTGAAGTTGGCTCCTATAGGCTTTGGAAGGCTAATTGCTAAATTTTCATTATGAACATTTATATCTCAGAAATTGACAAAGATTATAAATCAAGAACTAGATATCTTTGGTTGTTTGTCTGGACTTGAGAAAGTAATGGGGAAAACATTAATAATGCCAATCAAACTTAAAAATATGTCTTAAGTACTTTTTTCCTTCTTCTGGGGAGCCAGTTGTTAAACATTTACTAGCACACCTCCAAATGAAACTCCTGACTGGACTGTGGTTCTGGATAGGAGGTAAATGTTGTTCAAAATAAATAGCATAGGTAAAAAGGTGATGGAATGGCATCTATATTGAGAGTGTATGCTCATGTGAGAAAATAAAGCCTGGTGGAGAGCTTTTGGTTGAAGGTTACTGGAGGGAAAAACCGAAGTGATTTCGTTAATGAATGAATGAAGTATTAAGTATTTACTGTGTGTAAAGCTTTGCTCAGTTCTGTCACATTCTAATGAGGGAGACAACACATGGAAGGTTTCTGCTTCAAGTCAGCTGGAAAAATCCCATGGTCCTTAGGGTTCAACAGCAGTGATGCCTCTTCTTCAACGTCATTTCCACAAATAAAATCATACCTGTTTCTTATGTTGAATCATATGACAGGGCCAAGGACTTTGAAGGCCATAACTTCCTCTTCTGGGTCTTCAGTAACTGTAGCTGGATCACCTGCAGGGACAGTTTCCAGGCAGAATCTCTGCAGGGCTTGTTCCCCAGGATAATTGTTGTGGAGGGTGGGCTGAAAACATTGCTGTTCCCAAGACTCTTGAATTAAATCTCCTGGGTTGTCCCCTCAGGCTCTGAAGGGAGATGGTGGTCAAGATGGTAGTAGTTTGACTTGCCTGGAACATACTATCTGCTTTCTCTCTCTCCCAGTGCTTTGCTTCTTCAGCAAGGGTGGCTTGCTTGCCCTATGTGTGGCAGTTGGTGGGGAAGGCTAGCCTCTTCTCCATGGTAGCTGATTCCATAGTGATGATTGGAGGGTTGCACTAGAAGCAAAAATGACAATCTAGGAGGTGCTGCCACTCCCAGGCTCCTGTGCCAGTCCTCCCATTAGTGGTAGTTATCTGGTCAGTAGTTGGTAGTGGTGGTAATAAGGAAGGGGGACACCCTCTACACAATACTTTCTCCCCTCAGTGATGACTTTGGAGGCTGGGCTGGAATCAGGTCTGATGGTTTGGATTGCACTCGTATTGCCAAGAATACACACACACACACACACACACACACACACACACACATACATACACATATTATACTTGGCATATTTTTGAGCATATATGCATGTATACGTATATATGTAAACATGCACGATATCTATCTACATACACATATACACAACTGTGTGCGTGTATCTATGTACATAGATACATATGTATATACATACACATATACTCGTATATGTGTATGTATATATAATATAGACCATGTGGACACAAAGAAGACATGAAGACATAGATTGGCTTTAGGAGGCAGAACGAGGAGCCATGACTGCAATTTACAAAGGTAAATTCAGGCTTCATGTGAGGATGAGGAAGAATTTCCTTTTCCTGGAAAGGAAGTGAGCTCCTCCTCCCAGGAACACTTCAGGCAGAGGCTGGATTCTTGTCAGGTATATTCTAATGAGATTCACACATGGACTGGACAACTCAGCTGATAAAGTTCCTTCCAGCTCTTAGATTCTGGATTCTGTGGGTAAAATATTTCAGGAAACTTGCATTCCTTGAAAAAGAAATCAAGAATCTTCTTGTATTTATACTTTTTCCTGAGTTTTTGGAGTCAATGAAAAATATTTCTGGGAAGAATCTGAAATTTTTATTCTTTGTTTTCTTCTTTGAGGGTGCAAGTGTGTTGATTTTGGCAGCAAAATCTGTACTTAGAAAAAGTTTCCTCCTAGGTATTTCCATAATCTTGAAATACTGCTGAAAAAAGTGACCTTACTAGATGGAATAACTCTTTTCAGTTACTTCAGGCTGTTTAAACTAGATTCAGGTTTCTGCTACCCAAGTCAATGCTTTGAGCATCCATTATTGTTTTCTTCTCTCATAATCTTTTCCCTCATGATCAGTGTTTGTATTACTCACATGACCTCACATTGTAGTGATGAAAAGGGGCAATTTACTCATAATAGAAATGCAGGATAAAATCAGGAATACATTAACTTCAAATACTGTCAACTTCTATTTTCCAAAATGATTCACTGGCTGAACACTACAGGTTCAGTTTGGTATTGGCCCCTCTGCTGTCTACTTAGAGTTCAGTTGAGAGATGCAAAAAGCAGTGGATTCATAATGTGTCTATCCAATGACCATGGAAAATGATGCATCTCAGTAGGTATCATTTGTGCTGTCCTTTCTTGCCATAGAGTCTTCTAGAATCTTCAAGAGCTGGTCAGCATCATTGGAAGGATGCGACCATGCCCAGTCTTACAGTAGGAAACAGGAGGAGGAATTTATGCAATCTCATTGCAGCTGGGCTGTAAAGGTTCAGTCATTTTTCAATCACGTCCGACTCTTTGTGACCCCATTTTGGGGTCTTCTTGGCAAAGATACTGGAGAGGTTTGTCATTTCCCTCTCCAGATCATTTAATAAAGGAAGAACTGAGGCAAACAAGGATAAGTGACATGCCCATGGTCTCATTGCTAGTTAAGTGTCTGAGGCCAGATTTGAATTCAGGAAGATGTCATCCTGATTAAGGCAAGGCACTCTATCAACCTGGCACCTAGTTGCCCCTATTCCACCATGTGCATAGATACATGTATGCATAGTTGTGTGTGCTTACACATTTAAACATTCCTATTAAATATTCCTATTTAAATATTCCTATATTCAAAGTAGATAGATAGATAACCTTAAAGAGAAGACCTGGGTTCCAGTCCCCTATCTGATTCATGCTCACTGTAGGACTTCATGCAACTCATTTATCTTCTCAGTGTCCCAGAAATCTCACACAATAAATTGTAGAACCAATGCTGATCTTAATAGACAAGAAGTTTATCATAAGCCTAGAAAATATGCTTACATATGTTACTTACATATTTATTACAGTAGTTATTTTGTGGTGGTAGCTGTAAGAATGAGTAGCCTGATGTTTAAATCAACTGAATGGTATAGCTCTCCTAGGATTTCTATGCACTGAATCTTCCATTCTCCAAGTGAATTTATTAAGTTAATTCTATGTATCATCGAGTGATTTATGGAAATATGAATTGCAAGGAAAAAAAGATGGCAGGTCATAAATAGAAGATACTTTCCTTCTACCTTTGATGCACAACCTTCTGATAGTGGTAAAGATGGATTTTACTTGAGGTAAAGATGGATTCCTTTAAATTGTGGCAGAAAGAATCTTTCACTGTGTTTGGTGAGTGACAGTCAGATAACCAGGTCAAGGTCACTGAAAATCTCTCCAAAGAATTAACTTGTATGAAGTGACATTTTAGTTGGGAGCGGGGCAAAGGTAACGTCCTTTGGCATATGAATATGGAGGAGCAGACCTGTGACAGTGGCTCTGGGGAGCTTATTCAAATAAAGTAGAAATTAAAATTTTGACATTCAGTTAGTGAGCCTGCTGAAAAGGTAGCTGGGATTTATTCCTGATCTATATGTAGTCCCATCACCTTTCCTTATTAAACTTGGGTAATTACATCTTGCTGGATTGGGACAGACTCTGTTAGGAAGATATCTGCTCTCAGAGAGTCTGTTCAGTGCAGTAGATAGAGCACTGAGTCCTGCTTCAGACCCTGACTAGCTGTATGATCCTGGGCAAATCACTTTGCCTCAGTTTCTTCATCTGCAAAATGATAGTAGTGGATTTGATGACCTCTCTGATGCTTTCTGTCTCTAAAGCTATGATCCTATTATTTGCATGCTTAGCTTGTTTCAAGAGGGGGAAGAAATACTCTATCATATCAAGACAAAATGGAAACCGGTTATAAGAGTTGGACAACAGGAACCTGAGTTTTCTTTGTTCCTTTTCTTTTGAGTATAGGGTCACGGAAGACGTAGAATTTTAGTCCTTTTGGACTAAACTTACTCTAACTTACTAAACTTACTCTCTTTTGAGAGGTAGAAGGGATGAAGTTGCTTGAGATGGGATGTGGAAAGAGATCCCTTGGAAGGATCTATCCTGGAAGTTAGTAAAGGAAGCAGTAATAGGATGATCAGATGAGGTAAATTGTGAGTAAATGGGATTTGGCACATTTTTCCACATGCTCTCTACACCTTTTTTCTGGCCTTTCCCCTGCCTCTTGATCTTGCCAGTTGATTTGGAAAGGTTCCTGTAACAGGCAGGAGTCTCAGTTGAAGCTTCTCAGATTGCTCAGGTAGCAATGACATTGCGGAAAGGAAATGGAAAGGTGAGGGTGTGAAAACTGGCTGAAAAAATAATTCATTTTCCCTACTATTTGTGACACAGGCTATACCTCCCTTGATGTCCCTTCTATGTGATATGGCATTAAACAAATACGATATAAAAATGTCAGTGAGATCTTTGGCTGACAAAAAAAGACATAGGCTTGTCGTTCTTTCCCCAACTCCAAAAATAAGGAGGAAATAATCCCTTTGTATTTTGCCTGGTCAGATCATGTCTGGAGTGTTGTGTTTAGTTCTGGGTGTCAGGGTTTGGGAAGTACATTGATAAGCTGGAGCATGTTCAGAGGAAGGTGTGCCAGTAAGGCAAAATGGGCTTAGTTTAACGGTGCCCTTGAGGAGTTTGGCTTTTGTTTATGGTGAAAGTACTTTCACCTGTTAAACGCTAAGCCCCAGGCCCAAAGCCCTATCAGGTGTGAAACCCCTGTGGGCGTAGATTAAAGACTTAAAAGGGTCCAATTCGGGAACCAGTGGGTCTCTGGACTCTGGTC
>CM053624.1:344353967-344374990 GCA_028646595.1 Phalanger gymnotis
AACCATTCAGATATTTATATGATCCTTTTTGAGATCATAAATTCGGCCTTCCTACTACTTCATCAGCCAGGCTGATGAAGGGTCATGAGTCTATGCCATTTAGATATTATTTGAAGGAAATGGTGCTGTTTCTCCTAGAGAAGAGAAAACTTAGGGAAAGGCAGGATATTGATCTTACGGTATTTCAAGGATTATCCTGTGGAAGAGTGAAGAGATTTTTTTTCTGTGTGACCCTGACAGTTAGAATTAGAAGCCATAGATGGAAGTTACAAAGAGGTCTAAAATTTAAAATTGAAGTCAGAGTTGTCTATATGTGGACAAAGCTACTTCAAAAAGGGGATCCCCCTTCCCTGAAGATTGTAGAGCAGAGGCTTATCAGTTATGTTGTAGGAAGAATTATTTTTTTCAGGAAACATTGGACTAGAGGGTCCAGAAGGTCCTTTCCAATGGTGAAATTCTATAATTCTTCAAGAATATCTTCAAACTGAAGCCGAATGAAGTTGGTTTTCCAGAGCTACTTGGTGGGATTGTAGGTGGAATCCAATTAAGCTCCCAAGAGCTTCTGCCAACCATTCCCTCCCTGTTGGTACCCCAAAATTTAGAAGATCCAACTATTATTAAACTGGGATGTGTATTTCTCCTTATTGCTTGAGTCTTCCATGATCTTTTGAAGATAGAAATGAGACTGGAGGTAGTGTTTGGGGAGGGGTATAATAGTTGCTTTAATGTGAAAATACGGTTTTGCTGTGATGCTAGTTGCTTTAAGTACTCAGCGGTCGATTTAATCAAAATGTAGGTAGGTAGGTAGAAATAGTGGTAGAAATTGTGGAATTCAGCGGAACAGCTCAATAAAGTTCTCTCTTGGGGACACATTTCCCTTCCCTTGGTGGCAGGCTCCTTCTCAGATGATGCTATAAAATACTAAGGCATCCCATCCCACTTCCAGAGCTCACCTAAGTAATCAGCCTAAAGTACTGCTTTGATCAAACGTGTTAATTTTATGGCCTTACCTAATAAAGGCCTGGTAGAAATTGGTCATGAGCGGCACCTATGATATGCAAAAGTTAGCCCAGTCCAGCAGAGGCCCCACTGCTTCCTGAAGAGGTCTCACACTTCTGCCTACTTTGATGTCATCACATGCCTGGAGAAAAACATATGATCTTCATTACATTAAAGGAAAACAAAAATTAAAAAGTCAAGCCCCAAATTGCATATGGGGACCTGTGGAATCCTAAAACAGGAATGGAGATGAAAATGTCTGTGACTTCAATTTTATCTACCATCACTGTCAAGAATGGAAAGTCTCCTAAAGCAGGAAATCCCACCTAATAGACCAAGATCCATTGCCAACTCACCCCATACCCCATCTATCTGTAAAGCTTTGAGATATCCAAATCCATTTCCCAAACAGCCCTGGGATTTTTAGGAGAGAAGAATAGATATGGAACTACACCTGGGCAATGGCTGCATCAAGGATATTCAAGGGAGGGAAGACAGTGAAAAGGAAATTCAGTCCAATCATGGCTGTAGTGCTGGGAAAGGAGGACACCTGCTCACCAGAAATACCTACATATACCCTTTCAGAAGTTTGAATGGGGCTGGGTGTGAAGGAGACACTCTCTCCCCAGAGATGGGTACCATGGCATAGGATCCTGGGGGTGGAACTAGTGGAAACAATGAGGTTACATTG
Organism: Phalanger gymnotis; assembly: GCA_028646595.1. NCBI lineage: Eukaryota > Metazoa > Chordata > Mammalia > Diprotodontia > Phalangeridae > Phalanger > Phalanger gymnotis. The sequence continues at coordinate 344,355,658 of CM053624.1, forward strand.
CATGGGGCTACATTAGAGGGCTAGAAAGTGTTCATGTGGCAATATCTAGATGTCCATGAGAAAAAAAGTGACTTCTGCATGCAGAAAGAAGTTCATCTCCTAGGAAACTGGCAACCTGAAACAAAGCTCTGTTGGCCCCTCCATTGTTCCAACTCTGGAGAGGTGGTAAGGAGCTTCCATTGCCAAGACACTTAGAGACTTTGTTGTTGAAACTTCCCTTTCTCTCACCTTCCATTCCCAACCTGTGATTAATCTTAAAGCCTTGCAGAAATGAAAAGTTGATGCTCTACCAAGGTCATATTTATTGTGGTCATGAATGGATCCCTTGGGCAGTCTGATAAAGCCTGTGGGCTCCTGTCCTGAATGAAGTTTTTAAATACATAAATTAAAAAAAAATAGGATCATAAAGGAAAAAAATTGAAATAAAAACGTAAATTATTTCCCATTAAGATTTATGGATTCAGTAGATAGAGGGCTATTCTTGAGATCAAAAAAACTTGACAGAATCCTTCTTTAGATGCTTACTAGCTATGTGATCATTAGCAAGTGACTTCACCTCCACCTGATTTAGTTTCCTCATCTGTAAAATGGGGATAATAACAGCACCTACCTCCCAGGGTTGTTGTGAGAGTTAAATGTGATACTATATGTGAAATGCCACATAAATATTAGCTATTATTATTATTGTTATATGATGTACAGCAAGAAAATATAATCACATGTCACATGTATAAGAAGGGGAAGAAGCTCTAGAATGGAGGATTTCTGGCTTCTTTTTTATGCCATGGAGAACTGGCTTTCAAAAGGATTTTTTTTGTCGGGGGAGAAGAATTTTAAATTCAAATTGTACTCTCAGTTGCCTGCAGAACAATGAGTGCAGTTTTCCTAAAATCATACCAAACTGACTACATGAACTACCCTAGGGCTGCTTCACATTCTAGACTCTATGCCAGGGGTGGGGAACATGTGGCTTCAAGGCCACGTATGGCCCTCTGGGTTTTCAAGTGTGGTCCTTAGATTGAATCCAAATTTCACAGAACGAATCCCCTTAATAAAAGGATTTTTTCTGTAAAACTTGGACTCAGTCAAAAGGCCACATCCAAGGACCTATGTGGCCTTCTAGGCTCCCCACTCTTGCTCTATTCCCTTCTGCCCTCCATGATCTCCGATTATTATATATGCAGCCTGATTTACATGGGAATACTTTTCTTCCCATGGAAGTTGCCTAAGACTCCAGGGATTTTCTGCTATTCAAAAGCCTAGTTTGAGATGAGGTTAGTATTTGAAGTTCACAATTCTATTCCTCTAATTACTCTGATTAAATACTTGCCAATTTTTCTATTTCTTTAAAGAACCACCTCTAGGCTCTTACATTTCTAATTAAAGTTCTTTTTTGAAACACATGCCATTTTTCCAATAGACCTGAAGTCTCTGCATTCTATTTTTTGAATTTGGAGGAAGGATTTTTTTAACCATGCCAGGTATTATTTTGCTTAGCTGAAATTTTCAAAGGTCTCCTGCCTCTCTTCTTTGTGTTGAGGTCTCTTACAAAATGATGCTACTGCCATTGACGGGTTGGTAATCTGATTAAAAAGTGATAGTTGATGAAGTGTTGTGTTTCTAAAGATTCGTACTTGGGGAAACATCTAATACAATTGAGCATCCCCAAGATAGGGCACCTGGGCACAGCAAATTCTTGTGCTGTCCTTTCCTTGGACAACTTCCTTATAAAAAACTGTAACCAGGTTATTAAATTAATCATAACAGTAAATTCCTCAAACATGGCAGATATTTACAACGTATTTGTTCCTGTTCATTCACTACATTCATTCATTTAGTCAAATGTTTAAGGAGGCTTTTACCACTCAACACCATTAACACCTTCAGGGGATTGTTCATTTTGCCTTTTCTATCCATAAAGCCTTGAAAGTAAAGACTTCCCAAGAGAAGGAAAGAAAAGGCAATTGTTTGTATCGATTTGAGCCCAGGAGCAAAAGGCTTCACCAACCAGCACCTTTAAGATCTGCAGAGATCTGGCTTTGCTCTACTTCCATCTAAGCTCATGGAGGGTGAGGTAGAATTGGGGGGTAATAATGGAGCTGGTATTATGTGTGAGTTCAGTACAACCTGACATTTAAGATGCCGAAACATATAGTAAGTGTCAAAGGAAAAAGAAAAAAAATACCCTTGCTTACAAATATCTATTTATGGGTACTAAGACAAATATTACTGGACTTGGCATTAGTAAAAGAAAAGTCTACTGCATTTCTGGAATGAGGATGCATTTCTGGAATGAGAATTCAGTCTTGTGAAACCCAATAAATACAACGCACTTTATGGTGATATATGAAGGGACAGATAGAAGACAGAAATGTGGAATATGTCTCTAAGAACTATGAAGTTTTGTCAAGAAACTGAAAACTTTAGAGGAATTGAGGATGTTTTCAACACTGTTGTTACTTAGTCATTTAGTCATGTATGATTCTTCATGAACATAGCACTCTAGGCCCTTTTTTCCTCCCCTATATCCCAAAGTCTGTCCAAGCTTGTGTTCATTGCTTCCATGACACAATCTATCCATCCCATCCTCTGCTGTCCCCTCTTCCTTTAGCCTTCAATCTTTCCCAACATCCAGGTCTTTTCCAATAAGTCCTGTCTTCTCATTATGTGACCAAAGTCTTTAAACTTCAGCTTTAGTATTTGTCCCTCCAATGAGTAGTCTGAATTCATTTCTTTAAGTGTTATTGACTGATTTGATCTCCTTGCTGTTGGGGGAAATCTTAAAAGTCTTCTCCAGCTCTGTAATTCTATAACATACATTATTACAGAACTCAGCTTTTCTTATAGTCTAGCTTTCACAGCCATACATTGCTGGACAAAAATAGCTCTGACTATATGGGTCATTGTTGGCAAGGTGATGTCTCTGCTTTTTAGTACATTGTTTAGATTTGCCATAGCTTTCTTTCTTTTTTTAATTTTTTTAATTTTATTTTTTATTTTTAGTTTGCAACAAACAGTTCTACATAATTTTGAATTCCAGATTTTCTTCCCTCCCTCCCCCCGTCCCTTACCAAGAAGGCATGGAATCCCATATAACTTCCATGTGTAACTTGGCATTGAATTAATTGACACACTAGTCAAGTTGTAGAGAAGAACCATGACCAATGGAATGACTCATGAGAAAGAAGAAACAGAACCAAAAAAAAAAAAACCACAACCCAACAACAAATACAAAAGAGATGAAAAAAAAGTTGGGGGAAAAAGCTGAGTATGAAGCGTGCCTCGATTTGCATTCATACTTCAAAGTTCTTTCTCTGGATGTAGATAGCCCTCTCCATCATGAGTCCTTTGGAGCTTTCTCTGCATATTGCGTTGCTGAGAAGAGCAGAGTCTGTCAGGGTTAGTCATCACAGAATCAATTTATCTGTGGTCATGTATAATATTCCATAGCTTTCTTTCTAAGGAGCAAATGTCTTTTAGTTTTATGACTGTAGTCACCATCAGCAGTAATCTTTGAGCCCAAGAATATAAAATGTGATACTGCTTTCATTTCTTCTCCATTTGCCAGTTGGGACCAGTTGCCATGATCTTAGTTTTGTTAATGCTAAATTTCAAGCCAGCTTTTATACTCTCCTCTTGCACTTTCATCAAGAGGCCTTTGCCAGTCAAAAGTAAAACCTTCAAGTCTAATATAACGAGCTGAATATATGGGTGTTTGTGTTCAATATTACACCTAGGCCATGTGCAATGGCTAAACAGTTGAATTGGTAAATTCAAATCAGTTGTTTAAGAGGATAAAATTTATTAGAATAAATATGAAACCTTATGGTTGGGTTCAAAAAGTTGACTCTATAAATGCAAGATGGGACAACATCAGAAGAAAGAAATTTTGGAAGAAGATGACTATGGCATCACAGAATAACAGAAGGGATTGCAGAGGACAACTCATAGTTCAGGATTCTTTTTCTACTGCTAAAATACAAGAATAATGAGCCCTTGACTGGGGATGGAACTCAACAACAAGATTTGATAAAAATACATATATTTTCCTAGTCTTCCAAGTGTCTTTCCACCCAGTAGAACATATGCTATTTGATGGCAGGGATGTGAGTATAGAGGCTTTGTGATGACACATGAACAGTAAATGGAAAGTGAAGTGGAAATGACTTGTGATCTCATTGCCAGGACAGGGCTACCGTGTCTCAGCTGCTTTCACACCCAACAGCCATCTTCAAAAGATGGGGCCTTCTCTCACTGTCCTTCTGCCTCTATATCTGCTTTCTCCATTAACGAGTTCCTTCTGTGGCTTCCATTTTGTGGAGGGGTCCAGGAAGACCATTTTTTATTTCTCTCTTTGTTCTGCTTTTGACTCCCCAGACTATTCACCACCTTCCACCCTTTCCTTTTCAGCTCCCTTTTATAGATTGTCATTCTCCTTCAGAATGTAGGATCCTTGAAGTAAGAAAGTGCCTTTCTTTTGGCTTCTATTTTTGTCCCCAGTCTATAGCACAGTCTAGGTGCTTAATAAATGTTTGTTGAATGACTATCAAGGCAAATCAATACTTTATTTGCAACTTATATTCACACAGAGTTGCCTAGAACACTGAGAGGTTAAATTACTTTCCCACTATGTGTCAGAATCAGAATCTGATAAAAATGAAACAATTGAATAATAATGAGAACCAGCATCTCTATAGAGAACCAATTAGCATTTACATGGTTTGTAAGTTATCTTGTGCTCACAACAGCTCTGTGAGGTAAAAATTATGGTTATGACTATCTCCATTTTGGTGATATAGAAACTGAAGAGACATGGAAAGTGATGCCCTTAGTCTCACAGCTAGTAAGTAGCAGGGACTTGGTTTGAACCTAGATCTCTCCTGACTTCCAGTCTATCATTATCACTAATCATAGTCCACAGGGGTGGGGAACCTGTGGCCTTGAGGCCTCATGTGGCCTTCTAGATCCTCAAGTGTGGCCTTTTGACTGGACTTTTGATCATATATGTTCTGCCTCTAAAGCCCTGGGGTTTCTGCCAGAATACTAGACCTACATCATGAAAAGTGGAAGGTCCATTTCTGTTACTCTTGTGCAGGGTTGGGCAACTTGCAGCCTTGAGGCCACATGTGACCCTCTAGGTCCTCAAGTGCAGCCCTTTGACTGAAGCCAAACTTCACAGAACAAAACCCCTTAATAAAAAGATTTGTTCTGTAAAACTTGGACTCAGTGAAAAGGCCATACCCAAGGACCTAGAAGGCCCCATGTGGCCTAGAGGACACAGGTTTCCCACCCCTGCTCTTGTGCATTTAAATATCATAGCCCAGACTTCATCTTTGCATCTTCTTCCTCAAGGCCATCAATGTATAAACATACAACTCTGACACTGAATACTTCCTTCACATTCCTCTCTGTAGTCTAATATAATGAGCTGAATATGTGGATGTTTGTGTTCAGTATTTCACCTCGACCATGTGCAATGGCTAAACAGTTGAATTGGTAAATTCAAATCAGTTGTTTAAGAGGGTAAAATTTATTAGAATAAACATGAAAACTTGTGCTTGTGTTCAAAAAGTTGACTCTATAAATGCAAGATGGGACAACATGATTATTATGCAGGTTGTCAAAAGAAAATTTGAGGGCTATATGAATTAACCATTTCATACAGAAGCCCCAAGAAGGTGATTTGATCTTGGACTGCATTAACAGAAGCATAGGTTCCAGAATAAGGAAGAAATGGTCCCATTGTATTCTGCCCCAGTCAGACCCCATCTAGAATGTTGGGTGCATTCTGGGTTCTATAATTTAGGAATGGACATTCATTAGTTCTAGAACATCTAAAGGAGAGAAATCAGGATAGTGAAGGCACTTAAGATGTTATATGAGGATCAGTTGAATGGTCCAGGGATGATACCCTGAAGAAGAAGAAAAAAGAGACTTTGGGTAAGGGGAAGGGGGTCAAGATGGCTGTTTTCAAGTCTTCGAAGGCTGTCATGTAGAAAAGGGATTATACTTGTTCTGTTTTGCTTAAGTGAACAAAAATGGGTGCAAATTGCAAAGAGGTATGTTGAGGCTTGATATTGGTTGGCTTTTCTTACTACTTAGAATAATTAATGTAGATGAATAGACTGCTCCTGAACAAGACCTCATTGGAAGTCTTTAAGTAAAAACTGACTAACCACTTGTGGGATAGGTTAGAATGGGGCTTCTTTTGTGACAATGGATTGGACCAGATGGCCTCTTAAGGTCCTTTCTAACTATCAAACTCTATGATCCTGTTACTCAGTGATCCATCTACCAAGTCAAAGTATTTTCAACCACAAGTGATTTTAGAACTCAGGGAAGCAATCTCTAGATTCAGAAATGCCCTGTCCCCCATAAGCAAGAATATAATAATTCGATAGAATACAGATTAATTTTTAGCTGAAATGGGATAGGAGACTGAAGAAGTTTTCTTCTCAGGTCAATCATTTGGCATGTCATTTAACACCTCTGGCACTCAGCTCTTTTTCTGTAAAATGAAGGTGTCAAACTCAATGATATCTAAAATATCTTTCAGCCATAACCCTGTGTCCAATAAAGTGGTGATGCCATAGATGTTTTATGATGTTTTGGTATACAGCGGCATGACTTCATATCCTGTTCTAAACATATATATATATATATATATATATATATATATGTGTGTGTGTGTGTGTATGTGTATATATATATATATATGTATATATGTGTAGATTACATAGATATATAAATTTGCAAAGCTAAAAGTCCTATATCAATTTTAGGTAATAGTAGTACTAATAGTAGTAGTGGTAGTAGTAGTAGTAGTCATATTAGTGGGATGCTAGTAGTAGTAATAGAAGGAGAAGGAGGAGGAAGAGGAATGGAGAATGAGGAGGAGGGAGAAGAGTAGTCATAGTAGAGTAGTAGTAGTAGTAGTAGTAGTAGTAGTAGTAGTAGTAGTAATAGTACGGGGAGGAGCAGCAGCAGCGGCGGCAGCAGCAGCAGGAACACCACCACCAGAAGCACCAACAGAAGCAGCACTAGAAGGGAAAGGAACTGAGAAATTAGTTAGATTGAAGATGGGGGAGTGATGGGAGAAAGTGATTGCAGGCTGGGTTCCACAAGGGTTCTACCCATACCCGATTCTTAACCATCCCCTGTCTACATTACTAGCGTGATTTTCTAGGATGCCTGCCTATTCTTGGTCACTACTTTTACCCTATGGGTCACTGCAAAATCTCCTTACTACTGAGGCCATAATCCTCTAGTGATTCCCAATGTGCATGCAAAATAGAAAGCATATCTTGAATAATTTGCAGGACTGTTTTGGCTACATGGAATAGTTTTGGGAGCAGATTTTGCTGGGGATGTATTATTTCTGTGCAGTAGAAAACCTTACATTCAAAGCATTTAAAGTTACCATTTCAGAGCAGAGGTGGAAAGAAGTTTTTTTCTCTTTCTCCTGAGAATAACAGTTGAAGATAAAAATATAGTCCAGCCACTAATAATAAGTCAATGAACCATCTGTTTAATAGTGCTGATAGGAAGGAAGAATTGCAGCGTTTGTGCTGTTTGTTTCTGGACTTAATGGAAAGACATTATCTGTTATTCCATAATGTATGCTACTCTCTGATGATTGGTGCCACTGACATTACTCTAAAAGCAGGTATTTCTGGAAGAAACAACAGCAGAAGAACCAGTTAAACACTTTAGAAAATTAAGTCCTGAGGTTGAAAATGCAATTCCATGCTCATTGACAGCATTCCTCTAAAATGTTTCAGCAAGAGAGCCCTGCAAACAAATAAACAATCTGGGATCTTTTGCACCTCCGATTGATTTTCCATGGAGGTCTTGAATTGCCTATTTTCTCCATAGGGAGAATTATAAAGATGTTGTCACCCCAAAGGAATCTGCCATTTCCCTCTTGGGAAAGCTTGGTTACAGGTGGGCTTCCCTTCTGGGATGAAATCTAAGCTCCCCAGAGAAATGAGAAACTCGAGTTCCTTCTTAGGGTCCTTTGAGGGATCTTCATCCAGGCTGTGCCCACCCACTGTGGATATCCTTCAATGTCTGTCCTTGGCTCTCTTCTCTTCTCTCTCTTTACTCTTTTAATTGGTGGTCTCATCAGCTCTCATAGCTTCAAGTATTAACTCTGTATAGTTGATTCTCAGATGTTCCTTGCCTCTGCTCATGCATCTCCAAGTGCCTATTGACATCTCAAACCAGATGTCATATAGACTGATATTTCCAAAAGTAAACCCATTCTTTCCTCCCCTAAACTCTTCCATCTTCCAAACTCTAAATGGAACCACCAGCCTCCTAATCACCAGGCTTAAAACCTAGTTGTCATCCTCAATTCTTTACTCTTTCTCACCCCTCATATCCAATTTGTTGTCAAATCCTATCAATTTCATAACATATCTTGTATATATATCATAACATATGCCCCCTTCTCTCATCAGATACTGCCACCACCATGGTGTAGATCCTCATCAGCTCATGGCTGCAAGATTGCAATCACCTGACGGTTGGTCTCCCTGCTCCAAATCTCTCCCTACTCCAGTCTATCTTCCACTCAACTATCAAAATTATTTTCCTAAAATATAGGCTTGACCATGTCCCTTTTCTGTTCAGTTTAAACTTCAATAACTCCTTATTACTTAAAGGATCAAAAATAAAATCCTCTGTTTATCATAGAGCCCTCCTAACTTGGCCCCTTCCTACATTTTGAGGCTTCTTGCTCCCTTCTATGTGTTCTAGGATCAAGAGCATTGGTCTTTTAGCAGCTCCTCACACAAGACACTTCTGACTCCATGAATTTTCACTTGCTGTGTCCTGTGTCTGAAATTTTCTCCTTCCTCACCTTTAACTCCTAGCTTCCTTCAAGTTCCAGTTAAAATCCCATTGTCCGCAAGAAGCTGCAATGTTAGAGCCTCCTTCTAAGATTATCTCTAAGTGATCCGAATTTATACCTTGTTTGTGTATAAATAATTGTTCACATGTTGTCTGCCTAACCCCAATGTAGATTGTAAGCTCCTTGAGGGTAGTGACTGTTTTTGCCTTTTTTTTTTTGTATTCCTAAGCAGTGCTTGGCTCATAGGAGGCTCTTAACAAATGCTTGTTTACTTAACTTGAGAAAAAAAGTAAAATGTGTTGCATACCTACAAGGAAGGACTAAAGAAAGACTAGTGACCAGGTTTTCTGTTTCTTTATCAAGTTTGATTTAGTCACTCACTTGGCTTTATGATTAGGATAAAGGGATGAAACAAGAGACAACAAACATTCTAGGGAGCGGGAATAGGGAACATTGAATGAAACAATTAAGAAAGTATTAACTACACACTATGTGTCAGACACTTGGCTATTTTCTGGCAGTACAAAGACAAAAATGCCAAGAGTTTCTGCCTTTAAAGAGTTTACATTCTAGTGAGAGAGACAATACAAATAAATAGAGCAAATAAATAAGCAGATGAATGACTCAATAAATAAGCAAACATATTAATAAATAAATGAACACATACATATGCACATATACATCCATATATACATATATTTGCATGCATACCTATAGTACATAAACACATATGTGTATATGAAAATGTTTGCAATGTAAATGCAGAGTAATTTTAATGGTCAGTTATTAGTAACTGGGAGGATCACCTGAGCATTGAAGGAAGCTAAGGATTCTAAGTGGTGAAGGTGAAGAGGGAGTGCATTGCCAGGCAGAAATCTATGCTCAAGGGATCTTAGAATTGATAGGTACCTTGGTGATTAGCTATCCCAATCTCCCAACAAATGCAGGAATTTCTTATTGTTGTTGAAGACAACAAATTCGATCCAGATACCATGTATTAAGTACTTACTGTGTGCTTATTTAATAAGGTATTAATTAAAGTGTCCCCAAATTGGGAGGAAGGGGACTTGAAAATAATGTGAAGGATTTTAAACTCTACTCAATAGATCATAGGCAGAACCTGAAGATATTTGAGTGCTATAATCAGATATGTATATAAGAAAGAGTAGATTGTCAGGGTGGTGAAGTATGGATGATGAGATAGGGAAGAGTGAAGTGGAGAAGGCCTGTTGAAAGACCAATGAATGGTCTAAAGAAGTGTTAATGAGTCCCTGAACTAGGGTGGTGGTGGTGGTTGTCCTTCATTCTCGAAGAGGACCGAAATGACATCACTATTCTTGAGTCAAGATTCAGTGGGTACTACTGTGGCTGATCAGGCCAATACAAACTCGGGATGCTCTACAACAGGTTGGATGCAAATAGTCCATGTAAACATTTGGGGTGGATACTCCAAACCTGTGCATCCTGTTTCCTTCGAGCTGTTTCAATTCTGCTTGCTTATAGAGCGCAGAACCTTCTCTGATGTGGGCACCCCATGCTGAGCAGTCCTGTGTCAATGGCTCCCATGTCACATGATCAATTCCAAAGTTCTTCAGAGAGACCTTGATCTTGAGAGAGATCTGAGCTAGGGTGGTGGTGATGGGAATACAAAGGAGAATGAAAGATATTATCAAGTTTGAACTAAGTCATAGATATTGTGTGTGAGAAAGAACAGTCAAAGATTAATTCAAAGTTATGAATATGAAAGGCAGGGCAAAGGGTGGTATTATTTTAACAGTAAAAGTAAAGTCATAAGGTTGAACAAATTTTGAGGGAAAGAACTTGGCTTGGGACACATTAATGATAATGATAATAAATTATTAGTTTTACTATTATTATTTGTATAGTAGAATAGGGATAAAGGCCGGAAGATTTCATTCAAATAGGAAACCCCTGGATGTGGAAACCTCTATCAATGCATGTTGGGACTTCCTCTGCAATTTATAATCTTAGAGAGCTGCCCAGAGCACTGAGATGTTAACTTACTTCCCAAGATCACATAACAAGTGCATATCAGAGTCAGGATTTGAACCCAAGTCTTCTTGACTTCAAGGCTAGCTCTCTACTCACTCTGCAACATTGCCTTATTTTGTACAGTACTTTACAATTATCTAAATTCTCCCAAATTTATTTCTTTTTATCTTACCAACAATTCTGCATGCTGAGCAAGGCAATTATGTCTACTTTCATGTTACAAATGATGAAACCAAGACTCATAAAGGTTAAGTGAGTATTCTTGTGTCACGTGACTATCACAAAATGGATCCAGTACTACAGGGGAGATCTCTTGACTTCTTGTTGAGTAATTTTTCCACTGCATTTACTGCCTTTTTTTGAACACTCCCAATATTAGGGCATTCACTCCTTAATAAGGCAGCCAGCCCATTCTTGGTGAGCCATAATTCAACAGTTCAATCAATATATATTAAGTGTTTACAATATTCAAGTTGCTGAGCTAGGCTCTGACACAGATACAAGGATAAACAATTACTACACACAAGGGACTTAAAAATTAGGAGGGGAGATGGGATATGTACACAAATAACTTTCCTTCCAGTCTCAATCTGGGATTTCATCTTCATTTGGAATTCCCAGTGCTGAAATTCCTTCCACTTACACAGATCAAAAAGTCCTCTTTCACTTAGATTCTTAAGGAGTTGCCTAGAGCACGGAGAAGTTGATTGATTTGCCCATAGTTTCAATGCCAATAAGTGTCAGGCTCAGAATTCGACTCTGGGTCGTTTCTGATTCCAAGGCCAGCCTTTGACACAATATGCCTCACTGCTGACTCCAAAGTATAATTGAAAATAAATGTGTAAGAGAGGTACAATGCAACTGCTAGGAGATTTTAGAGGAAGGAGACCTAGCTGGAAAACTTCACAGAGAAGGTGACATTTCAGTCATGCCTTGATGAATGGATAGGCTCTCCGTAGATGAGAGGTCAGAAAGGCATTCTGAGTCTAATAATAATAGCCACCATTTATGAAATATCTTAAAGTTGGCAAAATACTTCTTTATAATATATACATTATATATATATATATGTATTGTACATATATATATAATATATATATGTATGTAAGAAATAATCTTATTTGATCCTTACCATGGTCCTATGAGGCAGCTGCAATTATTATCCCCATTTACAGATGAGGAAACTGAGGCTGAGACATTAAGCTGCCCTTGGGTTTCACAGTCAGTGAGGTGGGAGTTAGGATTTGAACTCATTTCTTCCTGACTTCTAATCCAGCACTCAATCTAGTACTCCATTTAACTACGTCTACTACTTCTCTGCTTTTCTCTTCATAGAGGAAATGTACAAAGGAAAGCATAGAATATTTTGGAGATGGTGAGTAACCCACGTAAGATAGAAGGTATAGTAGGTGAACAGAAGTAGCATAAGATAAAGTTAGGTAAAATTCAAGCAGATAATGGATGATCTTCAACTTTATATAGCAAGTTTGGACTTGACTTTGAAGGCAGTGGGAGTCATTGAAGGATTTTGATCAGTAGAGAGATATGATGAGAGTAGTGCATTGTTGCGATATTCTTCCTTAAACTCAACCCAAACCTAACTTTCTATAATTTCTACCCATCTACCCAAATTCTGTCCCAAGAACGAAGAACTATTCTGCCCTCTTCCCCATAAGTAAACATAGGGATGGGTTTAGAGCTGGAGGACCAGGGTTCAAGTCCAACTTCTGTTATGAATTCTCTATATGACCTCAGGCAAATCACTTAACGTGTCTGGTTTCCTAATTTCTAAAATAAAGACCTAGACTACATGATCATTGTGACTCCACTCACCTCTAAATCCTATGTTCTGAGTAGAAGTAGGATTCAATATTTGTTGTAGGGGATCTGAAACGTCATCTAATCTAGCTCTAACATCTTACAGATAAGGAACCAGATAAAAAGAGAGAATATTGGTAAAAACCCTTTGGAAACCTTAGAGAGTATGTAAATAGTAATAGTAGCAGTAGTAGTAGCAGTAGCAGTGGCAGTAGTAAGTAGTTGTTGTTGATATTGATGTTATCATCCAAGGTCATGCAGGTAGTAAGTGGCAGAGCTGGGATTTGAACTCATATCTTCTAACTCCATATCCAGTGTCCTTCTGCCTCCTGTGTCTCCTGAATTTTTCTAGTATTCAAAGCTGCTTCATTTCAAGCTTGTCTCTTCTCACCGCCTCTTTGTATCTTTAATTATAACTGGTAAAAAATCCTGTTCTATTCTGCCTTCCCCTACAGACTTTGAACATTTGCTACTACATGAACACAATCATTGCTCATAATACTCAATCCACATCTTTGCAGGATGTTGCTGAGTTTCCCCCTCTCCTCCATCTGGGAGGGAACAGAAACAGCTTCATGCTCTGCTCTTTATTCTTGACTCATTTGATGAATTTCTTATCTATCTGCCTATCAATCATTCTGTCTATACATCTGTCAATCTACCTATCAATCTAACAATCTATCCATCCATGTCTATATGCATGTTCAGACTATCTGTAGAAAAAGCTATAGTTGAGGAAGAGTGGCAGGACTTGTTACAAGAGAAATTTTCACAAGATCGTCTCTAAAGTCACTTTACACTTGAAAATTCTACGATTTTATGGATTTAGGTCTGGGAGCTATACTAGAGATGAAAGCCCACAGTGTTCAATGGAGAAACACATTTGGCTTTCAAAGCCCTTCATGCCCCAGCCCCTTCCCATTTTTCTAGTTTCTTATAATTTACTCTGCTCCCTGTACTCAATGATCTCACCAATTAGCCTTCTTCCTGGTCCCTGACCCAATGGGCCTTTTCCCTAGCTGTCTTCTGTGCCTGGAATGCTCTCCTCACTTCTACCACCTGGTTTTTCTTGCTTCCTTCGAGAGTAGGCTCAAATCTCACCTTCTAGAAAAAAGCCTTTCTGGTCTTGTATGTATAAAGTTGGTTGTCTGTTATCTCATTTATTAGATTGTTAGCTTCTTGAGGAGGAGGGAAGTGTTTTTTGCCCTTCTTTGTAATAGCGGTGCTTAGCACAATGACCATCACACAGTAAATGCTTAATAAATGCTTATTAGAGGTAGCTAAGTTTCTGTTGTTAGAACATTGGATGGAGAGTCAGGAAGATCTGAGTTCAAATTGACATCAGATGTTCACTAGCTGTTACTTTGAACAAATTCCTTAACCCTTATTTGTATCAGTTTCCTTAATTGTCAAATGAAGATAATACCTACCCTCCAGCGTTGTTGTGAAAATCAAATGAGATAATAATTGTAAAGCGTTTAGTAGAGTGCCTGGTATATAAAAGGCACTATATAAAGGCTAGGTAGGTAGGAGTAGCAGTAGGGGTAGGGATAGTGGTAGTAGTAGTGGTAGTGCTGGTGATAGTAGTAGTAGTAGCAGTAGTAGTAGTGGTAATGGTGGTGGTGGTAGTGGTGGGTAGTTGTGGTGGTGATGGTAACTAACAAACTAATAATAACTTAAGCTGAACAACTGACCTATTAAAATGGGAGCTCCTTGAGGGCAGGAGCTCTGTCTTTGCCTTTCTTTGTAGCCTCAAAACAATACCTGGCATATAGCAAGTGTTTAAAAAATGCTTGTTGACTCACTGTGTGCTTGCCTGGGCCAGAAGAGCTGCTTTGAGTCCTGCCTCTCATCTTACCTGTGTGACCTTGAACCTAATGTCCTTGGGACTCCACTTTCTCATCTATGTAATGAGAGGATCGCACCAGACATCCTCTGCCTTCCCTTCTAGCTGTAGTTCAGTGATCTAGCCTATTTCTTTCATTTTACAGATGAGGAAACTAAGTACCAGAGAAGTTAAATGACTTGTCCATGGTCACACAGACAATACCTAGCTAGAGCCAGGATTCAAATGAGATCTTCTGATGGCAAATCCATCACTCTTTGTACTATAGCACCCTATATAGTGACAATATTTTATCCTTCTGCTAATGCATCGGTTTCCTATATTTTCCCACTGTTGCACACACACTCATCATGTTGAATTCAATGGCCATCATCAATTCATTTCTGACTTAAGGTCAGCCCTAACAAAGCTTTCTAAGTCAGCTCCCCAATTCTCCCCAGTATTGTTTTCATGCCCACTTACTTTAATACAAGAGTCTTTCAACCAGGCTTATGCCCTCATTTCTCTTTGACCAGATGTTTCCTACTGGTACAGAAGATGTATGGGAAAGGGGAGAGTCCAATTGCTCCAAAAGATAATTTATGGGTTCTTGGCAATAGAAGGAAAAAGGACAGATGGTCAACAGGATGGGTACCACAGCAACTGACGTGTTAAATACTTTCTCTGCTCAGTCGGTATTGGATTCATGGTGGCTAGCCCTTCTTGAGTTTAGGAACCAAAGAATCTAGGATTTTATAATCATGTTGTCAAAATGTAGTAAGTTCTATAGAGTTTGCATCATTGAATTTGACCTTTTTGCTTAGCTTTCTTTAGGAGCCCTTAACACAGTTTTAATGTGATCTTTATCACCATCACGATTATGGTACCTTGGTTCTTGGTGGCTCTATTCAAAGGGGTCACTTAAAGGTAGATGAGCAGAATAAATTAACTTGCAGGGTTCCCTCAGTTCTAGTGGAAAGAGTCCTGGCTTAGAGTCAAGGGACCTGGGTCCAAATTTCTACTCTGCTACTTGATACTTGTAAGTCTTGGGTCAAGTCATGTCTCATCTTTTGCCCTTTGTTTTCTCATCTGAAGAGGGAAAGACTGTACTAGATGATCTATGAGGTCCTGTATAAACCCTTGTTCTCATGTAAGTAGCATTTTATCAAGACTCAGAATTCCTATGGAGAGTCACTTACCAAATGAGAGTATCCCAGAAGTGGTACAATGAATAGAATAGTAATATATAATATTAATCAATAATATATTAGAAATAATGAACATAGCTAGCCTGTATATGCAAGGATTTTAAACTTTGTAAAGCACTTCACATGTGAAGTTTAGAGAGATTAAGTGACTTGTCAAGGGTCACACAGATTGTAAGTGTTCGAGGCAGGATATAAACTCAGAACTTCCTGATTCCAAGTCCAACATTATCCACAGCCCCACGAAGCTTCTGGATTAGAAATAAGAAAAATCAAATCCTATTTATGGCACTTGCTACCTATGTGACCTTGACCACATTCTCTTGGAGCCTCAGTTTATTCATCTATAAAATGAAGGGATTGAACTAGATGGCATCTATGGCTCCTTCCACCTCAAGAGCTGTGATCCTAATTCTAGTCTGCCAGCCTCTATTTCACATCCCCATTTCAATTCAGTAACATTTATTAAGTACCTACTAAGGGCTAGACACTGTGCTAGTTGATGGGGATATGAATGTCATGTGCTGAAAATAGCCTGGAATCACCAAGACATCAGGGAAGACTTGGATTACTACCCCAGGAATCTTTCCCCAGTGATCTCACAGCCTGCACAATTTCTGAAGGCAAAGTTTTCCTGGAGGAGCCAATATAGTAGATTATTAGGAATATACTTGAACTCTCCCAAATTCACCTCCAAAAAACTTTAAAAAGCACCTCAAATTGCATTCTAGAGCAATGGAACCATCGAAAGGTCAGGGTGAAACAATTTTTTTCCAGTGCAATACAACTTAGGAGATTGACAGAAAAGGTCTGTCTCACTGAGAGCCCACTGAAGGCAACACAGGCCTTGTAGAAGCTTAGATAGCTCTCAGCATACAGGGAGTAAATGGATCAGACTAGTGGCCAGAAGGAGATTACAGGTGACCCTTTTCTGGCACTGGGTTCAAAACTCTGTTGCATTGCCCATACAGAGTTCTGGTTGTGGTCCTAAGGCTAAAAGGAACACTGGGGCTCATGGCTACAGATGAACAGGAGCCCTGATCAGAATTCCAGGGTAGAGAGGAACACTTGTGGTCATTCATGGGAAATCAAGAGGTCTTATCTTAGTTCCAGGGTGGAGAGGAGCACTATAACTTTTAACCATGGTAAATCAGGAACTGAGTTGAATTTATTGGGTCAGAGGAGAAAGGGCACTCCTGCCCACAGGAGAGGAGGGCCCTGATCTAGGTTCTAGGGCCTAGAGAAGTGCTTATTGAGGCTAGTAGGCCAGAACACAGGCCAGGAAAGCAATGACCATGCCTCTCTTTAGAACATACCACCTTGTAAGAATTGAAAACTTTCAGACCCCCAGAAGAACTCTGAAAAATACAACACAAAAAAAATTTGAAGCTTGGGAAAATGCAACTTCTACCCTGGGAGCACAGTTCACCTTTACCATAAAGTTAAAAGTCAAATAAAAGTCTGGAGAAAGAGCAAACAACAACAACAAAGAACCCAGCCACAGAAAGTTACTATGGAGGCAGGGAAGGTCAAGACCTAAACCCAGAAGATCGTGACACAGACCCAGATAATCACAAAATCAAAGCAGTCATGTGCAAAGCCTCAAAGAAAAGCATGTATTGGACATAAGCTAAAAAAAATCCTGGAAGAGCTCAAAAAAAGGATTTTAAAAATCAAGTGAGAGAGGTAAAGGAAAAATTGGGAAGAGAAGTATGAGGAATGCAAGACAATTATGGAGAGTGAACAGCTTGGTAAAATAGGCACAAAAAAATCTTAAGAAACTAAGACATCAAAAAAAGAATTGGTCAAATACTAAAGAGGCAAAAAATTTAATTGAAGATAAAAGTTTCTTAAAAAACAGAGTTGGACAAATGGAAAAATAGGTACAAAAATTCACTGAAGAAAAGAACTCAAAAACTAGAATTGACCAAATTTTTAAAAGAGGTACAAAAGCTCGCTGAAGAAAATAGTTCCTTAAAAAGTAGAATTGGTCAAGTAGACTTGAGGAAACATCAAGAAACAGTGAAACAAAATCAAAAGAATGAAAAAAATAGAAGAAAATGTGAAATCTCACTGGAAAAACAACTGACCTGGAAAATACATCAAAGAGAGATGATTTAAGAAATGTTGGACCATCTGAAAACCATGATCAAAAAAAGAACCTAGGCAACAAATTTCAAGAAATTGTCATGAATATTGCCCTGAAATACTAGAACCAGAGGGTAAAATAGAAATTGAATGAATCTGTTGCTCACTTCCTGAAAGAAATTCCAAAATGAAATCTCTCTTGATTAGAGCAAAGTTCCAGAGCCCCCAGGTCAAGGAGAAAATATTGCAAGCAGTGATAAAGAAACAATTCAAATATTATGGAGCCACAGTCAAGGTAACACATGATTTCACAGCTTCTACGTTAAAAGTTCACAGAGCTTAAGATATGATGTTCCTGAGGGCAAAAGAGCTAGGATTCCTACCAAGAATCACCTACCCAGCAAAACTGATATAATCCTGTGGGGGTGGGGAATTGCATATGTAATGAATAGAGGAATTCAAAGTGTTCCTAATGAGAAGATCAGAACTGAAAATTTGATTTTCGTATACGAGACTCAAGAAAAGCATTAAAAAGATAAACATGAAAGATAAATCATAAAGAATTCGGTAAGGTCAAACTATTTACATTTGTATGTGGAGAGATGGTATTTTTAACTCCTAAGAACTTTATCATTATTTAGGGAAATTACAAGGAATATACATAGGCAGAGAGCATGGATCTGAGCTGAATATGATTGGATAGCTTTTAAAAAATTAAAGAATAAGAAAGAAGTATGAACTGAGAGAAGGGGTAAGGGAGAGGAAAAATGAGGGAAATTATCTCACATAAAAGAAGTGCAAAAAGAAAAGCTTTTACAACAGAGGGGAAGGCAGAGTGGTGGGCAATGCTTCAATCTTAGTTTTTATTGAAATTGGCTCAAAGATGGAATAACATATACATTCAATTGGGTATAAAAATCTATTTTACCTTCAAGAAAGTAGATGGGGAAGGGGATAAGAAAAACGGGGGAGTAATAGAAAAGAGGGTTGATAAGTGAAGAAGTGGTTGAAAGCTAAACAGACTTTTGAGGAGCAACAGAGTGAAAAGAGAAAGAGATAGAAAGATAAATGAGGAAAATGGGATGAAGGGAAATATGCAGTAATCATAACTGTAAATATGAATGGGATGAATTCACCCATAAAACAGAAGCAGATAGCAGAATAAGTTAACCAGAATCTGACAATATATTGTTTACAAGAAATAGACTTGAAACAGAGAGACACACAGAGAATAAAAATAAGGGACTGGAGAAATTCTATTCTTTTTTTTTTTAGTTTACAACATTCGGTTCTACATAATTTCGAGTTCCAGATTTCCTTCCCTCCCTCTTCTCCTCCCTCCCCAAGACGGCATGGAATCCCATATAGCTTCCATGTATAAATTCACATTGAATTAATTTACACACTAGTCAAGTTATAGGGAAGAACTGTGATCAATGAAATGAATCATGCAAAAGAAGAAACAAGACCAAAAAAGAAAACCACAAAAACAAAAACAAAAGAGAGAAAAAGAGAAAAAAAGGGGGGGGG
>CM053624.1:344375490-344397233 GCA_028646595.1 Phalanger gymnotis
ATGGGGGGGGAAGTAGGGTGACAGAAGGAAGGGCTGATTGGGGAATGGAGCAACCAGAATTTGTGCCATCTTGCAGTATGGGGAGGGTAGAAATGGGGAGAAAATTTGTAATTCAAACTGTTGTGAAAATCAGTGCTGAAGACTAAAAATATTAAATAAATTAAATATAAAAAACAATGCACCAAGCAAAATACAGGGCCACATGGGGTGGGGGGGTGTGAAAGGAAGAAACGGGGGGAGAGTTACCAGATTTCTTTAGTAATCAGAGGATTTTTTCTAGTACACTCTTATCAGGCATAGGTAGAGTATCTCCAAACTTGCTGTTATCTTCTATGTTGTATTAATGAAATCTGCTTTTTTAAAGGGTCATTAAACAATTATGGGGTCAAATGTCCCTGCCCTGATCTTTTGGGGCACCTCCACATCAACCAAACGAGCACTTCCAGGCACTTGGGAGAGTATCCAAAGTATAATGTTGTCATTTTAGATGATATTCAGCTTTGTTCAGTGAATCCCCTATGACCTATTGGATGCTATTTCTTTTCTAGTGTATCCCACTCTAAAAAAAAGTATTTTCTTTTGCTGCAGAAATATTTAATTTGAGGAGTTAAAAGGAATGCCTTGGGAACAAAAAAAATGAAGAAAATTTTTGATTATCTAGGACCTACTTGGAATCTCAATCAGAATTTTTTTCTCTTTCTTGAATTTTTCACCCATTCCATGATAATTTATCAAATACCTACTAAGTGCTGAAAGTGGAAAAAAAATGAAACGATTCCTGCCTTTTAGTAACTTACGTTTTATCTTATAAGAAAACAAACTAATAAACCAGAATTTCATTGTTTTTTAATCTTCCAAAACAAACCAGAGCAATACAGTTTCAAGCAATCTTCAGTGCCTTCTGCCTTTAGAGTATTAGAGAAATATAATTGGCTTGTAAAGATGACTCCAGTTCAATGCAACATTCCTAATTATTAGAGAAAGAGGAAGTATGGTACACTGGAAAGACCATGGGCTCTACAGTTAGAAGACCTGGATTCACATCATGTTCCTGATGTGTCACCCTGAGCAAGTCACTTCATTTTCCCTTGCCTCAGTTTCCTAATCTGTAAAATGAGAGGGTTGGATTTGATGTGTTCCAAATCTCTTCTAGCTCTAGGCCTAAGGCCCTTGTGACTTTAGGCAATCTAATTAGCCTCTCAAGGGCTGTTTCCTCATTATCAAATAAGTGGGTTTGGACCAAATGATCTCAGAAATCACTATTAGCTCTCAGTTCTATGAACTCTAATCAGTCATCTCTCCTCTGGAAATTTAGAAGAATTGAGAGCTTTTTTTCTTTTCCTAAATGCACCTGCTAAGACCAGTTTAGAAGAGAAGCTGGGTTGTTTCTCCCCAGTATTCAAAACAATACCATCCCCAGCATAGTGGACTTTGTCTCCTTCCCTCGTTAGCACACTTCGTGTATTTGTTGAAAGTCATTCCCAGTGCTCCCACTTCTGCTTGGTTTTGCTGTTTACCACACCTGGGCCATCTGGGGATTATGGAAGAAGGACTCCTAATTTTTGCTTCATTTATACAGGCAAAGATAACAACTCATTTTCTGCTTAATAAAACTAGCTAAAAATATCAAAATGATATATGGTCATTTTTATCCACAGGACAAGTGCAATGTCAGAGTCAAATCTATCATGATGATTAACCACATCAGCTCCCATGGGGGAATCACTTCCTCTTTGGTTTGGGACCAACTACCAGAGGAATGCAGAAGGCCAATAAGTCAGATGAGAGCAAAGCATTCAGATTCATGGTACTTTGCTGGGCCTAAAAGGAAGGGCATTCAAAGGGGCCTGAGTCCTGCTCACCAGAGTATAGTAGATACATAAGAGTAAGTGCCTAGGCACATAGTAGATGCTTAAGAAATGTTTGTTTATTTACTAACTGATATGGCCTTAAATCAGTACAGAGAGACAAATTTAGTTACAATGAAAGGAACTAAGCAAAGAATATTTTAAATTTTGTACTGGTTATTTCTCTTCTACTTTATGCAGAAGAGCAATTAAAGCTTAATCAGTGAGTCAGTCAATATGCATTGCATTTATGTGGTGGGCCCTGTGGTAGGCACTGAGGGTATGTATTGATAATTAAGATGGGCCTTTTTTACTGTTTTCTCCTTTGGAGCATTTAGGTAATCAAGTGCCTTTGATGAGTCCAGCCTCTGTTTCTTTGATTAAATCCCAGAGTCTTTGATGACTTGCTTAAGAAACAAGAAACCCTAGGTCACAGTGGTTTTGAGTCCCATGGTTGTATCACCCTTTGACCCTGAACAGGGTATATAAACTCAGAGGTTAGTGTTTTGTTTAGGGGCTCTCACTCACTGGAAGAGTGTCTTTTCATTTGACTAGACAAGACTCTGGGCAGCCCATTGTTAAGAGCCCCCCAGCTTCGGAAAAACCCAGACGTTGGTGCTTCTCTGGTAACTATGTATTGCTATGGATAGACTCGTTTGTGTTATTTTCTCTGTTTATATAATGTATGTTTGGAATTTCCATTTGTATTTGCTCTGAGGTTCAGGATGCTGGCTTTTCCCTCTGAACTAAATGAATTATTTCTGTGTGTTTGATTAAAGTGAGGTTGTTAACCCTTGCTTTCCTTAGAAAAGCAAATCAAAGACTGTGCTGGTAGCCCTTCTGTGTGCTGGTGTTGTTGGTCTTACGCAGCCACAGTAATGGCATGCAACATTGTTGTTACAGGGTACAAACACAAAAAGTTTGAATTATACTAGGGAAAGCAACATACGTACATAGAGGCCAATAACAACTATATTCAAAGCAAATATAAAGTAAATGAGTAAGGGAAGGGGAATTTGGGCTAACAGGAAACAGGCCATGTTGGACTTCCTGTTTGACCTGAATTTTGAAGGAAGTCAGGAATTCTAAGTGGCAGACATGAGGATGGCTGGCACTCAAGGCATGAGGGATAGCCTGAGCAAATGCTGACCTAGCCTTTGTTAAACCTTTATTTCCTGCTCTATCCTTCTCCACCCCATGCCCATGATTTTTCCTGCCTCAGATAAACTCCCTTCTTCATGTGGCATGATTTGGAGGCCCTACAACACCTGGTCACCCCTGTGGATTTGTTCTACTTCGTTAGTGTTACTTCTAAAATGTGGCATTCAGGCCTGGCTGGGTTTGAGTCTGGCCTTGTTACCTCTCTATTCAAAAAACACGTTTGCTTTGTGAAGGCTTTCGTAATCTGCCTCTTTGCTATCTTTCTTGTCTTCTTACACCTTATTCTCCTCTACTTTCTGTGCAATCCATTGACACTACCTCCCTGCTGTTTCTTGCATAAGACACTTAATCTGTGCATTTTCACTGGTCATCTCCCCATGCCTGGAATTTTCCCTCTTTATATGTGTCTTCCCCATCCCTCCTCTGCTCCCAGCTGCTTTTAGCACCCAACTATTAGGCTACCTTCTTCCATAAGGGAGAAGTCTTTCCCAGACCCCCTTAATTCTAGTGCCTTCCCCCAAGTTTATCTCTAATTTATCCTCTATATATCTTTTTGCACAAGTTGTTCACATGTTGTCTCTCCCATTAGATTGTGAGCTTCTTAAAAGCGGGAACTGTTTTTATTTTTTTTTTATCTCTGTCTATAAATTATCTATATATTTAATATATGTATGTATATATGCATTGTGTACATATGTATGTGTCTATGCTATCTACATCTAAGTCTGTCTGTCTGTTTTGTCTTTCTTTCCATCCCCACAGCTTAGCACAATGCCTGGCACATAGCACTGCTCATTAAATGCTTGTTGATTTCAGTCTAAACTCTGGCTCTGCTACTTCCTAGTTGTGTGGCCTTGGGCAAGTCCAGAAAAACAGACAGCAGACTGAGCATTGGATTTAGAGTCAAATAACTAAGTTCAGATCCCAGCTCTACCACATACACCTACATGCCCTTTGGCAAGTCATTTAGTCTCGGGTCATTTAGTCTCAGGTCTCATGGCCTTCTGACTTTCAAGGTCTCTCCCAATACTAAACCTATTATACTAGAATCCTTAATCACCTAAGGTCAATAGACCTTAATTCCCTCACATGTAACATGGACACACTAATATTATACTACCTACCTCCCAAAGTTCTTGTAAATTCTTCTCTGTATTGTTGTCGGTTAGTAGTTATCTAGCTATGTCCAACTCTTTGTGACCCCATTTGGGATTTTCTTGGCAAAGATACTAGAATGGTGGGCCATTTCCTTTTCCAGCTCATTTTCAAGATGAGGAAACTGAGGCAAACAGGGTTAAATATCTTGCCCAGGATCCCATCACTAGTAAGTGTCTGAGGCCAAATTTGAACTCAAGGAGATGAGACTTTCGGACTCCAGGCCGGGCATTCTATCTACGGCACCACCTAGCTGCCCTCTAGAGCTGTACATAAATATGTAAACTATTAAACTCTAGAACACTACGTAAATATGAAGTCTAAGTTGGGATTTGTGATTTCTTATTGTTTTTCTTAAGAGCTTCCTGGAACACTGAGAGATTGTATCTTTGTGAGATGATAGATAGATAGATAGATAGATAGATAGATAGATAGATAGATAGATAGATAGATATGTAAGCTATTATTTTATATCTTCATATTATTTAACTGCTTTTAGAAATTCACAGAATCAAAAAATGTCTGAGTTGAAATCAACTTCAGAGACCATCTCCCCAACCTGTAGGAAAATGGCCATCACTTTTATGGCTTCTCTGATAATCCATCATTTAGCATCTATTTCATGACCTCCAGCCATGTGGAATGCACTACCTGCTAAGTCAGCCTCTTCCATGTTAGGATGCTTTAAATGTCTCGAAGTATTTTTCCCCCCTTTGGTTGTTGCTGCTTTTTCCTTACATTAAACAGAAATCTACTATATTCAGTTTCTACCAACTGCTCATAGTTCTGCACTCTGGGGCAAAGCAAATAAAATCTAATCCCTTGTCTACATGACAGTGATTCAAATACCTGAGACAACTAGTGTTTGCCCCCTGGAGTCTTCTCTGGAATAAACATCCTTCCTTCAACCAATTCTCATATGGCCCAATTTCTACTTCTCTCACCATGCTTGTCACCCTCCATTGGACCCTGACAAGTTTGTCAAAGTACTTTCTAAAATGTGGTTCCTACAAGTGTATACAACTTTAAAATATGGTCTGACCAAGATAAGGCAGGACAGAATTATTACCCATAGCTATTTTTGTTGATGACAATAGCTTTTCCTCCCTTTTCTCCCTTCCTTCCTTTCTCCCTTCATCCTTTCTTTCCTTCTTTCTTTCTTTCCTGCTTTGTTCTTCATTCCTTTTCTTCTTTTTCTTTCTTTCTCTTTCTTTCTTTCTTTCTTTCCTTCTTTTTCTTTCTTTCTTTTCCTTCCTTCCTTCCTTCCTTCCTTCCTTCCTTCCTTCCTTCCTTCCTTCCTTCCTTCCTTCCTTCCTTTCTTTCTTTCTTTCTTTCTTTCTTTCTTTCTTTCTTTCTTTCTTTCTTTCTTTCTTTCTTTCTTTCCATGTGACAATATGAAACTCTGAATGCTTGAAAGGGCTAGTACATGACCTTTATAGGAAGCAGACCTTCATAGGATCATAGATTTAGAATCCTTACATCAATGAAAATTCAGTCAGTAAGCATTTATAAAGCACTTACTATGTCCTATACACTGTGCTATGTGATAATGACACAAAGAAGAGGGAGAAAAGAAAGATGATTAGTCTTTGCCTTCAAGGAGCATACATTCTAATGGTGGAGATAGCATGTAAATAACAAAATACATACAAGATATGTACAGAGTGTATGAAAGTAATCTGAAAGAGGAAGGCAATAATTAGCATATGTGTGGACCAGGAAAGGCCTATTAAGGAGGTTGCGATTTCATCTAAATCTTGAAGGAAGTCAAGAGATGTGGAGGAGAAGGAAGCAGAGCTTTCCAGGCAAGGGGTGGGGGTGGGGCACAAGGGGGAAAATGACTAGTGCAAAGGCAAAGAGAAACTGGAGCATAATTTTTTAAATGTATCTGTATATATTTATTTTTAACATTCTTTTAAAAAATTGAGCTTGAAATTCTCTCCCACCCTGCTGTCCCTCCCCTACCAATTGAGAAGTCAAGCAATATGATATCAGTTATACATGTGAAATCATGTAGAACATATCTTAGCCATATCACAAAAAGCAAGACAAAGAAAATGAGAAAATTATACTTCAGCCAGCAGCTCTCTCTCTGGAGGTAGATAGCATTTTTTCACCATGGAATTTTCACTTATGGAATTGTCTTGGATTATTGTCTTGATCAGAGTAGTCAAGTCTTTCACCATTGATCATCATTGGAATGTTGCTGTTATGCTGTTGCTATGTACAATGATTTCCTGGCTCTGTGGAGCAACATTTTTGAACAACTACAAGTAAGCCATTGCAGTTGGGGAAAAGAGTGTGTAGAGAAGCATAAGGTATAAGAAGGCTGGAAAGATGGAGAGATGCCAAGTTATGAAGAGCCTTCATTGCTAAACAAAGAACTTTACATTTGATCCTAGAGGTCATAAGGAGCCACTGGAGCTCATTGAGTCAGGGTTGAGATGATCAGATGTGCTTTAGAAAAGTCCCATTGGCAGCTGAGGTTTGAGAGAGGTTTGAGTCAGGGTGATCAATGGTACAAGTGTGAGGCAGTATGGGCCTAAATTAGGGTGACAGCTAAATGAATGATGAGGAAATGTCTAGAAGGGGGGTTTTGAAAGTAGAAATGACATGATTTGGCATCAGATTGTGTATATGCAGTGAATATAAATAAGAAGTAGGGGCAGCTAGGTGGAGCAGTGAGTACAGCATCAGCCCTGGAGTCAGGAGGACCTGAGTTGAAATGTGGCCTCAGGCTCTTGACACACTTAATAGCTATGTGACCTTGGACAAGTCACTTAACCCCAATTGCTTTCCCTTCTCCCCTCCAAAAAAACAAACAAAAAAAAAACAAAATAAGGCAAGGATGGTACCATTTTAGGAGCCTTGGTTAATGGGAATATGGTGGTGCCCTCCACAGTAATAGTGGGGTTAGGAATGGAGGTAGGGGGTGAGTTGTATCAAGGGAAAGATACTGAGTTCAGTTTTGGACATGTTGAGTTTGAGATGAGAAGGGAAGGAGGGGAATAAGCATTTATATAGCTCCTTTTATGTAAAATGCTTTACAACTATTACCTCATTCAATTCTCACAATAACTCTGGTGTCATTATTATCCCTATTTTGTAGTTGAGGAAACTGAGGCAAATGGAGGTAAAATGACTTGGCCAGGGTCACATAGGTAGTAAAAATCTGAGGCTGGATTTGAACTCAAGTCTGCCTAACTCTACATCCAGCACTCTCTCCATTTCTCTTCCTAGCTGCTTCAATGGTATATCCAGTCTGAACTGTCTAAAAGGCAATTAAAGATGACTAGCTGAAGCTAGAGACTGGGGCTAGATCCTCAAATCTGGGAATAATCTGCCTAGAGATAATATTTGATCCAATGAGAGCTGATAAGATTATTGAGTGAGAAAATACAGAGTAAAGAGTCCTGAGACAGACATGGAAGCAGCTTTGATTAGTGAGTATGACGTGGTCAGAAAAGTATCAAAAGAGAATGAAGAGGAGTAGTTGGACAGTTAGGAGGAAAACTATCACAGAGCAGCACCATGGAAACAGAAAAGAGATGGTATCCAGAAGGAGGTGATTGGCAATGTCAAATACTGCTGAGAGGTCAAGGAGTATCAGGGATTAGGGAAAACAACAACAGCAGTATTATGTTTGACAATTAAGAGACCACTGGTAACTTTGGAGAGATCTGCTTCAGTTGAATGATGAGACCAAGAGTCACATTGGAGAGGGTTTAAAAGAGTGAGAAGAGAGAAAATAGAGTCATTGATACTAGATTACCTTCTCAAGATGTTTAATCATGAAGGAGAGGAGAGCTATAGGATGGTGTAACGGCAAGCAAAGGGGGACTTTTTGTTTTGCTCTTTTTTCTTTTGGAGTTCTAGTCCTTCTCAGCACTAAGGGAATCAAGTACCTTTGATTGAGACTTGCCTTTGTTTGAATCAAGAGTCTTTGATGACTTGCTTAAGCCACAAGAAAGCCTAAGTCACATAGTTGAGTCACAGTGTTGTGTTGCCTTCTGTGGGCTGACCCTGAAGAAGTGTATATATATTCTGAGGTTAGCACTTTGCTTTGGGGGCTCCTTCATTGGAAGAGTATTTCTGTGACTCGGCCAGACAAAACTCTGGATAGACATTACACAGTCCCTCCAGCTTTGAAAACCCAGATGTTGGTGCTTCCCTCTCTCGTTATTATGTATGTATTGCTATGGAAAGACAGTTAGAAGCCCTGTCTGCTGATTCGTGTTATTTGCTCTGTTTATATCATTTCTGTTCATGTTTTCTCTGATGTTCAGAGTGCTGAGTTCTTCACCTGAACTAAGTGAATGATATATATATACATATATATATATGTTTAATTAAAGTGAGATTGTAAACCTCTTAAAGTTGCTTTCCTTAGAAAAGCAGATCAAATAACTTGTGCTAGCAGCCCTCCTGTGTGCTGGTGTTACTGGCCTGATGATTCCACAATAGCTGCAAGCAGCATTGTTGTTACTGATGGTATTTATAGGGGATCGTCATAACAAGGAAGATTTTTTGTTTGTTTATTTGTTTTAGGATGGATAAGACATTGGCAGAGATATAGGCAGCTTGGAAAGATCCAGTAGATAAAGAAAGATGGAAGATAAGAAAGTGGGGGTTATAGTGGGTACCATTTGCAGCAGAAGTTGAGAGGAACTTCAATCACTAGCACATGTAGAAGGATTCTTCTTGGTATGAAGAAGACCACCTCTTTTTCTGAGTCTGGAGAGAAGGAAGAGACAGTGAAAGGAGAAGTCTAAGTGATGTAAAACAATGAGGAGAATGAAAGGGGGAGTTCTCAGTGAATGGTCTCAATTTTTTCAATGAAGTGTGAAGTGAGATCGTCAGTTGTTAGAGTGGGATGAAAAGGTTTGGAACAGCCAATTTGGAAAGAATAGTAAGTCCAATGGGGAGCCCTGTTACAATGAGAATCCAGCTGCTAACTTGAAGTGGGCCCAATCAGCACTGTTTTGTGATTTCCTCTGCTTTCATTCAGCAGCCTATGAATAGGAAGGAAAGAGGCAAATCGTAGAAACAATCCAGGGTTAGAGTCTGTCAAGGTATTATTGGAGATAGGAGAAGGGGGCAAGGGAATTAAAGGTGGAGGATAGTGTAGAGATGGCTTAGTCCCCAAACAGGTGAAGGGTGGAGATCATAGGTAGTATAACAGTGATGAACTGGAAAGAACTGAGGGGTAAAGGAAATGGAGGTTATAATTAGAGGGAGAAATAGGGAAAAATAGAATGATAAAATGATATTATCTGCTAAATAATTTCAGTTCATGAACATGTAAACAGATTGTGTGTATGATGTTCAAATCTGGCCCCAAACACCTACTAGCTGTGTGACCCTGGGTAAGTCACTTACCCTTCAGTTTCCTCATTTGTAAAGTGAACTAGAAAAGGAAATGACAAACCACTCCAATGTCTTTGCCAAGAAAACCCTCAGAAGGGTTCACAAAGAATTGGACACAACTGAAAAATGATTAAACAGAAAAATTTTTAATACTTAAAAATTAATATTTTGTTTTTATTTTTGAGATTTTAAAAGATATTAAGATAGTTGAGATTTAAAAGATAAAATATTTAAGATAATAGATAAAGCATTTTGTAAAACTTAAAGTGCCATGAAATGTTAGTTATCATCATCATCATCATCATTGTTTAGTGCCATAATATTCCTTTTCATTAATAATAATGTCTAATGCCTATATAGAGCTTACTATGTGCCAGGCACTGGGCTAAACACTTTATAATACTGTTTTCATTTGATCCTCACAACAACCCTAGGAGGTAGGTGCTATTATTTTTACACATCTTACAAATGAGGAAACTGAGGCAAATAGAAATTAGGTGATTTGCCCAGGGTCACACAAAGTCAGACTTAAACTCAGATTTTCCTCACCCCAGGCCCAATGTTCTATCCACTGTGCCACCAGCTACTCAGCCCTAACTATTGGTTTCATAGTTTTTCTACTCTACTTTTTCCCTATTACAAATAATTTTAGTTCTAAATATTTATGTGGAGATGGGTCTCTTTTCACTCCCTTGCCAACAATAGTATTAATCGGACAGAGTCCTAACAAAGAGCTTAATAGCTCAAAGCATATGAATTAGCTTTAGACTCATTGTGAATTGCCAGGGTGTTTTCTAAAAAAAATTTACAGCCGCCTGTCATTTCATTAACAGCGTTAAGAGATGATCTCCTTCCCAAAGTCCTGTCTATATTTTATTTTATTTTATTTTTGTTATTTTTTTCCAATTCAACTCACTGTCTTTATTTTACTAATGCAAAAACAACTTAGTCCTGGATTGGTGAAGTAACTTGTTCAATGCCAGTGTCCACAGCCACTAAGTGATAGAGCTGAAACTCGAATCCACATCTTGTGTCTTTCTGCCACCATATTCCTCCTAATGAATGGGGAATTTTCCTGAGAAGCTCAAATGAAGGATGTATTTTTGGCAACAAAGAATAGTAAATGCATGCATTTCCTTCTGAAACACAGAAGTTTTAATAATATTTTCTGCAGTGCTGATTTTTATAGTAAGCTTTTACATCTGTTACGAGCAAATTTTTTTTGAATGTTCTGCCAAAATAAACATAAGCTCAAACAATTGCTACCTTGGCATTTTCATTGCATTCTTTGGCATTCATCAACATTTTCTATTTTATTTTCACTTTGTGGTTCTCATGGAAACCTGCTCCTGAGTCACGTAGTGGCTTTCTTTCAGGTGTAACTCAATTATCACCCTGCTAATTTATCATCGGATCAGGCAATTGCTGCATCATTTTGATCAAAAAGATTCCTGTCATGCTTCATCTGAGCAATGCATCTAGGACCATTTTCTGGCCTCAACATGTCAGTGACTATATTTGCTTACACTCAAGAGGGTTTAACACTCGGGTGGAAAAAAAATAAAACTTGAACAGGATACTTAATGAATCAAAACATACTCAGATTAAATGATTAGAAGTTCCCAGTTAATTACTAGAAAGGAAACTAATTAAATTACAATTCAGCTTTTATGTAGGTTACCCTAGTGAATACTAAAGTGGGCTCTTTCAATCATTTTTCCATTAGGTGGATCAGGCACATCGAAGGTTAGCAATGAGAGATCCTCATTTTACGTCTTCCCTTTTCTAAACGATATCATTTAAATTATATTTTACGCCTCAATTCCTTACACCAACATCAATGCTTAGTACTAACCATCTTCCAGAAAGGAAACTCAGATTGTGGATAGAACTGAGAACGGCACAATTCCCTAAGTAAATAGGGAGAGGATCCAGAGGTAGAGATTTTTGTTGTCTGGTGATATTAATTTTTTACCAGAAAATCTATTCACAAATGATGATATTTAATCAGGCTGAAGGAGACATTAAAAACTTTGTTTCCAGGAGAAGTTAGAAGTATGAACTGTAGTTAACCCTGGTTCCTGTCCTTACCTCACCTGGACCAAATCCCAACTCTGTAATTAACTGCCTATTTGACCGTGAGCAAAGTCACTTGAATGCACTGGCCTTAGTTTCTTTAACTTTAAAATGGGAAGGTTGGACTCTAAAATCTTTTACCAGTTAAGGCTTAAGAGCCTCCTAATTTTTCTTCTTGCCTAGTCTCTGTCCTCTCCAAATGACTTTCCAGAGTTGCCCAAATGATCTTCCTAAAACACTTCTGACCATATCTCTTCTCTGCTCAAGAACTTTCAAAGGTTTCATATTATGGGAGAGAAATATTAGGCTACCTACCAAACTGAAGATCTACAGAGCCGTTGTGCTGACCTAACTGTTGTGTGCCTGTGAAACCTGAGCAGTCTACCAGTGCCATGCCAGGAAACTGAATTGCTTCTATTCGAATTGTCTTAGGAAGATTCTGAAGGTCACCTGGCAAGATGAGGTACCAGACACTGAAGTCTTTTCTTGAACTAAACTGCCAAGAATTCAAACTCTTCTACAGAAAGTGCAAGTCTGATGGACTGGCCACGCTGTCCAAATGCCAAACAGACATTTGGCTAAAAGATTATTTTACAGATAACTCACACAAAGAAGATGCTTACTTGGTGGTCAGAAGGAGTGATACAAGGACACTCTCAAGGTCTCTCTGAACAACTTTGGGATTGATTGTGTGATATGGGAAGAGCCTGGAAAAGGACTGCCCAGCAAGGCATATCCACATCACAAAAGGCTCTGTGCCCTATGAACAAAGCAGAATTGAAGTAGCTCAAAAAAAGCACAAGATGTGCAAATTTAGAGAATCCATCCCAAATGTTCACATGAACTATTTGTGCCCGACCTGTGGTAGAACAGTCCGAGCTCATATTGGTCTGATTGGCCACATTCAGACACACTGTTTTGACTCTAATATAATGAGGTGATTTTGGTCCTCTTTGAGAATCAAGGACAACAACCTTTGCTTCCAGGATAAAATGTAAACTCCATAACCTGAGCAGTTAAGCACCTTTACAATATGGCTCCAGGTTACCTTTCTAACCCTATTTCTTTTAAATCTCCTTTCATGTACTGTATATTCATACCACACTAGACTGCTAAAATCTCTTTTTAGATCCTCCTACTTTCATATGTTTATGAAGGCCATCCTCCATGACTAGAATAAATTTCTTCTCATTAGAATCCTTATCTTTCTTTCAAGGATCAACCCAAGTGCCTCTTACTTTACATAGCCATCCATCAGCTGAAAGTATTCTCTTTTTCTTTAAATTTTCCCTAGATTACTTTGCCTTTGCCTCACTTTTGTCTTCACTGTTATTCTTATCTGTGTACAAACTATGTCCTCCCAATAACTCCTTGAAGTCCCAACTAAAACCTCATCTTTTAATGAAAGCCTTATCCAATCCTTCTTAATACTTGTACATTTCTTCTGTTAATTATTTTTTAGTTTTCCTGTATGTAGTTTGTTTGGTATGTATTTGTTTGCATATTGCTTCCCTCATTTGACTGTAAGCTTCTTGAAGGCAGGGACTATCTTTTATCCCTTTCTGTATCCCCAGTGATTAGGACTGCCTGGAACATAGGAGACTCTTAATAAATTCTGATTGATTGATTAAGGGACAATATCATTCCTTTCTTTTCCTAGTACCCGATGCAGTACCTGGCACAGAAATATGAATGAATGAAAAACATTATTAAGAAGTTATTACATTATCAGGTACTGTGCTAAATACAGAGGCTTCAATAAAGTATACTTTAATTGAACAATGTGTTAAATAGAAAATATAAGAAAAATATTGGCAAATTCAAAGATATAGCAAGAGCTAAGCAATAAGAGGTAAAACAATAGTAGAAAGAAAAAGAGAAAAGAAGAGAAAAGGTGAAAGGAAAAAGGTATAAGGAAGGGAAAATGTGGAAGGAGGGAAGGAGAGGAGGTGAGGAAGCCAAGAAGGAAGGAAAGGGAAAAGGAAGGAAGGAAGGAAAGGAGAAACAAGCCGATTGGGCATAACTCAGTCACTTCCAGGCCATGGTGATACATCAGATTGAGATTTTAGTATCTAATTATACTCTACTTTCAATTTCAATCCCTTGCCCTGATTGTCAAGGCCCTCAGTAATTTAGCCTGGCCATGCCTCTCCAAGTCTTTTATTTCCCATTCCACTCTGCGCTCCTTACACTTCTGTATGACCAGCCTCCTTGTTGAGCCAGTATACACCAAATTAATCACATACTTTTGACCTTTCTGATGTTTCCCTCCAAAAGATCCTCAATCCTGACTCTACTTTTCTCAATCCTAACAATTATTCTAAACTTAGCTCAAGACCTACCTCTTTCATAAAGTCTTGTCCATTGATACTGACTCTCAGCAATCCCTTGAGGCCAGTATTTTTAATACAGTGTTTTTCCTATTTCCTGTTCCATTCACAAATAAAGCCAAGTTGAAATCCTATAAAAGGATCATATCCAATCAATGAATCAACAATTTTTTATTAAGTACCATCTATGGATCAGGCATTGAACTAAGGACATATTTCACAGACACGACCTAAGAGATAATGGATTCAGAGTTGTAAGGGACCTTAGAAATCTTCTATTTCAACCTTAGAGATCATCTGGCCCATCATCTGGTCCTGTTTTCCAGATGATGAAACTGAGGTACAGAGGTGTTAAGTGATTCAAACAAAGTCATACAGACTAGTAAGCAACAACTTGAACCCAGGTCCTCTGTCTTTTATCCAACTTTCTTTCCACAACTTCTCCTTGTTTAAGCTTTAATTGTACTAATCCTCTGCCCCATACAATATAGATTTTCTCTGTGCTCTTTCATTTCTATTTTGCCTTGTCTGACCATATAGAATGGAGACCACTTGAAGGCAGGGGCCATTTTGATGTTCATATGTTCTTTCATTCCATAGAGTGCCCAGTTGTATAATGAAGACACTTAGTAAATACTTACTCTTTATTTTGTTGAATTGATCACTGTTTAACTAGAGGATGAGAAGACTGACCAGCTCAAATGGAGCTCCATACATATGTTGTACAACACACATCCATTGTTCCTATATGCTTCAGTCAAAAACTGGCTTTCTTTACCCTAGAAGAAATAAAATGTAAAGTATTAAGATAGTCTCTTTATGTCATTTAAAGACCATAAACAGAATACACTAAAATGTTTGAAAGACATAAAAAAGAAATCATTGAAATGGTTTCCATACTAACAACAAATGAATTGTTTTATAGCCTCTCTTAAACCTAGTTTAACCAGTGTGATGGAGAAGTTATATTTTCTTGAGTATTGAGGGTACTCTAGTGGCTGGAGGACATGCCTTAGAATCAGGAAGTGCACGGGCTCCTGATACCCTGGGAGCCTGGGAGAGTCACTTACCTTCTGAGTGCCTCAGGCAACCTCTTGGATACCTTTGAAAAGCAGCTGCCATGCTGTGTTGGTTGCAGGTGATTCCTCCTAGAAATTCCCTACACAAAACAAACTACCTGTCCAGACCTCCTCCCTACCCCTCTGCCAAAAAATTAACCTCACTAAGACTATGTAGATAGGCAATGCTGAACAAGAACAAAAGCAATTTATTTTCTATTACATTCATAATTAGATATAATCAATAGACAGGTAGAAAGACTATAGAGACAGGCAGGCAGATGAGAGAGAGAGACAGAAACAGAGACAGAGACAGATAGAAACAAAGAGATGGACAGAGATAGAGAGAAGAGAGGCAGACAGACAGAGACACAGAGACAGAGAGAGAATAGATGGTAGAGGTGATAATGTCTTTATATGTATATATATATACACACATATATAATATGTAATATACACACAATTTAAATTATTTACCTATTTGAATACCCCAAAATATTCATTTTTAAAAATTTTAGTATCATCTCATTCTGGGAAATTCATTTTTCAGCTAAAAAAATCGTAGCATTTCAATTCATCACTCTGGTAACATATTGCATTAGACCCAAATTATTGTGTAAAAACTTGGTTGATTTTCTTGCTAACTCATCCTGAAAAACTTAGCAGGTATTTCTTTCCCAGAATCAGTTATTTCCTTTATTCCAGTATTATTTTTTAATGTCGTAGGGTTTCTTTTTCTGTCTCTGAATACAAAAGAAAAAAAAAGCACTTTCCACACTCACATTGTAATCCTAGTGAAAGAATAATAATGTTCTGATTCCTGCAGAAATGCTAAAAACCTGTTTCATGCATGATATTTCTGAAGAGAGGTTTCATTTGTTAAACATTTTGTTGCCCTTTTTTAATCCTAGAAGCTACAAGTTCAGCTTGATTTTTGAGTAAGTTCAGATAAACTAAGACATATAGGTCTCCTCTGCTATTTTGTGGGGATTAGATTCAAGGAATAGTTCAGAAAACTATCATGGTAGTTCAGAGCACCCGAGGAAAAGTCCTGATATTCAGGCAGAGATTTGACTCTTTTCCCTAATTTAAACTTATTTTTCTCTCTAGATAAGCTCTGACCTCTTTTACATTTGAGCCAAAAGTCAGGACAGGACTATCTGAGTAAAGTGAGGGAGCAAAGTGTGTTACAGTTCTTCTTGCTGGACATGAGGTAGAGGGGATGGGTAGTTGGGGAAAGAGAAGACATTTTATTGGAACATCTCTCTGTCCCAGAAGACTTGAGTACATTTAGTAGTTTTAGAAGTATTCTATTTCAGCTCTTTGTGTGACTCCTGGCACATGACAGGAGCTTAATCAGTGCTAGTTAACTGCTAGGAGATGCACCTCCTCTTTTTGCTTTTCTCCTTCCCTCACATTCTATCCATTTCTCTTTTTGGTGGTTGCCCCACAGAATTAGAAGCAATAATGATATTTATCAAATTTTCTTAAAATTGCAACACACACAAATAACAGAGGAGTCTGCTACGTATCTGATGTTTGACTGCGTGACTGAATATATGTGGGCATGTCCTAGCCTGATCTCCCACATAGCACATCCTCTGGGACTTCACATAGCAGTCAGTCAGTCAACAGGCATTTACTTAAATGCTTACTTTGTGCCAGGCATACAAGAACAAGTCAATTAGTAACAATCTCCTTGCTCCCTCCCACATTCCTTCCCCGCCCCAATCAAAACACATTTCATTACTGCCTTGTATTGCATAATTCATATTCTCATACCCAGTTACTTGGTCATGGTGGGTGATAGAGAAATTACATTAACATTTGTGCATTCAATCTCAAAAAAAAAATAACCATAGATAAAACTTCTTTGAATTTCCATGTGACAAAATGCATGCATTTAGTCAAAAATGCTGGGTTTTTTCATCGTTCGCTAAATAAACATTCACCCAGTGGATAACAGTTGCGAAGCCAGGTGGCAATTGCTGTGGGAGACACAAATGGACAAAAGGCATGGTCCTAGTTCTCAAGGAGCTTGGTTAATTCAGGCAAATTTTGCTTTTTTATATTGTCGCTCTTTAAATAAATTAGCTTATCACATCCATGGAAACCTAATTGTAAGATTCCTCACTTACAAGTGTAGCACACAAGTGAAAGTGGCAGAAGGAAGGTTATTTTGCAAAACAGCATTGTCCCTTGAGAATGAGATGGTTCTCTTCAAGTATTGCCAAAGGTCATAAAATAATATTATGTCAAATACTATGTACATAAAAATACATTAGCTAGAGAGTACTGGACTCGGATTCAAGGAGACCTGTATTCAAATCTTGATACTGGTTGTATGATAAGTCACTTTGTGCCTCAGTTTCCCCATCAGTAAAACAGGGATCGAAATAAAAGCAGTATCTACCTCACAGAATTGTTTAACTTTCTATTGAGATAATGGATTTAAAACATTTTGTAAACCTTATAGCATTTTATAAATATCAGCTATTGTTATTTTGATTTTAAAGTTTTTGTTTTTATTATTTTTATTAAAAGTTTTATTATATAAGAGTAACAGGTAAAGCATTTATCAGTCCCTTATTTTTTTAAATTGTGTTTTTCTATATCCTAATTCATTAACAAAGGGAAAAATTAGAAATACTGGCATTCTTTCATCCCCATTATTACTTAAATAGAATTGACTTTCTCTTTCCCTACTATAATTCTTAGGGCAAATTGCCAATATCTCTTCTTTTCCTGGGGGAAGGGGACTTTTTCATAGCAGGATTTCATTTTGTAGGGACTTTGAGAAGACTGGCACTCTAATACACTCTTGGTAACTTGTGAGTTGGTTCAAATTTTCTACAACTCAATTTGCAATTACGGGAGAGAAGTCACTACCCTTTGACCCTGTGGTTGCATTACTGGGCATATGCCCCAAAGATGTTAAAAAAACCCAAAGACCAGAAGATCCAACAAGTGCCACAATAATTATAGCAGTACTATTTGTGGTAGCAAAGAACTGACTATAAAGTGGGTGCCCGTAAATTATGGAAAAGCCAAAGAACCTCTGATACATGAAGGAAATGAAATTATATTTTAAGGTAAGAAATGTTGATTATGAGGAATTGAGAGAAATTTTGGTATATTTATATGAACTGATGGGCAGCTAGGTAACACAATGGATAAAACACCATTCCTAGAGTCAGGATCTGAGTTCAAATGTGGCTTCAGATGCTTACTAGCTATATGACCCTGGGCAAGTCATTTAACCCTTATTAGGCTCAGTTCCTTATCTGTAAAATGAGGATACACTGGAGAAAGAAATTGTAAACTACTCCTGTATTTTACCAAGAAAACCCCTTGGACAAATCCATGGGGTCACAAAGAGTCAGACACAACTGAATGACTGAACATCATTCAGAACAGAGTCAACTTTCCACGGTTCCAGGTGATGTAAGAGAGCAATATATGTCATGATTATAATGATGTGATGAAAAAGATAGGAAACCAATTTTTGTGTTTTAGAAAATGGGATAATATAACATAACTCCATCCTTTTGTCAGAGAAGTGGAAGACAATGGGAATGGAAAGCTACATATGTCGTTTGACAAGGTCATTTTCTTAGTTGTTGTGGCCAGACTTCCTCTTTGTTACAAGGGAGGTGTCAGTGCTGGGAGGAGAGGGTCTAGGGAATGCAGTGAAGTGTGCACGATAATGATGCATTTAAAAACAAAAGGCATGAATAAAACTCGCTTTACAAAAATAGAATTATGTCGACCCATCCCTGATCTGATCGGCAAAATGTTTTTTTTTCCTGTGGTATGACAAGTGGGGTAGTCTTCTGTTGCTTGGTACTGGGTATATAGTTTAATATATGTGAGAAAGACAGTGAAAATCTGATTGATACTGCGCAGAAGTGGCCCTGGGTCTTTAAAGACTCTGCCTTTGGAGTCAAAGCTTAGGTTGATTCTACCAGCTGGAAAGGCTTTGGGTCCAGTGACAGACTGACTATTGTCAAATTACCAACCTTGCTAAATTCAGTCTCACCACTCTATTGGCCACAGAATCGAGACTTTCTTCAACCACAGCAACACTGCTTTCATCTGGAAAGTACCCCATACGAATGAACTCTCTGATCTCTAAAATAATTGAAATATAGGAAAGAGTACTGCTTAAATTTTTATGTCCCCCAAAACCCTTATTAGAGGCTTGCAATTGCAACTGAAGAAGGTCAGTGATGTGGCTTTTCCCTTAAGAAATAAAAGATATCATTTGCAGAGAGGAGAAAAGACACCGAAATCCCTTCACATTTCTCCAAGCCTTTTAAATGTCTGTCACTGAGTGCCTTGATACCTAACGTACATTTGAAAAGTTTCAGAAGAGAAAATGCAGTTTCAGGGTTTCACAGGAGGTCACCATTAATTTGAAATAATGTGCTTTCCAAATCCAAGATCGTTCCTTGATCCTTAGATAAGACTGGTGAACCAAAAGAAGTCATAGCTGGTAGAAAATGAGTAATTTTTAAAGAGCCATTTCTAGGACCTTTCAGTGGCAATGTATTCTACAAACCAATATACAAACGACCTCTGTGCTGAGCTCTGTCATTGTGATCCTCCCATTGAAACCATGTGTCTGGAAGAACAGGCTAATGTTATCATTGATGGTATTGTTATCACTCTATCATCCTTATTAGGGTATTGATAAGCAATATAAATATATGATTATATCATATAGCATTATTATATAATCACCAGATTAAGAAGAATTTTTGAAATTTTGAACATAATGACTAACCCCATCTTCATTTTTTTGTTCATTTCTATGAAACAAAGGAAACCTCAAAGCGCCATATAAATGTGAACTATTGTTTACCACAGGATTACAGAATCATTGATTGCTGAAAGGGAATTTAGAGGCCATCTAATCCAACCCCCTCATATTCCAGATGGGGAAACTGAAGCCCAGAGGTGAAAGGACTCACCTCACACAAGAACACATTTGGGCTCATACTTGCAAATTCCATCATCAGCCCTTATAAGGTGGTAAACTTAATCAACAAATGTGTGTGTCGTGATTGTTCCACTGACCAGCGATTCCCCGTCTCTCTTTGTTTCCTTGGGCCTCATTATTCCCTGAGACACAACAACATTGAAATTAAGCCAATTAATAACTTTACAATGGCCTCTAAGCGGTCATGTAAAAGGAAGAATCAATGAATGGGGCAAACTTCATTGTTCTCTTATTCTAAGAAATTACCACAGCCATCACAACCCAAAGCAAACACTATCCCCACCTCATCAGTTGGTAGCCATCAACATGGAGATAAGACCTCCCACCAGAAAAAGGATTACAAGCCCCTGAAGATTCAGATGAAGGTTATCATTTTATAGCAATAAAGTATTTTTAATTAAGGTATGTACTTTCTTTACATGGAATACTATTGCACATTTAACAGACGATAGTCTAAACATAATTTTTATATGTACTAGGAAATCGAAAAATTCATGTGACCATTTTATTGCGGTGGTGTGGAATTGAACCCACAATATCTCTGAGGTATGCCTCTTCTCCAGTTCCGTCTTCCTATCCCCAAGCTGGCTCCCTATTCACTCTACCATGCTCCCTCTAATTGCCATTTTACTCATGAAGAATCTAGGCTCAGAGCAAGAGGTCAAGTGTTTTTCCTGTGGGTGTACTGGAGTCACCTCCTAGACTGATAGTTAAGTTTTCAAATGTGAATATTTACAACTTGGAAACTGGCAAACAAGATGAGGCTTGAATGACTGTTCTGCTGATTGTCTAGACTTAAGGGAGCCACAGAGCAAATGTCAATAATATAGATTAAACTTAAAATTGTATTGTGCTTTTCAGAGGGCTGGGTGTTAAAAGTTTACCGGCATGCACTTGGACTCTCTCATGGTCACATTTTTCGGGGGCAGGATTTGAACTATCTTCTTGTCTTCAAATCCAACATTCTGCCCAAAGACTCAAGGAGTAGCTGAAAGCCCCTTCCCACTTCCTTTTGTCTTGCCCACTTTAACTCTTCATTTTTCATTGTAGAAATAATGATAGATCTATTTGTTACTTGACTATTCTACCTCAGAAAGAACAAGGCATTTGATTTGTGGGCCCAGATGGCGGCTGGAAAGCAGGGACTAGCATGAGCTCCCCGCCAAGTCCCTCCAAAAACCTATAAAAAATGGCTTTGAACCAATTCTAGAACTGCAGAACCCACAGGGTAGCAGAGGGAAGCAGGGCTCTAGCCCAGGACAGCCTGGATAGTCTCTGGGTAAGGTCTATCCCACATGGAGCTGGGAACAGAGGGGAGTAGAGCTGAGCAGAGCAGAGCCCAGCATGGGTGGCACCAACCAACGAGACCAGGAGCCAGGCTGAGCATGCCCTAGCGCCCTGAATCAGTGAGTTGCAGCAGTTACCAGACTTCTCAATCCACAAACACCAAAGACAACAGAGTAGCTTAGTGGGAAAAGCTGCTGGGGACAGGGAGTTTGCAGTTTGGCCACCACCCTGGGGGCAGCTACAGAACTACAGCTGCAGTTGCTTCCTGCCCCAGGCCCACCTGGTGGGAGGAATTAAGTGGCAGATCAGAGCAGGAGTGAAAAGCCTGCTGAAAAATCTAAGTCCAGTCCAGGTTGGGGGTTCTTGGGGAAGGAGGAGTGCTGGTGAGGCAGAGCTGGTGCATCCCCCCAAGCATGGAACATAGAACTCTTTAGTCTACAAGCAATCATACCCCGCTGAA
>CM053624.1:344397733-344429778 GCA_028646595.1 Phalanger gymnotis
AAAACAAACACTTTCAAAAAGGGACAAGGTCAAGGGAGAAAAATGAATAAAGGGGGATAGGTTAGGAAGAAGGAAAATATAGTTAGTCTTTCACAACATGAATATTGTGGAAGGGTTATACATAATGATATGCATGTGGCCTATGTTGAATTACTGGACTTCTTAGGGAGGGTGGGTGGGAAGGGAAGAGGGGAGAGAATTTGGAACTCAAAGTTTTAAAAAATAGATGTTCAAAAACAAAAACAAAAAAGTTTTTGCAGGCAACAAGGAAATAAGATATACAGGCAATGGGGCATAGAAATTTATCTTGCCCTACAAGAAAGGAAGGGAAAGGGGGATGGGAGGGTAGCGGGGTGACAGATGGGAGGGCAGACTGGGGAACAGTGTAACCAGAATATACGCCATCTTGGAGTGGGGGGGGGAGAGTAGAAATGGGGAGAAAATTTGTAATTCAAACTCCTGTGAAAATCAATGCTGAAAACTAAATATATTAAATAAAATTTATAAAAAAAAG
Organism: Phalanger gymnotis; assembly: GCA_028646595.1. Lineage (NCBI taxonomy): Eukaryota > Metazoa > Chordata > Mammalia > Diprotodontia > Phalangeridae > Phalanger > Phalanger gymnotis. The sequence goes on from CM053624.1 coordinate 344,398,248, forward strand.
AACAAGGCATTTAACACTAGTTCATGGTTGAGACAAAATGTTTCTCAGAGTGTGGCTGCAGAATTTGTAAGTGCAAATCTAAACAGGGTAATTGCTGCCCCCCAAATTATTTCCAGTCAAGAGCTAAGCAAACCTTGCTTGGCAATAGGCACAAAACGTGTCTGGTGGCCAGTGAACCAGTGAGACGTGTAATTGGAGGCTCTGGCTGAAACCTCGAGGCACAACATGTTTAACTCCATATCATAAATACAATCCCAAGACTGGCTTGGGAAAATAGCCTGTACCAAGTGGCATCACAAAGTCATTAAGGCAGATTAGCAAATTCTGGTCAATAGACCAGACACTTTGCTGTTTGAAAAATGTAAGGCAATGGACCCTGCTGTTTCTCCCTCTAAACAGAAATCTTCTGAGACTATAAGCAGAGAAGATGAATAAGAGATTCTGGAAGAGCAAGAATAACCCTGGAGATTGAGAGTCATGCAAGGCAAGTCTCGATAGTTATCTCTGCAATATTGAGATATCCTTGCCATTTTCTAGAATAGTACCCCTTCAGTGTGTGGTTTTAATACACATGGTTAATGGTTGTATTTTTGTAATTTCACAAGACAAAATTAATCTGAAAAACAAATTTATGTCACTATAAACATGAGATAAAACACAGCAGAGTGGATAGTGAGTCAGTCTCTGAATCAGGAAACTCAAGTTTACTTTCTGACATAGGCTGGCACCTCAATACCCTCAGGCAACTAAGACTAAATGTTGTGCATATAGAGTGGTAGATGGGGTGTCCACACTGGGAGTTCCTTCTACCAGCAGTTCTCAAAATGTGTTCTATGAATACCTGTTAATACTACATTTGTGGAGTATGCTTTCCTGGGAATCTTTCTGTGGATCCACAAGGTCAAAAACTATTTTCATAATGGCATTAAATCATTATTTGCCTATTAAAATACTTCTTTTCCCTCCTACAGATACATATCTCTGTGAGGCTGGCTTTTCTTCATAAATTTAAACAAAAGATATTTCAATAGATTAAATGCAGAAGCAGACATGTAAATGCAGCTATCTTCTATTAAGTAAGACCCAAAAATGATTTCCAAAATCATGTGAAACAATGCCATTTTCTCAGTATATTATTCCAGAAAATATAACTATTTTCATAAAAAATATTATTTGCAATAACATAATAGGTTTATTTTTGTTACCTTAAAATAAATTAATAAATATTTGTATTTAATACATCAATTTTAATCTTTAAGACTACGAATATTGATAGATATAACCCATACAAAAGCATTTTGAGGGTATCCTCAATAATTTTTAAGAGTGTAAAGGAGTCTAGAGACCAAAAAACTTGAGAACTGTTGCCCAGAAATGATTAAATCACAGCTCTGATCCTCTACAAATATAGTTTCCACTCCAAAGTGAATGCCTATTCCCCTTGAGAAGATAATGATGGTTTGTTATGGAGAGAGCAGTAGCGTATTACATGGAAAAGATCCTAGGATTTGGGGTCAGAAGACCTGAGTTGCAGGCCTAGATCAATAGCCTGCTTTCAGGGCAATCTCAAGAATGCCACCACCTGTCTGAGCTTCAGTTTCATCATTTACAAAAAAAGGGTCAATTAATCCAACAAACATGTACTTAGCACCTATTATATGTTGACAGTGTACTGGATATACTTCCTACTTTCAAGGGGCTTGCAGTGGGATTGGGGAGGGTGGGGGGGAGACAACATGACACATACACAGAAAAGTAGAAGCCAAAATGTATAAAATAAATATAATAAAATATAAATAAATACATAAAAATAAATACAAAGCAATTTTGAGGGAGCCATTAATAATTGGGGAGGTCAGGAAAGGTCTTCTGAAGGAGGCATGTGAGGTGAGCCTTGAAGGAAGCTGGAGGTTCCAAGAGGTAGAAGGAAGGAAGGAAGGAAGATGTTTAAAGTGGTGGGGGCAGTAGTAAAAAGTTACGTCTGTGGGAGGTGCTGGGGGCAGCGAGCTGGCACAGTGGATAGACTGTTGGGCGTGGAGTCAGGAAGATCTGAGTTCAAATTTGACCTCAGATACTTACTACTGTGTGACCCTGGGCAAGTCACTCGCTGAAGGCAGCTTGGTGGTGCCATAGTGAATAAAGTGCTGGGCCTGGAGTGAGGAAGATTCATCTTCCTGATTTCAAATCTGGCCACAGACACTTACCAGCTGTGTGACCCTGGGCAAGTCGTTTAATCCTGTTTGCTTCAGTTTCCTCACCTGTAAAACAAGTTGGAGAAGGAAATAGCAAACCACTTCAGTATCCTCGCCAAAAGACCCCAAATGGCATGTCAGAGACAACTAGAAAATGACTCAACGACAACGTGGCAGATGACCTGTCAGATACAGAGTATCTCAAATATTTGAATTTGTCTGGAACATAGAATGCATGAGAGAGAATAGTGTGTAATCAAACTAGGAAGATTAGCCAGAGCCAGATTTTAGAGGTCATATGAAGTAACATGGAGCCAATGGCATTTCACAAGCAAGGGAGAAACATGGTCAAGCCTATGCTCTTGAAATACGAGTTTGGTTCCTGTTTGGGGGATGAACTGGAAAACAGAAGCTGGACTCAAGAAGACCAGTTAGGAGGTTGCTGAAATGGGCCAAGTAAGAGGAAGTAGCTACTATGAATAGGGAGAAGGAGATAGATAAGGTAGAGTACTTATACTTCCTGATTCTTAGGACTATGGTGAAAACCCCATAAACACTAGATACTTCCTAGGACCAGAGCTTTAGAGCTCAACGGGAAGTTAGCAGCACAATCTTTTCATTTTGTAGAGAGGGAATGGAAGAGATAAAGTAACATCCGTTGCCTGCCAGTGTCTGACATGAGATCTGAACTCAGATCTTTCTGATCTTGACCTCAAAGCTTTAACTACTCTTCCATGCTGCCTCTATATTCTTCGATAAAAACTGATACTTATATAGTGTTTTAAAGTTCACAGTCTCCATATATTTTATCTCACTTGACCCTCACAACAACTCTGTGAACCAAAAATTACGTATATTTTTGTCTTCATTTATACAGATGAAGAAATTGAGGCTCAACAAATGAGTAATTTTTATTGTTTGGTTGTTTCAGCTATGTCAGACTCTTTGTGACACTGTAAGGTTTTCTTGGGAAAAAATACTGGAATGGTTTGCCACTTCCCTCTTCTCATTTTCCAGACAAAGAAACTGAGGCCAAAAGGGTTAAGTGACTTGCCCAGGCCACAGGGCTAGTAAGTGTCCAACGCCATATTTGGATTCAGCTTTTTCTGACTCCAGATCCCGTGCTTTGTCCACAGTGCCACTTAGCTGCCCAAATGGAAATGTCATAGTTCAACATTCTTTCCCCTGCTCTGCCCATTTTTTCTCTTTTGGCCAGTAAACTTAAGGGTATTCCCCTTCCAGTTTGATTTTTTTTTTTTTAATAAAGGGGCCATCCTATGACTCACTTCTTAAATAGGCCTATTCACTGAATGAGCATTGTCTCACTCCAAGTGAGACCTCAGAAAGACCTTAGCTTAAAAAGACCAAAGTCTCCCACTGCATCCTAGGCCATCTCCAGTCATCCTGATCTATATTTGGCCACTGGACCCAGATGGCTCTGGAAGAGAAAGTAAGTCTGGTGATTTTGCACAACACTCCCTCCCTCAAATCCAATTCATTTGCAAATCATGTCATCATCTTCTTGATGTCATGCTCCTCTTTGAGAATGAAGGACAAACCACACATAATAACCACACACAACACATAGCCATCTTATAAATACTTAAAGGATTTGCAATCTTATCAGTGTGAGTGTTCCTTCTCCAGACAGGAGAGATTCCAGGGCCTTAGTATCTGCTTCTGGCCTTGGTGGTCCACCCCCTAAAAAAATCACAAATTGCTCTAAAAATCTGACTGTGAAACTTTTCCATGTTAGCTGTACTGATGTTCAGGCAATAGACATGAAGTTCATCAGCAGATCTGTGCTCAAAATCTTGCCTGTTTGATAGAAGAATTTGTATTGCATTGACATACTCCTCTAGAAGGTAGGGTTACATCTATACAACAGTGAAGCATCAAAGTTAGACTTTAGTTGAAGAAAACACAACATAAATGTTATTAATCTTGTTACTAATTATAATAATAATTCATGCTTTGAGATTACATTTAAATGAGAAAAATAATAACCTCAAACTTGGTGTCCCCAAGGGTTTCCCTGAAACAAAGGATCATCTTTTTAAACTTAGACAGCTAGGTGATGCAATAGATTGAGTGTTAGATTTAGAGTACAGAAGATAGAGTTTACATCTTGTTTCAGAAATTGAGTATCTGTATGACCCTGGGCAAGTCACCTAACCTTTGTCTTCCTCAATTTCCTCATAATTATTATCCTTCATGAACAATGCACATAAGAATGGCACCTTTCTCCCAGAGTTGTTATGAGATATTTGTAAAGGACTTTACAAAACTTAAAGCCCTAATCGAATGCTAGTCATTATGATTGTTGGTGTTATTCATCAATATCCCTCCAACATTGCTGCATGGCTTCAGGTCACGGAGCAGTAGAATCACCAAAAAATTGAAAGTGAGGAACATCCAAAGGGCAATAGAGAGAAACACATTGTGGGCATGAACAGTTGTAACACATTGTGATGAACTATGGAGGAGATGCAGAGTAAAGACAGAACTAAAGAAATGCATGAATAACAAAGATAATAGCCTAGTCCCGTGGTAAGAGCAAGGGATGAAGAATGGATAGCCCATGTGTTTTACTTGGGATATAAAGAGAGAGTGAGGAATGCCTCTAGCAAGGTGAGTAGGCCTCTGTGGTGAACTTGTTGAGAGGGGAGAGAAGATAGAGACAAGAGTCATGCAGGTGTGGTGTGAATGTGATTAAAGATCTTCCCCTGCCCATTAATCTCATCAACAAGTCTCAAGTGGAGCTAGTTATGAGAAGCTTGATTAAGAGATGCTTGTTTGTAGGAAGGCCCACACCCTTTTGCTAATTAGGTTGTGCCTCAAGCTCTAAAAAGAGGATAGATAGATAGATAGATAGATAGACAGACAGACAGACAGATAGATAGATAGATACATAGATAGATACATAGATAGATAGACATAGAGATTCTGTATCTCTATCTATCTATATACTCTGAGGGTAGCCATTAAGCTGTCTCTCAGAATCTAAGGAGGAGAGGACTCAGGCAAGAAGACAGCTAGGATTTGTGAGTGAGTGTTTATGGGAAGGCCCCAGCAGAGGGGAAGATTATGAGATGGCTTGGCTCCCTGCTGTGATATTGTGTTTTAAGTTCCTTGTTGTTATGATAAAGTAGGCTTACTGGTTTGGGGATAAAATTGCTGCTATGTTGAATTGGAGTTATTGGTTTTGGTTGGAGTTATTTGGGATTTCATCCTCTGGTTTCTGAATAAATATTTTACTTCTTCTGCCTTCTGTATGGAGAGTCTCATATTCTGTGATACAGAACTATACAGGCACATTCATGGTCACCATCAATATTGTGACACTTGCCTTACTGATACAGCGAGTTTTACAGGCAAGGATAGGTTAAGACCTTCATCACTCAAGAGGATACCCACATCAATGATATCACGGGTCCATTTGGGTAGTTAGAGTAACCCCAAAGTTTTATCATTGAAACAAGATTTCCCAGGACATATTATTCTTGTAGTTTCCTCTTGAATGAAGCAGCAAAGACGTCTTGCACCCTGGAGTTAGAGTATCCACATTCGAGATACAAATCTTCCACTTATTTGCTGATGACCTTAGGTTTAGGGTCAGTTTGAATCTCAAGTTCATCTCAAATGGGAATAATCACCCCCACTCTGCCTAGGTCACTGAGTTTTTCAGAAGGCTAAATAAAATCATGTATGGGAAAGTAGTTAAGCACTAAGATGTCAGATGGCCCTCTACATCCTGTAATCAAGGATTGGCAAAGGATCAGTATGAACAAGAGTAGGTGGCTGATGGCTTCGCATCTAACTCTATCATTTTCCACATTTCCTATTTGCTTGTGGGTTATTGACCACATTTTTCATTTTCTTTTAAGTCTGTTAAACCTAAGTCTATGATGATAACAAAAGATGTGTCTGATGTGTAATTTCCATAACCGAGCCTGTTCCACAGTCTTTTAGCATCAATTACTTTGCTTTTATTAAAGACTATACATTTTCTTTGTTCCGTTGGCAGTGAATATGGCATCTTTAAAAAAAAATCAAGCTATAGGCAATTTAGTGGATCACACAGAAATGTAGAGAAGATTTACTTCTAATATAGTACTAGTAGCAAGATATATTTCCATTTTCATTTGATTAAACCAGTTTTCACAGGTGACACAGTGCTGCTGGGTGGAAATAGAGTCTTTTCTAGAATGGTACAATTAATTGTAAAGTTGTGATTCTCTGGATAATCTAACTGGCTGTCTGCTTGGCATCTAACAATTATTGTCTAGAATCTAGAATCTAAGAATGAGATGTCTAGAAATTACAAGAAAATTTGAAAGTTTAAGGACAAATGTAAATTTGTTAACTGTTGTTACTCAGTGGTTTCAGTCATGCCCAACTATTCATGATCCCATTTGGGAGTTTCTTGGCAGAGATACTGGAACTGTTTGCCATTTCCTTCTCCAGTTCATTTTACAAATGAAGAACTGAGGTAAACAAGGTTAAGTTACTTGACCAGGGTCATGCAGCTAGTAAGTGTCTGAGGTCAGATTTGAACTTAGGAAAATGAATCAGACCAGGTACTCTATCCATTGTGCCACTTAGCTGCCCACAAGTTGTAAACTAGAATCTCACAAGTAGATTACTATATACATTAAAAATTGTACTCTTTGGTTCTTTGGGGATATTTAATCCATGAGTAGGATTCTTATACCAATTTCTTCTTTAACATTGACAAAGTTCAACTTAATTTAATTCTTGAATGTACACCAGGACCACATTTGATCTGCAATTTCTAAGATATGAGTATTTCCCTATAGATTGTTACCCTTCCGTGCCTCCTCGTAGTATGAGTTTTGCTCATGTCCTATTCAATTTGACATGTATTTGGTGCCTATCATTTTTAAGGGTCCAAGAATATGGAGTCAAAACCACGAGTCCCTGTCCATAAGGAACTTACATCTGATTGGCTCCATTACACCAGCAAAAAATGTGAGAATATGCACATAAATTTGGAGAGAAAAAGTGACTTTTCAATTTGTTTTTGCATCTGATGGCTGTATATTTTAGAACTGATTATTATAAAATTATACAAATGGATTTACAATAGCCATACCATTACAAACTATATAATTTTTGGCCTTGGAGTCTCTATTGTGACTAAATTAATGGTTTCATATTGATTTTTCCTCTCTTTGTTACTATAGTTAAAACAATAAATGAAACCTATACTCATCTGTAATTATAATAATCATCTCTCTCCTTTAAAGAGAAAAGATTACTTTTCCAGGCAGGTGTTATGAATATAAAGGTGTCGTGAATATAAAGAATGGCTCTCAGAGTATTCAAACAAATGGGAAATTTAAAACCACATCAAATAAAGTGTTTCTTAAAATCCATAAACATAGATTTTTCTGTTGTTTTCCATCATCGACTTTGTCTATATGTAAGGCAGCAGTGGTACAGTGGAGGTGATATTGATTCTGTCATCAGAGGAACTGGGTTTGAATCTAGAGTTGGCAACTTGCTACCTATGTGACCCTTGGCAAGTCACTAAATCTCCCTGGCCTCAGTTTCCTCTTCTGTAAAATGATAGGATGGAACTAGAGACCTCTAAGGTCCCCTTCCAATTCTAAGTATATGATCCTATGATCTGTTTTGGTCAAAGAACTTTTTTGACCCCCATATTATTTGCTGCTGTTCCAAATACTAACAATGATAATTATGATGAAATAAGCTCCTCCAAAGTGATGGAGGCTTCTTGAGGGCAAAGATTATTTTTTAAAGCAACAAGCATTTAATAAGTGCCCACTTTGTGGCAGGCACTGTGCCAAACACTAGGGAAACAGACAAAAAACAGTTCATGCTCTCAGGGAACTTACAATCTAACATGGGTAACAACATAGAAACAACTGTGCACATAAGAGATAGTGCAGGACAAATTGGAGGTAATCTCACAGAGAAGGTACTAAGATTAAGGAGAACTGGAAAAGGCTTTGTGGAGAAGACAGAATTTTAACTGAGACTTGAAAGAAGCCAGGGAAGCCAGGAGGTAGAGATGATGACATTTCATTTTTGCCTTCCTGTCTCTAACAACTAACCTCTCATCTGGTGCATAGTAAGATATGTAATAAATGCTTGTTGATTGATGATGATACAATGACAATGATGGTCATGATGATATGGTACTTTATGCTTTGTAAAGCACTTCTTATACACCTATACATATACTATACTTACACACACACATAGGAATACGTGGGTAGGTATGTGTATATGAGTCCCTATGGAGGAGAGAGAGGGAGAAAGAGAAGGGGAGAGACAGAGAGAGAGCGAGATTGAGAGAAAGAGAGAGAGAGAGAGAGAGAAAGAGAGAGAGAGAGAGAGAGAGAACGAACGTACAGGAGTATATTAGGTGTTCAGGAGAAGTAGCACCTTGGTCTGAGAATTTGCCAAGCCCTTTTCAGGGCTACTCAACAACCTTTGGCATCCAACTGCCACCCAGGTCTTACTGTGGCTCCAAAAATCTGTAGCATGCACAGCAACATATCTTTTTAAAAATTGTTTTAGCAGATAGGTTAAAACAGATTGAGGGTAATCCACAGGCCTCAAACCCATTGGTAAGTTGGGGGATGTCTACCCCCAAACATGCGAAGACTTCCCCTGGCAGAATGGGTGAATGAGAACAATTTGTTCCAATGCCCATGAAGATGGCTGAAGCAGATGTTGCGGAGTACTTGAAGCTTGGTAAGACATTGAGGACAGCGAGGTCATCCACTGTATCCTAGATCACCAGTCATCTGGACTTCTGTCTTGCCTCTGGACTTTGGTGACTCTGGAAGAGAGAATGAAGCTGACACTTGGCACAACTCTGCCTCACTTAAATCTAATTCACAGGCAAGTTAAGACATCACCCGTGTGTGTGTGTGTGTGTGTGTGTGTGTGTGTGTGTGTGTGTGCGTGTGTGTGTATAAGACATATATATATAAACATATATATATATATAGTATACACATATACATATGTAAATATACATGTATACATATATCTATGTCTGTGTATCAGAGATGTAGACACTGGTTGGACCAGCTAGATGGTACAGTAGATAAAGTTCCTGGAGTCAAAAAGACTCATCTTCTTGAGTTCAAATCTGGCTTCAGCACTTACTAGCTATGTGACCCTGGCCAAGTCACTTCACTCTGTTTGCCTCAGTTCCTCATTTGTAAAATGAGCTGGAGAAGGAAATGGCAAACTACTGCAGTGTCTTTGCTGATAAAACCCCAAATAGAGTCACAAAAAGTAAGACCCAACTGATATGACCGAACAAGACACTGGTTATCCTCATAGAACCTTTAAATTCTATTGGCTGCATATTTCTATTCATAGAGGGGTGAAATGCTCCCCTAGGAAAAAGGAAAGGCAATTTAGCTGTCAAAATTAGACCGAAATTCCACTCAAGAGAATATGAAAAAGGGAAGGTCAAGGTCTTATTGATCACACAATCATTGATTTCACTCATTTTTCTCTTTACTTTTTATTCTCTAGCCTGCTTTATAGATATAGACTTTATTTTTCTTGAGTTTCTGCTTGGGATGTTTCATTATGGAACAGGGGTCATATCTGGGATCTCAAAGTCAATGTCAGTGAAGCACAAGTCCTAACAGGAAGTGCCACACTGGAAATTCTTCAAGAATAGATCTAGTGATGAATTGACCTATGACCAGTTGAGCCAAGGTCACAGGGGCCCTCCATAAGAAAATGGGATTGCTGTTATTTGTGTATATGTGAATAATCATAATGCCTTTGTTGGTGGAAGAAGTACCCATTTCAGTTAAATCATAAATGAATTTGATTTAATTAGTATATATTTGCTAAGTGACTACTATGTTCAAGGCACTATGCTGGGTGCTAGGGATAGAAAGACACTGAGATTGGGGGTTATAGTTATGGATGGACCAGCTGAGCAGCCAAGGCCATGTTTTGCATGCCATCTTTATCCCAGACAAGAATGAAAACAGATGGGAAGCAGCCACTAGAGAAAAGACTACAGTTTGAAGCCAGGGATTCTAAATGGGAAAGTGGAATTTAGGAAACATTATCATGTTTTTTCTTCTAATATCTGTTCTTTCAAAGAACAATTTGAGCCACAGATAAAAGACCAACATGATAAAAGGGAATATTTGAAGCCGCCCCCAAAAAGAACTTCAAGTGTTTAATGTTTTAAAAAATGAAAACATGTGGTAAGGAGAGTTGGAAGTTGAAGGGAGGGAGGCCATGAGCATATATTATTATTGTTAACCTCTCCTGGCTTAGCCAGACCCCGATAGGGCAGCTTCTTTACTTTCTTTGTTCCCTCCTTCCCTCCAGCCCTTATATATTCTGTGTGCATTATGAGATTTTTCTCTCTTCAATAAATAGCTTCATAATTGCTCACAAATATTTCATGAGCATATGGTTCATCAGAGTATTAATCAATCAGAAAATAATAATGATAATGACACATTTCAATATTAAAGTTTGCATTTCATATATGTCGTCTCACTGGAGCTTCACAACAGCTTTGTGAGGTAAGCATTACAAAATATTTTTATCCCTATTTCATAAATGAGAAAATAAAGGAATGGAAATGATTTGCCACTAATCACAAAGCTAGGAAGAATCAGATGTGGGATTTGAATTCAGGCCATTTACTAAGCCCTGGGCTCTATGGTATAGAATAGAGATGTCAGAAATGGACAGAACTCTGGAGTATGGCTTGAACCAAATTAAAATGTAATATGTATATACATACATGTGTGTATATATATATATGTGTGTGTATAATGTATGTATATGTATATATACATATGTGTATATATGTAATAGGACATAAATAATGTCAATATATTGTTTTCTAAGTCAATCTTCATAGGGAGCCTTATGTATTGAATTGTGGCTTCGTTTCTTTTTGATTTTGACACTACTGGTGTAGAAGACATTAAAAAGTATCAATTATGATCTTTTTTATTTATAAGGCTTATAGGTTACATGGGGATGATAAGACTCAAACCTACAAAACAATAGCAAATGATATTGACAAGATAATATCAAATGCTAAATTAGGTGGTACATACCATTTTTGTGTAGCATAAGTCCCACCTGACTGTGGAGGCCCTTGTTATCTTAGACTTAGTGTGTAATGTTTTGGGTGATCCTATTTTTCAAATAAACCATAAGTGCCCATCCAGTGAATTCTCCACCAACAGACCAGAACAATCGATTACATAGCAAAGCTTTTAATTAAGACAGATGAGTAAAATAAGTAATGAGAGAAAATCCTTGCCCTGCAAAATTTCCCCCAGTTTCTCATATCACTGGTAGGAGAGTGATTACTCTCTGACTCTCTAATACACAATCCTGGAGTTATAGACTGGATAGTTCTCTTGGGGCTCTGTTTCTTAACAAGCAGCCTTGCCTTATGGCTGTTCCACTCTGCCTCCATATCTGTAATTCCGCTCTGACTCTGGACTTCCTGCTGGCTGCTTCCCCACAGAGTGTCTCCTGCCGTCTGTGGCTGCCATCTGCTGATGGATTTCTCTGACGAGCTGCTGCCAATCTGCCCAAGTTGTTTTGGGCCACTGAAGGCTTCCTCTTCCTAAGAGTGAGTGTTAACCTTCCTTTGTGAGAATGCCCTGATCGAGACGTGCCTGAGGCTAGCTGACACATTCTCAGTTCTATTGTTAGTGGGACCCATACTGTCACTGACTTTGTTCCCATCTCTGAAAGAATTCCTCCAATCTTATTTAATATTTGGGTTTTGGTGAACAAATTCCCTTTAACGCCCATAATGCCTTTGATGACTAGTTCCAAGACCTTACAAATTACAATGGAGCTTCTCCAAACCTCAAGGAGCCCCTGGAGGGAAGGGAATAAGCATTTATTAAATGTCTCCCATGTGCCTGGCATTGCACTAAGCACCTTCCAAATAGCATCTCATTTGAGTAAAGTAGAAATGGCAGTCTTTACCCTATATAGGTATATATAGGTGCGCTATATAGTTCCCTAAAGTGTGCTCAGGGCACTTTCTCCCTTATAAATAATAATAATTGCATTTACTATATTCCATGTACCGTGCTAAGCACTTTGAAAATATACTCATTTGATTCTCACAACAACCCTGAAAGATAGGTGCTATTATTATCCCCATTTTACATATGAGGAAAGTGAGGCAGAGGTTAAGTGACTTGCCCAAGGTCACACAGCTAGCAACTATCTGAGGTTGGGTTTGAACTCAGTTGTTCCTGACTCCAGGCCCAGTCCTGTAACCACTGAACCATCTAGCTACCAAGAGGAAAAGATCCATGGGCTAAAATTGCTAGAGAAGGCTTTGTGGGTATAATGTTAATGGAATAGAAGATCTTCCACACCCATCAATAGGCCTCCTGTGGAGCCCATTAAGGGAAGCTTGATTAAGGGAGGCTTGTTTGTAGGAAGGCTTACACCTTTTGCTAATTTCTAATTAGGCACTGGGTAATGATGGTCCTGATGACCCCTGGCTTTGAGAAATGTGTATATACTCTGAGGTTAGCATTTTACTTTGGGGGTTCACTCATTGAAGAATGTTCATGTGATTTGACCAGATGAGACTCTGGGTAGCCATTAAGGAGCACCCCACCCAGGCTTTGAAAACCCAGATGTTGGTGCTTCTCTCACTGGTAACTGTGTATGTATTGCTTTGGTCAGACAGTGAGAAGCCCTTTCTGTTGATCTGTGCTATTTTCTCTGTTTGTATTTTTTCTACTTCTCTTTACATTCAGGGTGCTGATTTTTTTCCTGAACAAAGTGAACTTTGTGTGTATATGTGTGTGTGTGTATACATACATACATATATATATGTGTGTGTGTGTGTGTGTGTATGTATATATATGTGTATGTGTGTATAGGTATATCTGTGTGTATGTATGTATACATATATGTGTGTGTGTGTATATGTGTACATATGTGTGTGTACACACACACACACACACTCACATGTATATGTATATATACATATGTTTGATTAAAGTAAGACTGTTGACCCCTTTAGAAGCAGATCAAAGAACCTGTGCTAGCAGGCCATCCTTGGTATGGGTGCTTGCCCGTACAGTGGGGAAGCTAGATTTAGGTTCAAATAGGCAGAAAGGAAAGTTACCTAACTGATAAACTCTTTGAAGACAGGGATGATGCTTATTCCTTATACCCCACGGTACCTACAACTACCACCTTGCATATGGAGAACTCATAATAAATGCTGGTTGAATTGAATTGAGTAGGGAAGATGTTAAGTGTTTCCTGAGTCAAGAGAACAGACAAGGTCACTGAGCACATTGTGTTTGTGGAATCTGGTTAGAATAAAAGGCATATGTTGGGAAATGGCGAGAAAACAAGGTTGAGTAGGTCAGTCAGGTAGAAGAAGATGATCCTGAATCTTTAGAACCAGGAAGAGAGGCATGGAAGGAAAGCAGAACCCACTGAAAGTTTTTGAGTAAATACTACTTGATGAGAGTGGTATTTAAGGAAGATTAGTATGGCAGCAAAATGTTAGTAAAATGGGATATACTGGAGCAGTGAAAACAGGTTACTGAGAAAATGGGTAATGATATTGTTTTGATATTAATAGAATCAGAGGTTGAGAGCTAAAAGAGACCACAAATATAGTCCAGCTCCATCCCCTCATTTCTCAGATGGAAAAAAAAACTGAAGATAAGTAAAGGACTGACTTCCCTCCCCCACACTAAACACTCCTAGTTCCTTCGATTCATTCTCGTGTGGTGTAAACTCAAGCACTCTGTTTATCTTTCCTTGGAGGTTCTCTAGTTTATGGTTGTGTTTCCTAAAAGCCATGTCCCCATCCAGTACTGAATTCCATACTATAGCCATTGCGTGACCTTAGCATCAAATACCTAGTTTACTGCATTAACTTTCAAGATTTGCCTCCAGCCTCTCCCACTCAAATCCATCCTATCCTGACACATTCATGTTAGAATAATGTTCCTCCACTCCTTTTGTCATTGTATCACTTCCATATTCAAGCATTGACAGTGGTTCCCTTTTATTCTCATTTAAGATCAAATTCCTCAATCCAGTTTTCAAGGCCCTTCTTCGTCTATAGCTTTTCTCTGCTCCTTTCCAACCTTCTCCAGTTATTCCTTCACACATCTCATTCAGTTCAGTCAGATCAGTCTCTCCAGTTGGATTTACCCACACAACTTTGCTCTTTTCTTTTAAAAAGCCTTGCCGTGTGTCATAGCCCTTATTTTGTGTGGCCTATGAGCTGCATCACCTCTGAATCTTCACAAACTTGGGTTCAAATAGGGGAGATTTTGCTGGAAATATGTCTAACTTGGTTCATTTGATTCTGTTCAGTTACAAAACACAACCTAGGAACTTTTAAAGTTAATTCAGATATTAGTATTCAATTATTCCCTAAGCTAAAAACACTCAGGATAAGGGTAGTCTTAAGACAGAAAAAACATTGAGTTGAGACAGAAATGATCAGTAAAGCAGCAGAAAATACTGTGAACTACCTCCTCAAGGAAATATAGTTTCATTGCTTTTCACTCCAGAGGCTTTTGGGAAATGACTTTATCTATCAGACTGAAGGTTCTGAAAGTTAAGATAAGGTCAGTGGACCTCAGTACCCTAATGAGGAGTAGGGCAGCCTGCTCCAGTATAGGCTTTCTTACTCATTGGTCATCTTTCCTCTTCCAATCTAATGCACCTACCAACATAGTTTATCTCGAGCTATACTTGTGACTCCTGGTTAGGATCATTTTCATTCTGCATGACCTCCTTGTGGTCATGAGTCTTGACAAAGACCTGTTTTCATGAAGCTTCTTTCTTCCCAGTCTCTTGTACCATGGCTACATGGATTCATGGGCAACGGAATCTTTTTTTTCTCCCAGTTAATGTTCTTTCTGTGGGCTTAGATGTCTTGGGATATCTAAAAGGATTTACTTCTTTTCCCACCTCACTCATGCCTGTTACATTAGGACGCTTTCAATGCCTCCTGTGCCCCCCTTCCAAATGAGAAACTTGATTCAACACTCTATATAAACTAGTGTCCATTGAATGCTGGCTCATCTTACCTTTCGTCTAAATGCTCTAAGGACTTGAATAGTCATTTATAAGATATTATTTCCACTTACTGATGAGCTTTTTTAAAATGTGCTTAAATTATTTATGTAAGACTATTTTGCATCTGCTATTAGATTGTAAGCTCCTTAAGGGCAATAATTATATCTTTAATTTCTTTCCTATTTCCATAGCCATTTAATAACATCTTATTGACCGACAAATTGAGTCACATAAAGTACCTCCCTGACAAGTGGGCTTTGTCGCAGAAATCCCAGAAGCTCTGAAACAATAAAGTAATGGGAGCCATTTTAATTATCTCCACATTTTGAAGAGGTTTCCTGAGGATATGTCTATTTAAAAGCAAGTATTTCACTTAGAACAAGCTGATTGAAGTTCCCCAACGCGTGTCCACTGGGGCATGGACAGCATTCTTTATGAGGATCTCATGTGCAGTCAGACGGGACAGAGAATATCACTACCTTTGCATTTCTTTGGCTTTATGAGGGATGTCAGGGTTGCAGTGAAAAATTTAGCAAACTGTGAAATTGGATTTTAATTATGATAAGATACTGCCTCAAAAATCACTTTGCTGTGGAGAATATCTGTAGAGCTCCCTTCTTACTCTTGACTTTATTTTTGAATTTTTTTCAATTAAGCCTTCATTTTCTCTAGTTTTTTTTCTCCTTCCCTTTATTTTTCCTCCTCCCCCATTAAATAGGAGGAAAACAAAAGCATTTTAACAGACAAAACAAAACAAAAAAGTCAAGCAAAACAAATTCCTCCAGTGACCATGTTTGAAAATTAGTCTCATTCTGCATCTTGCATCCATTACTTCTCTGTCATGAGATGGTTAATAGTCTTCAGCTCGGGCCTCTGGAACTGCTCTTGGCTACTGAATTGATCAGAATTCTGTAATCTTTTAAAGTTGTTTATTTTGACAATTTTATTTATTATGTACATTTTTCTCTTTGTTCTACTAATTTTACTCTGCATGAGTTCCTACATTTCTTCCAAAATTTCTCTGAAACTATCCCTTTCATAATTTCTTATTTACTTGATTTATATAAGACTGTTTTGCACAACAATGTTCTATTACATTCATACACCATAATTTGTTCAGCTATTCCCCAAGTGATGGACTCCCCTCTCTTTGGTTTCTAGTTCTTTTCCACCACAAAAAGTCGTGCCAAAAATATTATCTGTATTTATGAGTCCTTTTCCTCTCTGATCTCTTTGGGGCATAGACCTAATAATATTGCTAAGTCAAAGATTATGCACAGGTTAATCATTTCAGGGGCATAGTTCTATATTGTTTTCTACAGTGTTTGTATCAATTCCTAGATGTTCCAGTAGTGAATCAATGTACCCACTTGCCCCCAAAACCCCTCCAATATTTGTCATTTTCCTTCTTGTCTTTTTGTGTCCTGCTCAAAACATTTACTATCCCTGGACAAGTCTCTTGACTTTTTTTCAACCTTAGTTTCCTCATTCGTAAAGTGGGGATAACAACAGCCCCTACTTTACAGACTTACTGTGATGACTAAAGGAGATAACATATATAAATGTTTTGCAAACCTTGAGGTAGTAAATAAATGGAAATATTATTAATGTAAATAGTGATACTTAACCAAAACTGGAGGGCCAGATCACATGATTTCTTTAGGTCCTTTCCAAGCCCAAGATTTGTAAAAGATTGTAAATTCTATGAGAACAGAGAACATATCTTAATTTCCTCTGTTATCTTTCCCAATGCCCAATATGCAATAGATATGAAATAAATTGTTGATGGAAGAATGAATTATTGAATGAGGGGAGTTGGGAATTGACTAGTTTTCAGTTATTTGAACTATCTCCAGTCTGTATTACCACAGATGGCTCGATATTGTATTATTGGACAATTCTCTAAAGAGTCTGTTAGTGTGTATTTCCAGAATACTAACAGCTGGTTGGAGTATGAGACCTGTTATTGGCTAATTACATTTTTCTCCAAGCAGCTTTTCAATTCAACTATACTCTGTCCCCTTAAATCCAGTTAGGTGCCTCCCAAACACAGTAGGTACAAAAGGGGCAAAGAGAAACAGCATCCAGTTACTAGAAAAACAGCTCAAAGTATATATTTTTCTTTTTTATTTTAAAGAAAAAGGAAAATGTATTTTTTTACCCTGTTAATTTTACCACAGTTATTACAGGAGTCCTGTTTATGACACTGTCTACGTGACCTTAGGTTAGTCCCTTATCCTTCCTGAGATTTAGCCTCCTCATTTTTAAAATGGAGGGGAAGACAACCAAAATGTGAAGGACCTTGAGTTCATCCCACATGAGAATTGGTGGAACAAGAAAAACAATTTCCCAAAAGGGTTATTTAACCTGGACATGAGGAGACCCAAGGGGGACAGAGGTCTGGGCATGGCAACTGTTTTAATTGTTTGACAGGCTGCCCTTTGGAAGGGATTATTGGACTGGTTCTGCTTGGTCACAGAGGGCACAAATAGAAACAAAGGGTCCAATCTGCAAAGAGACAAACTGTGATTTGTTGAAAAGAAAATCTTCACTAACATGGAGAGGTATTCCAGACGATAAGAAGCTGTCTCGGGAAGCAACATTCCCCTGCTGGAAGAGAATCCATGCACAGGGTGGATGAATGCTCCTTGGGTGTGTTACATAGGGGATTGCTTTTCATATGTGGGTTTGATTAGCTGGCTGCTGTCCGTCCTCATTCTGATTCTGCTGACTCTGCATCATTCCTCTGGCTACCTACATGTAGTGTTCTCATAACCCAATGTTTCATCTTCCAAACCAGTTGGGTATTATTGATGAATGAGCAATAAAGGAATTTGTTAGAATTTTTAGAATTAAATTTTGCATTGCTAGAAAAGCAAAACCATTTGTGCCCATGCAAAGAAGGCCTGAAGAATAAGCTTCGGAATCCTAAACACAAACATAAAATGCACTCATGCACACGCACACACAGGCACACGCACGCACGCACGCACACTCACAATAGTCATGCTGTTTTGATCAGTGCTTCAGTTAACTTAATGATTGGGAACCAGCAAGAACAGGGAGTCAAAACTAGTCGATGTCTCTTACTAAGCTGAAAATACTGTCAATGTATCAATCACATATTTTGTCAAGAAAGCAAGAAACAGTACCTGCTAGGATCTCTGACATGAAATCTGGGCAGAAAACTCTGAGCTTTCTTCTGCTCCCTTCTGTGTGTATGTGTGAGTGTGTCTATGTTTCACTGATGTTCTTTTTTTAAAACGGTACTTGTGGCAAAGACTTGAACTGGCAAGGGGCCTTAAGTTGATAAGCACCCTGTGAGTCGCGTTTTTTCCTAGCTCAGGACGAGAAGAAGCTAGCATGAGAGCAGACCCAGCAGGCGGAGTTTTGTTTTTTGGGTTTTTAGATTTTTCTTTTCGGCCAGAACAAGAAAAAAGGGAAGCTAATAAAAATCAGGGAGGTAGGGAATGGTCCTTCCTCTCCAGCCAAATGAAAAAGCACCAGCCTCAGTAGCAAGCAACAACGATTTTGAAATTGGTATTTCCCCTCCTCAAACCCTTACCTCCATGAAAGCAAAAGATACATGGTATCAGATTCTTCTCCCCACTGCATGCCTATTTTGAGGGCTTGTTCAGGTTGATAGAGTCCTGGAGGTGGGCCGTAGGAACTGGTCACCTTTCCCTGTTTTATAAGATAAAGTGAATGCCATCTGTTTCTATGGAGGTCTTTTATTCCATCAAATACCAAAGCTGCAAATGGACTATGCATATTTGTTACAAGGGTTTTAGCTTTCTTGGTGGGGGGAGGATAGGAAGAATTAGGAGACAGAGAAAAATAAGTGATTTTAGCTGAAAATATAAAATTTAATTTAAAAAGTACTTCATCTGACTGATCTAATCTTATTTCTTATAAGCAGTTTACATTTCCTTGTACTCCTTTGTTTCATGGCCTGAGAGCATGAGAAAAATCAATCACTGTTAGCCTTCAGGATTAGTGGCTGATCACTGGTTTGACCAAAATTCTTAAGTATTTCATAGTTGCTTTCTATTACAGTGTGATAATCATTATTTAAGTTACTGGATTCTTCTCACCTCACTTTGTATCATACAAGTCTTCCCAGTTTTCTCGGAATCCATGCCTTTCAGCATTTCCTACAGCACAATTTCTGTCAATTATAGTCATATACCATACTTTGTTCTGCTACTCCTGGCTCGTGGGCATCCTTTTGTTGTTTTCCATGCTCCTTCAAAGAGTGCTAATTAAATAATTTTGTGCCTATGGACACTTTTCTTTGATCTTTTTGGGGGCATATGCTCAGTAGTGGCATTGCCAGATCAAAGGTACACACAGTAATTTTCAGAGAGCAGGGTTCTAGTGTGTGTGTGTGTGTGTGTGTGTGTGTGTGTGTGTGTGTGTAGCCACCTAGTACATGGATCTGTAACGAAAAGTAGCAGATCAGATGGCAAGGCCCTGAGGACCTTGGGTAATAATGGCAGATTATAGGGCTTCTGACCTATAAGATAGTGGGTCTAAGGCTCAGAATGGAGAAGGACTCTGGGCAACCTTTAGAAGAAATAAATGTGGTTTTGTGAGAGGGTATAGTTCAACAATGAGTTAAGAATGAGGGTCCAATGCATGGTAGGAACTTGGCAATGGAGTATTATTTCTCCTTTGTACACACTCTCTCTCTCTCTCCCTCTCTCTCTCTCTCTCTCTCTCTCTCTCTCTCTCTGTATGTATATATATATATGTGTGTGTGTGTGTGTGTGTATGTGTGTGTATGTATGTATATTCATATTCATGTATATGTATATACTAGCTTCTTAATATTGTATTCCTTGCTTATCAAGTTTGTAGCAGGCTTGTGTATGCTGACTAGCAGACTGAATAGCAGACTGAATAGATTTATGTTAAAGACTCAACTAAAGGATAATGATAATGACTCACATCTAAATCATGCTTCAAAATTTGGGAAACCCTTTATATAAATTATCTTATTTGAGCCTTAGCCATATGAGAAAATTGAAGCTCGAAAGGTGAGATAATTTTTTGATGATCACACAGGAGTAGGGTACCTACAGCCTTAAGACTCCATGTGACTGTCTAGGTCCTTGAGTGTGGCCATTTGACTGAAGCTTTACAGAACAAATCCTTTTATTAAGAAGATTAGGGTTAGTTTGTTCTGTGAAGTTCGGATTCAGTCAAACGGGCCACACTTGAGGACCTAGAGGGCCACATGTGGCCTCAAGGCGGCAGGTTCCCTACCCCTAATCATCAACAATAAGGGGCAGAGACAAGATTTAAAGCCAGGTGCAGTGGAAAGAACCATGAATTTGGAATCAAAAGATCCAAGTTCAAATCCTATGTGGTAGAACATTTAGAGTGTATATGACTTTAGGCATGAGATTTAAACTTTCTGGGTCTTAGTTCTTTAATTTGTAAAATAAGGATATTAGACTCAATGTCGTCTAGGGACTCTTCCCCATCTAAATTGACCATGCTGTGATCCATAACCAGCATAGCCCTAAGCCTCTATCCTTCTCTCCATTTTTTCCGTACTCCTGCCGTATCTTCAACCCACTTTAGTCACTCACGTCAGAATCAACTAGCAAGATCATGGATATTAAGTGGAAACAAAGAGAACTTTAAATTTAGCTTTAATGCAAAGAGAGAATTTACGTTGTGTTTTGTTTGTTTCTTTTTCTTTTCTTCTCCTTTTTTTCAGCATGAGAAGGCATATTGGAACTAGTGTTTGATTTGATGTAAGAAGATCTAGGTTTGAATTCTATTTCTGACACTTACTGTCTATCTTTGGGTAAGTCACTTAATTTCTGTGGGCCTCAGTTTCCTCATCTGTAAAGTGAGACTATTGGGCTAGATGGCCTCTAAGCTCCCTTCTATCGCTAGAGTTATCATTCTATGAAATAGGATGGGGAAACAGGAGCATATTTTTTTCAACATTGCCAAACTGTGGAAAATGAAAAACAGAATCACCATACTTCCCTTTATTTTGTGATGGGAGAAGAAGCCATTTCCATCAATTAGACCTCACATGTGATAACTACTCAAAAAAATAATAACTTTACTCCCATACACTTGAGTTCACAGGGAGAAAACTAATTTTAATTCTGCCATGGTTTAATGGTATTTAAATGACTCCAATGGTTTTTATAAATGAATACATTACAAGGTTCATGTTCAAGAGACTCCAATAAACCATAATGAACTTTACAGTTTATTAGTTTAATAAATGTCACCTTGTTATTAACAACACAGGTAAGGTAATTTTACAAGAAACTCCATTATTGTTTGGTGAATGAATAGCTACTTTGGTAGGAGAGTATCTTCAGAAAAGCTCATTTTATCCCGGTGCTCTTTATGGCTTATATAGGATACTGAGACGACTTGTTATGTAAAGTGGGCACTATTCAGTAATAATGTTTTGAATCAAGAGTGTATTAATTTTGTTAGTAACCCCTGAAGCATACCTGCCTGAATGACAATACAAACAGCTGAAAATTTTTATTCCTTATTTTCAAAGTTCACTTGATGGTGATTTTGTGATTGAGTATGACTGAAAAGAATGATGTTTGACCAGTTGTCCATTCCACATTGTACAAATGTGGACACTGTGCACATTGTGTGAAATCTGTTCTTTGGTTAGCTTATGGGTCATCAAATGTGTATTATGTGAATAGTCATTTTCCAAAGGATACCACCACTACTGGATTACAGGGTAAGGTGCACTTAATTATCAGTTTGTGTAATGAAATCAACAAGAGAGAGAGAAAATGTTTTGTTTTATCTTCTTTTTATTCATATAATTTTACACCCCATTTGTTTCCAAATAACCTTTACCATTCTCTACCCACTGAGCCATTCTTTGCAACAACAAACTAAAAAAATGAGGAATAAAAGTAGTACAGCAAAAATAATCAACATATATAACCATACATCTCCAACCTTCTGTGCAGTATTCCATTATCATAGTTCCCAATCTCTGCAATGAAAAGGAAAGGTGGGCACATCATGCCAACTATTTGTGGCCAAGACTGGTCATTGTAATCACACAGGATTTAGTTTTGAGGGAAAATGATCCTAGAAACATGGATTTAGAGACTACAGACTATTAAATGTCATCCAGTCCAATTCCCTCATTTTACTAGGTGAGGAAACTGAGTTTCAAGAGAGAAGTGTTTTTCCTACAGTCACACAAGTAGTGACAGACCTTGGCTCTAAACTCACTTCTTCAGGTTTGAAATGCATTATTCTTTCCATTCCAATGTCAGGTTTCAGGGCAAGGAGAGTCTTTAGAGATCAGTGGTGCAGGAGGCATAGTGGACTTGGATGAAAGAAGACCTGAGTTCAAATTTGATACTTCCTAGCTATGTAAGACTGGACCAATCACAACCTTCCTAAGACTCAGTTTCCTTATCTGTAATGTGGGAATAATAATAGTGTTTACTTCCCAGGGTTTTTAGGAGGATCAAATGAAATAACATGTAAAGCACTTTGAAAATGATAAGATCCTATATAAATATTAAATATTCTATTATCTAGTCCAAACCCTTTATTCTGCAAGATGAAGAAAATGAGACATAGAGAGGAGTCATTTTGCCCAAGGACACAAAGGTATGGCAGAGCTGAGATTCCAACACACCTCCTCTGATGGCAAAGCCGTTCCTCAAGCACCACATTGCTGAAATCATTACTTTGAAGATAGATGAGATTTTCATGTCAAAGTAGAAAATTCAAATCAATCTTAATCAAATCTCTCTATAATTAATTAGGGTGCCTAATGTACTATCAATGCAAATGTTAGAAGATCTTTAAAAATGGATTTTGTTTTCACTGAGCAATTCATTCCTAATCTTTTCCATATCAAAGTCAATTAAAACAGTAGTAACAACTGACATTTTAAAGTTTTAAAAGTTCTATAATAATAATAGTAAGTATATAGTACTTTGAGGTTTGCAAAGCACTGTACAAATATTATCTCAATTTATTCTCACATTATTTTCATGTTATTATCTAGGCAGATGAGGCCAAATGACTTGTCTAGGATCACACAGATATTAAAGTCTGAGTCTGGATTTGAATTCAGGTCTTCCTGACCCTGGGTCCAGTGTTCTATTCAGTGTAGATAGATAGATAGATAGATAGATAGATAGATAGATAGATAGATAGATACATACATACATACATACATACATACATACATACATACATACATACATAGAGACATAGAGACATAGGTACATAGATAGATACATAGATGATAGCTAGGTAGAGATACAGTTCTATTCACTGCCTCTAGATAAATTGTCTCACTTTAGCCTCACAACCATCCACTGACAAAGGTATTACAGGTATTGTTTTAACCATTTTACAGAGAAAGAAACCGAATCTGAGACATTTAGTGACTTGCCTCTGATCACTCAGCTAGCAAGTATCAGAAATAGAATCTGATCCCAGTTCTTCCTGGTTCCATTTCTATCATGCTACCCTTTTCTAAGGTATGATTATAGAGATGGCTATTACTGTGGGTTGTAATCTGACCATATACTGAAAGAAATTATCCCATTGTAAGATTTTTTTAAGTGGAAGGAGCACAGAACTTGGATTTTGAGGATCTGAGTTTGAAAAACCTGTCTCTTAAATAGACCTTATATCTTCATAGTTATTTGTATGTTGTCTCTCCCACTAAACTAGGAGCTCCTTGAGAACAAAGACTGTATTTTTACGTTTCTTGGTGCCAAGCACATAGTAAATGCTTAACACATGCTTGTTGACGAACTGATAGATTATCATTATGTTCAAGGAGATTACAATCTATTGGGAAGGTAAAAGATGCACTGGGAAGATGCACTAGTGTAAGTGAATGCAAGCTACATACAAATCACATACATGATAATTTGTGGGGGGCACTAACAAGTGGGAGAATAAAGGTCTTTTGTGACACTTCGGATGAGTCTTGAAGGGAGTTAGAGATTCCATGTGACAGAAGACAGAACATTCTTGTCATGGCCAACAGCCTGTGCATAGGGATGGAGAGGAAAGATGGAATGTCCTGATACCGACTCCATTCATCTTTCCATATTGTAATACTGGACCAGTTTGAGAACAGGATCCAGTGGGCTGAGGCAATAGTCTGCTAGCTCTTACGTCTTTGTAAGGACTTCTGGCAGTACCAACAGAATCAACATTGTTTCAGGGCGGGAAGGAAGTGCAAAAAGAATTGTCATTTTATTTAAATTCGGGCAAACTTTCTCATTTTCCCTCCAGAATGGACTGGAAAAAAGTTAGCTAAGTTATGATGACCTTTGGAACATCAAATGGATGAGATATGTGTTCCAAGGGACACACTCCAAAATGCAGGAAGTAATTTAAAAATTAGGTGAGGTGGGAAAATGAGCATTTTTTATTATGTTCATTTCCAATATCTTTTCTGGTGTATTGTGGATTCCAACAACTGGGGAACCCCTTTCTGAATACAATTTAGAGGGACATTTTGCATTCCTATCATGTTTCATGCTCTGAGCTCTTTGCCACCATTAATGGCAGAGAGCTTGCCCACAAGCTAGATAAGGAGGAATAGCTTAGTATAACAGATGCAGAGATGGAATGCTCATACAGCCTAATTTGACTTCCAGGCCCTAAGGCTTTTAGAAGTGAAATGGGAATTCAGTATATTCTGAGCTTAGTCTTCCTCTGAGCTGACCCAAGCACATAGAGTACCAGTTTTCAAATAAATGACTTAACAAGTTATCACATTAAAAACAAAAAAAAATCATAAGGGGGAGGGCCTGACATGCATTTTAATAAGATACAAAAGCAATTGGTAAAGAACAGCATAATGGTGGACTGGATAGTCAGAAAGCAACATGGAAATTTTAATAAGGTAAAAAGAAAGAAATCTATTTACAATATTTATTGTGTTTTCCAAAAGACATAAAGAGACCTCATGAATGTTATTATGGTTGTATGTTCTTTATTTATTCATGATACATTTTGAAAGCTTTGTCTTTTTTTGGTAATAACAGTAATAGAAGAAGACATCCTCATATACAAAGTACTTTCCTCCCTTTGAGGTCCCAGTTTCTAAATGATAATACCACAGTTCATAGAGCTCAAATAATTTTCCCAGGGTCTTCTGACCAGAAATGCAGCCAGGTGGCACAGTGGATAGAGAGCAGGGTCTCTAGTCAGAAAAACCAGAAGTCTTTGCCTTGTGTTCAAATCTGGCCTCAGATACTTACTAGCTGTGCCACCCTGGACAACTCACTTGACCTCTTTTTCCTCAGTTTCCTCATCTGTAAAATGAGGATGATGATAATAGTATCTACCCCCTATGGTTGTTCTGAAGATCGAATGAGATAATAATTTTAATACACTAAGCACAGTGCCTGGCACATAGTAAGCACTATGTGGATGTTAGCTATGGTCATTATTGAATGAAAAAGCTGAAATTAGAACTCAGTTCCCTTTTCAATCCACTGTACCATGCTGTCCAATTATCACACAAATAATTAGTAATTGATCAGTTCAGGGAAACTTCTGATATGGAAACTTCTTCCCAATTCAACTACATATCACAACTCTTCTGTGATGTAACATACATGTAATAGTGCTCTGGTACATGTGCAGAATGCCTCAGATGGCGTCTTCTTGTGGAAAATGCTAGAGAGCATATTGTGTCTTTTCCTGTAGAACATGTTGGGGGGTTGCTTCTGGGAGAATTGTGATAATGTACAAAAGAAATGCATTGGAGAGACTATGAAGCATGCATGTGTGTTCTGGTTGTTGGAGGTTTCTGTGAAGGCCGCATAGCTAGAACTGTCTTTATCTTCCAAGAGGAGTTAGCTTTGGCCACTTCTTTGTTCAATGTACATCTGAGGGAACTTACTGATCAATGGGAATACAGGAAGTAGAAGGGCTTCACGGCCTTCCCCTTCAGGCCACATGGCCCCAGAGAAATGGCCTTTTTGCTTGTTCTCTTCTTTTCTAGATGTAGGGAGTGGAGTTTCTGACAACTGGAGAATGAGCCTCAGGAATCTAGGAATCCTCAAGTGGGATCCAGGCCAAGTGTTACAACCAGCACTTCACCAGTGCCCCAAGAGCTAAGGAATGGTCTTCGGGAGTAACCTTTGGGACCTCGGTCCCTGTGGAAGGAATCATTCAGCAGTCAAGCCTCACCTGGACAAGAACTTGATGGGATTGATATTATATACGAGCTGAGCTAAGTTTTAACCCACCTCTCCAGAATGTATAAGAGACAGTATGCCCCTGAAGCTTTAGGAGAAATGCTTGTAGATTTGTTTTTGCTATATCTTTGAAGTAATTGTCTTTTTTGTTAAAGCTATCTTATATTAAGTGGTTAAATGGAACTGGAATTTTAGTAACTGGCCCCTAATAAATGGAGGGAGAGTGATACATAGCCAATGGAGGCTAGAGCCAACGGAAGAGAAAAAGGACATCCCAAAAACCACTCAGGATACCCTTGCACCTTAAGGGGAGTTGCAGAAGACCTGGATCTGGGAGAGACAGCCAAAGAATACTTGCTATTTATAAGTCCTAGGGTGTCGACTGAGGTTATATGTATATAAAATATTATGTATATATACATACATGTATATATATATACATACACACACACATACATATGTGTGTGTTGTGATTTATCCAGGTCTACAGAGCTAGTTAAGTAAAAGAGGCTAAGTTTGAAAACAATCTTCCTGACTCCAAGCACAGTACCCTATTATAATAACTTAATTTCTAATAGTGTTATAAAGGTTACAAAGTACTAAGTTCACATTAACTCGTTTGGTTCTCACAACAACAAGGAAAGATATATGCCATAGCTGTTCCTGTTGCCATTTGGCATGTGAGTAACCTGAAAATGAAGGAAAGAGGTTAAGTGACTGGTCCAGATAATAGTCTGGAGCAGGTTTAGAACCTTTATCTTCTTGCCTCCAGGTCCAGCATTCTATTTTTTACACCATAATTGCTCTTGGATTAGAAGGACAGCTGGGGGACACAGTGGATAGAGCAGTGGATCTGAAGTCAGAAAGACCTGATTTCAAATCCAGCCTCAGATACTAATTAACTATGTGACCCAGGGCATGTGACTTAACATCTTTTTGCCTCAGTTTCCTCAACTATAGAATGGGGATAATAACAGCATCTGCCTCCCAGGGTTGTTGTGAGGATTTGGGAAGAGCTTAACAGTAACTAAGCATCATGTATGCTTTGTAAATGTTTATTCCTTTCTCTTCTTTCCCTTCCTCCTCACTTGGAAACACAGTATGTGCCTATATATACAAATACATATATACAGATATGTATGGATATATGTATATATACACATACATTCATGTGATACATATGTAATATGTCTTTGGTGTATGTATGTGATATACATGTATGTAATATATATTGCATACAAACACTCTTAATAGGTGTGCATATACATATGGGTGTGCATATACATATGCGTGTGCACAAGTACATAAAGACACAGATTTACATAACTAAATTTCTTCAGATGTATGGTTTGAGAATAGAGTGCCTTCACACCGCACTGACTTATTTCTCTATTCATTAGACAGCGTGGCTCAGTGATGGAATAACCTTGCAAGCCGTCTCACAAACAACCTCCCCTAGACTTGCATCCATCCTTCCTGAAGTGATGAGCACCAAATCCCAGCGGTTATTCAGCCTGAAAAATCCAGCCGGCATCTCCTGCTACTACATGTCACACCAAAAATTACAGTTGTTTCCAATCACACCATTGTATGCCCCATAAATCTGGTAAGGTGACCCAGGAGTGTTCATTAGGATTTACTTTAGCCTCACTTATTGTCACTTAACAGACTAAACAAGAACTGATGGTTCTTCAAATAGCAATAGTAAATTATAGTTATGGTGAACACAAATGCCTCATTACATCCAGTCAAGGTCTATTTCACTTTTAAGGAGATAACTGGTAGAAATCTCTGCTGTTAATTTATGAATGAATATTCATGGGAATCTTAGGGCTCCTACTTACGTAAACATGATAGACAATTAATCTTCTATAAAGTAAGCAGAAGGGAAGGGGGCTGGAAATGCAATATCCCTCTCAAGCAGAGAAGGTAATCTTAAACTATCCAAACTATGTCAAAATGGCAAAATTCATCAGGTATTTATTTATAGGCTCATCAATACTTTCCTGGATCTGAAAACTGGTGGATATTGGCACTTTATCCAGTGATAGAGTTCACAGCTCAATCATGCCTGGCACATGGTAAGTACTTCATAAATGCTTAATAAATATTTATTGAATTGAACTGAATGCCAGCCCATCTTAGTTGATTTTTGTCTATATTCCTGTGTGAATTCTTCTTAGGGAGTCAACCCAACACAGAGGTATTATTCTAGTTTTCTTGATATTAAATAAATGTCAATACAATATCAACTACTTGAGAGCTGGGCCATTTTTACTCTTGTTTTTCCTACCCAGAATATAGGTCAATTACTGGTACCTTGTATCAGTCGATCAGCCAATTAATGAATCAATAAGCACAGTGTTATGTGTTGAGCATATAAAGACAACAATTTTTAAAAAGCATTAGCTCTCAAGGGCTTATATTCTGTTAGGTGAAGTAGAATATGTTATGTGATCACAAAAATACAAAATTAATAGAAATAATTTTGATGGAGAAGGCTCTAGAAGTTGGGGATGTGGGAAAATAAAGAAAGGTTTCATTTAGAAGGCAGCATTTGAGCTGAATTTTGAAAGGCCTCTAAGAGGCAAAGGTAAGAAGAGAGTGTTTCTGAAATGAGGAATGGCCAGTGCAAAGACAGAGAGAAAGGAGAAAGCTCTCTGTGTAAGGAATGCCAAGAAGACCAGTCTAGTTGAATAGCAGGTGGGAAATAAATTTCTGGAGGTACATTGCACCCAGGTTGTAAAGGGATATAAAATCCAAACAGGATTTTGTATTAGATACCAGAGGCAGCAGAGCCTGTTTGTTGAGTAGGGGAGTGACTGAATCA
The DNA here is from genome assembly GCA_028646595.1 of Phalanger gymnotis. Lineage (NCBI taxonomy): Eukaryota > Metazoa > Chordata > Mammalia > Diprotodontia > Phalangeridae > Phalanger > Phalanger gymnotis. The sequence continues at coordinate 344,427,572 of CM053624.1, forward strand.
CTTAAAATCTTGTTTAATGAACAAATAACTAGGGCTCACAAGCCTTCTATGGATTATCCATTCCTCACTCTCCCCACTACTTCCCTGCCTTCTTTTGCACTCATCCATTCCTCTAAAACAACCTTTCTTCTAGTTCTCTTGCCAAGACTTGTTTGATATTGTGATGTTTAAAAAGTTTGAGAGACATATTTTCTGGGTATTTAGTCATTTTAGTAATAAATGCCAGCATTTTAAATAAAAGGTCAGTGGCACTCTTGAATACCAAAGACAATCACGGCAGCAGTCTCATAGCCTATATACCCTTGTTACTGAGGGTAGCAATCAACTCTGATTGGTTAACAATTAACGAGAGGTGGGCTTTATAAAGAGAAGTGAGTTCATGTCAAGTAGGGGCTGAAAGTGACATCATGTCACTCTTGGACAGAGAGACTATCCCTATTCCCAGACTATCCCCAGTCTTGGGCAACCTAGAGAAAGAATCTATATCCCCTACCCAAGTCTGAGCTAGGTGGGTGGAGTAGCAATACCCAGAATGAGGAGAATGTTAATACTTCCATCAGCCCTGTTCTAGAGGGGTTGGACAAAGAAATAGGACAGGGGGAAAAAAAGCTGGAGTCTCCCCAATTTTAATATATGGCTATCAATATGAGAAAATAATAATTTCTTTCAGTACCATGTTGCTGCCCACCCATGTTCACCATATATTCCTCACTGACCTTGAGTGATCTTCAGCTTTAACTCCAGAGACTATAAAGTTTTTCATGAGTCGTGGCTAGAAAATCTGAAAAGAAGAATAATTAGTATTTAAAAGATGAGACTTGGTTTCAGGCAGAAGCCTGAGAGCATTAAAAGTGCTGCTAATTTTTTTTCCATTCTGAGCCCAGCCAATTGTCCATCTGAAATGTTTTTCTAAGACATTATATATACACTTATGCAACTAACTATGTTTACCTGTCTAACCGCATATCATAGTCTAGACAGCAGGCATTCTTCATTTTGATTTATGATCTGGGTGGTAAATGCAAGACTGTGGAGTGAATTGCTAAATGTGTTATTAGCTTTTGTAGCATCCGTAGACATGAATTAAACAAGCAATAGATTTTCCTGGAAAGCTATAAAAGTAGTCAGTTGAAGTAATTCTAGCTTCAATTTTCCAGAAATTGAAGTGTAGCACATACAAGCTCTGTGCTCACCTTCCCAATTCCCACTCACTAGGAGTTCTGGTCCCCAGAGCAAGGTCAGCATTCCCCTTAGAGTTCTAGGGTTACCCTAGTACTATGAGACAATTACTTTTCTATAGTACTGCTATCTGTATCTGTAGAGATGTCTGCCTATTATTCTCTCTCTCTCTCTCTCTCTCTCTCTCTCTCTCTCTCTCTCTCTCTCTCTCTCTCTCTCCTCTCTATATTTGTTCACATCTATGATTTCATTGGCTTAGGCAGCTTCCCCAGGGACACTTTCTCTACCAATACAGATTAGAACTGTTCTATAACCTCGTCTCAAAAAGCTATCTGATGGCATCGAGACCTTAAGTGACTTGTTGAGGATCGTACAGTCGGGAAGTGTTCAAATGTTGTGACTAGAATGCTGATTTTCTTTACTCCAAAGCTGACTCTGTCTATTACAACACAATGCCTCTCACCATGCAGCATTTATTTGTAATAATGATTAGTCTTGGGTAAATTATTAATATTACAATTTTGTGGTTTGCTGATATGGGCACGTTTCTAATACTGACCCAGGAGCCCAGCCAGGAAGAATACACATTAATGACTGCCATCAGTGTGCCTCGTCGACACCAGAGAGCTTCATGCCAGAATGTGGCATACATGCCTCCTTCTATTTGCATCAACCTTTGCTATCTCTATAAGAGATGAAGGAGCCTCTTCTAGTGTCAGACCACAAGGTCAGAGATTTAGAACTGAAAGGATCCTTAAAAGGTTGTCTCTTCTCGTTTTTCATATGAGGCCACTGAGGCTCAAAGAGTGTTAAATGACACACCCAAAGTTATTTACCAACGGGTAAATAACAGAGCCAGAATCTTTCTTGTTGCTTTTCTGTTGCAGTTATTTCCCCCAGACCTTACCATGAATCACATTAACCAGCCAGGTAAGGTGCAGAATGACTCAATTTCAGGGCTCAAAGGTGCTCACAGTTGGGAATTAGAGACACTTGGCTCGGGAAGGGCTTGAGATCAAAGATACCAC
>CM053624.1:344430278-344443421 GCA_028646595.1 Phalanger gymnotis
ATTATTATTACCAGCTTACTTGAACCAGAAAGACTGAACACTTCTTACACATTTCTATGCCTATGCTTTAACCCAGCCTATCAAATCTTGCCCAGATCTAATGCTACCTAGAAGCTTTTCCTGGACCAGCCAGATTTCGATGGTCTCCCTCATCTGATCTGTTAGTGAATTTCCTTGGCACTATTCATACTACACTTATTATATGCTACTTCATACCATGGCTATTTTTATACATGTAATTTGCCCTACTTAATATATAGGGTATCCCAAAAGTATTAGTTCTTTAAGGCTTAAAAGCTGAAAACTACACTGATATTTGGGATACCCTGTATTATAAATTTCTTGCAGGCAGGGATTACTTCATGTATTTTTGTACCCCCCCCACAATGATAAATAAAAATGCCTTCCTTTAGTTGGCATTGCTTGTGTATTTGTTGAATATTAAATAAGCAACAAGATTATGTGGATTGGTTGTACCACTGTAGAGAGTGCCCATATCAATAAGATCAAAGATGCATTCAGATAGTCATGTAAATGAATATTGCTTTAACTTCAGACTGTTACCATGGACCTTATGAAACTAGAAAAAGTCATAAAGTCACATAATGTCAGACCTGGAGAGAGGTCCTCTGCTCCAATCTGGGTCTTCAACAATGCCATTTGCAAGGACTCAGTGAATTTCTGTTGGAAAGCCAGTCACTTAACCAATAATCAGTCAATGGATCAACAAACTTTATTCAACACTTAGTCCGTGCAAGATTCTGTACAAAGTGCTGTGTGTACAAATTAGCTAAAATGGCCTCTACCTTGAAGGGGCTTGCATTCTGTTGGCTGAGATAATGGTTAGGTACATACAAGTAAGGGAGAAACTAATGAACTTTTGGTGTATTACCTCTTTGGTCACTTTGGATTAATAGAAGTCCCAATCAACCCACATCCATTCAAAACCCACTTCTCTGCAACTTCCTGCCCTCGTTCCTTGAGCTCCATGGGGACTTACGATAAGCAGAAATTTTCTTCTGCACATTAGCACTTCAGGTGCTTGAAGATAGCTACCAAGTCCCCTCAAAGCCTTTTCTTCTTGAATTTAATTTTCTGTTCTTCTTTAAATAATAAATGATACGGCATGGCGCCCTCTCTAGTTTGTCACTGTTCCTCCTAAAATTGGATGTGCAGACTTGAATCCAATATTCTACAAGTGTTTAAACCAAAGCAGATTCCAACAGATCACCCTCTCTATCTGTAAGCCCTGTTTCTGTTACTGCCACCAGGCAGCACATTTACTTTTTTTTTTTTTTGGCTGCTGCATCACATTGTGGATTCATGGTGACTTTTTAGTCCACTAATAGCCTCAGATCATTTTCCCATAAGTCTAAGGCTATTGGTTCTTTTTTGCTAGCCAAACTACAAACCACTTGAAATGATCGTGTAACTTTTCTTGTTAAGATCAATATGTGCCAAAGCACTTAGCAGCATCATGTACCCCACGGCATTAGGATTCCTTCTTGGGCACAAAAGAATGTATCAGACTTTAGGGATTTCCATCTGGTAGGGATTGATTTGTTGTTCCAGACTGCAAAAATCCATTAAACAAGAAGTTTCAAATAGCAAATTAATCTGAAACCCTTCATTGGTAGAGAAGAATTAGAAAAGTATTTATAAAACCACTAATTATATCAAAATATACTCAAAAAGAAATCAGAAGACAGATGTAATAACCGTTAATTCATTTTGGTCATCACCTCCAAATGCACAGCACATAGGAAAGCAATATTTAAATGCTACTGGTTATTACTTAGCGCTTTTTTCCATTTCTCTTATTTTGATAAATAGATCTTGTCATAGAGCCATCTGTGCCCCACCAAAAAAAAAAGTAGATTGTTACTTACTCTATTAGCTTGGTAGTAAGTTTAGATGCAAATAAAGCTTTGAATGTACTTTGAATATATAGTGACACTATAAATCAGTCCTTAAATAATTTATAATGGGGTTGGGGGAGAGGAACCCTCAGAAATTACTACCTCATAATAATTATTAAAGTAAACTCTTTTATGCTTGCTATCTTTTCTATTATTTCCTATTCCTATTATTTCTTTAAAAGAAAGTAGGAGATGATAAAGAAAATGGAACAGGATGACATTAAAGTAATTAAATTAGACTAAAAAGAATTAAAGCAAAATAAAGGTAGGAAGCTGAAGCAGTTGCGTTTAGAGAGAAGAAAATAAATTTCATCTTAATTCTGACTATTTTGGTGATGATGTAGTGCCACTGCAGCTGATCGTGCTGTAACAAAGAAAATAATCATCTTATTGATGGCAAATTATTCACACCTCTTCCCCAAGAAGTAATGTTTTTGAAACTTCCCTCCAAATACCAGACACAAATGTTGAAATGTTTTTTCCAGAGTAGTAATTATCATTAGATGAATATTCAATGATATCTAAATCTCTTAATATTTTATTGGAAGAGGCAGGCAGCATGATATAATGGAAAGAATGTCAGATTTGGTTTAAAATGGTACTAATTACTTGTGTGATATTGGATAAGTCAATTAACCTCTCTGGGCCTCAGTTTCCTTATCTCTAATAGAGTAGAAGGAGATTTCTACAGTCCTGACTCTAAATCCTAGGATCTTAATAGCAAATTAGATGAAAATATATGAAAACTTAAGGTTTAATTAAAGTATTCAAAACCAAACCAAAGCAAAATACCAAACCTATGGATATTTTTTCATGCTTCTAAATTGGCTATCATATGACTTGTAATAAAATTATAGGAATTTTAAAGAATTTGAGTAAGCAATATGCAAAGTGTTCCTAAAGTCTGGACACATAGGCAAAAATACATATTTTCAAGAAACAAAATGAATGAAATTTTCAACAACATTTTATTTAATTGTAATATTAACAAATAACATCTTCCATATGATTTCCATCATTTGTGATGCAAAGGCTGATGTGCTTTGCAAGATTCACGTGAACTCGATGCAATAATGCCACATTGCCATCAATTTTAGCATATTCACTCTTTGTGCATTCAATCAAGTGTGTTGCATCTGTGATTTTCATTAAGTACACCTTCTCCTTTAGCATATCACAGAAAAGTCACTGAACAACACAGTCTTTGGTGAAACCATTAATGAGGTGTTAATGAGGTTTCCTATGTGTCCAGACTTTAGGAACACCTGTATTTATTACATTATGCAATAACAGAAAATAGATCAAAGAGGTTTTGAAGACTTGAAACTATGTATTAGCTACAGTTATGCACATGAGCACATATATACACAAATGCATTGTACATATTAGCCTATGTATGCAGCTAATACAGAAATTTCTTTGATTCTTCAAAACAAGCCCTTGAATTGCAGGGATCAAACCAAATTGAAGGAAAGCTTTGATTTCACAACATCATGCTGGTTTGGTATGGTTTTCATTGTAGAAAATTATGTCAAACAATTCCTGATTTAAAGTAAATAGAACTCCTACAATTGTCCCACTGAGTATCACAATGGCTCAGTATTTAATATTGTTAATCCATTGCCAAGACATGTTTCACTGATGATCAATATATGTGAAGGGAGAGCATTTCATTTCAAATCATTCCATTGCATCATCTTGAATAAGCATTTTTACAAGAAACTTTTTAGCTAGCTCTAGCTGGAGAAATAGGAATTCGGTTTTGTTGTTTGTTTTTGTTTTTTGGGTTTTTATTGGTTTTGTTTTGTTTTTTAATTTTTTTTCACTATAGGTCCTTTTCTTAGTTTGGTGAAGTCTGTGGAATCCTTGTTGCTGTTCAGACATTCAGTTGTATCCAACTCTTCATGACCCTGTGTACCATATTGTCTATGAGGTTTTCTTGTCGAAGATACTGGAATGGTTTGCCATCTTTCTTTCCCAATGTATTAAGGCATACAGGGTTAAGCAACTTGCCCAGGGTCAGGGTAAGTGGGATTTAAACTCAGATCTTCCTGATTCTAGGCCCAGCACTCTACCCACTGAGCCACCTAATCTGCTTCCTATGAAATCCTATTTAGAAGAATGTTTATTGTCTACATTCATAAATGAAGGAAATGTTAAATTTAAGTTAATGATTCATAAAAATAAAGACTAATTTTTTTCTCTTCTAAATTCATGGACTCCCTAAAATTAGACTTTGGTTTCTGAAACATTGCGGTATATGCTTTGTTTAATATGGCCCATGTCATAGAAATCTACTGATAATGTTTAGGGTTAACAAGAATAGACTCTACTTTCAGAATCAGTTAGTAGTATAAGTAGTATAATGATCCCCCCCCAATTTCAATCATACTGAAATTCTTCATTATTTTCAAACAGAAGAGCATGTGGTATAAAAGGAATAATGCTAGATTTGATTGAATGATCTGATATTTGCTGCGTGACCTTGGAGAACTCCCTTAAATTTCTTGGGACTCAGTTTCCTTACTTGGTTGAACTAGAAGGCCTTTAGCTTTAGATTTATGATTGCATGATCATGCAGCCCTCACTTAAATTTTCTCAGAGTCAATTTTCTCCTTACAAAATAAGAGCATTAGATAAGAGCATTTTTAAGGCTCCTTCATAATCTAAATCTTATGATCTCAATTCCAAATTATAAGAAAATATATGAAACCAAATATGGGTTGGCTAAGGGAAAAGTAGCCTGAGAAAGTTTTTCCCCTCTATATTCTTCCAATAGCTACCATTTAACTTTTGATAAAATTATGAGTATTTTAAAGAATCGAAGTAAACTGCACATTAGTTGCATTTGGATATTTTGTATGTAACTGACATGATTTCTTTATATGTATATGAAAGCATGAATATGACTTCAAATCAATGTCACTTTCCAAGTCACCATATCACTCTTCTCTTCAAACATATTCAATAGCTTTCTATTGTCTCTAGAATAAAAATGGAACATTTTTAACTTGGCATTCAAAGCCCAGCATGCCGACTTTCTCTCCTTCTCTTCTTCATTCAATTAATTGATCAATGAAAAATCATTTCTTAGACTAACATAGGAAGAATGATGAAGTTAACAACAACACAACTGGATTCAAGTGATGCTTCTATCACTTGCACTAACCTTTCATGATCTCAGTTTATTTTTAAAGAGAGGAGATTGGACTAGATCGGGGTGGAGAACCTATGGCCTCGAGGCAAAATGTGGCCCTCTTGGTCCTCAAGTGTGGGTCTTTGACTGAATCCAAACTTCATGGAACAAATCCTCTTAATAAAAGGATTTGTTCTGTAACTTAGTCAAAAAGTCGAGGACCTAGAGGGTCACATGTGGCCTCGAGGCCACAGGTTCTCCACCCCTGGCCTAGATGATCTCTAAGGCCACTTCCAGCTTCAGATATCACTCTATAATCATATGATTAAGTACTTACTATATGTCAGCTACCTTTCATGCCCTTTTCTCCTGGCCCTCTGTAGTAGGAAGGCCAAATTTATGATCTCAAAGAGAATCATATATATGTCTGAACGGTTCAGAATCGCAGGATATAAGGAACTCTTCAAGTAGAAGGCAGAAGGATTAAAACATTTATTTAGGCTCCAAAGTAACAGACCCATGAACCAACCTCCCCATTTCGACATTTTAATCAAAAGCCTCCAGGCCCAATAAGTCCGCCTCACAAGAGTAACCAGGAGGCCACAGAAAAGCATAAAGGTATTAAACCAAATCATATTCATCCTCTCCAGTAAGAAGATCACAAACTGCCCTCAAGTCCTTGCTTGGCACTCCTTGGTCCACACACGGGTCGGCTCTACTTCCAGGTTGGCTCTGCTTCCTCAGCTCCTGCTTCAGCTTCAGCTGTAGCTGTCTCTGCTGCCATCGCCGCCACTTCCACCACACTCTCCAAGCTGTGTCCCAGCTAGCTGACTGCTTCCTCTCTCCTTCAGCTCTTAACTGCTGTCACCAACTGCCTCACCAACTGCCTCTCCAACTGCCTCTTAGCTCTGCTCCAACTGTTCAGCAAGCTCCTCTCATCACAGGCTTCTATTGGTTCCAGTCCTAGCCACTCCCCCCAGGATCCTGGGAGGCTCACATCTACATTGGTACCACACCCAACAGGGCTCTGGGCCTGGGGCTTAACGCTTAGCAAGGCTCAACGAAATACACTGAGTTACTCAAAGAAAACAAAGACCATTTTGCTCATCAACACACCCTCACACACGGCTTTATGTCTCCCAGTTTCATGCCTTTGCATTGGCTGTCTGCTGTTCCTAGAATGCTCTCCCTCTTCATATTTGCTTCTAGATTCTCAAGTACCCACATGTTGGATGTTTGGGAATATAGAAAAGTGGTATATGACAAAGCCCTTTGTCTTTAATCAATTAAGAAGCATTTATTAAGCTCATACCATGGGTCAGACACTTTGCTAGTCTCTGGGGGCCAATTGTCTTGACTTTTGTCTCCTTGTCATCACACTTTAATGTCTGTGGAGGAGAGAGAGAGGCCGATGACTTTGTGCAGCTCTGCCTCACTTAAATCTAATTCCTGCACAAGTCGAGACAGCACCACCATGGTTCCAGAGAACGAAGGATGAAAAACAATAACAATACATCCTTCTAGGAATACATGTTTGCTTTCAACTCAGCTTAAGTAACATTTTCTGCATAAGGCCTTCTTGTTCCCCCCAGGTACATTTTCAGCCAGCTAACTTCTGTTGATTCTGTGTGTGTGTTTATTATTTCCTCATTTTAATTTAAGCTCCTTGAGGGGATGGAATGTTTTTTTTTCCCTTGGTATCCAAAACGCCTGGCACAGAGCCTGGCACAGAGAAGGAGCTTAATAAATGTGTATTGTGTGATTTCATAATGACTTATCTTCATGAATTCCTTGGTTTAGTCAAACTGACTTTAGGTTTCCTGTACATGACATTCATCTCCTATACACTTGGAATGATCAGTCATTTCTAGAAGGTGATTCTTCCTCAACTCCACCTACAAAAATCCTTGTCTTCCTTCAAAGTACAGCTAGCTCAGTTGTTGGGGCCTATCCTGGTGTCCCCCAGTCTTTAGGATTATCTTTCTTTGGAAATTACTTTATATATACACTTTGTATTACTTTATTTGTGTATATATGTGTGTGTATACACAGATATGTATATATGTGTATATATACATACATAGATGTATATACATACACACATACACACACACATATATATGTATGTGTGTATATATATGTATAGATAGATAGATAGATAGATAGATAGATAGATAGATAGATAGATAGATATTTTATCCTCTAGTAGAATATAAGTTCCATGAGGGCACGGACTATTTTTTATTTTTATTTTTTGGCTTTGTACAACAGCCTAGCATGATGCCTGGAACATATTAGATAAAATAACATTTTAAAAATTGAATCAAATTGAACTGAATTTCTTTGATGTGATTTGAAAAATATAGAAGTTGCAAGGCTTTTTGTAAGGCAGTTTTACCTCTAATCCCTCTAATTAAGGCCTTAATCCTCTCTACCCAGGCTGTTCCAATAGACTCCAATTGATCTCCCTGGATCTAGTCTTTCTCTTTCCTAATCTATCCTCCAAAAAGAAGCCAATTTGGCATTTTTAAGAGTAAGTATGACACTTCTCTGATCAAGAAGGCTCAAGAAGGTGAAAAGCCCTTTGATGGGATCAAGAAGGGAATTGCTGATTGGCTAACTAGACCAGCTAAACTAGCCTCTGAGGACTTTAAATTACTGGAAAAATTAGAGTAGAATGAAATCCAGCAACAAAGCAGTCAACTAATACAAGAATCTAGATTCAGGAGTGCCCTGAGGAGGCAAAGTCTTTTTGCTCATTCCAGAGGACAGCAAGACAGAGAACGAGGGCAGTAAGCCTGGAAGGAGTGTTACATTCTCTTTGTCCCCTCCTTTTGACCCTCCATTGACCATGATATTGAAGAAACTACAACAATAGTGAATAATATATCTAGCCTGAAGAAGCAAAAGAAACAAAAACCAAGACAGATAAAGAAGGTCAATGACCTGAGGAATGAAGTAGTTTCATACAGAGACCATTTTATGGTGGATAAAATGCTAGCTATGGACTCTAGAAAGGCACCAAGCCTCAGAGTGGAGAAGAAAACTACACCTAAGGGAAACTTCATGAGGCAGCTATTAAGAGTTTAAAAAAAAGTAATTCCAGGATCAAAAATTGTGAGTAACTGCTTTTTCACATCTTCTCTACATATATGCCTCCCTGCTTTGTACTTAAGTTTAAGCACACTCTCCTAAGGGTGATAATATGCCTCTAGTTTGGGAAAAATGTCATGTATCTACTATTTGTACTATACTTTCTCAATAAATCCCATTTGTATCCATTAAAGGAGTTAGTTTGTTTGATAATTGGGAGCACACCAGTGGGAGGTCATAAACAATAATACTAGAAACAAAACACCTCAGAGATGCCACAGAAAACTAAATAAGAGTAGTAAGCCACTCTCTGGGAACCCAATATACCAATGTAAGTGCAATTTGGGGAAATAGTGCTGGCAGGGGTGCTACATGAAATTAACTTATCCTTCTATCCATAAATAGAATATAGATTCCTTGATGTCAGGGACTGTTTTCTTACCTTTGTATTCTCCGTGCTTAGCCCAATCCCTAGCACATAATTGGAACTTAATAAATGTTTTTCATATTGAACTGAATTGAATTTTAGGCCTTATCTGTTCAGAACAAGACAGTACCTAGATAGGCAGATACATTAATGCCTATTGCATCTTGTCCCACTGCTATAATATTAATCACTGGCTTTTATAAGTAGTGCCCTTACAGAAAAATATTGAGAGATAAAAATAGAAAGTTATTATTATGAATATTCAGGTATATTTTAAAGGCCCTGCTGCCTGTGTCAGCACAACTTCCAAATTTAGATAACGAACAGACTCAACTTCTTAAACTCCATATTCTCTTTTGGTAGCTATCATTTCTTGAGTCATCAAAAAGGTGAAAGAAATCTCATCAATCCTTTTTCTTGACCATTTACATAGAAAAATCAATTGACTCAGTTCATGCCACTTTTTAATGCAAAGAGAACAGATGCTAGGGAAGCTCAGAAGCTCTAGTCTTTCCAGCTTCAGTTTCCATGACAAGACAAAAAATTATTCAGAATAGCATCTGGAAATTAATATTTTACCCTCAGCTTATAGATCTCAAACTAGAAAGTCTATTTCACAAGGGTACGCACGCTTTCAGCTCTATGGACTAGCCAAGCTAGGAGGACATCAGCAAAGACTTTCCCTCAGTATTCATTGGTTTGACCAACCTTTCAGAAGCCAAACTGAAGACAGACTACATTTTAGAGTCATTTACTGGATAGGGACACCTATTTAAATTTCTTTTCAACCGCATTTGAAGCCAACTATGTGGAGAAGTTGAGGAGGAGGCATTTTATTTCTTCTTTTTTGCTGCCTAGATTCTGTCCTATAAAGGATTGTTTTTTTAATGCTGCACTCCATGAGCATTTCTGCCATAGCTTGCATTTATTTATCTGTCATAATTAGAGAAGGAAGGTGGGCAGAGCCAAGATGGCAGCTGGAAAGCAGGAACTTGCTTAACCTCTCCCAAATTTCACCAAACACCTGTAAAAAATGGCTCTGAACAAATTGTAGAGCTGCAGAACCCACAAAATAGCAGAGGGAAACAGGTCTTCAGCCCAGGAGAGCCTGAATGATCACAGAGAAGGGTCTCTCACATGTTGCTGGGAGCAGAGAGCAGCCCAGCTAGGGCTGTTCCAGGACAGACCAGACTTGGAGTCAGCCAGCCAGAATGGACTTTAGGGCAATGAATCATTGAGTTGTGGCAGTTACCAGACTCCTCAACCCGCAAATGCTAAAGAGCAGATTAGCAGGAAACTGCAGGATCCCCATTCTTGGGGGTGGTGAAGGTGGTACAACGGTGGGAGTGGCAGCAGCAGGAAGCTCCTGAGGCTACTTCCAGAGCTCCAACTTCAGCTGTTTCCCAAGTCGCTGGCTCACACACTGGGAGGAATCAAGCGGCAGATCAGAGCATGAGTGCAAGGAGTGCTTTGTGGGCACAGAGGCAAGTTCTCTTGCTGTGCCCTGCTTGGATCTGGATTGCAGTCCTGGTTGGCAGTTCATGGGGGAGGAGGAGTGCCCATGCGACAGAGCCTGTGGTAATGGTGGAGTAGAAGTATCTCTGAAAACAGCAACATTTGGACCCTAAAGCTTGGGACAAAGTATTCTATACTCTACAAGCAGTCATACTCCGAAGAAAAACTCAAGGGTCAAGTAGTTGGCTGGGAACATGACCAGGCAGCGAAAATGGACTCAGACTCAGACTCAGACTCAAACTCAAATTCTAGATTCCTTGTTTGGTGACAAAGAAGACCAAAACATAGAGCCAGAAGAAGTCAACAAAGGCAAAGAGCCTACATCAAAAGCCTCCAAGAAAAATATGAATTGGGCTCAGGCCATGGAAGAGCTTTTGAGCTCAAAAAGGATTTGGAAAAGCAAGTTAAAGAAGAAGAGGAAAAATTGGGAAGAGAAATGAGAGGTGATGCAAGAAAGCCATGAAAAACAAGTCGATGACTTGCTAAAGGAGATCCAAAAAAAACTGGAGAAAATAACACCTTAAAGAATAGACTAACCCAAATGGCAGAAGAGTTCCAAAAAGCCAATGAGGAGAAGAATGCCATGAAAGGAAGAATTAGCCAAATGGAAAAGGAGGTCTCAAAGACCATTGAAGAAAATACCACCTTAAAAATTAGATTGGAGGAAGTGGAAGCTACTGACTTTTTGAGAAATCAAGATATTATAAAAGAGAACCAAAGGAATGAAAAAAATGTAAGACAATGTGAAATATCTCATTGGAAAAACCACTGACCTGGAAAATAAATCCAGGAGAGATAATCTAAAAATTATTGGACCACCTAAAAGCCACGATCAAAAAAAGAGCCTAGACATCATCTGTCAAGAAATTATCAAGGAAAACTGCCCTGATATTCTAGAACCAGAGGATAAAATAGCAATTGAAAGAATCTACCCATTGCCTCTTGAAAAAGATCCCCAAAAGAAAACTCCTAGGAATATTGTCTCTAAATTCCAGAGATACCAGGTCAAGGAGAATATACTGCAAGCAGCCAGAAAGAAACAATTTGAATATTGTAGAAACACAATCAGGGTAACATAAGATCTAGCAGCTTCTACATTAAGCAATTGAAGGGCTTGGAATATGATATTCCAGAGGTCAAAGGAGCTAGAATTAAAATCAAGAATCACCTACCCAGCAAAACTGAGTATCATGCTCCAAGGCAAAATATGGATATTCAATAAAATAGAGGATTTTCAAGCTTTCTCAATGAAAGGACCAGAGCTGAATAGAAAATTTGACTTTCAAATACAAGAATCAAGAGAAACATGAAAAGATAAACAAGAAAGAGTATTCATAGGGGACTTACTGAAGTTGAACTGTTTTGTGTACATTCTTACATGGAAAGATGATGTGTGTAATTCATGAAGCCTTTATCAGTATTAGGGGAGCTGAAGGGAATATCCATGTGCATAGACAGAGGGCACAGGGTGAGTTGAATATGAAGGGATGATACCTAAAAAAATCAAATAAAATTAAGGGATGAGAGAGGAATATATTGAGAGGGACAAAGGGAGAGATAGAATGGGGTAAACTATCTCACATAAAAGTGGCAAGAAAAAGCAGTTCTCTTGGAAGGGAAGAGGGGGCAGGTGAGGGGGAATGAGTGAATCTTGCTCTCATCAGATTTGACTTGAGATGGGGATAACATACACACTCAGTTGGGTATCTTGCTCCACAGGAAAGTAAAGGGAAAGGGATAAAAATGGGGGATGATAAAAGGGAGGGCAGATAAGGGGAAGAAGTAATCAAAAGCAAACACTTTTGAAAAGGGACAGGGTCAAGGGAGAAAACTGAATAAAGGGGGACAGGATAGGATGGAAGGAAATATAGTTAGCCTTTCACGAGTATTGTGGAAGTGTTTTACATATTGATATGCGTGTGACCTATGTGGAATTGCTTGACTTCCTAGGGAGGGTGGGTGGGAAGGGAAGAGGGGAGAGAATTTGGAACTCAAAGCTTTAAAAGCACATGCTCAAAAAAAGTTGTTTTTGCATGCAGCTGGGAAACAAGATATATAGAGAAGGGGTCATAGAATTCTATTCTGCCATACAAGAAAGTAAGGGGAAAGGGGATGGGATGAGTGGGGTGACAGAAGGGAGGGCTGGCTGGGAAATGAGGCAATGAGAATATATGCCATATTGGAATGGGGGGAGGGTAGAAATGGGGAGAAAATTTGTAACTCAAAATCTTGTGGAAATCTTTGTTGAAAACTAAAATATTAAATAAAAATGATAAAATTCAAAAAAACATAATTTGAGAAGGGAGGGTTATAGTGAGAGGAAGTAGGTTGGTTGAAAAATGGAATTGTCATGACAGCCTTAGAATATCAGCAAAAAACAATCATGTTTATATAGCTCTTCACTATATATAAGTTTTTGTTCCTAATAGCTGGATACTTGGAATCATAGGGTCATAGATTGCATTTAAAAGAATAAGAGGAAGGGACAGCTAGATGGCACAGTGAGTAGAACACTGGTCCTGGAGTCAGGAGGACCTGAGTTCAAATCCTGCCTCAGACACTTGACACATGTACTAGTTGTGTGACCTTGGGCAATTCACTTAACCCCAATTGCCCTGCCTTCCCCCTCTAAAAAAAAAACACACACACAAAAGAGTAAGGGAAAATATTTGCTATGTTGTGTCTTAAGATCATAACTTTAAAGCTAGAAGGGATTATAAATGAAGGTTATTGTGTCCAACCCCCTCATTTTATAGATGAGACAACAGAAGTCCAGAGCAATTAAATTATTTGCCTGAACTTACAGAGCTGACAATTGTCTTCAAAAGGTATTTGAACTCACATCTTCCCAATTCCAAATACAACATTCTGTCCACTACACTCTGTAATTGTGATTATCTATATACTATGAAGAATCTAGCTAAACAGCTTGTACTTCATGCAAATCTCAGTTTTGGCCTCTCTCTCTGTCTCTTTCTCTCTCTCCCTCTGTCCCTGTCCCTCCCTCCTTCCTTCCTTCCTTCCTTCCTTCCTTCCTTCCTTCCTTCCTTCCT
>CM053624.1:344449551-344471141 GCA_028646595.1 Phalanger gymnotis
ATATATATATTATATATATGGAGGGAGAGAGAGAGTGTATGGCCTACTAATACATACACATACATATATATATATACATATATATATATATGTATCTTTATCCTAGTAATTAATTAGCACAGTGCCCAGCACATAATGGGCACTTAGTGATTTTTGATTGATTGCTCAATATATCTGTATCCATATAATATGCCCATGTCTCTAAGTGTATGTACGTGTCTCTCATCCAATAGAATGTAAGTGCGCTCACTGAGTGCAGTGACTGTCTTAGTTTGCTCTAGCATGGTGCCCGCCATGGAGAGGGCACTTAACAAGTGTTTATCAACTTATTGATTGATGGTGAGATAATGATTTGGAAGCTAAAAATTTCCTTAACAAGCAGTTTTCATGTGATCTTTTAATTTAATATATTGTTGTTTTTCTTTTATCAGATAGTGATGGTGTTTATTATTACAATGATTTTTAAAACAATCATTTTATTTTATTCTGAACTCAACTGGTATGTATTGTATTCATAGAATAGAATAGTTCGGTCATTTCCAGTCACTCCTGACTCTTCTTAACCACATTTGGCATTTTCCTGGCAGAGATAATAGAGTGGTTTGCCATTTCCTTCTCTGGCTCATTTTATACATGAGGAAACTGAGACAGAGTTAAGTGACTTGCTTAAGGTCATATGACTAGTGTCTGAGGCCAGATTTGAAATTAGGAAGATGAGTCTTCCTGATTCTGGGCCTAATAATCTATCCAATGTGCCACCTAGCTGCCCTTGACTGGTACATATTAAGTGCTTAATAAATACTTATTGACTTGAGTAAATTAAAAAGAATTATTTCATGTAAAGCATAGAGCAGAAGATTTTATATCAAACTGAATTTGTATTATATTCAACCTTCCTTTCCTTTTGAGTATATTGGTGTTCCCAAAGTATTAGGGCAATGTCAAGCTATTAAAACAACTAAAGCTTAAAATTGCAAAAAGACTTTTGGGACACAGTGGTGTATATTGTGTTGAACAGAGAGATTTCAAATATTCACACCATTTACAAAATCTTGGTCCTTGATTGACTTGAAATGAAACCTGCATTTTTTTAGTGATAGGAAGAGCTGATAATACCAAAAATGATGATCCTTCTCTTTGTAGAACTGGTCAAGAAATCAGAGTGGCTTGAGTCTGGCCAGGCTAGAAGGCTAAAAAAAAATATCAAACCAATTGGCTCCCCTCTGATCATCCTGTATCTCATGAAGAGCTTTGGCTAAGCTGAAAGAAGCATTACAATGTCTGAGAGTTTCCCAGGCTATGTGGGAGAAAGGGAACTTTAAAAATTGAGATCCAATTGCCTTGGAGGCATTCTGCTTGGTAGTGGAAATGGATGGACGAATTGTGGTATTATTAATGTAATAGACTACGAAAATGCTATAAGAAACAATATGAGGAATTCAGAGAAACATGAAGTGACTTTTATGATCCAGTGCAGAACTAGAAGAATACACACATGTGACTGAAATAATAAAAGCTAGCGTTATTTATACAGTGCTTTAAAGTTTACAAAACCCTTGATATTTATTATCTAATGATTCTCACAACAACCCTGTGAGGCAGGTGCTATTACTTTCCTATTTTCTCGTATCTCTGCCATTAGAATGTGAGTGCCTCGAGGCAGGGACCACGGTTTTTGTTTTTGCTTTCTTTCTCTGTGAGTTCTTAATACATTCTCTGTGAGTTCTTAATACATCCTATGCACTTAATAAATGCTTGTTGTCTGACTGACCATCTACAATGTTGACAATGATAATACCATTGGAAGAATTTGGAATTCTGAGTCAATTTAATGATTGGTCTTGATCCTAAGGAATTTTTTTTTGGAGGGGGGAAGGCAGGGCAATTGGGTTTAAGTGACTTGCCCAAGGTCACACAGCTAGTAAGTGTGTGAAGTGTCTGAGGTCGGATTTGAACTCAGGTCCTCCTGACCCCAGGGCCGATGCTCTACTCACTGCACCACCTAGCTTCCACCCTAAGGAGCTGTTGATGGAAGCCATCTCCCTCCTTGCCATAAAGAGGCAGGGAGCAATGGCTGTGGTGAGATGTATACCTTGACTGATTAAGTCCCCGTGACCGTTACTTTGGTTTAAATGATTTTCTTTGGCACGAGGGAGGGTTGATGGTGAGGGACTGCGGAACTTTTTAATGGGAAATGCATTTGGCTTAATAACAAAATCCATCAACAAAACTTAAAAAAAGAAACCCACAATAGTCACAATTCCAACGGAGAAAGGAATTGCTTCAGACTTCCTCTAAATTCCAATCAATTTTAAAGATGTCTTTACAGAGCAGTGAGACCCATCCAATTCTTTCCTTTCCATATTCATTTGTCACTTGGTCAAAAAAAGCAGAGCTAGGAAGAAGAAAACCAAACAGTCTCATAGCGGGGGTAGTCTTAATGATCAATACTTACTAAATTGGGTCTATTTTCAAGAATGCTTGAGCTGCTTCAATAGATTTTAAGTGGGTTTACTGACAAGCTTTTAAATTGAGAGCTCTAGCAATAAAGAGCCATGAAGGATGCTGCAATGGGAAGAAACAACATTGTATTTGGAGTTTGAAGTGCTGGGTTCAAATCTAGCCATTCATCAAGTATCCAGAGAAATCTGTCATGTTCATTGTAAAACATTCATTTTTAGTGTCCCCACACATATCTCCCCCTCCCTCTCCTTTACTACTCCCATTCTGGAGATACTGTCTCAGGTTCTTGCCAAAATTAAACCAAGTTCCTCTCACCCTTCTCTTGCCTTCAGATGAATTTTGTTTAAAAAAAAATCTGGTTTTTCTCTCTTCACACATTTTATGGTCACAAATCACTAAGAGAAAATACTTGATATGCCCTCTGTCACCCCACATAATTTCCCCATGGTGAATCGTGGTGGTTGTCTGAAATAGCCAAAGGGGGCAAAAAAAGGCTTATTATGAGCAATTAGAAGCAGGTATAACTCTGTTCAATAAAATGGAGCAGTGACGATGCCTTCCTACCAAGCCTGATCAGATTTGTACTGTTCCAAGATAGACTTATACTTGTTTTCTGGTCATCAAAGTCAATAACGAAAGCAATTTACTTTCTCTTCTGTCTCCCCACCTCACCCCCACACACTTCCACTATGTTTGCAGTAAAATGTCTATTAAAAGTGAAAATAACTATAACAATAAATATGTTAAACAAGACTTTAAGATGCATAATATTTGCCAATTTGCATTGGTAAAAGGAGTTTTCTTACCAGGCATTCCTTACATCAGTGAAAATATGGGCCTGGAAATTATAAGTGTCAGTGAAAATGAAGCCACATGCTTGATTCCTCTGGGCTATTTTTTGGTCTTATTTTATATATTTTCAAATGTGATGGTTCCAGTAGAATTTTCCTCAAAGCTATAACCAGGTGTAGGAGACAGAAGGATAGGTGTATTTGTATGCTGATACTTATCTATGATTTG
This sequence comes from Phalanger gymnotis, assembly GCA_028646595.1. NCBI lineage: Eukaryota > Metazoa > Chordata > Mammalia > Diprotodontia > Phalangeridae > Phalanger > Phalanger gymnotis. Next base: position 344,453,035 of record CM053624.1, read on the forward strand.
AATATGCCTCCGTATCCAGGGATCAGGATTCCATCTCTGTTTTTGTTGGCATAAGTAATTCTCAGGAGAGGAAACACCGTCCACAAACACAGGTCAGTACCTCCTCCTCAGCAACTTATAGTCTTAGAGAATGACCCAGAAAATTGAGAGGTTAAGTGATTTACCCAAGGTGAGCCAGCAAGCACATGTTAGAGGTGGGACTTGAAACCTGATTTTCTTGGTTAGTTCTCTATCCTTTACACCATGCTGCCTCTCTGCCTGCTTTTCAAAGTAATGTCAAGGGAAATGATAGAACATTTCTTATTTTTGCTCTTATCCTAGATTCAGAGCCAGAGTGCACCTTAGGGGCCATCTAGCCCAAACACTTCAATTTCTAAATTAGAAACTGAGGCCCAGAGAGGTTAACTATCCTACCCATAGTCACACAGGTGGTAAGTGACAGAAGTAGGGATTTCAGAGCCAATGTCCCTTCTCCCACACTGCTCTGTCTCATTTTTAATTCCTTCTCATTCGTTGATTATCTGGCTTCAATTCTCAAAATAAAAAAAATATCATGCAGAGATGGAACACATATGTCTAGGAATAAAAGGAAGCATCCAGAATTAGAATCACTGTTTTGTACAAAGCAAAAGGATCTATCTATCTATCCATCTATCTATCTGTCTGTCTGTCTGTCTGTCTGTCTATATATCTATCCATCAATCTATCATCTATCATCTATTTATATGTATATATATACATACATGCATATATACATATATTTATAAATACATTCAGTATCTGTTGAACTGAATTGAATCATTTAAGGCAGGGGATGAAGGGGAATGCTAAGGAGGAGAGGCTCAATGTTCAGTGGAGGACAGGGCTGCTGCCATGTGATTGGTTTAAGGTAGCATTTTGAGTTGATGAGGATTTTCATGACACGCCAGAGGAACTATGGGTCACATACGACCAAATGTTGTAGCCTTAGAATCTCAGAAACTAAGAGGAGCTGGTAAAGCACAGGATTCTTTTTCCTGGTGCCAAGAATATATCAGGCAGGTTTTCCTGGTGATACAGCCTGAGCAGAGACACCATCCGTCCATTGTACCCAGGGATATAGCAGGGATGCAGGTTTAGATAGAACATCTCTCTCATTGCACCAAAGCTAGATTCAGAAAATTGCTAGGAGTATCCAAGTCCACCAATGTCTCGACCCAGAGGATACACTAATTAGAGAATTCATGCTCGATGGGTAAAAATAGAAATGATATAGAGAATATGCTTTATTTATTATCCTGAATTGTATCTACTTGGCCTCTTTTTAAATTTTCCTTTGTCTTTATGTGGACTGGTGTCTGGTAGTGACTGACGTGCCTGAAGTACCAGGTCCCAGGCAGATCTGATCAGATAAAGCAAAATTTATTTGAGAGCATTCTCTCTCTATCTCTCTCTTTTTCTCTCTCCACCTCCCCACCATGTCTCCATCTGTCTCTCCTTTATCTCTCTTTGTCCTTCTCTGTGTGTCTCTTTCTTTCTCTGTCTCTATCTCTCTCTTATACACATACACACACACCCTTACATTTTTAAAACACATCTACTTTTTTACTAAAATTTATACAAGGGCAAGGAATACAGACTCTGTGTCCTTCTGTTCTGTTTAGAATTGAAGCTGCACCTGTAAGATATGAATGGATTTCAAAAGCATGCCTTCACTTAAGTGCTAGTTCAGTGCCTCATTCTGGCATGGAGGTGGTCTTGGATTCTCCAAGGTTATGTCAGGATAACATACCCACCTAAGCCCCTGACAAGCTTGAAGGCCCTTTAGGAATTGCCTGGGAATGGACCATGTGTTAGTCATCCTAGGGCTACTCTAGTGAACTTGCAGATGGCAGGATGGTGCAATGAGAAAGGTGGTAATTGTCATGTCAGTAGCCCTCTAACTCTTACTACCTAGGTGACTTTGGACAATTCACTTCATCTCCCTGGGCCTCAGTTTCTTCAACTGTTAAATGAAGAGAGGATTAGATTAGTTGCCTCCTGAGGTGTCTTCTAGATATATGAACCAATGATATCTTAGAAACTAGCCTATAGGTGATTTTTCCCCCAGACCTAGTTATGTTAATCCATAAGGACAAAAATAGTTTCATTTTCACTTGTATCCCCAGTGAGGTGTTATTAAGCTCCTATTGTATAATGGGCATTGTGCTAAGCTCTGAGAAACAAAGACAAAAATAAAGTAATTCATGCCCTCAAGGAGTTTACCTTCTATTGAGGGAAACAAAATGTCTACATGTGACTACAAAATTATATTTATATTTGTTAGTAGCTGTTGAGGGAAACAAGATGGGTACATCTGACTAGAAATTTTATGTTTACATTTACTGGTAGCTGGGAATCAAGAAAGACCTTATTTGGGAGGTGGTATTTGAGCTAAGCATTGGAAGAAGCTTGGAATTCTGAGAATCAGTGGGGAAGAGGGAGTGCGTTCTTGGCACAGGGGACATTCTCGATGCAGAAAGAAGAGACAAACCCTTAGTGCTACCTATGGTTCATTCCTTCTGGCCCATTTCCTTCCTATCTGATGAAAAAATACGTGGTCAAAGAGAAATCATAGCTTTGATTTTATTTCAAAGTAGCCTAACTACCATGCAAGAGAAATAGCTTAAGTGGCAAATAGGGTCCAAATGGTCCAGGAACCAATTGCAAAGCTATATAAAGGGAATTGTTTCCATCTCTGTAAGTAAAATTTACATGATTGCTTTGGTTGTTTCCCATAGTAGCCACAGTACATAGTTTCCTATTTGGCATGGCACTTCGGGGACAACATAGTGGCGCTAGAAATGATTAGCCCTGGTTTTTTAATGTGATTTCTGACTACTCCAACTGCAGAGGAGATGTGGCAGCTATTACAACTCACTAGATGGGTTCTCCAGCAAACCAAGAAGGCATTGAGAGAATAAACTGGCAGAAGCAGTAGTAGGAAGCATCCAAAGTGTGGCCAGTGAGGAGAAAAGAGAAAGGAAGAGGTGAGGAGTGACTGAAAGGTAGATTTCTACTTATGCCCTTCTCAGGCCGCAACAGACAGAGCCTTCTGTTCCTGTGAGCTGAATCTGCTAATTATAGAGCCCAGGAAGCTGCTCAGACTACCCATAGACTGCAAGAAATGGCAGAGAAAAAACTGTGAAAAAGGTGGAATAACACATTGAAGCTAAGACTTCACACAAGAGCTACCAGCAAATGAGATCTTGGTGTGGCATAAAGAAATGACAGACAAGTTTTGGATCATTAAATGTTCTGCACCTTTTTATCAAATAATGTTGATGATAACAATAATATTAATAATGATGATAATGATAGGTAGCATTTATATAGTGCTTTAAGTTTTATAAGGTACTTTATATGTATTCAGATGTAGATACAGATACATATTCAGATATATATGTGGATGTAGGTACAGATACAGATATAGATATAGATGTAGATGTAAATACAGATATACATGGTGATATAGATACAAATGGGGCAGCTACATGGTATAGTGGATAGAGTGCCAGGCCTGGAGTCAGGTAGATGAGTTTTCCTGAGTTCAAATTCAGCTTCGGACACTTGCTGGCTGTGCGACTCTGGGCAAGTCACTTAACCCTGTTGCCTCAGTTTCCTCATCTGTAAAATGAGCTGGAGAAGAAAATGGCAAAACACTCCAGTATCTCTGCCAAGAAAACCTCCCAAAAATGGAGTCACAAAAAGCTGGACGCTACTGAAATGACTGAAGAACATAGATACAAATGTAGAGATAATCAAATTATTTTTATATGAACCCTGCAAGGTAGGCATTATTGTCATCCCCATTTTATAGAAGAGAAAATAAAGGCTGAGAGAGGTTAAGTGGCTTGCTGAGAGTTACACAGCTATTAAGTGTGGGAAGCTAGATTTGAATTCCGGCCTTCATAATCCCAAATCCAGCCACCTAGCTGCCAAATAATTTAGAGTTGAGAGTGAGGTTAGGGCTGCTCCATTGGAAATAATTGAAAAAGCAATTAGTCAGCTTCTCCCATCTATATTACTTTCTGCATTTAGAATATAGAATGCTCTAATGCTAGCAACACCCCACTTTTACTAATGAAAGACTGGCTTTGTGATAAACTGGCTCCCCTCTGAACTAGTGGTTCTATTATCATAGAGTGGGAAGGGCCCTTAGGGACCAACCAACCTAACCTTCTCATACAGACAAAGAGCCATATTCCACAGAGCTGAAGGGACTTGCCCAAGGTCACTGTGGTAACATTTGGAAAGCAAGGGTGGACTAGTTTCTGCATCCAAGGAGGCCAAGTGCAAAGACCTTCTTAATCCTAACGGAGTGTCTTAATGGATATTCATTGCAGTCAGCAAAGGTCTTCAAGTACTAGAGATTAAGATATTGCTCCTCAGATCTGTATTTTGTGTTAGATTACCAGCAGCTAGCTGGGCAATGCAGAGATCTTCAGTGTCAGATAAGTTAGTGAGAAAAGAGAGTAGCAACTCTTCAAAATACTAGTGGATAAGAAATGAGACACCATGGATTGGGTGGCAGAACCAAAGATAATTCCCTACCATTTATTTGGGGAGCATAATATCCTAAGGATACCAGCTAGTAGTGTATGGCAACCTCCAGGTAGCTCATGGGAGTTCTAGAACTAACATTCACAGGGGAGCATTCAGGATACAATTCCAATACCACATAGAGTTCTATTGGTTTCTTTTTAAAGTCAGTTCTAATTCATTTTTTCTCATTTCTACCAAACATCAAGAATGGGGGTAATTTTATAATGACTTGAAGAAAATGTGCTATATTTTATTTTTTTCCAATGGCAATAATAGCTATGTGTATGGAAATACAGGTTGGTTTCTGTACAAGAGGAAAAGGTAAGAGGGCTGAAGGAATGTATGTCTCCAAATTTTCTCTCCCAAGTCTGCAACAAACTGAAGAAACCTCTTACACAGACATGCAGCATCATATCCAGTATTTTCTTTGTTATCAGGAATGTAGTAACACAAGCCTATCTTACCCCCAAACCACCTCAGGCTCAAGCTAAGGCAGGGGAAAATTCTCCACAGTGGAAACAAAGAAGAAATGGAACCTGGAGAGGCATAGGAAAATCTGGTGCTACGTCAGGAGGTTGAAGGGTGAAAAAATGTGAGGAAGGGAAGAGGAAAGGCAGTAAGATGACCTTTTATAGTTTTGTAACTGAAATGAGATTCTTCTGATAATCCTCTTATGAAAAGGTAATTCCTCTTGCACCATAGAAGTACCGATGACAAGAACCCCAAGATGGCATGAGGAGAGACATAGTCACCATTGGTTAAAGAAAGAAAAGGCAAGTCATGGCAGCCGAGGGTCCTGAAGTGGAGATATGTTGACCTAACATGATCAATATGGCATGTTTTCTTACCAAAGTACATATAAAGTAGGTGAGGGAAAACTTCCCCAAACTTGTCAAATCTGACAAACATTGGCAATTTCAGGTGATTTCTGTGGAGGGAAATTGTATTGCCAGCAATGATCTAGGAAGAATTTCAAGGCATAATTGAGTCCTGAGCTCCAAACTAAAGAGGGGCATGTGTAGTTGGTGATATCTTTCATTGTTCCTGATTAAAGGTAGAGATTTCCAAAGAGAGAGACAGATTTGGGAAATGAACATCTGGTTAAGGATAGAAATCAATCAGTAAGCATCTATTAGGCACCTACTATATGCTAGCTACTGTGCCTTGTCTGATGACACAGGCAAAAAATGAGACATCCCCTGTCCTCAGAAAGTTTACATTACATCAAGAAACATAATATGCACACATACGAATGTGCGCGTGTATAATAAACACAAAATCATTTGAAATGAGAGAGACTAGCCATTTGAGGGATCAAGGAAGACCTTATATAGCACATTGTACTTGAACTGCACTTTACAAGCAGTTATGATGTCTAAGAATAGGATTTGGATTTCTGGATCACAAATTAAGAAATAGAACTGATAATCCCTTAGCCAGTGATGGAATTCATTTACCTAAGTCCAGGGCGAATGCATTTACCTGGACATTTTAATTTCCAACCATAGAAAGATGATTTGAAGGAGCATGGAATAATTATCTGGAGAAGAGAAAGAGAGAGTAGATGTTTCCATGAAGTTTTATGAGAAGTAGTAATGATTGGAAGCTTGGGAAGAAGTAACCATCACATATTCTGTTACTAAATAAGGAAGGAGCAGAAATTTAAGCAGTCTAGCCTTCATCTTAGCTCTTAAGAGAATGGATCTCAAGGATTTCAGAGAAAGTTGCTGTGGACTCTCTGAAATTCTGCAGGGGAAATCATCTCAAGAAGGAGAAGCTCACGTGAGTGAAATTCCAATGGCACAAACACGAACAATTCTGACTAGAAGAAAAGTGCTGTTTAAAGAGGCAAGAGTGAATGCATAGAGAGGTCATCAACCAACTGAGTTAAAAAAAATGTCAATCAGCCAGAATCAAGGGTAAGTAAATAAGAGTGAATATGCATGTCTTACAAGTATTCTGTCAGGAGCTCCAAAACTCAGAATGAGGTGAAGTCAGCAGTGAATGATAAAAGGAGGGGTGTGATGTGGTGAAAAGAACACTGATGCTAGGCTGCCAATCTTTCCTCTGATGCTTACTACTACCAAGTCACTTACCCTCCATTGGACTCAATTTCTCCATCTTTAAAATGAGAGGGTTTGGCTCAGATGGCCTCCAAGTTTCCTTCTACCTCTTTATGTATTGTCTTATGCATCACTTAACCATTTTAGACCTCAATTTCTTCATCTATGAAATAGGTGAGTTGGACTAGACAAGCTCTCTTCTACTCCACAAGCCCTTAAGTTCTTGATTCTTGCTTTATTTTCTTTTACCAATAATCATGATCTTCTGACTTGGAAGGAAGGAACGACAATCATTTACAAGAAGTGAGATTCGACTTAAGTGAGAAGAAAGTGTGACAGTTGCTTCCTTTAAAGAGTTTCTCAGTGAGCCCAGATGACCTCCATTCTAGGGTACTGAAAGAATTGGAGGAGATGATGGTGCCCTGCCATCAAGTACTTTTAAGAAATTGTTGAGAATGGGAGACCTGTTGCAGGATTGGGCATGGATAATATGCCATTCCAAATACATTTCCTTCTTGTTCCCCTTTGTCAGCATTAAATGGAAATGGAGAATATGTGATTATAGTGGCCTCAAATTCCAACATTCCCCCAGCCCCCAGATATCGACAGCCCTCCTGCCTATGGGATGCAGAGCTCATGACATGTACGTTTCTAATAAGTGTTTCCATTAAGACTTGCACTTCCCTGGTTCAGCTATTTTAACAAGGACCATCATTTCACACACCGTTGTCCTGAAAATGTGATAGTGTTTGCCAGTCTTTAGATGGAAAGCACTTACACCTCATAAGTCGGTAATAGCTTCTTGTATTAAAACATTTGCTTCACCCATTTGGCTGTCTCAGCCTGACCCTTTTTTCAAAAGCTGTTCATTTGGGAGGAGAAAAAAACCCAACAACAACATCACAACAGTGCTTGGCTGTCTGGCTCCTAGATCAAGTCACACACTTCATCTAATGGGATGTGAGCTGATGATTGTGTACACTTGCACTCCCTCTGATAGTTGGCTTGTAATGAATTTTAAAGCACTCCTTAACTGCTGGCTAGACAATGTCCAGTGAGTCTGTTGCAAGGCAGATATCACCAGTGCCCTTCCACAGAACTAGGTCAAATGAACAATTTGCACAAGAATCCCCTGAAAGTTTCTCTAGATATTAATATTGCTTTCCAAACTCACTCTGTGATTGCTAGGGAAATTTTGTGAACAGCTTAATAATAGGTCTTTTTCAATTTTATCTGATGTACTCTTTGAGGTCACAAAAGCATATATCAAAAGTGAAGCTTACAGGTAAATGATATTAACGTTAGCTTCACGTTGTAATTGGCCAAAGGAAATAGCTTGTTAAAGGAAAAAAGTAGGGATATAATCCATATAATATTATCAACAGAATAAGGTATTTGTGTAGAGAATTCCTGTTGAGGACACTTCATCCACCAATTCAACTTGGCACCTTTTCTTCAAATTATATTCTTGAAAATTTGCCTTGGGACCCTGAGAGGGTGAGTGACTTTCTCAAAGTGATAACCAATCTATATCAGAGGCAGGTCATGAGCTGATGTCTTCAAACTCAAAGATTGCTTCTCTATCCAAAATGCCAGCTGCCTTTCATACAGGGCTATTATCCTATGTTAGGTGGGTATATAATGCAACCACAATTATAGTTCACCCACTGAGAGAATGGAATCCAAGCCAAAAAAAAAAGTAATTCGATCCCCTTCATATAGTCCCAGCCCTTCATTTGAGATGAGTTCCAAAGAGCTGTAGTGATTTCTCCAACATTCAAAAGTTGATTTCCAACCCAGTTGCTCTCATTCTAAATCATTCCACTACACTACCCAGTTTAGGAAAAAGACAGGAAATTACAACTACAAGAAAAACAAAAAAACGAAAAAAACCCAAGATATTTGGAAGGTCATTGTATCTAGCACTGAGAAAGATTGGGGTATTCTTAAACCAGCTTAATGCTCAGCCCGCAATGAAAATTACTTTTTCTGGTCTTTAGACACTATGAAATCTAAATCTGTGGTTCCCGGTACAAAATTACCTTTGAAAAATGAAAGCTGAGAGGCCCCTAAGTGTTTTCAACATAATCTTTCAATATAACAACAAAAGATAGCTCATGACCAGCCTGAGTTTCAGTGACAGATCCACTCTCCCTGAGAAAACCCTGAAATATAAAGCACTCCTCAAACCCTCTAAAGTTTTCCAAAAGAGCATAAGTCTTTAAGGGTGTCAAATTGTTTAAGAACTTGGATGAATTCAGTCACTAATTGGACCTATGCTCCTTGTAGGCATGCCAGAACTGAGGCAGAGGAGCCCAGTGAATCAAGTCCTGGGCTTGGAGTTCGGAATGTAAAGATTTGGCTAATCGCTAGCTGTGTGACCCTGGGCAAACTGCTTAACTGTTCTGATCTTCAGTTCCCTCATTGGTAAAAGAGGAATGATTAAATTTTATTTCCTTCCATTAGAAGCAGCTAGGTGGTACAATCAATAGAGCTCTGGACCTAGAGTCAGGAAGATCTGAGTTCATATGTCCAAAACGCTGTAAAACTGTGCATACCCTTTGATCCAGCAATACCAAAGAGATCATAAAAAAGGGGAAAAGACCCACAGTTACAAAAAATATTTATAGCAGCTCTTATTGTGTGGCCAAGAATTGGAAATTGAGGGGAGATGCCCATCAATTGGGGAATGGCTGAAGGAGTTGTGGTATATAATTGCAATGGAATACTATTGTGGTATAAGAAATGATGAGCAGGCAGATTTCAGAAAAACCTGGAAAAACTTACATGAACTGATGCTAAGTGAAGTCAGCAGAACCAGGAGAATATTATACACAGTAATAGCAACATTGTGCCATGATCAACTATGATACATTTAGCTCTTCTCTGAAAAACAATGACCTAAGACAATTCCAAAAGACTCATGATAGAAAATGCTATCCACAGCCAGAAAAAGAACTATGGAGTCTGAATGCAGATCAAAGCATACTTTTTTGTTTTTCTTTCTTTCTTGTGTTTTCCCCTTTCGTTCTGATTCTTCTTTCACAACATGACTAATGTGGAAATATGTTTAATATGAGTGTACATGTATAACCTATATCAAATTGCTTGCTGTCTTGGGGAGGAAGAAGGGGACAGGGGGAGGAAAAGAAATTGGAACTCAAAATCTAATAAAAGTCAATGTCTTATTATTTATTTATTTATCATGTATTTATTTTATATGTTTATAATATAACATAACTAATTTATAAAATATCATATAATATTATATAATTATAATAATATATTTATTATTTATTACATGTAATTGGGAAAAATAAAATACTATTAAGTGGAGGAAAAAGGAAGATCTGAATTCAAAATCAGCCTCAGACTCTTACTAGCTGCATGACCCCATGCATGTCACTTAACCTCTGACTGCCTCAGTTTCTTCAAATGTGAATAATAGTAGCCCTTACATCCCAGGGTTGTGGTTGTTAAGAGAATAAAATGAGGCAATATTTATAAATTGCTTTACAAATGCTAAAGTACAAATGCCAGCTATTATTAGTAGTAATAAGTATAGGATTTAACTTCTAGGTCTGTTGAAAGGAAACACAATGAAATATTTTAAAGCATTTTGTAAACCTTGATAAATGCCATTTAAAATACTATTTATAGGGTTTCTGTGAGGTTCAACTAGACAATACAGGTAAGAGACTTCAAAAATGTGAACTATTATTACTTCGTATTTCTTCAAAGTCCACTTTTCTGTACTAGTCAGTCTTATTTTTAATAGCATTTAATCAAATACAACACTGTTCTGATTTGTAAATCTTAAAGCTGTAAATAGATTTCCAAAAAACGCAGCTGGACCACTGTGCCTTCCCCCAGTAGTGGCTGTCAACACTAATGAATGGTCTTAAAATCTCTTTGTTATTAATTAGTCCTCAAAAATCTAAAGACATTAGCTTGAGTCAAGTCTCGAATTACCTTAAAGGTGCAGTAACACTTTTCTTCTGGAGTACAGATGAGAGACTTCCCAGGTACGCAGTGACAGAGAATATTCAAGCTAGACAGAAGCTTGGAGGCCAAATGGTCCAGCACCTTTGAAGGAAACTTTGACCTATTGTCTGAAAGCATCGGAAAAGGTTCTTTGTATATGACCTTTCCAATTAGGGAATGTGGCTAAATATATGGAGGAAGAGCATGATTGTTTATCATCGCCTTTCCTCAGAGTAAGGAGAAATATTCAAGGAACTAGAAATTAGCTAAGAAAGGTATTTTAATCTAGGCATATCCTTACTGTGTGAAATGTCAGTGGATCCATTGTCCATTTAACTGACTTCTTACAGAGCTTATATGGGGTAAAGAAATGCACAGAGAGAGTTTCATGATGAGAAAACTAGGATTTTGTATGAGGGGCCAAATTATTTTCCTTGGGAAAACATCTCTGAGATCATAATGGAAATCAATAGGAAAAGAGACCCACATCCAGCTCAGGTCAATGCTTCTGAGCAAAGGCCATTTTAGATTTCCAGAACAAAAATCAAATACAATGAGATCTTCAGAACAAGTTATAAGCGACAGAATGGAACTCAATTAGGTGAGGTTTCCAAGCATGAAAATGCATAACATTCCAGAGGTGGTTTCATGGAATCCTTAGACCAGAATAATGAACTGTTTTGATTATAAGTCAATGAAAAAGAGAGATACTGTAATTTACAAATGTGCCTATGGCAAACAGGAAGTAGCATCCTGTATGATCCTGGAGAAGTCTCCTGCAACCAATCTGTTCTCAAGAGATAGCGTAGGAGGATGGCAAGTACCTAGTGTTTGAAGTCAGAGCGCCTGCTTTTGAACTTCACCTCTGCTACTTAATAGCTGTGTGACTCAGTCCTCAATTTTCTTACCTGAAAAATGAGACATAGACCTCACTCTAAGAGCCCTTCCAGCTCTGAATCTATGATCCTATGTGAATATGCTTAACTAAACCACACACAATAACAGCAACCAAACTTCTAGGGTTCCTAATCAAAAGAACAAAAATGCTAATGAAAAGGATCCTCTAGTTTGGAAGCCACAAAGATTTGCTGGGTTCTTAGAAGATACCCATGGTGGTCGCCATGTACCAGGCACCATGCTTATAGCTTTACAAATATCATCTTACTTGATTCTCATAACTCTGCAAGGTAGATGTGACAATAGCAACAATAGCCACTTAAGGTTTGCAAAGCATTTTCCAAATATCCCACTTGACATAGCAACCCTGGTAGATAGGTGCTATTATTATTATTTCCATTTTAGAGATGAAGAAACTGAGCCAGAGAGAGTTTAAGTGACTTGTCTAGGTTCACATGGCTAATGAATGTCTGGGGCCAGATTTGGACTCATCTTCCTGACTCCACTCCCAGTGTTCACAGTGACACCTAGCTGTCATTAATTGTGGCATCAGGATTCAATTCAGTATAACCAATACTTATTATATTCCAGTGTGTGAAAGGCTCCATACTAGGAACTGGGGCTACCAAAAAGAAAAAAAAAATAGCAGCCTCTGCCTCAAGGTGCTTACAGTCTAGAAAGGCATACAAGACATTGAAACTGAAGACGGTATATTTGAAGTTAATAAGGCAAGTCTGTGCCATAGTGGATAATATGCTAGCCTTGGAATCAAGAAGATGGGAATCCCACCTGAGATCCTTACAAGCCGTGTGACCCTGGGCAAGACATTTTGCTTTGCTTAACTTCAGTTTTCCCATCTGTAAAACAGGGGAAAATAAAAGAACCTTTTTCTTGGTATTGCTGTGAAGTTTAAATGAAATGTCATATGTATAGTGCTTTTGCAAGCCTTAAAACATACTACTACTATTACTGCTACTCTCTACCATGACTACCACTATTACAACTACCATATTTACTGCCACCATCACCACCCTTGCTGCTGCTACTACTAGGACTACTACTATTACCATCACCACCATTACTATTACTACTATCACTACTATTACTACCACTATTACTACAACTATTACCACAACTACCACCACTACCACCACCACCACCACCACCACTACTACTACTACTAACACCATCATTACTATTATTACTATTACCACCACTACCACCACCACCACTACTACTACTAGGGCTACTACTATTACCACCACCACCATTACTACTACTACTATCACTACTACTACTAATACTACCGCTACTACAACTATTACTACCACTACCACCACCACCACCATTACTACTATCACTATTACCACCACCACCACCACTGCTACTGCAACTACTACTTCTATGCAACGAATACTAACACTAATACTAGTCATATTAATACTGCCAATAATAATGATGATAATAAAAGTGAAAGGAAGAAAATTTTCCAAAAAAGAGAATATATTCCAGGTAAGGAAGAGAGTGTGGGCAAACCCATAAGAGTCAGAGAGCACAGGACTCATCCATGAATGGAAAACAGTACCATCAGACTAGAATGTGGGGTGCTCAGAAAGGGAAGTACTATCACCTAGTAAGCACTATGTAAATGTTAGTTATTATTGTTATTATTATGTGAGTTTTAAAACACCTGAACATTGGGCTCTGGTTCCCAGCTACTTACTAAGTCATCAAAAAACTATAAATCCAGTAGTTCCTAGGATCCTAGTTTTTCTGTCATTCTATGGAGAACCCAGGGAATTTCTAGGTTTTATTTTGAGAATTCCTTAGGAATATGTAACTGAGATTTGGTCCCCACAACCCAGAAAACAGTGATGCAAAAATAAGAAAACCTACCACAACTGATCATTGGACTTTGGACCAGGGACCAGATCAAGGGAAAGTTAAATGATACAATAGAAAGAGTTCTGGTTCTGGAGCCCAAAGACCTGGCCTCTTTCCCTCTGATGCTTCTACCTGTATGACTCTGGAAATACAACTTCCCAGAGTCTCAGTTTACAAATCTGCAAAAGGAGGAGATGGCCTCTGAGGCCTTCTAGCTCTGGATATAATGATCCTGAAAGATTCGTGAGACTGCATCCATGATAGAGGAAATTTCCAGGGTCTAAGGTGAGCTGCAGGATATGCTTATAAATAGACAGACTTCATTCTCAGAGCAATTTGAGCATACCTATGCGACAACCGACAAGATGATGACGTTTCAAATAGGTATTCAGGCCTTACTAGCTAATATTGGGACAGTTATCACACTTAAAAATCCAATGCAATCCAGAGAAGTCAAAAACATTGTCTGAGCCCCTACAGGAGCATTACCTAGCAACAATATGAAAGATAAATTGTAGAAACTGAAAACCAGTAGACCATTTAGGAAGCTATGAGAATAACCCAGAAAAGAAGCAATGAACACTTAAATGAGGGTGGTGGCAGTAACATAGAAAGATAGAGACATGAGAGAGATACTTTGGGGGCAAAAAGATGTGGAATGGTGGGAGCTCAGAGATAGAGAAGAAGCATAAAGATGACTTCCGAGGTTTTCAGCTTGTATAATTGGAAAGCATAATGATGACATTAACGCGGGAGGAAAGTTGGGAGGAGAAGAGTGTCAGGTTCACAGAATAAAAGGACCTAACTGGAATGGTATCTTAGAGGCCATCAAACTTAACTCCCACCATTTTATAGGTGAGGAAACTGAGTCGCAGAGGACTTATGTGACTTATCCAGAGTCACTCAGCTAGTGAGCATCTGAGGCAGGATTCAAACTCAGGTTTTTAGCAGAAGATGACAAAATCAATTTGGGACAAATCGTTATGATTTTTTCAGGATGTTCTGGTAGAAAGGATTAGGAAGCATTTTGGAAGGCGGTCCTGAAATTTAAGGGAGATTTTGCCCTGGAGACTGAGATAGGAAAGCGATCCCCTTTAGAGATGACAACTAATGCCATCCATAAAACAGCATCTGAGATTTGGAAAGGTGTTTGCCAGGGAGGTGGATCTATTATAATCTCTTTTATCAGCCTATTCCACCTGGCCAAATGTGTACTTAAGATAGGCTATCCATGAGGGTATTTTGATCAGATTTAGTCACAGACTTTAATGGCTACCAGGAAAGTGACCTGAGAATCTACTGAAATGGGCAAAGTCAAAGCAGCTTATGACAGCTAGAAACCAGTCCATTAATTCTGCAACTGGAGAGAACAGAACACATTTAGTTCTGATTAGATGAACACAAGCTCTAAATATGGGACTCCAGCTTCAGTCCATTGAAAGAGACCTGGGTAATAGGAAGGAGAATTCAAAGGTTTATTTGAGAAACCGTTTTGTGGAGAAACCCATATTTATAACCTAAGTATTACCTCCAGCCACACACCTCTACTCGTTTAAGAATTGAGACAGCTATTTTTCTGTGGAAGAGAATCAGGATGCAATCAATCCAGAAACCACTTTTCAACAGCAGAAAGTCTTACATGAAAAGCAAATATTTGTATATAGAAATATGTTTATTTCTCTCTTCTGCAAATAATGTATGTATTTCTATATCCTGTAAATGTCCTATATATAGAAAATATCTATAAAAATACATAAATATTTGCTTTGCATAAAACTTTTTAGGCATATTTCTATAATAGCTTTCCTACCTCAACCTACTTTTCTAACCTTTTTCTCCTGCTACTTCCCTAAAAAATATTTCATTCTGGCCAGATGGATCCACTTGTTCACTTTTCTCTAAACATGCTAAACACATTAGAACTCTTAGAAAACGCTGCCTTTACTTATTCCCTCCATTTCCTTTCCTCTCATTTATTTCTCATCCCCTTGCAATATGGCTTACAACCTCATCACTCAACTGGGAGCTGCTCCCTCCCAATCTACCAAAGGTCTTTTAACTGTCCAAATCAGTCTTCTCTTAGCCCTCATTCTTTTTGGCTTCTGCAGCATTTGATATTGTTGCCCACACTTTCCTCCTGGATACTCTCTCTTCTCTAGGTTTTTCGGACACCACCATCTTGGTTCTCTTCCTATCTGTCTAACCCTTCCTACTCCATTGACTGTGCTGTCTCATCATCCATATCCCACCAGGTAACTGTAGGTTTGCCCCAAGCACCTCTTCTTTGTTTCCACATTCTCTACTTGGTGATTTCATCAGCTATTATAGGTTTTTATTTTCTTCCTTATTCATATCATTCAAATTTATGCATATATATCCATTTCTAGTCTTTAGTCCTGCTTTACCAGCCATTGGATGTTACAAAGTAGATGTCCCCAAGACATCTTAAATTTAACACATCCCTAACCAAACTATTTACCTTTCCCCTGACCTTTCAAAGATTTTCACCATCCTTTCAATTCCTCAGGGTCACCACCTCAGTATTATTGATTCCTCATATTGAACCAATTAGAAATGGATTTGCTGTTTCTTGCTATCTCTATCTTCACATATCTCATGCATTCATCTCCTCACTACTCATCCAGCCTCCATTTTAATTCAGGTCATAATCACCTTTTGACTAAACTATGAAGTCTCTTCTTACTCTAATCCATCCTTCACTCAGCTGCCAAAATGATCTCCCTTAAGTGCAGGTCTGAAAGTATCACTCTTATATTAAGTAATCTACAGCAACTGCCTACTGCCTCTAGGATAAAATATCGACTTCTATGTTTGGCTTTTAAAAGACTTTACAACTTGGCCCCACCTACCTTTGCAACCCCATCTCCTTTCTGCATACAAGATGGTCAAGCCAAATTGGTCATCTTACTGTTCCTCACAATTGACACTCCATCTCCTGTCTCGGTTCCTTTGCATTGGCCATGCCTCCCTTCCTCATGCTTGGAATTCACTTCTTCCTCATCTCCACCTAACAAAATCATTGCTAATGTCCTTCAAGAGTCAGATGAAGCACCATATTCCACATGAAGTGTTCCCTGATGCCTCCAGCTTCTCATGTCTTCTTTCCCAAAACTGCTTTGTATTTACTCTGTATTCATCTTGTATGTAATTATATATGTGCATGTTGTCTTTACTGATAGAATGTAAACTCCAGGAGGAGAGAGAATGTTTCATTTTTGCCCTTGTCTGTCCAGTATGTAATAGTGCATCTGACATATATTAGATCATTAATAAATGCTTATTCATTGAATGGATGAGTCGATGTTTCTTAACATGCCTTTGCTGCTTCCCCTTTTCTATCCAAGTCCCATGAGTGATATGTTCAGTCAAACCACCTTGATGTTCTTCTTTAACTGCCAATACTCTGTCATTTCCAAAGTGGCTCATAGCACTCATTGTCTGTTCCATTTCTTTGTTATAAACTACAACTTGCATCACTTGTATTTTTGTTTTACATTTTTATTTTGCATTGATAATGTTTTAACTTTCCTTATGCACATTATAGAAACACAGAACCCTCTTGGAATCTTAGAGCTGGAGAAGACATTAGCAAATATTGAGTCTTTAATTTCTCAAAACTTATCACCATTACACACTTTCTTCTTCCAACAACAACAAACAACTACAATAATCTGGGCACAGAAGAGCTCTTCTTTGTCATCACAAAGACTAATCCTCTTACATGTATCCTTGATGAAATCCTTTCCTCCCTCTACTGGGATCTTGTCCTGGGGTGGTCAGTCAACCAGTATCTATTAAGTATTTGTTGTGTGCCAAGCCCTTTACTAAGACCAAAGGATTAAAAAAAGGCAAAAACAGTTCCTTCCTTTCCAGGGATGGGGAACATGTAGCCTGGAGGTCATATGTAGCCCTCTAGGTCCTCAAGTGTGGCCCTTTCACTGAATCCAAACTTCACAGAACCAATCCTTTTACTAAGGCTTAAATGCATACATTCTAATGAAGGAGACACCATATAGAGATCTATATGTAATCTGAGAAAGAAAGGCACTAGGAGCTAGCCTCTCATTTTCCCTCTTGAATCATCAGCTTCTCCTTTTCCCATCTCCTGACCTGCTCACAGACATGCTCCTCAGAAAATATCTTTCCTTGGCCCTTTCACCTTATTTAGCTACTGATCCATCTCTCTTTCACTAAATTTCTTTTGGGGGTAAAAATTAAAACCCCGACTATTTGTAAATGGTGAATTCACTTCCTCACTACCCACTCCCTTTCAGACTCTGGCAAGTGAGCTTTTCACACCCACCAATCTACTGACACTACTCCCTTGAAGGTCACTAATTACCTCTGACTTGTCACGTCCACTGACCATTTTTCCATCTTCATTCTTTTTGACCTCTCTGAAGCTTTCTATGATGTAGATCACTCCTTATAGTTGGGTCATTTTTTCATCCTTTGCCATAGAAATACCATATTCTCTTGGCATTTCTCAAAGCTCTCTAAAGTGCCTTCTACCTCTTTTAAAGAATTTTCATGCCTTTCCCAACCATGCAATGTGGATCTTATCTAAGTGTCTGTCCAATTCTCCCCTCTTTTTTCTCTACATTACTTTCCCTGGAAGTCTCATTCACTCTCAAGTCTTGAACCATCTCTACACTCCCAAATCTACCAGTCCTGAGCACAACCCTGAGCTCCAAA
>CM053624.1:344471241-344496194 GCA_028646595.1 Phalanger gymnotis
GGGGAGCTCATTAGAAGGGCTGGCCCAGAATCACACGCCACTCCCGCCATGGCTCAGAGCTAGGAGGGGCCCTGACCTCACCCAGGCTGGGTGTGAAGAAGTTCCCCACCCCCAATATCACATCAGATACAAATCAATGGCCCCCAATTGTCTCAGTGCTGAGAAATACAAAAACATCCCACTTTATCTGCCCCATTCAAACAAAGGCCAGAATCATTAAAGGTCAACAGCAAAAAGTCCCACCTTAATTACTATTACAGGGCCCCACCATTTATTCATTCATTCTTCCATAGTTACAAACTTGGGTTTGTCATGGACTCTTCCCTAACTCTAACCTCTCATATCCAACCAGTTATGAAGACTTGCTAGTTTTATTGCTCTAACATCTCTCGCATTTAGCCTCTTCTCTCTTTTCACATTGCCATTATGGTAGAACAGGCTCTCCTTAACATCCACCTATACTTTTGCTAGCCACTTAAATCTTTTGCAGGTTCTATTGTCACTTGTATCTCCTTTCCCATTTTCCAATCTAGTTTTCATATAACTGTCCTGATTGTTTTCCCCTCCCCCTCTGGCATAGAGCACATCTTACACAAATATCTTTAGTAGCTAACTATTGCCTCAAGTTCATTACTTGACATCCAGTGTTCTCCATAATGTGACCCTACCTCTATAACCTTATCTCATACCACTCTTTTCCATATATTCTGTTCTCTAGTAACAACAATAAGACTTTTCAGAGTATCCTAGAATCACTCAAGAAAGTTTATCCTACACATCCACACAGCAAAGACCAAATGGATGAAGACTATCTTTTTCCCAGATTTCAAAATACATTTGAATGGATATCCTGTAGAGCTCATCCATAGTATCTTTATCTAGGACAAGCAATACATATGGTTGATGAGCTGGTCACAGAGTTGAAAAGGAAGAGGAAAGCAACCTAGATTTCTTTGAGGATATTGTAAAGGACTCTTTGTTGAATACTACCTTCACAAAATGACAAAGGCTCATCTTTTTCATACAAACTTTTTAATGTTTATGTTGGTGTGTGGAAGTAAGATCCAGAATACCACTACTTCTGTAGATCTAAAGATGAGCATCACACTAAAAGCAATAGAAAAGTGAATGGTCAGTATAAGTAGCCTATAGCCTTTGAGGAACTCTGAAAAAGAATATAAATTGTCACCAAAGAATTATATGACCAAAAGAGAACATGGGTTGATTACATAGTAAGGGTGAGGGATGGCAAGTGAACAACCAGAATTCTCCAAAGTTCTTTCGAGATCCACATACAGTGAGAAAGACTTCTAACACTTTGGGTGGATCCCTTGTGGTGAATTTTGGGGAGGACAGGAATCAGAATAGCCCATAAGCAGACATACATGGGTTGCCAACTGCACCATTGAAGAGAACTCCTCAAATCAATGAGGTCAAAGATCCACTTTAGTATCTGAGTACCATTGATGCAGTCCTTCAAGGTTTCCAAGATGCTTTACATGTATTATCTCGTTTGATCTTTATAAGAACTCAGTCAGTGCTATTATATTGGCTTTACAAATGAGAAAAGTGAGACCCAGAGATGTTAAGTGATTTGCCCAGGATTACACAGCTAATAAATATAAAGCAGGATTTGAACTCAGGTCTTCCTGACCCTAAGCCGAGATTAATTGATATTCCTAAGGTCACAGAGTGGGTTTATAAAAGATCAGATAGAAATATAGGTTAATGGATTTAAAGCTACGAAACACCTTAGAGATCATCTAGTCCATTCCCTCTATTTTATAAATGAGGAAACTGAAGTCCTAGATGTTACGTGATTTGCTCCATGTCTCTCAGGTGGCAAGTGGCAGAACCAGTATTTTAATTCAAATCTTCTGACTCCAAATCCTTTTTCCCCACGGTCTTATGCTAAATCCAGATTTCTACCATCATACCATGCTATCTTCCAGTATCCCCCTAGTACTTTTCATGGTGATATTTACTTGATTGTCATCCTTAAGAGATGCTGAATGAATCTTTAATTCCCAAAATAAGGACAATCTCTGTGTTTTTGCTTGATATTTTCCATGTCAAGGACAAGCACTTGGCAGAATTTCATTGGTCACACTATTTGCTTTGGCTGCTGAATTAACCATACTCACTAACTGTGTTCATAGGATTGGCTGCCAACATCACTTAAACCATTGCCAAACAGTCCTTTCACTTTGCGGTTCTATCCGATGTCATTTCCATCTGATTGCTTTCCCTTCATCACCCTCTCTGACTCTTGCTAATTTCACATTTCCATTTGCTGTTTCATTGCCTATGCAGGCAGAATTAGATTATTATCTTCATCATCATTATTTTATGAATGTAATCAATTAGGTACATTCTCTGCCTGTTGAACTCATCGTCAAAATTTAAGGAACAGAGAAGACTGAAAATGGGAAAGGATAGCAATGCACTTGAATCTCTTTCCCCTCAGAACTTCTATTGCCTTTGCTGTTGTTTTGTTTGATAAATATCATCTCTTTGCTAGGCCAGCAGGAATTTCCTCCTATGTGCTGCCAATTAAATCTTAAGTAAATTTAACATGGAAAGCTTTTCAGGGGATAGCTGTGTTATAATAAGGGACTCAAAGACCCACAAGTTTTCAAGATCAAGAAGGGAAAAAAAAAGATCTAATGATGAAGTGATTAGCAATGGAATTGGTAAAAGACCCTAGGTCATCCCCACATCAAATCATACTCCATTTTCAGTCCTACTAAAAACAAAGATCAAGACAACAAAGATATTGAAATGACGCTTAACTTGTAAAATATAAGAGCCAAAGAGGGAGGTGGACCAGGATCTGCCTTTTTCAATCACTAATTGAGACAGATATCATTCCTATGATTTTGCTGTCTCCAAAACCCATATTTTTTTTTGTTTCTTTCTCCTTCAGTTTTTCAGGAATTCCAGATTTTTAGGAGTGATAGGTTGCCCTGAAGCAAAGAAAGTAGGGTTAATCTTGTGGTGAGATCAAGAGTGACCTATTACATCCAGGCAATTTCAAGGCAAATAGAGAAAGTAAATCTGAGTGCATTCTGGGAGGAACCTGGTGGAGGACTGAGACAAATGATTACTTCTCTCTCATACTAATAGCCAATTATTAAAATTCAGGAGACCTAAGCTTTTTTTTTTTTTTTTTTTTTTTTTTTTTTTTTTTTAGTCCCTGTCCTATTTCTTTGTCCAGTCTCTTAAGGACAGGGCTGATGGAAGTATAGGATTAACATTCTCCTCATTCTGGCTATTGCTACTCTATCCAACTAAATCAGACTTTTAATCCAAGGTGAAATTCCAGCCTACTGTCTTTTGTTCAGGCTTGGGTGGGAATATAGATTTTTTGTTTATATTGCCCAAGACTGAGGGTAAGTTAGAAGTAAATGACAGAAATCAAGGTTCCTTAGAATAGGTCCAGCCCCTCAATGAAATATTCATTCTTTTTCATTACTTGTTAATCAGTCAGAGTTGATTGCCACCCTCTAGAACACCCACCTTTCCAAGGCCATAGAATCCTTGAACCCACCACTATGAGGGTCTTTGACATTCAAGAACGCCACTGACCTCTTTTATTAAAATGCTAGCATTATTAATAAAATGATTAATTACTCAGAAATTTTGTCTTTCAAACTTTTTAAATGCCACAGGGTTTATGAGATGACATGCTTAAGAGGCTAATGGGATGAGAAGACAAGGATGGTCCTTGTCACATCTAATTAGAAAGAAGACCTATATCAGTGGTCCATCAAAGTAACCCACTGGGTATTATTTCACTTCACTCCATTATGGTTGACTTAGACCAGGGATTTTTAAGCTTTGGCAGTCTGGTGAATCCAAGAACCCCTTCTCAGAATAATGCCTTTAAATTCATAAAATAAATTCATAAAATTCAAAAATAAATTCATAAAATAAAATAAAATGCAAGAACCCCTTCTCAGAATAATGCCTTTAAATTCATAAAATAAAGTATAGGATTACAAAAGAGAGCAGGCATATTGAAATATCCTTATCTATCTTCTTTATCTATATCATCTATATCTACATTTACATCCATATCTATTTATCTATTAATATCTAATCTCCATCTATATCTGTACCTATATGTGCATCCATATCTACCTCTATCTAATCTTCATCTACATGCACGCCTATATTTATACCATCCCTCTCTTTCTCTTGAACCTAGGTTAGGAACCTCTGGTTAAGAATATCAATATAAGTTGAGTTAGGAAGAGGCACAAAGGGAACAATTAATGTGTCTCGACATTTTGTACCACAGAAACTCAGTCTATGGATTTGTTAGGAATTACCTAATCTTGCTATTCTATAGGAGGCAGAAGTAAAGAGAGGGATAAATTCTGTTACAGATGAAATAGTACAAATGAATTCTTTTTAATGTATTTGCTTTTAAGTAAGTTATTTAACTAAATCTATACTGTAACTATCTTAAAGGAAAAATATTTTGGAGATAGAGTCACAGACTGACTCTATATGAAGTCTGTCAACGGGGAAGTGAAGGCTATATGTAGTCTGTGTTGCTATAAAATAATTACATAGAAGAAAAGATTTTTGGTGACTCATAAAAAGTAGATTATAATGAAAGGAAATTGAAAATTGATCATCTATTAAAGCCATCAGATGCATGGTAAGAGGTGGAAAAATATTAAAATAACAAGAAAGTAGCGCATTAGATTTCATTAAAAGTTACAGATTTAAGTTCACCTTAAATCCAATAGAAAAGGATGTCTTTAGCTTCTTAAAATTTAATTTTATATCTTGTGAAAGAAATAATTAAAATATATAATGTGAAATCAACAATTTTCATTTTCCTCTAAGACTAAAAGTGGGTTCATCTGAAAGCATCAAGAAAATGTTTGAAGGTCCCACTCTTCTGAGTGTGGAACAATTCTCTTCACATGATTTCTTGGCCAAAACAAAGGAGAACTGGAAAAAACAGGTACTCCTGAAACCAAAAAGCCCAACAAAACAAAAACAACTCCTCAAAACAATTAAAAAGTGCTTCCTTTTAATAACTTTAAATTTTGTTGTTGAATTGTTTTTCAGTCATGTCTAATTTTTATGACCCCTTTTAGGGGTCATACTGCAGGGGTACTGCTATTTCCTTCTCTAGATCATCTTACAGATGAGGAAACTGAGGCAAACAGAGTTAAATAACTTGTCCAGGGTCACACAGCTAGTAAGTGTCTGAGGCAGGATTTGAATTCATAAAGAAGAGTCCTTCTGACTTCAGGTCCAGGCTCTATGCACTATGGGGGCACCTAGCTGCCCAATAACTTTAGATACATCTGCCAAATAATGTTTGTGACTTAAACTAAGGCAACCATATTTAGTCAGTGGTCCTGACCATCTAAGCTAGGGTGTGGCCTCTGGAATTGGGGAGGACTGTGCTGGCACACAGTTTCCGAAGAACTGGACAATCCTGAGGAGGGAAATGGTACCATTTCTGAGAGCAGTAAACATACCCTTAGATAAGTAGGAGTGGGGCTTGGGGGTTTCGGTGTGAGGTGAATCCTCATGATACTGTCACGACTTTCGAAAGTTTCTGCCCTGGGACAAAGACCCAGAGGCTTTTCCCTAGTTCCAGCTGTGCTTCTAAGTGTCTACCTGTTCCAATAATCTTTCAGATAGCCAATATTATTGAATGCCTATAAGGTGCAAGGCATTTGGGGGGATACAAAGAAATATAAGACAAATCTCCTACCCTTAAGGGATTTATGATCTAATTATGAAGACAAGACATGAATATGAAAAGACAACAATATAATGGGTCTTTGCCAGTGGGGAAATGAAAGACATAAGTAGCTGTGTTGCTATAAAATATCTACCTAGAAAAGAAGTTTTTAATGACTCATAAAAAGTACATTATAATGAAGGAAAATTAAAAATTGATCAACATTTAAAGCCATGAGCTGCATAGTAAGATATGGAGAAATATTAAAATAACAAAAAAGTAGTGCATTTGATTTCATTAAAAGTTATAGCTTTATTAAGTTCATTCTAAATTCAATAACAGATGTTCTAGCTTCTTAAAATTTAATTTGATATCTTATGAAAGAAATAATTGAAATATATAATTATTATGTTATAGGAGTTCAGGGTCAGAAATTATCTTTGTGATTTTATTTGGTGAAGGAAAACTTCACTGAGGAGGTAAGATTTGAGATGGGCCTTGACAGATGTGGAGAAGAGGAACAAGAGAAGAGGAATGAGAAATGCCCAAAGATAGTAAAGAACCTAAACTTCTATATATGGTACCCTATATGGTCTTTAGTCAAGGGACAGTCACTCATTTTTTTGACTTCCCCCAGAAACATTGACATAATCCCTCATGGATGGTACCTTGGAATCCTTGGCCCTCAAGCTCTTGATATGGGTCTCTTAGCTATAGTTCATATGAGGCAATGTGATATAACGAAGGGGCTGGGAGTACTAGACTGGCACCCAGGAGGCCTGGGTTCAAGTCCTTACATTGCCACTGACTCTGTGAGACAAAAATTTTCTTGTGTGGAAAAAAAAAATAATGAGTTGGAGTTTATGGTATCTAAGTGCCTGCTGACTCTGTGACTACTCTAATGGCAACCCAATAAGGCTACGAACCAACATGATGAAATAAGCCAGATTAAACATGTCCAGTGATTGATATTTTTCTATTGACCTTATTGACACTTATTGTTTAAACTGAAGTGTATCTCCTTACCTCTGAATGTTTAAAAAGGCTGTTTGCCCTGCATGCCCAAGGAGTGTATTCCTTACATGATGGAGTCTCTGTTCTGAGCAAAACCTGAGAAGACAGTCTCTACACTTGGCTAAAAAATTTATTAGAGAAGAAAACGAGACCTCAGGGATCATCTGGTTCAAACTACTCTTTTTACAGATGGGGAACCTGAAGCCCAGGATGACTTATCTAAGGTCAAAATGAATAAGCATGAGTTCCAGAATTTGGATCCAAGTCTTCCAGATCCAAGATTCTTGCCATTAAAATGGGGAGAAAGTTGAAAAGAATCAATCAACCAAGATTTATTGAGGACTGAGTAGGTGCAGGATATTGGGCTAGGCTCTGTCAGGGAGGTAAAAGCATGAGACTAGGACTTTAAAATTAATTTCCTATTTGGGGAAAAGAGACTCACTTTCTATGAATCAAAGATAAATAATAATCCAATTCAACTCAATTCAGTAAGCAATGATTAAATTAAAATGATCAGAGGAAGGGACCTGAGTTCAAGTCCTGCTGCTGACTGGCTTTGTGACCCCTGGGCAAGTCATTTAAATTTTAGTTCCCTGGACAACTATATGATACTATAGGCTGCAGAGTAGGGGACAACCCATGTGGAACTCCTTATACAGAGAGCTCCTTATGTGGATAAAATCACAACTGCTAGACATAGGTACATAGATATGCACAGATATGTGAAGATAGATAGCTGTATGCATGGAGAGAGAGAGAGAGAGAGAGACAGAGACAGAGACAGAGACAGAGACAGAGAGATAGAGAGAGACAGAGAGACAGAGAGATGGATGGATGGATGGATGGATGAGTGAAGGGGAAGGGGAGGGATCAGCATATGGAATGCTTACTATGAGCCAGACATTGTGCTAAGCTCTTTTGCAAATTTTATCTCATAGCTATAGATGGATAGATAAATGATAGACAAATCTTTCAATACACGTCCTAGAAAGATAATTTATAGATAGATAGATAGATAGATAGATGCTAGGCATTGAATTGAATGCTGGGGATAATATAAAAAATGCGAATTAAAATGCAAAAAAGAAACAGTCTCTGTCATCAAGGAACTTCCATTTTACTGGGCAGAAAAAACAAAGAGACAGAGACAGAGAAACAGGCATAGATACAGAGACAGAGAGAGAAACAGAGAAAGACAGAGAGACAGACAGACAGACAGACAGAGAGACAGCAACACAGACAGAGATCTCTTAACTATCTTAAGTGCTTACCATGAGGAGCCAGGTATTATACTAGGTACTGGGGAAACAAATAAAAGCCAGAAAGTTTTTACCTTCAAGGAGTTAGCGTTCTAATAGATAAAGACAGCATATAAAGGAGAGGTGGAAAATGAGGCTGGAGGAGAAGGAGAAAGTTTAGTTTTTTAGGATCAAACTGATTGGACAGAAGGATGAGAAGTCCAAGAGAGACAAAATAGTGAGAAAAATAAAATATGGCTACGTCTTGTCCTGAAATAACTATCTAAGTAAAGTCACTAATAGAGTAGAGACCCAGAATTCAGATTTCTTGGCAGGGGAGGGAGGAAGAGGGTTGCTAGGAGGAAGAGAAGTCTGGAGAGCCAATTCATGAATACATGGATAAGTGATTACAAAACAAAAACAAAGAAGAATAGAAGTGTAGATATTAATAAATGGATCCATCATTAAAAGGCTCTTTGAGGAAGTAGCACCGAAGCTGAGACTTAAAGGTGTGTCGGTAAGCAAAATGGGCTCCTTACCACTTAGTGCTCTTGAAGAGTCTGACTTTTGTTTGAGTAATTCAGTGTATTTCATTGAGCCTTACTAGGCACTAAGCCCCAGGCCCAAACCCCTATTAGGTGTGGAACCTAGGTGGGAGTGGATTGGTGACTGGGGTGGGGCCCAAGGTGGGGCTGGCTAAGGGGAGTTGCTAACTCCAGAGCCATGCCCTATTAGGTGTTAATCTAACCTATGTGGATATGAACCTCCCAGGGTCCTAAGGGAAGGGGCTAACTCAAGAACCAATCATAGCAGCCTAAATTCTGGTCATTCAGATGACGTTTGATGACGTCTGAAGCTCTATAAGAAGGGAGGACAGAGCCATTTGTGCAGGGTTCTTGAGATGGTGTTGATGAGAAGATTCCCGGTGGCTGTAGCTAAGGAGCCCTCCAGCTTGTAAACCTGGATGCTGAGACTTTGTTGAACTCTGGTAACTATGTATTGGGATTTGAATCAGACAAGGTCCGTCTGTTGATGTTTGTAATTTGTTTGTATTTTGTTCTGAAGTTCAGGGTGCTGGCTTATTCCCCTGAACTAAGTGAATGATATTTGTGTGCTGAATTAAAGAAAGCTTGCCAACCCCTTCACCTTGCTTTCCTTAGTTAAACAGATCAAAAGAACCTGTGTTTTTGCGGCATTCTGGCAGCTTTCTGGGTGCTGGCTGTGGGTGGATCTTACACCCCCACAGAAGCTGCTAGCCAGATTGTGGAAACAAAAGGGAACTAAAGATCTCAAGATACAGAGATGAAGAGGATGAGCATTCCATTCATGAAAGATAGTCTTTGTACTAAGAGATGAGTGGGAGAAGGTAATGTGTGAGAAGCAGGTACTAAGCACATCAATGTAGAGGAGAGACATCACAATATTCTGGGGTGGTCAAAAAGGCTTCCTGGAGGACTTTACCAAGGATTCAAACAAAACTTTGAAGGAGGAATGGGAATCCAGACTGTGGAGAAGAGGAAGGAGGGTGTCCCAGGCAAGGAGGATGCATGGGGGAAAGTGTGGAGCTAGAGATGTGTAGGTAAAATGAAGGGTAGACCAGATGAGCTCTAAGGTCCCTCCTAGTCCTAGAATTTGTGTGGTGGCCAGAATGAGTGAAGAGACTAGTTTAGCAGGAATGAAAATTTTCTGTAGAAATTGTGGAGTTTGAGGCTCACACACAAGTGAGAAAGAAAAGTTCATTGGAATCATCAGGAGCAGTGACAGGTCTTATAACCCCAAATATTAAGAATGCCCCTCCACCAGGCCCTTCCAGCTCTAGTCACTCTGGTTGAGGCAACCCCTTCATCTTAATCCCACTGTCTCCTGAGATAGTCTGCCTTTCTTTTCTAATTCCACAGCTATTATAAAATAACCAAAAAGCTGCCATTGTGTCACTCAGTAAACCCAGAGGACTTAATTCAACAGAACTTTTTAATAAGAATTCCCAAGTTCCCAGCTGCCTGCGTGTTTAATTCTTTGCCTTTCAGAAGCACATCTCTCTTTATGAGAGAGAACAGGATTAAAGAACCATAGTTTATCCCCCACATATTCAATCTGTTCATTTCATAGACAGCTCACCATGAGACTTTAATAATAGGAGAGGGAGATTTATTAGGTCTGCAAGCCTTCAGTGGCAGTACTTAGGTTTAATTTCTTAGCAGTCAGCTTCTCAAAATGGAGAAAAAGAATTATGACTTAAGGAATAAGTATTTATATACATATACCTTGATTCTCTTACTCTACATTCTGGGTATTTGCAGGATACTGTGGAAGTCTCCAACCCCCTAAGGGCTCTTAATAAACAAAGGTCAATATCTTTCTCTCAGATTCCTTGAATTCTGAATATTAGGAGTGTGCTCATATCCACTCAGTCTTTTCAATTCATATATATTTTTTAAATTATTTTCCATCTTCTATTTTGATTATATTTGAACTTGACCAAGGATGCCAGATTCTTCCTTCTCAAAAAAAGTTCCACCTTCTTAATGTTGGGAATCTTTTCAAAACTCTCCAAGCTTGAAATGAATCTCTATTTGTTCTGTTGAGGTCAGATGTGACTGAAGCAGGACTTCAGATTGCTTTTCCTTATTCCTTCCATACTACAGTGAACACGATGAGCTTTGGGGCCTGGCAGTAACAGACATTAATCTTCTCCTTTTTACTCTGCTGGGAGACAGTGACAGACTAGGGATGGCTGAAGAATAAAGAAGGTGGAAGCCTATGAGATTACCAAGGCTCCAATGGGGAGTTCTTTTTGGAGCTTTTCAGAATTTTTAACAGGGCTGCAAGTAGGGGGAGAGAAGGACGTGTGTCATATTTCAATGGATAGGACTAAGCAGAAACACATTTTAAGCCAAAAGACTAAAACAAATGCTGTGATACCAGATATTTCTTAGAAGAATATCCCAGATGATTCACTAAGGCTCAGAATCCTCCAACGAGACAGCCATAGGCTTCCCATGAGGCAGATAGTTCAGTTAACTCTATTTTTTTTTTAGGTAAGGAAATTGAACTTTCATGAAGCTGTGATCTCTTAAGCATCACATATTTCCTTGTCTAAAATAAAATGATCATGGCTCAGCCACTAGGTCCATTTATTTTCTTATTGTTGGATAATAATTTTAGAGCTAGAAGAAATTTTAGATGCAATCTTGTTTAAACTTAGTATTTCATGAATGAGGAAAGCAAAACTCAATGAGATTGAATGACTTACCCAGGCTCAGTCTCATAGTTGGTAAGTGTCCAAGGTGGAGTTTGAGCCCAGGTATTCCTAACTGTAAGTCAAGTATCCATTATGTTAATGACACGCCTTTTGTTTCATTGGTGCTTTATCTGGTGATCTGCAGATATAGCCCCACCTTTTTATGCCCCACCTTGTCCAATGAGCTTTTGCCCCTTAAGAAATATAAGTCATGCAAAATCAACACAGTTAACACAACTGACATGTTTGTAATAACCTGTACTCAAGAGTACCTTCTCACCATCTCTTCATTGAGAGGAAGGAGGTGGATTTACTCATCTCTTATAGTTATAAGAGGCAGCATGGAATAGTTGCTAGAGAGTTTCCCTCAAAGTCAGGAATACCTGGGCTCATGTCTCACCTCTAATATATGCTGGCTTTGTAATTGAGAAATTAACCTCTAAGGGCTCTAGGCAACTATTAAAATAGCAAATTGCAGAAAATGTGCAAACCTACATTGGCATAGGAAAATTCTTCACTCAAAAGGTCCCTGAAGGAATGAAATTCCAGATCTAGGCCTTCTGCTCCTCTTGGGTCTGAGATTGTTCTGTACAATTACGTTGTGTCCATCCTTGTTTTAATGGTACAATGGAAAGGACGAACTTCCACATAATACCTTGACCTGTTTTGTCCTGGGATTTATTAAGGGTGGTACCTAATTGAGGACCAGAGCACTCAATCTTCCTTGGTTTGGGGGAAAAGGAGAGGATTATATTTGAGAACTTCCCTGTGCAGGTAAGGGCTCAGAATTCCAGTTTGATTAAGTACAAAGCAAGAACCAAGTAGACAAGTCATGAGTCTAAAAGGAATAGAGAAAATGGTGGCCAGAGGGAAAGTTGGATTAAAACAATCTCTCTTATCCCAAGTACCGAGCATCCTGCCTGGCACATAGTAAGCACTTCATTAAGACCTGCTAATTTATTACAGATAAATGAGAAAAACAAGAACAGGAATCATAACCATGTCCAAAAGCTAGATGCAAAGTCCAGATTCCAGCACTTAATAATTATTTATGAGACAGATAGAAAAGTTTAAGCCAAATATTATCTCAATTTGACAATAAAGCTATAAAATTTGCAAAGGATTTTCTACATGCACTAATATAAAAGCTAGTTTTGAAAAGTATTGTCACAGCCAGAGAAAGTTGAGCAACATACTTACAATTTTGGCTTGAAAAATACAGTCACTCAGTGATATAGACCACTACTATGAATAATTCCCTTTTCCCCCCTACCAACCTGGGCTTCCAAAGATTGCACAATATTTAGGCCTTGAAAAGAAGTATCTATTCTAATAGGAATTCTTACACTATTTAGTTAACAAAGGGTTAGAGGAACTTGAGGGCCATGGTGAGTACACCATAGTCCTAGCCCAGAGCCACTAAGCCCAACTCAATGCAGGGTCAGTTGATATCTTAAGCTGTACTTTCTACCACTACAGGAAGGTAAAGGTGTTCTTTACCCTACTCCTGAACTCCTCCCTAATAACATCATCCTAACTCTGAGGTATTAAAAATGGGAGCACGGATACAGTGCAGGATTAAAAGGGTTAGTACTATAATTTTTTTTTAACAAAATGTTCTTGGAGTTACCTCTATTCCTTCACCAGCTATAGAACTATTGTCATTTTGTTTAGTTCTCTCTTGCCATTTAGCTCTTCTTCTACCTTTAATGTTAAATCAGGTTTAAGTCAATAGTCACAGAATTGGTGATTCAGCAGTGTCCTACTAAACCTTTATTCTGGAATCTATACCATTTTTGTAGTGTCAAAGAACTGAAAAATAACAGGATGCCTATGAATAAGGGGATGACTGGAAAAATCATGGGATCTGAGTACTATATTATTGTGCTGTAAGAAAGAATGAAAGGAATGGTTTCGGAGAAGCCTTGCAAGGCTTATATATGAACTTATGCAGAGCCAAGTGAGCAGGACTAGGAGAATATTGTCAACAGTCCCAATAGTGTTATAAATAAAAATAACTTAAACAGATTTAAGAACTCTTATCAATGCAATGACCAAGCATAATTTTGGAGAAGCAATGATGAAGCATACTGACAGAAAAGGGATTGGACTCAATGTTCAGAGGAAGACATACATGTGAATTTGTTTTGCTTACTCTACACAGTTATGACAAGGGTTTGTTTTTTTTTTCTTTTTTACTCTTTTCTTTCATATTGGGAGGAAGGGATGGAGAGTAAAAAAAAGTTTGCTAATTATAAAAATATATGAAAAAATGTTTTAAAAATATGAGAAAGAGAGAGAGAGGGAGGAGGAGGAGGAAGACAGAGGGAGAAAAAGAGAAAAAAGGAGAGAAGAAAAGAGAAAGAGAGAGAGAGGAAAGTGCCTCAGTTCCCTCAACTATAAAATAGGAGTGATAACACCACTTACCTCTTAGAGTTGTGAAGATGAAATGAAATAATATTTGTAAAGTGCTTATCATAGTTCCTGGCACATAACTGGTGCATGCTAGCTGTAACTGACCACCACTCTCCCTTGGTTTTCGTCCTATCTATCTACCTAATCCTTTTCAGTCTCCTTTGCTGAATCCTTGTCCAGATCCTCTAATCAGAGACATCCCACAGGGTTCTATCCTGGGCCCTCTTCTCTTCTCCTTCTATGTTGCTTCACTTGGTGATCTCCTCAGCTCCCATGGATTTAGACCCCATCTCTTTGCTGACAATTCTCAAATCTGTTTATCCTGCCCCAACTTCTCTGCTGCTTCCCAATTTCACATCTCCAACTGCCTTTCAGACATCTCAAACTGGACATCCGGTAGACATCTTAAGATAAACATGTCCAAAATGGAACTCCTCATCTTTCCTTCTAAACACTTACCACCTTAAATCCCCCTACTGCTGTAGAGGAAATCACCATCTTCCCAGTCCCTCAGGCTCAAAATCTAGGAGTCATCCTGAACTCCTCACCATCTCTCCTTCCTAATATCCAATCTATTGCCAATGTCTATTACTTTTACTTTTGCAGCATCTATCAAATACTCTTCTTCTCTCCTCTGACACTGCCACCACTCCGGTGCAGGCCTCTTCACCTCATGCCTGGACCATCACAATAACTTGCTGGTGGATCTGCTTTCTCAAGTCTCTCCCCACTACACTCTATTCTCCAATCAGCCACAAAGTGATTTTACTGAATCACATGTCTGACCATGTCACCTCCCTACTCAATAAACTCCAGTGGCTCCTTTTCCTCCTTCAGGATCAAATACAAAGTCCTCTACATGGTGTCCAAAGCCATTCAGAACCTAGCCCACTCCTATCCTTCAAGTCTTCTTACACCTTCCTCCTCACTACACACTCTTTTTCTCAGTGACATTGGCCTCCTTGCTACCCCACAAACAAGACACTCCACCTCTTGGATTTGGGCATTTTCTCTGGCTATCCTTCATGCCTAAAATGTTCTCCCTCCACCTCTCTGCCTCCTGGTTTCTTTGAAATCCCAACTCAAATTCTACCTTCCATAGGAAACCTTTCCCAACCCTTCTTGATTGTAGAGTCTTCCCTCCATTCAGTATTTCCTATTTATCCTTTTTATAGCTGGTTCGTATATATTTGTTTGTTGTCTCTTCCATTAGATTGTGAGCTCCTCAAAGGCAGGGGCTATCTTTTGCTTCTTTTTCTATTCCCAGTGCTTAGCACATAGTAGGCACTTAACAAATATTAATTGATTGATTAAGCATTGAGAAATAACCAAAATAAGATAGGCTAGGTAGGGCGAGGTGCAATAGGTAACAAAGGGCCTTGAAACCATAAGGAAAAAGTTGTAAATTTTCCCTAATAGGTTAAAGAGATTTGCTATAGATGTCTTGAGCAAGAGGATTAACCTAGCAGATAAAAATCAAAGAATATGATGTCAGAGAGGCTGAATCAGAAAACCTCTGTGAATTAACATAGAACAAGGAAAAGCAGAAAAAAAACCACATATGTGCATATTCAATCAGTATGCCAGCAACTCTTTATGAAGCACCTACTATGTGAGGGACTGCATGATATGTTATAGTGGATAGAAAGGTGGCCTCACAATGAGGTAGACCTGATACATACAGTCTGTGCAACCTTGGGAAAGTCATTTCATTTCTCAGTGATCCAACTAACAGTCTAAGATTATGATTGCAGAGAAAACGAGGATCCGTGTTTATAAAAGGAATTTCCTCGTTAGGAATTGCTTATATTAATAAAAATCACAGGTCAAGTCCAAAATTCACAGTACTATTGGAGCTTTGGGTGATACAAAGGAAAAAAAACAAACTGTTTCCTCCCTGCAAAGAGTTTCTATTCTATCGTGGTAAAGGGAATGTACACATATAAGTATATATGACATAACTTGAGGGTCAGGGGAAGCACTAGCAGCTGCAAAATCAAGAAAGGCTGCGTGTAGAAGGTACTTTTTGAGATGTGCTTTGAAGGAAAGTATTGATTCTAAGAGACAGGTAAGAGGGAATGGATTCTGGGCATGGGAGACTGTATCCAAAGGCAGAAAGAAAAAAAAAAAACAATGTGACATCATGTGAGAAACAGCAAGAAGGTTGTTTGTACCCTAGAGTGCATAAAGGAGAATAGCATATAACAAGCCATCAAAATGTAAAGGAAAACGGCATTAAAAACATTAGAATTGAGCTGAATATAATGGCCAGTTTTGCTTCTACAGGACTGATTTTGAAACATCTCAATGGGAGGTGGTTAACTACTGATGCAGGATGTTACAAACACTGTGAGACCCAGTTCTATGTTTTTTGAAATTATTCTTAAGTTTGTCTTTGTTATATGGTGGGCTCTATGGCAGAGTTTACTTGGAAGTAGAAATGATTGAAAATCAGTAAGACATTTTAAAAAATGAGCTTGGTAGAGGTGTGCATGGTAGCTGGATTGGAAAGAGGTAAGACTGGAGGTATAGGGATGAACTTCATAATTATGTTGGTCCAGTTGGTCCTGTCTGCCAATCTTTTCCCCTAGCAAACATTTCCCTGCTGTTCCTTCTCACCAGGATGGCAGTGACTCACAGAAAAGAAAAGATCACCTTACCATTTACACAAGTCCCATGTTTCTTCCCATCTGTGACCTGATGCTGCTCAATAAATTTCTTTTCCACTTACCCATGGTGTCTGATAAATGTTATTTCAAACCACAGACAAGAAAAAAAAGGAAAAAAAATACATATGCATACACATTTATGAGGCCAGGAAAAATTAACCACCCATATCGTGCTTCCCATGCAATTTAATTTATTTGACAAAAATTGGAAAATTAAATGCAATTATGTGCTTGACAAAAGCTTTCGAATAACAACTGACTTTCCACTTTGTGAACCCCTCAGTTCTTTCACTCTGTAACACACACACACACACACACACACACACACACACACACACACACACGCACAGGAAGTCATAGAAAGGAAACCTCCCATTCTGGAAAATATATAAACTGACCATGTTTCCTCTCTGGGAGCTTTCAGGAAATACAGCTCATCTCTAAATGCTCAGAAAGTGAAAATTAAAATCTATTTTTTTTTTAAAAAAAGAACTCCTTTTATTTGAGTTTAAACAAAGACATCATATGGTATTTTATACTTTAGAGAAGCTGTTTACACACTAGCACTAGCATCTGCTCTCCCCACTCCTTTGTGGGAGTGCAGGTGCCCCTGGTATTGAAGATTGCATATATTTTCTGATTTTTTTTACATATTCATCAGTTTTTCCTCCTTCTCTTCCTCTTTTGTTTTTTAAAATGATTTGTTATAAGGGATGACTTTCTGGAAGGGAAGAGGGAGGGATAAAGGGGAAAATTTAGGTTGTGTGAGAACAAAAGCCATCAATAAAAATATTTATTCAAAAAGAGACAGCATTTGCTATTACATTTGAAGCATTTATGGTTCCATAGTGTTGGGTGTGCCCTTGACCAAAGTAGCTCCTCCTCTGTGTATGCTCTTTCTAAGTTGCTATAGGTAAAAAAGTCATTTCCATCTCCCCCCAGCCAGCCTTGTCACAAGCTTCTTTGAACTCAGCCAGGCTGGTCCATGGATGATTGACACATAACACTTCATTAAAATCATACTTGAAACCTCCCCAGCTTGATCAGTCTTGCAAAAGACTGTCCACAAAGCCTTGGACAGCCTCAGTACTACACCACCCTGAGGTATTAGAGGGAGACCTTAGGAGAATAACTAGTGTTTGTTAATTCATTAATTAGTTGTTCAAATAAAAAAAAAAACAAAGAAATACCCATTCCCAATCCAAGTGGTGAAGGATCATAAATTCCAGAAGAGAACTTATGAGACTATCTCATTCAGCCCCTTCCGCCTATATACGAGGAACCTGAAGCCAATAGAGATTAAGTGATTTGACCAAGGTCACATAGGCAGAAAGCTGCAGAGCCAGGAATCCAATCCAGGTCCGTGACTCTAAACACAGTGCTCTTTTCCATTGAATTTTTCCTTCTGCTGATTCAATGACATCATCATGTTATATAAGAACTGAAATGTACCATCTAGTTCAGGGATTCTTAACCTAGGAGCCGTGAACTTTTTTTTTTAATTTGATAACTATATTTGAATACAATTTGTTTCCTTCGTTGTCCTATGTGCACTGTTTTATGAATTTCAAACATTATTCTGAGAAGGGGCTCATAGGATTTACCAGATTATCAACAGGATCCATGACATAAAAAAGGTAAAGAACTCCTGATATTGTATTCCAACCCTCCACTTTAAAAGGGCATGAAACTGAACCCAGAGGGATTTGGTGAAGTGCCCAGTCACTCAGCTGGCATGTGGCAGGATTGAGAGGAGAACCCAAGTGTCTAAAGTTACAGTTCAGAAGATAAGGTATAGATGGCTTTTTATGTAATTTTTTTTTAACTGGCAGTTATAAAATTTTTTAAGACTCAATTTTGCTTTTGAACTTTAGCCCACCCCTGGGATAAACTAAAATAAACTAAATTCCTCCAGATTCTCTAATAAGGACAAAAACCACCATCTACATCAACAGAAACCTCTAAATAATCGTGTGAGGTAGGGAGGATGAGCATTGTTAGCCACATTTTACAGACAAGGTAGCTCAGAGAGCTCACATGACTTATCCTTGGTGTTTCTTCTAGGAAGTGACTATCAGAAACTCCGTGTCTGGGGCTCATTCCTGTGTAATATGTTGGTTACTTTTCTTCCTTTCTTAGTTTATCTCTTGGTTTCTTTGTTTTCTCCCTGTGCATCTCTGTCTCTGTGTGTCTGTCTCTATCTCTTCTCTTCACACTCTCTTTCTTTCTCTCTTTGCCTTCCTTCATCACTTTCTTCCTTTCTCAGTCCCTCTCTACTTTTCTTCCTACCTCCTTTCCTCTTTTCCTTCTTTTCTCTTTCCTTCTTTCTCTTCCTTTCTTCCTTCCTTTCTTTCTCTTTCTTTCTTGCTTTCTTTCTCTCTTTGTTCCTTCCTTCCTCTTTTTTCTTTTTCTTTCTGTCTTTCCTTCCTTCCTTCCTTCTTCCTTCTTTCCTTCCTTCCTTCTCTCTCTCTTTCTTTCTTTCTTTTCTTTCTCTTTCTTTCTCTTCTTTCTTTCTTTCTTTCTTTCTTTCTTTCTTTCTTTCTTTCTTTCTTTCTTTCTTTCTTTCTTTCTTTCTTTCTTTCTATCTGCTCCACATCTGCAAGTCATATGTACCTTAAAGACTAAAAGGATTGCATGAGACACTGAAAGGTTAAATAACTCGCCCATAGTCATACAGCTAATATGTATAAGAGGTCTCCCTGCCTCCAAGTCCTGCCCTCTCTTCACAAAGCCATGCTGCCTCATTGCCTCCGTATATAGGCAACAAATATTCTAATTTCATTCATTTGGAATTCATCAGCATCCAGGAAGAGTAATCTGAAGGATTCCTTGGGCTTCTCTATGAGAAGATTCTTAATTAAGCAAAATAATACTGAAAGGGTTTTGAGGTAAATATTTATCCTGATGAAGAGAAAGGGTTTAGAGAAACTGGGATAAGAATGTGTGTGGGGAAGGGAGGGAGGAAGCTAGTGAATTGCTATCCCCTCCCCCCATACCAATACATGCATTTGTTATGTATAATCAGTCCATAATTCCGTTCTCTTTAAAAAAAAATATTTTGATCAGCCAAGATCCACCTTCCTTACCTTCTCACCTTTACATCCCAACCCCAAACTACAAGTGAGAACACAGGAAAACAAAACCCATTACAAACACATGTAAATTTCCACATTGTCCTTGACCAGTCTGGAGTGAGGTCTATGAATACGTGTCTCTGTGTGTGTGCATGTGTGTATACACATATATACATACATATATACACATATATACATATATATGTAAGTGTGTATGCATACATATGTGTTTATGTTTTGTTGTTGTTCAGTCATTCAGTCATGTCCAACTCTTTGTGACCCCACAGACCCTCTCATAACAGCCCCTTTTATCCTCCATTATCTCACAAGTCTGACTAAGTTCATGCTGATTGCTTCTATGATACCATCTATCCATCTCATTCTCTGCTATCCCCTTTTCCTTTTGCCTTCAATCTTTCCCAACACCAGAAGCTTTTCAATGGGTCCTGTCTTCTCGTTATGGGATCAAAGGATTTCAGATTCAGCTTTAGTATTTTATTAAGTATTCACCTACCAATGAGTCGTCTAAATTACTTTCTTTAATTATTGACTGATTTGATCACTCCGCTGTCCAAGGGATTCTCATAAGTCTTTTTTAGCACCACAATTCAAACGCATTGATTCTGCAGTGTTCTGTTTCTTTATAGTCTGACTCTCCCACCCATACATTGCTACTGGAAAAACCATAGTTTTAACTATATGGAGTTGGCAAGGTGATGTCTCTGCTTTTTTAGTATGCTGTCCAGATTTGTTATAGCTTTCCTTCCAAGGAGCAAGTGTCTTTTAATTTCATGGCTGCATTTGCCATCTGCAGTTATCTTTGAGCTCAAAATATAAAATCTGACACTGCTTCTACTTCTTCTCCCTCTTATTTTCCAGAAAGTAAGATTGTTGCTCTTTCTCTCAGCAACCTTAATTCGAGCTTTTGATTCATCCAGCCTAGTATTTCTCCACTTAGCTGGCCCACTATTATGGTAATTAAGGTAGGACTTTTTTGCTGTTCTTCTCTTTTAGAATGCTAAGGCCATCAAGTGTCCTTAATGAGTCTTGCCTTTGTTTAGTTGGGGCAGGTAAAGTGGGACCCTGTTGTCTTTTGTTTTGGAGTGCTTCTTAGCACTAAGAAATCTTTGTTTGAACTGGGAATCTTTGATGACCTGCTTACATCAAGGGAAGGCCTAGTTCACATGGCTTTGAGTCCCATGGTTGTGATGCCCTTTGACCCTGAAGAAGTGTGTATATATACTCAGAGGTAGGTGTTTCTCCTTTGGGGGCACACTCATTAGAAGAGTTTTGGTGATTTGGCCAGATGAGACTCTGAGTAGCCATTGGAGCCCCCTGGCTTGGAAAACCCAGATGTTGGTGCCTCTCTCTCTGTAATTCCCTGGTCAGACAGCTAGAGGCCTGTCTTGATTTCTGTGTGTGTATGCTCTGTTTTTATAATTTCTGCTTGTAATTTCTGTTTGCGTTTTCTCTAAACTTCAGGGTGCTGACTCCTCTGAACTAAGTGAATGATAGCTGTATATTTAACTAAAGTAAGATTGTTTACCCCTTAAAGTAGCTTTCCTTAGAAAAGCAGATCAAAGATCTTGTGCTGGTAGCTCTCCTGTGTGCTGGTGTTGGCCTTACACAGCCACGGCAGCTACTACACTGTTCTTATACCCACATATGTATATGTGTGTGTATCATATAGACTACATAATCATATATTTTATATATGTGTGTGTATATGTATACACACATATATAAACGTTGCCATATATAATACATATATATGTATTATACATACATACTATATGTATATGTATGTATGATAGGTATGTATGTATTACATATGGCAATGACAAGATAAAACTGTGGACCCAAAGAGACTGAGAACCTATCAGTGAAGTTTTAGATATGCTCTATAATCTTCTTTTAATATTTTCCTAAAAACTAGGTTATGTGTCCATTATAGTGGAATACTAGACAAATGGCATCACATATTTTCTGCTGGGGCAGCTAGATGGCACCATGGTACACAAAGAACCAGGCCTGGAGTCCGGAAGACTTATTATTGTGAGTTCAAATCCAGCCTCAGACACTTGCTAGCTGTGTGTCCCTGAGCAAGTCACTTAACGTTGTTTGCCTCAGTTTCCTCATCTGTAAAATGAACTAGAGAAGAAAAATGACAAAGCAATCTAGTATCTTTGCCAAGAAAACACAAAGGGGTCATGAAGAGTTGAACACAACTGAAAATGACTGAACACCATATACTGCTGACTTCTGTTCAGCTGTGTGTGGGATCTAACAATAAGCATTATATTAACACTGTCTACTCAATTTTTAAGGACATTTTCCACAAAGGATTAATTTTCATCTTGCTAAGTATTTAATGCATTTCTCACAGGAAGTACTGCCAATCGCTTTTCCACAGTGACATCCACCTGAGCAGCTCTCCCTCGAGTAAGCTGGTGTCTGCATCTCCAGACAGGTTTTTCAGCATAGCTGTCTATTTTCAGTTGTTTGTTTTCCTTCAGAACTGAAACAAGCAACACCATTAGTGGGAATACCAATTAAGAAGTCCCAGCGAACAAAGAGAACAAAGTCTACTAATGCCATTCTGAAGGTGTGTTTCCATTATCCCTCTTATCTTCTCACCCTCTCTTCTTTCATCCAAGTTCAGTAAAAAGCCTTATTGTTCCAGACAGTCTGATAAACAGACCTAACTTTAAAATCGGGAAAGGAAAGCATTGAAAATGTCTTCTTACAACTGGGTAACTGGACTGAAAAATTATTTAGCATCCTAATTGGCGGACTGGAGCTTTGTCTTAAATTTTTCTGAAAAATATTTTTACTCTCTCATTGTCCATTGTAATCACCTTGCTGTTATTTCGTCTTTTTTCTATCATATCTACCTCTTCATGACCCCATTTGGGGTTTTCTTGGCAAAGATGCCGAAATGGTTTACCATTTCTTTCTCCAGCTCATTTTACAGATGGCAGAAAGTGAAGAAAACATGGTTAGGTAACTTGCCACAGCTAGTAAGTGTCTGAGTTCAGATTTGAACTCAGGAAGATGAGTCTTCTTAACTCTAAGCCAGGGACTCTATCCACTCAGCACTAGCTGCCCCCATTGCATTCATATGTACACCTTATTTTGGTTGCATTACAGATGGAAGAGGTGAGGCAGGAAACATGAGAGGATACCAACTGCTACGAGATGTGGCATAGTGGCTGAAATCCTGGAACTGGAATCAAGAAAACCTGGGTTCAAATCCTACCTCCAATACCAGCTGTGTCCATGGGAAAGTCATCATACATTTCTGAGACTCAGTTTTTTCACCAGTAAAACAGAAGCAACAGTAGCTCTCAGATCTTTCATGTGGGATATTTATGAAGCTTAGGTAGGAAAATACATGTGAAATTATACACACACACACACATATATATATGTGTGTGTGTGTGTGTATGTGTGTGTGTGTGTATGTATTAGACTATGTTATGGAAACTCTTGCTTCATTCCATAAATTAAAAACTAAATAAATTTAAAAAAAATTAAATTCGATAGGCAGCAAGCTATACTGTTTAGAGTCCTTGGTTTGAAGTCAGGAAGAATTGGGCCCAAATCCTATTAGATATTTGCTGTGTGATCCTAAACAAGTCCCTTACCCACTCCAGGCCTCAGTTTCCTCATCTGTAAAAAGAGAAGGTTGGTGGAGGCCCTCACTATATAATTTACCATATATAAATATATAGTTACTCAAAAGCCTTAGTGAGATTTGAAACAATGGATATGCACAGAGCGCATGTGATATTTGCAAAGCACTTGAAATATGGTATCTTACTTGAATCTCAAAACTAATCAATTCATAAGCTTTTATCAAGCATTTACAGGGTCCCAGGCTCTGTTCTCAGTGCTTGGTTTACGAAGATAAGAAGTAAACAATTTCTATTCTTATTCCTTTTACTTTATCTTTTTTAAATTAAATTTAGTCTCCCTATATAGTCCAGATACAGCAGCCACTCATGGGCCCTTTTCCACTGCTGATCAGCATGGGAACTTTATCCTGCTCTAGTTCTAAACTGGGCCAATTTCCCCTTCCTTAGACAGCCTGGTGATGCTCCCCCTGCCATTCCCAGAGACTCATCATACTGGTGACAGATTTGATGCATAAACGTGATCAGCTTAGCCCCATTGCAGCTCTGAGCTCTTAAACTCAATCCATTTACCAGACTCAGCCTCTCCAGTATTGGGGACTACAGATGAATGTTCCATGCCTTCTGGAGCCTATATTCTTATAACTCTGTGTGGTAGACTCTACTATAGGTATCATTGTCCCCACTTTCCAGAGAGACTAAGTGACTTAGCCATGGCAGCACAGCTGGTTCAAACTCTGTTCTTCCTGACTCCCGTGTCCAACACTCTAACCAAAATATTGGAGGAGTCTTATTAATCATTAAATCCAACCCCCTCAAGTTTGAAAAGTGGCATTATGAAATGAAAGGAGCAGTGGAACTGGAGTCCAAAGAACTGGGTTCTAGTCCCAGCTCAGCCACTCTTTAGCTGAGTAACTATAGATAGGCAAGATGCTTTATCTCTCTGATTCTCATTTAAGTCACATATAAAATAAGGATAATGACCGTGACACTGTCAGTCTCCCTTGTATATGTGATCTGTTTTACAGATGAGCAAACTGAAGCCCAGGGTGGTTGTGACTTGTCTAAAAACATTTTCTAAGAAATAAAGCTTGCTTCCATAGCATTGACCTCCAAAGGCTAGGCAATCTGCCCCTAAAATACACTAGCTTCCCTGAAACCTCCACACAGCTCATGCCTTTAGTCAAACCCTGGTGGAATCTGTTCATGTTGTCATTCTGTCTATCATTCAACAGACATTTATTGAGCATTCAACATGAAAGGCATTGTGGCAGGTACCAAAGTGGGGAAAGAAGATGGATAAGCTAGAAATCTTCTCTTCAAGGACCATGCAGCTAAGTAGGGGAATTTAAAATATTTATTTGTACATCGTATGTGTGTATATATACATACATGCATATATATGCATATATTATAGTGTGATGAGTACAAAAGAGAAAAGATAAGTCCTCTGTGAATTTAGCAATGGGAAAATACCACTTGTGATTCAGTGGGGCAGGGGAAAAGTGAGAAATAGGGAACCAGGGAAGGTTTAAATGAGGAGGTGCTATTTGGACTAAGCTGTGAACAGTAGGTAGAATTTCAACAAATGGAGAAGACATTCTAAATCTATGCAACTGTATGGGCAAAGGCCCAAAGATGGGACATCGTGGAATATTCCTAGGACATGGCACAGAGTTTAGTTTGATTATAGAGTAGTGTACATAAAAGAGAGTAGTGAGATAAGGCTGGAACAACAGCTTGGAAACATTGTGGAAAATCTTTGTTGAAAATAATTTGATAAATAGTGGTAAGGCATTGAAATTGTCTGAGCTGGGCAATGATGTGAAGTTAATTATGTGTTGGGAAAAGGAATCAAATAAGCATATAGGGTAAATTGGAGGGCCGACATTCTAGAGGTAGGAAGATAAATTGGATGATTTTTAGAGTAGTCTTCAGTTTACTATCATTT
>CM053624.1:344496694-344532614 GCA_028646595.1 Phalanger gymnotis
TCTTGGGAGTATGGGAGCAGTATTCTCTGCTTCCACCTCCCTTCACAGAAGCCATGGTGTGATGAAGTAGAAACTACCAAATCAGCAGGAAACACCACAACCAGCAGGGTTCACAGTCACATACTGTCTAAATCAACATACAGAGAGGCAAAGTTAGAGTAGTAGGATAGAGGAGGTGAGATAGATAGACAGGGAGATGTATATACATGTACGTATATATTTGAATGCGAGTATGTGTGTATGCCTGTATATACATACACACATATGATGTTTATCTACGAGTGAGTGTTCCCCCACTTCCCCCATCCCCCACAGTTCTAGAACATCACCTGTGGAAAAAGGAGGAGGGAATAGGTAAGAAAGGAAAAGGAAGTCTCACATAGACTGGACCTATGCTCTCAAGAATCACTAGTTATGCATTGGAACTGTGGCTAAAGAGAAGGAGATACCTGAGCACATTATCTGTTCAATGAGGTCTAGTCTATGGACCTAATCACCCAGCTGGGCAAATCAGACTCAAGAACCTGACTTCCTTCTTGGTATTTTTCTCTCCTGATGCTGCCTACATTTATATCTCAATTCTCCCTTCCTCTTTGACAGTCCCAGACAGCCCCATTAATAAATGTGAAGGAAAAAGGAGGACAAAGGGAAACAGTGACTCTTCTATGTTGGATTTTGAATGACTGCCTGGAATCCTATTGGGATCAGGTCATCACATATCAGCCGACGGATTTTTTGCCTTCTTTTTTTCTAACAGCAGAGGCTGGGCCTGGTAAATTGCAGATTTCAATCCTTGTCTTTCTGTTTCCATGTTTCTTGAGTCCCACAGAGGAGAATATTTTACAGTCTAATAGATTTAGACCTAGAAGGGGCCTATCTCTAAGGTCATATAGTCCAAGTCCTCCATAGATAGATAGAAAGATAGATAGATATAGATATGTATATGTATCTGTATGTATATGGATGCAAAAAAACTCAAAAAACTAAAAAAAAATCCACTTTTTTTTGAGATTTTAAAAGGGCCATCCCTTGATTAATTTCCTTTTTTTTTTTTTAGAGGGGCGGAAGGCAGGGCAGTTGGGGCTAAGTGACTTGCTCAAGGTCACACAGTTAGT
Source organism: Phalanger gymnotis (assembly GCA_028646595.1). Lineage (NCBI taxonomy): Eukaryota > Metazoa > Chordata > Mammalia > Diprotodontia > Phalangeridae > Phalanger > Phalanger gymnotis. The sequence continues at coordinate 344,497,810 of CM053624.1, forward strand.
TGATTGACTTCTTAAAGAAGCCTATTCATGGAATGGGCTTCACCTCACTCAAAATGAGAATCTGAAAAGACCTTAGCCTGGAAGGGCTAGGGTCTCCCAATGCATCCTGGGCCATCTCCAGTTGTCATGGTGAAGATCAGGCCACTGGATCCAGATGGCTCTGGAGGAGAAAGTGAGACTGGCGACCTTGAACAGCCCTGGCTCACTCAAATCAAAGTCAACTGCAGATCATGTCATTTCCCTAATGTCATGGTTCTCTTCAAGAACAAAGGACAAACACAACAACAATATGGATGCATATGTATGTATGCACACATGTATTTTATATTTATATTTATACATGTATGTATGTGTATATACATATCAGTATGTGTATATGAAAGAGTATATGTTTTCATGTATACATACACATACATATTGTTTTCATATATACATACACATATATGTACATGTATGTATATATACATATATGTATACACACATGCATATATATATATATATATATATGTAGAAATTTATGTATGTATATGGAACCTGAGCCTGGAGAAGTAGTGATTTGCCTGAAGTCACACAGATATTATTTGGCAGATCCAGTGATCTTTGGTCTTCTGCCTATACATCCAGCACTCTATCAATTTGGGTTAGTCCCAACTAAACAGGGACAAACTTCTAGGGTCTTTCAATATTCTTAGGATTGCTAAGAATATCCTCTATCTCAGATAAAGCCTGTTCTTAGGTAGAATTGATTCTTACCATGTGGCTTGGATATCTCATTAAGTACCTTCCAATAGATTTATTGTCTTCTTTGTACTTAAAACAAAGACAAGTAACTTCAGTGTGGCACAGTAGAAATTATACTGACTTTAGAGCCAGAGTGGGCAGCTGGGTAGTACAGCGGATAGAGTGCTGGGCTTAGAATCAGAAAGACTCATCTTCTTGAATTCAAATCTGGCCTCAGACACTTACTAGCTGTTTGAACCTGGGCAAGTCATTTAACTCCATTTGCCTCAGTTCCTCATCTATAAAATGAGCTGGAGAAGGAAATGGCAAACCACTCTAGTATCTTTGCCAAGAAAGCCCCAAATGGAGACACAGAGCATTGGACACAGCTGAGCAACCACAATTGGAGTCAGAGGCTGTTGTTCGGTTGTTCAGTCGTGTCCAGATCTCCATGACCCTGTTTGGGGTTTTCTTGGCAAAGATACTGAAAGAGTTTGACATTTTCTTCTCTAGCTCATTTTACAGGTAGGCTAATGTTTAGGTCCCACCTCCTATGTTTACAACCTCAGGCAAGTGGGTCCTTGGGCAAGTCACCTAATTTCCCAGGGTCTCAGTTACCTTAAATGTAAAATGAGGAGGTTAGACTTAATGGCTCTCAAGTCCCTTCCAGCTCTGAGTCTTTGAAATCCTTATCATTTGTGTGACCTTGGCAAGTTCCTTTATCTCTCTGGGCCTCAGTTTCCTCACTTGTAAAATGAGGGGATTGAACTAGATGGCTTCAGAGGTCTCTTCCAGCTCGAGATCTATGCTACTCTGAGAATATGTCTGCCTATCCCAGTAGGATTTGCCAGGACACAATGTGGGGACATTTCTAAGGTGGAAAGTTTGGGAAGAATTCGTCGGGAGCAAGGAAGAAGGAAGAAATAGGAAAGAGAAGTCCAGGTTGAAGTCAAAGATTTCCCCTCAACCAATCAGTGCATCTGTGATTTGCCTAACATCTTTCATTTGTGTTGGTTTTCAATATTCCTCAATGGTATTTTGCATTTGGATAATACTGACCAGTCTACTTACAATTACAATTAAGAACACCCATTTACAAACAACCAGTTTCTATATACTGGCCCCAATGTAAGCACAGTCTGCTGCCTTTATGAGGATTTGATGGGAGTAAATAGTTGGACTGGAAAGGAAGTATTGGATGCCAGGGAAAGATCATCCCATAATCAGAGGACTGGCTTGTCTATCCTGAAACCCAATGAAAATGAAATGATTAGCAGACAATAGCTCTTGTACTCAGCTGACTTATGTGTGGAGTCCAGACGTCCCCAAACAGTTTGGCAGCAAACAATCTTTCTTCTGTCTGTTTCTTATTAATTCAGTCTATGATAAATGACCATGTTGACAGCATGGTGGGATGAAAATAGAACCTGTGGCAGCCAGCATTCCATCTTCCCAACAAAAGGGAGGAGGAAAGGGAGAGAAGGGGGAGGGACATGTCAGGAGTCCTCTAGAGATGAAATCTTCACATACACCAAAAGGAGTGGTTTAGTTTCTCTCTCTCTTTCTCTCTCTCTCTCTCTCTCTCTCTCTCTCTCTCTCTCTCTCTCTCTTTCTGGGGCTTATTTTATTTTCCTTTAAAACTTCTGGAGGTCACTCTGAACAGGCTGAAGGCACAGAAATGTGAGAGCCAAGCTGAACCTCCTCCTGCATTTTAAGCAAACTTCTGACAAACCCAGGGATCTGAGAAAACACCTTCCATTACTTGGGTGGTTAATGTAAGAAAATAGATGAGGCTTTTGTTTTTGTTTTTATTTTGTTGTATTTACATAGAGTAGGAAGGTAAACAAGACGTTACCACCCAGCTTTTGTCTGAGTATAGTTTATTCCAACCAGTCTGTCCATTCCTGACTCTTTGAGTGTCCTTTTTTCCAAGTCAAGATTTCGCGAGGCTTCATGGCATACAGAAAGATGGGATTAACATAGTGAGGTATTTCCTACAATGAAACATGGGTCTCAATACTACCAAGAGCATGGTGAAAGAGTCAGAAATGTGGTGGGCAGAATTTGCATTGTGATAATCCAGGCCTGTCTGAGCAATGAAATTTATTAATTATTATTATTATAAATAATTATAATGATATATTACATGGGCATATATTACTTATGATCATAGAAGATTTCAAACTGAAAGGCACCTCAGAAGCCATCTAGTACATCCCTTAATTGTGGTCGTGTGGCTTGTCCTTCATTCTCCAAGAAGACCATGACACCAGGGAGATGATGACATGACTTGCAATTGACTTTGATTTGAATGAAGGAGGGCAATGCAAAGTAAACAGCCTCACATTTTCCTCCAGAACCATTTGGATTCAGTGGTCAGATATCAATCAGGATGACTGGAGATGGCCCAGGATGCAGTGGGAGACCTTGGCCGTTTTAAGCTAAAGTCTTTCCAGGTTCTCACTTTGAGCTAAGCGACACCCATTCAGTGAGTAGTTCTCTTTAACAAGTGAGTCAAGACCCCTTTAACAACAACAACAACAAAAAAATCAAACAGGGAGGGGAAGATCGTCAGAGTTGCTGGCCAAAAGAGAAACAGTTACTATTTATATTCCTTCTGTGCCAGGAAGGCCCAAAAAATAACTATTAAGTGATGCTTGGCCAGAGACCTGTTGCTGTCCAATCCATGAGATCGAGTGAAGTGGGAACTTTGGACTACTGAGGTTAAGTGATTTGCCAAGGTCTTAGAGTTCTAAAACACATAATATAAATTATGTCACTCGAGCTTGATGACAAACCTATAAGATTGGTTCAATTCAACTGAAGAATGTTAAATAACCCCTCTGTGCCTGGATCTGTGCCGAGCTCTGGGTACAAAGGCAAAGACGAAACATTTCTTGCCCTCAAGCAGTTTTATATTCTACTGGAGAAAGCAACAGAAGTATTAAGACTTTGCATCTGAGAGAAACTGAGACTGGGAGGCAGTGCATTGTGCCTGAGGTCACACGGTGAGTGAGGGGGGCAGAACTCGGAGTCAAAAGCAGGTGTCAATCCAAGTTCTTATAGGACATCCATGACATGATGCAAGTAGATGAAATTAGCCATGGAGATAACATCAGAAATGCCATGGAAAGGTTGTGGGATTCAGAGGAAGGGTATCTAAGATTTCTACTTACTTCCTTGATCAAGTTACTTAACTTTTTGAACCTCAGTTTCCTCATCTGTAAAACTAATTGATTTCTTAGTCCCCTTCCAATGATTCTAAGGCAAATGTGTCTGATTCCAAGGGCTCTTCCACTTCAGAGTACCTTTTCCACTACCTTATCAGTGCCACTTGGAAGTTCGTAAATGTATTCCTTTCATCTCCATCTTGCTTTTTCTTTTTCCTTTCCTGACTTTTTTGGCAAAAGGAGAACTTTCTATTCCTACTTCCTACTTGCAATGACCTTAATCTGACGTCAGTGGTAGGAAATATCCATAAGAACATTTAATGCCCAAGCTGGGAGAAGTGAAGAGCCTGGAAATGTGGGGCCACGCCCTTGCAAGGGAGCTACTTCTTCCTTAAGGGTTTTGCTGAGGATCCAGCTTGGCTCAATTACACTGTGACCTCGTGTTATTAGCCCAAGTCTGACCGCCCAGTCCGGTGGTTTAAGATCAGGATTAGAATGGTATGAAACACTCAGAGATCGTCTACCATTTTTTTAAAAGTTTATTTAAAAATAACATGGAATGGATATACAGCAAAGGTGTGGTTTTGATTCATTGGGGTACAACCCTCCTTTCTCTGCATTGGCCATGGCGTCATGCTCAAGAATCAATGCACCTCAAGCCTAAGAAAGCTCTCTCTTTTCCGGACCTTGGCTTTTCTACTTAGGCTGTCGGGAAGCTACACCAACAGTTCCAGCCTTAATCCCCTGCACCAATAAAGTCTCAAGCTTGGCTTCATTCATTGCCTCTTAGAGGAAAACTAGTTTAGCTTCAGCAGGGTACATGTTGTTCCTAGCATAACTGGGCTCCCCAAATCCACCAAATAACCAGACTCAACCAGTTCTCCCCCATCATACCTGTGTGATCTTTAAGTCACTTTGTCTCTTTAGATCTCACTTTCTACTTCTGCAAAATGAGGGACTGGTTGTGAGGTGATACTTTTTTAAGTTCTATGGCAGTAAGCAGAGAAAAAAATAAAATAAAAAACACAAAACAAAACAAAACTCAGGGCATTGGGCTAGAAAACCTTCGAAGATCCTTCCAATTCTAAATCTATTATTCTGTGACCACTGGTAATGATTTAAATGCAATTTTCTATTAAAAAGAACAAAAACCATTACAGGTAAACAACATAATCATAGCTAGTTTAAATAGTAGGGCAGATTCTAGTAGATACAAATGGTATGCTTGGAAAGCTTTAATCATCGAAAATGCTTCCTCCTGGGGCCCATCTCTAAGGTGTCCCAGAGTCTTGCCAGATGGTAACTATAAGCACTGGCAGTCTGTTCCAAACCATACTAGAGCAACCCTAAGGGTGATGTCATCTGGACCCAAATCCCCTTTACCCTTGAGGATTACAAATTCTTATCTTTTAATGCAGGTAACACAAACAAGTATATACATCTGTCCAGAGCCCAAAATAGAGAGCAGTTCAAAGAAAACTGCCCAGATGACATGTGCAAGCATTGACCTAATTTGTAAGAACGTCTTTTTCACACCAATTGCATCACCATGTATTTGGAAACAGCTTGTCTTGGCAGTGAAATCTGGGAAAAGACGACTTTGTATAACCTCTGGATCACATCCACAGGTGTGGATTTACATAGACTATGTTCAATCATAGAATCGTAGATTTTTGAGTTGGAAGAGATTTTAGGGTAGGCCAACTCTTTCATTTTGTAGATAAGGAAAGTGACCAACTCAAGATCATAAAGATATTAAGATTCAAAACTGGAATTTGAACCCAAGTCCCCTGATTTCTTTTCACCTGCAACCCCTCAAGAATGTCAGGGACTTTCAGAAATCATTCTTTCGAGCCCATTTTGCCACCAACTCAGCAAGATCTCTGGAAATAATCAGAATTTGACTAGGGCTTTACAGTAAAATTAAGACCTCTCAGTTCCTTTGCAAGAACTTGGGTGAAGAATACATCAAACGGAGGATGGTTTTATTTCACTTGATAGACAAAAGGAAACACAAGAACTTGTGCCTAAGCCTACGTAAATTCAAAGCAAATCTTCTGCCCTTTCTGCTGGGCTTCTACCTAGCCCAGAAAACTGAACAACCCTCCAGGATCCTAGTGAAGAAGCACTCATTCAAGGTGGAAAAAATACTAAATGTCAGTTGACAGTCAACTCACACCTGCACAGTCCACATGACTCACTAGTGCCAGTAAAGGACAAATGACAGGTTTAGTCCTCATCATGGTTCTATATCATGCTGCAACTTGGCCCTGTCTCTTACTTGGTCCAGGATCTCATCTTTTTGGTCCTAGAATTCATCACCATCTAGAAACTCCTCCTCTGAAACATGAACTCCTTGCTCACCTACCATCTCCACCTGCTGTCATTTCTAAGGCCACATGGTTTCTTCTCTCTGTCTCTTCTTCACACATATTCCATCTCCATATGTTTATTGTGGTTTTCCAGTGTTCTTGGAATGCTTCTATTGCCCTCCTCCATCTCACCTAATCCCTAATTTCCTTCAGGTCTCAATTAAAACACTTTTTTTTTTTTTGCAGGAGATCTTTACAAACCCATTCTACAGCTAGAATTTTCTCTTATAAAGTTACTTTCCATCTGGGATTCACTTATTTATATACATGTTGATTTCCCCATTAGAATATAAGCTGCTTGAGATCAAGGATATTTTTTACAAAGTTTTTATTTGCATCCCCAATGCTTGGCACAGTGACTGGCACATAGTAATTTCTTAATAGTTACTTGTTAACTGAATAGTTGGCTAGACACCTCTATGTAAGGCCCCATGCTCAGCACTAGGACAACAAAAGCAAAATGATCAGCAGTCTTTGACCTCTAAGAGCTTTTATTCTACTAGGGACATACAAGACATGCACAGATAAGTAAATACAAGATATAAACAAGGAAAACCGATGGAGAGTATTAACACCTGGGGGAATCAGGAAAGAATACTTGTAAGGATATGTAAGACTTTGAGCTATAAGGCTTGAAGAGCTTTTCTTTTCTTTTTTAAAACTTTATTGTTGGCTTTGATTTTTACACCCATCGCCTGCCCATTTGCTCCCATGAAACTTTCTTTTACAATAATGACAACAAACAAAATGTAAGCAAAACCAATCAAAACAGGAACTGTGTCTGACATTATGTGCAAGAGTGTACATTTGTTGCTTCCAAATATTCTACAGAGATGAAGGAATGGCATTTTACCATACGCCCCCCTGGACCAAGGCTCACTCAATACATTTTGAACTCTAAAGAGCTCTGAATTGGTTATAATCATTGTACCCCCTTCCCGAGCTTTGCCAGGGTCCTAGCAGGGAGTGACACACTCTGCTCCCCACCCTACTTAGGAAGTCCATTGTCAGGTTCTGACTCCTCCTTCCCAACTCTCACCTTTTACTTACCTTGCTAAGGGGCTTTATTATCAGAGTTTTCCCCCACCTCCAACATACATACCCTCTACAGATGATCATAGGATTTCAAGTAAATTTGAGCATCTCATCTTTTCACAGAAGTACAGGGCTTCTGCTCTAGTCAGCTTGAAAAATGAGCTACTAACCTGTAAAAGAAACATTACAACTTAAGGAGAGATGAAAGCGTCACCTACAGAGTTTGAGTGCAAGCAGACCTTACCCCAAAACACAAACTCATTTTGATTTGGAAAAAGTGAAAATAACAAGGCTAGCATTACATCTTTCATGATGGAGGGCTACTAAGAAGGGAAAACCAATCAGTCCCAGTGAAGCCAGTGAAGAATCAGCCTGAGGCAACTCCTCTATTAGGAACATTTTGGTGAGGCTCTCATCTATTCTCTTCCCCCCAATTTAGCCCATCTTTATTTTTTATTTAGCTCAGGTTGGGAAATCCCTGTGGTGACTGGAGTCATGAGGATGTATGGTTTTTGGAACCAGATTGGATTGACTTTGATATTTTTCTACTTAAGATTCTCAAAAAGGGCAAAGAAGCCATGCTCCTGGGTTTCCCAGCTGGGAAGTGTGAGAACAAGCTAAAGTACATACCCAATAACAAGCAAACAACCTCCCAGAGCATCGGGGCTCATTGTACATCCCTCTCTGCTCACAAGGATGTATTGGATGCAGAGTTAGTTGAGGGAGAATAACAAGGGATTAGTTGAGCAAAAAGCCAGCCCAGTTTCTCTAGCTGATCCAGGGTGTTTTCTTCTCATTTTAACATAGCCTATGAATGACTTTATAGGAGGCAGCTTCATTTTCTACCTATACTGTATTTAACATACCTGTTTATTTTTCTATTTAATTACTGTTCTTGTTATCTTCAAATAAGGTGTTCCCTCTGCCCTCCTATTAAGGTAATCAGACTTTTCCCTGTTCTTCCCTTTTGGGATGCTAAGACTATCAAATCTCTCCTTTGTTTGAATTGGTGGGAAACCTTTTGCTGTCTTTGTTTTGGAATATTTCTCAGCTATTTCTCAGCACTGAGGCAATCAGGAGTCATTGACTTGTATATGATATGATACTGGGGAAGGAGAACTTTCACAATGCAGCCTGGGTGAGGTCAGAGCCCTCAGGGTTCTGAACAGGATGTAATTGAGGGGAGCTTGGCTTTGACTTTGGGGGCTCACTCATGGAAGGAGTGTTGAGACTCTGGGCAAGCTGTTGTGCCAGCCCCCCAGCTTTGCTAACCCAGAACAATTGGTTCTTTGGTAACTATGTATTGTGATTCGATCAGACAAGGTCTGTCTGTCGATGTTTGTAATTTCTGTTTGTATTTGCCTTGAAGTTCAGGGGGCTGATCTTTTTTTCCCCCAGAACTAAGTAAGTGATATATGTATGTTTGATTAAACCGAGATTGTTAACCCCTTAAAGTTGCTTTCCTTAGCAAAGCAGATCAAAGAACCTGTGTTGGCAGCCCTCTGTGTGCTGGTGTTATTGCTCTCCCACAGCCACAATAGCTGCCAGCTAGATTGTTGTTACACCTCCCCTTGCACTACTGCATTTAACTGGGAAGAAAGCATTTGGGGAAAATGGGGCTTTGCTTCTTCTATTGCAAAAGGGAAGCAATGGTTCAATGTCCTATGAATGAAGGGTTTGCAAGGAGCCCTCACTCAGACCCTAAGGCTGAGCCAGAGAGCACTCTGTACACTGGGACTTTTCAGGTTATGGCTAGGCAGCCAGAATAAGATTGTGTATATGCACGATAACCCAGCAAGTGCTAGAATGTTGCAAAAGCTCTTCTGGGCTTTCCCTGCACTCCTGGGAGAGTTCTATGCAATGCTCTGGTGAAAGAAGAAAAGGATTTTTCTTGCTCAATCAGTCTTTAATGTGTAACCATGTTCATAGCCTCCTGGATACTTACACTAAAGCACATTTACACTGAGCACACTAAAGATGCTATTATTCTGGTCAGATAATGCAATATCAGCCCAGTGATCTCACTGATGGAGCTACTAAAGTATATTTTCAGCAAATCACAGGGGATCTCAGGAGCTATTTAGTCCAATGATTTTAGTCCAATGTGAGCAAAAATCCCCTCTGCATCAGACAGAACAAACGGTCTTCCAACCCAGACTGGAGGATACCCACTATGGAAGCTCTTGGCGATTAGAGAACATGCTCCTTTTTATCTTTGAGTCCTCAGCACCTAGGACAGTACTCGGGAGCTCAAACATTTATCGAATCAAACTGAATTCATTGAATCTCATAGTCAAACTGCATTCCAATACAATAGAGATATTAAATACAGGGGTCTTTTGAATGACTTTCTTATTAAATAAATATTTGTTGATATCTTTTGTTTTTACATGACCTAAATTCATTCCTACCCCTCCCAGAGAGCTATAGATATAACAGAATATTTTTTAAAGAAAGTAGAAAAAGAGAAAGAGGGGAGAAAATAATTATCAAAAACAATCAATACAACTTTAAAATCTAGAAATATATGTGTATGTGATATTCTCCCCCTGTGGACTTCTTATCTTGGCAAAAGGGGGGGGGGGGTGGTAAGGAGTATCTTTTATTTTTATTTTCAGTTCCCAATTTCCTCACTCCCCCTTCCCACCCTTACCCATTGGGAAAGCAAGAAAAGCAAAGCCCGTTACAAATTTGCATAGGCATGGAAAACAAATTCCCACATTAACCATGTCTGAAAAGAAAAGAAAAATATGCTCCAGTCTGCCTTCTGAGTCCATCAGCTCATAGGTGGTATGACTTACCATGAGTCCTTTGGAATTGTGGTTGGCTGGGGTATTAATAGGAGTGGGGAGGTATATTCTCACACTTCTTCTTTGGGGCCAGACTTGTTTTCTGCAATTTCACAAAACTTTCAATTGTTTTATGATGATCCTTGTTCTTGGTCTCTTTTAAAATGAGGCAACCATTATAAAGTGTTTTTTAGAAAGCTTAATGCCTTTTATAATGCTAGCTATTGCAGTTATTGCTATTCTTTTCATTTATAATGTTGTAGTTAGATAATCTATCTTTTGGTTCTGTTAACTTCACTGAATCCATTAATACAAATCTTCCCAAGCCTCTGCATATCCATTATATCCATCACCTCCCACAGCACAGCAAGATTTCATTGTAGAACTCAGTGGCTGAAGCACCAAGTCTGAAATCAGAAACACCTGAGCTAAAACTCAGGCCTTAGATGCTTACCAGTTGTGTGACCCTGGGCAAGTCATTCCACCTGCTTACCTCAACAGTAAAATGAGGATAATTATAGCACTTACCTTTCAGGATTGTTGTGAGGATTAAATGAAATAATTAATTGTAAAACACTTAGCACAGTGCCCAGCCTGGATAAATGTTAGCTATTACAATTATCATATGTCACAACCTGTTTAGCCATTCCTTAATTGATGGGCCTTCCAAAGTCTTTCAATAGTCATTAAGAGCTAAACAAGCTTAGCTTCTACAAAAAACAAGCTTTATAAATACTATGCCTCAGGCTCCTTGGAAAGAAACCAGCAGTAACCAAATCCCCAAAATAGTTAACCAGAACTGAAAAGTACTACTGCTGAAAGATCAGTCTCAATCAGAGGGCACAGGTTCAAATCCTGCCTCTGAGGCACACAACTACTAAGCCATGTGACTTTGGGCTGTAGTCATTCCAGGTGTGTTCAACTCTTCATGACCCCATTTGTTGTTTTCTTTTTTTTAGTATCCAAATCTATTTGCATCAAAGTATTTTATGATTATGTTCATATAGTTTCTGAATTTGTCTTGGCAGGCATATTCCCAGGTTTTTTGCAGTGTTTTCTTGGAAAAGATACTAGAATGGTTTGCCATTTCCTTCTCCAGTTCATGTCACATATGAGGAAACTGAGGCAAACAGAGCTAAGTGACTTGCCCAGGGTCACATAGCTACTAAGTGTCTGAGGCCAGATTTGAACTAAGGAAGATGAGAATTCCTGTTTCCAAGTCCAGTGCTCTCTCCACAGTACCACCTAGCTGCCCTGTGACTTCAGGCAATCCATTTTATATTTCAGAGACAGTTTCCTAATCTATGAAAATGAGAGGTTGGACTAGATAGTCTCTGAGGTCCCTTTAAACTGCATATTGATTTGTGATCCTATGGAGAAGTACCAAGGTTCAAAGCACAGAGGTTATGGGGATCCAAGGCTTCCTCCTTTGGTTACTTGGGAAATATTTTCTAAGAATTACTAAATCTTAGATTTTGAGGGACTTTAGAGGTCATGTAGTCACAATGTGGAGTATGACTACAGTCTGTAACATTTGCCCTTAACACATGGTTAACATCTTCTGTATGCACATCTGTGATGAGCAATTCCTTACCTCCTGAGGTAGCCCATTCCATTTGGGATGCTCTTCACAAAGTCATACAGGGAGGCATGGTGGCATGGGGCATAGAGTGCCTTTAGTTTCAAATTCCTCGACTTAGCTGTGTGCTTGTCAATTCAATTCTCTAAGCTTTTTGTGTGTAGTCCTTGATGTGCGGATGAAACCTTCCTTCATGCCTTCAAACCTCAGAATGGAAGCACAGAGAGCTGAGAAGGTGTCTAACACGATGTAAAGGTACCATAAGATGCCTGCTGCAAAGGAAAGCTTTAAAAGACTGATTGGAACCATTGAGTGACAGCCAGATCTCAATTGCTATATGACATATCATGATAGGTTACTGCGTGTAGTAGTGGGTATCTAATGCAGGACTCTTGGGGACCCAACGTTTCTATCTTTGTCTTTTTTAGAAGTCTATTCTTGGATCTGTCTGACCCATTTGGCTCCTCTTGGCCACGCAGGGGGAGAGGGAATTCAGAACTACGACCACCTTGAACTTCAGGAAAACAAACAAGACATGCCTGATAATAAGAGGAGGAGAATCTGGGCTGGTGTGGCTTCAAGTAACATTTGCCAGACACTGGAAGACCCCTGAATCACCAGGCAATTGTACAGGCATCATCTGCTTTGTCACATAGTGGGTGTAGGTGAGTTATAACCCATAGACAAGGACTTGCAAACAGTCTATGTATTGCACTAGAATATTTTCAGTGTCAGGAGAAACCAAGGAAGATGTCCAGCCCCCAAGGCACACTTATGAGAGGGAGTTGACAAGAGTTACACAGAGTGGACAGATGTGGATAGAATGCAATCTTCACTGAGGGAAATTTCTTAACGGAGAGCCAAGAAATAGAGTGTTGGACATAGAATTGGGAAGATCCAAGTTCTAATCTTGCCATGGATACTTACTAGCTGTATAACACAAGTCATTACTTGTGTTACAAGCAAAGAACAAGTCATTAACCTCTCTCAGCCTCAGTTTCCTCATTTGTAAAAAGGGGATAATAGCAGTATAGCAGTACCTACCTTAGAGGAGGAACAAATGAGATGACACACATAAAGTGTTTTGCAAACCTGGAAGCATTAGTTAAATTCCAGCTATTATTTTTTTCTAGATTCATTGGAGCATTCTAAATATTGGAGCAAACTGAGAATCAGGCTTTAAGATTCAAACTCCAGTTCTCACATTTTTCTAACTTTAAACCTTTCTTAGTGTCCAGGGCTTATCCACAGCTGTAGGGCTTCTAGCAAGCTTTGAGTCAAAAGCCCTTCTCCCTCTTGGCTCTAACTGCTCCAGGAAAAGAGAAATCTGAGAGAATTCATTGTTTTCTTATCACCCTCTGCTAGCTAAGCGCTAAGAATTTTTACCGAGTTCCCTCAGATTTTTCTCGCCTCCTGGCAGAGCTGAAAGGGGAGAAAAAGAAAGAAGATACTGCTGCATAATTCTACTAATGTGTGTGAAACTCCCAGATTTGCCCTTTTCCAGCCAGAAACTTTAGACCAGTTATATTAGAGGCATAGCCCTATAATGCTTTCAAGTTTGCAAAATTCTTTCCTTTTAACTTCTTAAATTGTCACAGAGCATATGACTGTTGAGGGTATAATTTGAACCCACATCTTCCGATTCCAGATTCAGGGCTTTTGCCACCACACTCTATATAAGGAATAGAGCCTTCTTTCTTTCTCACTTCAAATGGCATCTACCATTTTATCGTGAGTTGGCCTTGTTTGTATTTTTTTGAAGTCTCTTTATATCACTTCACCAGAGTTATCCCTGGGGGAGGAGGGAGACAAACAGGCAGATACAGACACAGAGAGATAGAGATAGAGAGGGGGAGAGAGAGACAGAGAGAGAAAAAAGGAGAGAAGGGGGGAGGTTGGGAAGAAGGAAGAAAGGAAGGAAGGAAGGAAACGGGTGTGAGTTCTACATCATGTGCCCCTTGTGCCCACCCCTGGGCTCTCTATCTAAATAAGTAGGCATAACTCCACATCCAAGCTACGTGACTATTTTGTATTTAATCATATGCATTTATGTTTCTCTCTCTCTCTCTCTCTCTCTCTCTCTCTCTCTCTCTCTCTCTCTCTCTCTCTCTCCCTCTCTCCCTCTCTCTCCCTCCCTCCCTCCCTATTTGTCTGTCTGTCTTTTTCTGTCTCTGATAAAACATAAGGTCCTTGAAAATGAACATGTTTTTTATTCTTTATAGATGTATAGAATTATGGGTATGGAATACTGCATATCCTTGTCAGATTTTTTTTATATTGGTGAGTTTAGCTGACACCTTCACCCCCACCAATTTCTTTTTTATTATTTTTTTTGGTTTGCTTTTTGTTGGGGGGAGGGCAGGGCAATTGGGGTTAAGTTACTTGCCCAAGGTCACACAGCTAGTAAGTGTGTTAAGTGTCTGAGGCTGGATTTGAACTCAGGTCCTCCTGACTCCAGGGCCAGTGTTCTACTCACTGCACCACCTCGCTGCCCCTTTTTTATTTTTTGTTAGAAGGGATGGCTCCCTAGGAAGGGAATGGAAGATGGATATATTTGACAATGAAGGGGATGGAAAAACACAAGAACACAAGAAGATAATTTTAAGAAAAGAATATAAGCTTTTTGTAGATAAGAAATGTTTTATATTTTTCACTGTATGCCTGGAATTTCTCACCTGGAAGATAGTAGGCATTTAATAGAAGCTTGCTATTGCTATTGGAAACAACCTTTCATTCTCGAGCCATGCCTGCAGAATTCAAGCTCTGATGAGTCCTACCAAGTGGGGTCTAGTGATGGACTGTCTAGCTATTCTGAAGACTAACATAGGTGAGCTCATCCCTGCACGATAAGGGATGTTTTGTCCCTTATTACTCCTAAAAACCAACCTTCTCATTTATAAAGAGGTTTTACTCTGCATCAGTTGAGGAAAATATGTACACAATAACATCAAGGATCCTTAAACTATTCAGTATTGAAATTATTCCTAGCTTCAAGTCTAGCAGTAACAAACATTGCCAGGCCCAAGTTGCTGGGACAGTGTGCCCACTCACTTTCTATTAAGGGGCCCATTTGCTTTTAATTCCTACACATAGTCCAGATGGAGTTTAGTTCTGAAAGTTGGGTTCCTTCTTCTCATATGCTTTGCCTTGTTTTACCCCTGGCCTATCCCAATGTTCTTGGGATGATTTTATTGAAAGCTTAGGTTTTTGCTCATGTCTAGGGACTACCCCAAAAGGGGAGAAAGATAGAAAAGTAGTCATGTAGTAAGGATCTGGCATAGGACAGGTATTTATTTACTACACAAAATGCTTAACAAGAAAGGTCCTCATAAGCTTGAATTAAGAGGAAAACTTTTTAAATGGGCACAATGATTTATAATTTACAGCTACAGTTACAATTAATGCTCATTGGGGGAAACTTAAAACTACCTAAATAAGAAACAGTTTGGGGTATTCTTAATCAGGCACTTTACATTTCACCTCAGCTCTACACTGTCTTCCTCAAACTCTGTCTTCTGGCAAGCCAGGCAGGGATCAGGCTCAGTTTCTGGCCAGTGACGCTTTCCCCCAAGAATAATACAGTCATTGCTGGGGATTCATCTTCCTGCTGCTAGTTAGAGCTCTGATCAAGGAACACAGGATATCCAGGCCTCTCAAAGACACAAGATGACTTCGAAGCCTGGACAAATTCATCATGGAATAGCTTCTCGTTGACCTGAGATGATGAAACAAGAAGCACAGAAGAAGCGGCACAAAACCTAGGACCAGGATCAACTAGGCAGCACCTAGGATTTAGCTACGTACCATGTCTGCTATGGTGGGGAATAGAGAGAGCTAGAAGTTGCTCAAAGCAGTAATGACATCATTCAAATTCAGGAAGACAAGAAAGTGCTGAGAGGAGGGTTAATCTCTTTTTAAAGATCCCCTGAGTCAACAGTTCTTCCTGCTCAGTGGCCAGTAAGGAGATTATAGGCTCCAATGAGGAAACTCATCATCTTATTGTGCTAAGCCCAGTAGTGCTCAGTCAGGACAGGCAGGGAATCTTTGAGCATGTTGCAATCTAATGCACCTACACACACACACACACACACACATACACACACCATAAGCTTTGTCTCAAGAGCTGGCTATCATATAAGTGGGAACTCGTTTACATATTTATCTGCTTACCATTGATCATTGATCCAGTCACGTAATGGAAAGGACGATGGAGAAGGAATATAGGGCCACGTAAAGTTATTGGAGGAAAGACACGGGGCAAGGTCAGAAGTATTAGCTGCCAGAGAGTGAGTTGGGATGCTTAGTGTGTGAGTTTAGATTGAGATTTCCCAGCTTTGTTATCTCCTACTTATGTGAAGAGGCTTTCATTGGGACTCAGTTTCCCTCTTTGTTAAATAAAGTTATGTCTAAATTCCCTTCCTGCTCCAAGTGCTGGGATTCTTTAATCTTTCCCAGCCTAGAATGGCTTATCCCAACTGAAAGAAAGGTAGAAGCAGGAGAACCTGAGTAGACTTCATTTCCTTTTCATTTGAGAGGAAGAATAAGACAGGGAAGTGAATAAACTGGAGGGGGAGGAGATTCCAGGAGCCCAGAAAAGAGACAGAGAGCAAAGAATAACCCAATGCTTATTCAAACTTCTCCATTATAAGTTTTGTATCTTCTACTACTTAAAGTCACATTTTCTTGCAATTACCTAGTAAATGTTTGTTTTTAGTTAAAATTACTGAAAATGATATGGCTCCCCGATGGCTCCATATGCCGTTCCTGTAAATTTAAAAACCAAAATAACTATCTCTGGCCCCCATTCCCCTTGTGTGTTATATGCTTCTTCTAAAATATAACCTTCTTGAGGGAAGGCACTATTGTAAGTTTTGTATTGTGACCTCTGACCTTAGCACAGCATTTGGCACTTGATAAATGCTTAATAACTTCTTTTAAAATATTTCATTCATTTATTCATTCATTAACCCTATTTGCTTCAATCTTAAGAGGACAAAGCATTTTGTTGCTTACATACGAAAGAAATCCTGGGGAATTCAGGCGTTTCACAGGTCAGGGAGAAGTTGGTAACAACGAAGACTGAAAGTCCAAATCTGCCTGAGTTGATACCTGTTAGAGAGTAAGAAAACCTAATGAATAAAACCAACAACACCACAAAACAACTTCCCGCATACACACATGTATCCCTTTAAGATTTATAACAGCATTGGAAAGACAAATGACCAACTGGTGATACTGAAGCACTCCATTCATTTTCTGAGTTTCTGGCATCCTGTCCATTCTGGAGATGGACTCAGGGTACAGAATTCAACATAAATTTTTAGACACGGTCAATGCTTCAATATGTTTTTCTTCACTATACACATTTGGTTTTTCGTTTTACTTTCTTTCCCTTCTTCCCATAAAAGAGTTAGAGATGGTTATTGCCCATTTTAAAAAACTGTAATTTTAAAAATAAGTAATTTAGAAAAAAAATTTAAAAATTAAAAATAAAAGAAATTTTAAAAACACTCCCCCTACAACCCTATGAGGTAGCTATTGTTCTCCCTGTTTTACTGATTGGAAAATTAAGACTCACAAATCTAAGTGACTTGTTTACAGTCCCACAGCTACTCCGTATCAGAGCTGGGATTCCAACCCATATAGTGAAGTCCAGAGTCCTTCTCGTTATACCAGGCCACCTCTCCACCATCAGAGAGAGTAGCTTCAGTTATGACAATTAATCCCCTTCCCTCCTGCTGTGTCTTTAAAAGACAATAACAGAGGTTGGAGGCATGTTGGAGACCAGTAGCTGACTTTACAGTTTTACAGAACATAGACCCTTAGAAAAACATTCTACTTTTTGTAGCAAGCACAAGCTGCATGGGATATCCACCCACCATCAGTCTTTCCCTTGACACATAAGTGCCTTCCGGAAACACAAGTAAAACTTTTTTTTTAAAGCTATGTTCGGAAGAAAAATAAAACTTTTCTGTGACAGAAGAATGTGAAAGTCAGGAGGCTCAGCCCATCCTTTCAAGGGAAAACCAGGTATTTTGTTTAACGCATTTGAAGCTACTTTTGTACCTGGAGCGAGGGCAGCTTCCATTCTGCTTCAAACAGTGGGCATCCTTTTTTTCTTAGCAGAACTGGGTTCTGATCTCAGATCATCTGGGCCCTTCTGTTTCAACCCTTTCAGCCCCCTGCCAGTTGGTTCAGAAGTTCTGCTGCTCTGGGCCTTGCATCGCTTTTGGGTAGAAGCCATCTGGGCCACAATCGCCCCACGGGCCCTTCATCGGAAAAGAGTTTGGGGATTATAGATGGATCATTGTTTCAGCTGTCCAGAATTTTAGCATTGTAGTTGTGCCACAGGGATCAGATTCTTCCAAAATCTGAGCAGCATGGAATCCCAGACATAGCTGGTGTTAGGAGTAGTATACAGCTGTGTCTTCATGCAGAACAATCGGCGGGAAGACGGACAATTCAATGAATTACTGGCTTCATCATCAAAAAATCCGATCAACAAAAAAATTTATTTTTTTTTAAACCTCAACAACCAGCTACAGGCTTAGAGATACAGCAGATAATACAGGCTTTATTTAAGAAACAAATCACAAAGACCATTCCCTAACATCATGTGCTCAAAGGTCCTCTATCGCAGTGATATTTAATTTCAGTTTCAGTAACAATCTGCACAGTATTGTCTATCAGTTCTGTATTGGCAGGGACCACGTAATTTTTCATGCATGTTAATATCATCCCCATAAGAACTGTCTTTAAGAGATGACATCTTGAAGGTTTACAATCATTTTTCATGCTTTCATGCTGCTCCTGAGAAGATGAAGTCAGATTTCAGTAACAGAAATGGCTCCCTGGGTTGCAATTAGAGAAACAGTTTCTCCAAAAGCCAATGTGGAAGTCTATTTTTTTCCCCCAAGCTAAGACAATTGACTGCATGGGGTTGCTAGCAGCTTAGGATGTTTATCTCCCCTCAGGATTGGAGAAAAATAATCAGACCCTCGAACCTTTCCCCACTCCTTTGAAGTAGCTGAAGATATCGCATGTACCAGATGCATCCTTGGATTTGTTCTTTGTCAAATTAGGCAGTTCTTGTTAGGGATATAACTGAGGCATATAGAGGGGCTAGGAGGAGGGAGGGAAGGAGATATTTTCTTTTTTGAATGGTGCCTAGAATGACACTCACTCATTCACTCAATAAATATTTATGAAATGCTTGCTGTGTGCCAGGTATTGTGCCAAATGCTGGGAATACGAAGAGGCAAAAGACATTCCCTGCCCTTAAGGAGCTTACAATCTAATGGGAAAGAAAACAAGCACACAAATATATACAAAGCAAGCTATACATGGGATAAATTCACTGCTGTTTTTTCAGTCATTTTTTCAGTTGTGCCTTACTCTTCATGACTCTATTTGGGGTCTTCTTAGCAAAGGTACTGGAATGGTTTGCCATTTCCTTCTCTAGCTCATTTTACAGATGAGGAAATTGAGGCAAACAGGGTGAAATGACTTACCCAGGGTCATGCAGCTAGTAAGTGTCTAAGGACAAAATGGAACTCAGAAAGATGAGTCTTTGCAATGGATGAGAATAATAGTAATGATAATAATAGGTGGCATTCAATAGCTGACTTACAACAAAATATATATATATATATATATGTATACACACACACACACACACACACACATATATAATCTAATTTGATTTTCACAACCACCTTGTGAGGGAAGTGCCTCTATTTTATGGCAGAGGAAACTGAGGCTCAGAGAGATTGTGACTTGACCAGGGTCTCATGGATATTAAGGGTCTGAGGTAGGATTCAAACTCAGGCTTTTCCAGCTCCAAATCTCGTGCTCTATCCACTATGCTACCCAGCTGCCACTAGAGGTGAGTCTAAGGTGAAAAATCAAGATTCATGCAGTGAGAGGCGAGAGGCCATCAGGACCAATTCTCTCATTATACAGGTCAAGAAACTGAGTCCCAAGGAAATTAAGTTAGATTATGATTAAGTGAAGTTAAGAAATTAATTTTAAGGAAATTAAGGCCCAAAGTCACATAGCTAATGGAGTTAGAGATGGATTTTGAATCCAAGGCCTCAGACTCTAGGACCAATGCCCTTTTCACTGTATATACCTATATATACTACATACTATATACTATACTGTATATACTATACCTTCTACTCTTTTGATAGAGTAGGTTTCCAAGGCAAAGAATATTGGTAAGGGAAATCGGTGAACTGAATTCAAAACTTTAGAATAAGGACTGGCTCTGAAGCCAGAGTCCTTAGTATTAGAGAGGAGATGAATGCTAGGCATTGCTGCCCCATTCCCCCCATGACAAGAAGTTGATAAAGAGTCAAAACACTTAAAGAACTATATAAAAAGTGGGAATTTAGGCAATATGACAGATCAACAAGGAACATTTTTTTCTTTTGAGGAACACTTTTTTTTTTATTACAGGTTTCTTGAATTAGCACATTTACACCCAATTCTACCCACTCCCCCACCTTAGCTGAGTAGGATCATAGATTTAGAGCTAAAAACAACTTTACAGCGGTCATCCAGTCCAAACCCACATTTTACAGATAAGAAAACCAAAGATCAGAGCAGTGCTTTGCTGAGGACACACACAGGAATCGAATTTAAGTCTTCCGACTTTAAATCCAAAGATCTATCTCCTCCATTCTGCCTCCTTCCCCAACTCTTTGGACCTAGATTGCCCCAGACACTCTCTTAACGCCTCTCTTGCGGGAAGGCCTTTCCCAGTCTCTCCAGCTGCTGCTGTCTTCTCTTCTAAATCTGTTGACCATCTGCTCTCCCTGCATCTTGAATATACCTATTTATGTGTGTGTTATGTGCCCACTTAGAATGCAAACTCATTTAGGGAGTAATTTTGTTTTTTGTTTGTTTTGCTTTGTTTTGTTTGTATCCTGAGGACTTAGAACAATGTCAGGAACATAGTAATGTTTAAGAACTGTTGGCTAATCAACTGATTCTAGCTCTAAAATTTTTTAATCTAGGGTTCCTCATCTGGATGGAGTTCACACCAGTTTCTCCTTTCTCCAAACTTCTTTTCTCCTTTCTCCTTAGCAGAAACTAAGGTAGAGACTCAGCTAGGTGCGGTGGGATTCTTCACCAATTACAATCTTCGATCCAGTGATCAATATTGTCTAGTATCTCTACTTTCCAAATTAAAGGAACACTATAGTTTGTCAAGTAGCACCATTGGAAGGTGTCTTAAGTCTGTAAATGGAGGACTTTCTCTAACTCACTAAGCTTCTAAGATCATGAATATAAAAGGTGGAAGATCCAGTCCTGATCCAGCAGTTCTCCCTACTTAACCAATTCAAGATTATAATTACAATGGGTACCCAGCCAGTCTGGCAAGTGGAATACTTAGCATTCAAGTCACTTGAAATGCAAAACCAGCTTACAGGCTGAATTTACTTAAGGGATGGGATTAGTGGCTGCTGGAGAGAACCAAATGTAAAAGATGTTAAACAGAAGTTAATCTACTTTTATACAATTTGTTTTTCTCTTTATTTATTCTCCCTGAACTGGCTCACTCCTGAGACAGCTGCTTCTAAGGTTTGTGAGGGGTGCATATGGTTAGGAGGGAGAATCTTGGCAGCTAGACAAATGACAGAATAATGACTAAATGTAAAAACAGCTGAGTGCTATAATTTATAGATGATGTGACCACATTCAAATCAGTAAAACATACATTACAGTATTTTATTTTAACTGGCTCTGGGTTGCTGTCACTAGTGAGTCGCTAGTCATTCTTGATTCTACTAGCCATCTTGATTACATTCTGGGCTAACCACAAGTAGATGGGCTAAGGAAGGACTTCACAATTTTTTTTTTCCTTCCCCCTACCCAAAAGCTGAGAACAAGTTGGACCAGATGACTTCTCTGCTCTCCATTTTCACCATGGACAAGCAACATTCTTACTTGGGAAGAATAATACATGATACCTGCCTCACAAAACAGTTCTGAGGCTCACATGAGATTACAGAAAATACATTGCAAGCCTTGAAGCGCTACATGAATGTTAGATATTGTTTATCTTCTTTCTTCAGGTGAAGGGGCGGAGGGAAGGACCAATGACATCATATGTCAGGGTTGTCCAACCTTAGGTTTTTATTGAAAAACAATAGACATATTTTGATTTGCCATTTTAGTGAGAGCTCTGCTGTAGCTTGGCTTCATTTACTAAAGTATTTATGTAAATTTCTATGCTTGTCGGAGGGAGGCATAAATCACACTGTGGGCCACATGCAGACCTTGGGCCACATTATGGATAGCCCTGTCTTAGGTGATATCTTGACTTTTCCATAAATTGTATTTAAGTGAGACAGAGCTACTCAAAATCCTCAGCCTCTCTCTCCCCTCAGGGGAGGGATGGTGCCCTGGATCAAGAGCCAGGAAAGTCTGCCTTCAAATCACACCTTTGCCATTCACTAACTTTGTAAGTCATTTACATTTTCAGAGCCTCAGTTTTCAGAAGAATAAAATTAGGATAATCACACCCATCTCATAGTGCTGATATAGAGGAAATACCTGATTAAAGGAGAAAATACATCTAAAGTACTTTGCCAACTATAAAACAGAATATAGATGTCACTTGTTGTTATTGGTACCTCTAGTGAGAGGATGACATTTTAGCCAAAGCCATCATAGTACACCATTAATGGAGAAGAGCAAGTGTAGACAGATGAAAGAGGACATGGGTAAGAATATAGACACTGTAATAAGGTGAACATAATAACCAAAGGCTTTGATTCACCTTTGGTTGATAAGGATCCTTGAATCTTCCTTCAACATGACCTAAACGTATGTTATCAGACTGAGAGCTCTGACTTTGTCACTGTTTTTATATCCTGCGGTGACAGCCACTTTTGGAATTTAACAAAAAAGAAAATATTTGCTACTTAATAATGCAACAGCCAATGCAGCTGATTCAAAATCTATTTGCATTCAACTATGAGATGTTTATGACTTAAAAATAAGAAAGCTATCTCCTTTTGTTCCTCATTGAAATCTACAGCCATATTGACACATGAACCGGATATTTCCATTGTATTTTTAGTAAATGAAATTTCTAAGCATTGCATAGTTACCTTTAAGTGATAAAATGAGAGAGAAATAGTTATAAATTTCCTTTGAAATGTAGTTTACTTATAATCATTAATTCATGGATTAAAAGCTAGAAGGTATCTAATTCAACCTCCTTATTTAACATGAAAGAAAACCAACTGGACTTGCTCGAGGTCATGACAGAAACTATTATTTCCTATTATACTAGTAACCAATTATTAAATTAGAATCAAAGTTTTTTTCTTTCTCATTTTCTCATTCAGAGACCAACTCCTGTAGGTCAGTCAGTCTCTGAAGTACATTGATGATTGATGAGATTGCCCAAATCTTCCTAGTATCTTGGGTGGAACCCCATCCAACTAGAAGACCTTGCAAACAGAATGTAATCTGGATAAATTTTTGCCCTTAGGAAATAAGTCTATGACTTTGAACCCCCCCCCCCCATTGGAGTTTAGGGTAAACTAGCTTATGAAGGAGAAAACCAACCAGAGTGATCTGGGTAGAGATGGAGTCCTTAGTCCAGACTGCTAGAAGCAGCTGAGTTGCATGATCAAGTCCATTTCTCAGCAGGAGGAGCTGAAGACATTTAGCCCACCTCTTCATTAATATGCCCACCCCCTCATTAATTGTTCACCAATCAGGATTGACTTTCACCTGTCAAGGACACCTCCTTTTCCAAAGGTATTTAAGCATTCTGGGAACTCCCTGTCCCTCTGTCTTTCTGCCTCTTGGCCTTTTTTTTTTTATTAATCTCAGTCATTCAAGTAGTTGGGATTTGATAAAAGGCCCTTTGACCCCAAATCGAGAATTCTTAGATAACCCACAACGACAACAATAACAGAGAGATAACGTGAAATAATAGATAATGCAATAGACTCAGAGTCTAGATGACCTGGATTCAAATCCCACCCCTAGTTGTCTGCCCTTTAGCAAGTCACTTGACTCTCTGTGCCTCAGTTTCCACACTTGTAATATGAGGGGGTTATACTCAATAGTCTCCAAGGTCCTTTCCAGCTTTACATCCATGATCCTACAATATATAAAGATTAAGTTGTATTTATTTAATACTTTGAGGTTTATAGAACTTTGTGACCTCATTAGATTTTCAACCTGTAAGTTAGGCAAGAGAAGTATCATAATATCCATTTTATAGATGGGGAAATAGATGCGGAGATGATATGTGTTTGGTCAAGGCTACCCTGTTAATAATTGACCCAACTAGGACTCAAATTATGTTTTGTGACTTGTGGACCCATTCTCTTCCCTCCCGCCATCATCCCCCATTCTTCTTCTACTATGACCTGGATGTCTTCATTCATCCCAACATCTTAGAGAGCAGGGTTTGGGATTGAACAAAATTATGAAGCAGGAGGAGGAAAAATGTAGGGCAGGCAGTGGTGAAGAGAGGCATGACTTTCAGCTGGGGTTTAGTTATTCCTCAAATGGAGTGGTACACCCTGAGTACCCTAGACTGTTTGAGTTCTACACTGCTTCTAGAGATATTTGCATTTTAACAAGGATTGGGACCTTGAGGCAAAGGTATGATGTTTGATTGGGTAGCAAAGTGGGGTCAGGTCACTTGGCACGTGGTACAGGTCCTTTCCGACTCTGAAATCCCTCCACAAGAGATCCATGGTACCGCACTGAGCACAAAATAGTGTAATTTCTGTCCCCCAGCCCCGCTTTCTATATCGCATACAATGACACATAATGACATAAGCAGCTGAGGGTGCAGGGGTCAGAGTGTTAGATCTGGAATCAAGAAGATCTTAGATCAGATCCTGCTTCAGACATTGATTAGCTCTTTGACCCTGGGCAAGTCACTTAACCACTCCCAGTCTCAGTTCCATCATCTGTAAAATGGGAATAGCCATAGCACTGACCTCTGGGAGTTATTGTAAGGATCAAATGAGAGCAAATACATAAAGTGTTTTGCACCCCTTAAAATTCTGTATACATGCTAGTAAAATAAGCAAAAGCAAATGATCGACTGCACAAGAAGTTTGATACCTTCAAAAATAAATCAAGAGGGAAGAGAACCCTGTCATTCAGCAGAACGCCAGAATTTGATACCATCTAGAGCAACTTTTCCAAATTCTTTGGGAGATTTGCATCTTCATTATCACAAAAGTACTGGAATTGCAGTTGGGAGATCCGGGTTCAAATCCTACTTCTGACACTTACTGCCTGTATGACCATAGTAAATATTGCTAAATTAAATAGCAATTGCTATTAAATGCTAGCTAATGGTAGTTATTTATAATAATTGTTAGCATTTACATGAGCAGCTAGGTGGCACAGTGGTTAGAGCCTGGAGTCAGGAAGACTAATTTTCCTGAGTTCAAATCCAGCCTCAAACACTTACTAGCTCTGTGATCCTGAGCAAGCCACTTAACCCTGTTTGCCTCAGTTTCCTCATCTGTAAAATGATCTGGAAAAGGAAGGGGCAAACCACTCTGATATCTTTGCCAAAAAAAAATAACCCAGACAGGGTCACAAAGAGTCAGACGTGACTGAAACCTGAAGCAATTTAACAACAACAAAGAATTTACATAGAATTTTAAGATTCACAAAGCATTTTACATAGATCCTGGCCAAACCAACCTACCTCATTTTCCTCATCTGCTCCTGGATAGCTTTTGAGGTCCTTTCCAGGTCTAAATCCATGATGCTATCTGTATGACCCTGGATAGGTCACTTAAACTCTATATGTTTCAGTTCATTTGCCTGTTAAAATGATTGGACTAAACAACCTTTAAAGTGCTAAATGAGATAATTTATATGATCTAGTTACTAGCTGTGTGACCTTGAGCAAGTCACTTAACCTGATGCTCAGTTTCCCCATCAGTAAATTGGAGAAACTTTTACTCTAAATTTATGACCTGATGAAAGTCCTTTAAAAAAAAAAACAATTTATTAGATGTCCTCATTCACAACCTTGGGCAGAACAGTGGTTTGCTGGGAAAGGAGAGTCTGCCAACCAGCCTGATATCTAGAGTCAGAAATGGAAGAGCTTTTTCTGGGCTCAAGATTTTGGTAAACCCTGCAAACCTCAATATATGTAGTATAATGCCTTTGGGGTCAAATTGTACCTGCAGAAATTAATCCAAGAATTGAAGAGGTGTGGTGTTAATTGTTCTTTTTGTGCACACACACACACACACACAAACAGGTCATGCCTAAAAAATGCCAAATCTTCTTGTGGAGTGATTTGTTCAGTCACTTACAGGCTCTAAACATTTATGGCTTATACAGTAGACAACTTGAATTAAATTGATGATGGAAGGAATGGAACTAAATCCAGATGTTTCTGAGACACTTAGCTTTAGATCTGAAACAGGTTCATGATAAGAGCAAGGTCTGAATGTAGGATTATGATAGAACCCCAAGAGACAGCAAGTGGGGGGGGGATGGGAAAATGCTGAAAATGATGCGTATTTCACGATTCGTGCCTAGGGCTGGCCCCGTTGGTATTGTGTCCACTTCAATCCTAATTAATCATCTATGTCTTTGTCAGATAAGCATTAGGGGCTGTTAGGACTCAATAGAAGCTCTTTGCCCAACTAATTAGTGTTTGAATTTATTCTTCTTTGCAGTGTAGATAGTGGTATTAAACACCATTATGGTATCTATGGTCACATCCTCTAGTGAAAACCAATAGCCCATAAGTGTTATTTATTCAATAAACAAACTAATGGACAAGGAACACAATGGCCACAAGTGCCTGAGTGGGCAGAATTGCAGTCAGTGCTCAGACATTCGATGATTTACAGAGTTGGTCAATAAAGATCAAGATTTTGCTTCTTGTTGAAGCTAGTTTAAATCTCTGTGAAAAGCCTCATGTGTTGGGGGTAGAGAAGGGGTTGGGGGGGAGGGGAGTGGCTTCTGCCAGGAGGCAGTTTTGGAAAAAAAACTGTCTAAGGAAAGAACTTTAAAAAGAGACGACCTAGAATTCGAAGAGTATTAAGACTAGTGATACTAAGACCTATGAGGCATTGCTGAGGAATGGGGACAGGCACTGGACCTGGGATTTCTGTGGAATAGGGAACTCCTATGTGATGAGGAAACCCTCTACCCACGCAACCTGGCATCTTCTCTGCCACACAATCTTAGAAAGTTGTCTAAAGCACTGCGAGAGACCGAGTGACTTGCACAGGGTTACAAAATTGTTATGTGTTAGAAGCAAGACTTGAACTCAGGTCTTCTTAAAAACTAGGTCCCGAAGTATATAGAGAGCTAGACCTGATCAGGAATGCTCATCTTCTCTTCAATCTCCAGAAGTCAGGTGGTAAGCATCTCCTTCTAAGGGGAAAGAACCGTGATTGCTGGGCTTTTGTATTCCATCCACCTTACTTATCTCTCTTACTGCTTCTGCTCTTCCCAGAAAGATAAGCAGATGTTCTGAGATCTGGGAAGTCAGTAAAGCCTGCTGACACCTTTGCTTTGATTAGCTCAGGAAACAGTCAGGAAGGACTCTTGCTATGGTAGTTATAAGCTTTCATTGCTAAGATGGAAATTAGTCCAGAGGGACCTCGATGCCAAAATCCTGTGCAACCTCCCCCCCACCCTGGCCAAAAAAAAAAAAAAAACCCAAAAGAATTTGAACTCCATGTTAATAGAAACCCAGAGTTAGCTATTTATGGTCAGCTTTATTGTTATGTTCTAAAGTATATTTGCTTGGCTGTTTTTAATTTTCAGAATGAATAAATGTGGAAAATTCCCTTTAAGAAGTCATAGATGAGAAACACATTTTAAAAAGAAAGAAAAGAAGAAAAGCACTCCTGTCACTGATCTTAGGAAAAGCAGTTCAGTATAATATAAACCGGACAGTAGAATGTTAAAAGTTTAGCTGAAGGCAAAAGGCAGCAATTGATTGCTATGGTAACTGAAACTAGCCATCCCCTGATGGGGGAAAGGATAACAACTCATTTGGCATATGGACACCATGACGTCTTTGAGCTTATAACAGAGTTTAAACCACATGAAAACTCTACTACAGAGGCCCTCAGTGGATGGAAATCTGGCAGCTTAAACCAGTGAGAACAACCTGGAAAAAAGCATAGATGTGGGCTACTTAGGTAGCTAAAAATTATGAATTAGCAAATCATTAAAGACCTTAAAGCAGCCATTTTCCTGCCCAGATCTGATGACAATACTTTAGCTGGAGCGAGCAAATTCAAGCAATTAGTAGTCACATTTAGGGATTGCTTTGAGAAACAGATTTTACTACAAGGAGTTGCGTTCAAACAATGTGGACTGCTTTGACTTTTGGCAAATCCCTTAAACTCTCTGGCCTCTGTTTCCCAATCTGTAAAGTGAGGGGGTTTAAATAGATGCTCTTTGAAGTCCCAGGTTCTTAGCTAAGATCCTATTTTAATTGGCTTGGGAAAACACCCAATTAACAGTAATTAAAAACAGTTTGAATTGATCGGAAGCCACCCCATTTGTACCTCAGTAGCTCAGTTTCTTAAAATTCTATTTCTAATGCTTTTCAATGTTAATCTGCTATCACAAGTGATTAGTGTTGAATTATTTTGTTGTAGAAAAGATGATATGAAGATGTGGATATGAGGTTGTTTTTTTTTTTTCTCTCTAAGGCATCAGTTATCTACATTTGTAGTATGCTTATCTTTTGTGCCTAAGGTACCTGCAATCACGATTTGATAGTAATTTAAGGAATTAAAAAAAGAATTTAAAAATAAAGAGACAAAGAAAAGCTTCTAAAGCACATGGCTTGCAAACTCAAACTGTGTCAGCACTGGTAAATACTGATCCAACATTCCCATCAAAGTTTATGCAACAGCATTGCCCCTTTATTTCTCTCCCCATGCCTCCACATATATACTTTTTAATAGAGTGACACTGACTTCCTTGCAATTCCTCAGACAAAACACTCTATCTCCAATTCCAGATACTTTCAGCTTTCAGTCCCTCCCCCACCCCCCTCTCCTTCCCTCAGCTTCTACCTTTCTCTATCCTTCTTAATTAGAGTTCCTTCCCTATGTTGATTATTTCCAATTTCTCCAGTACATAGCATATTTGTGCAGAGTTGTTTGCATGTTGCCATTATGGGAGCTCCTTGGGACCAGGGACTGTCTTTAAGCTTTCTTTGTATCCCCAGTGCTTAACACAATGCCTGGAATATAATTGGCACCCAATAAATGTTTATTTGCTGACTAAATAGATAACAATTAAACAATTCGTGGAAAAATATAAATTATATCTCGATGTTTGGTTTTGATTTTTACAATTCCATAAGCATTAACCATGTTGACAAGTTAACTGTTCCAGTAAATGATTATATTTTTGAAAGTAAAAACAAAATAGAAAAAGGTATATTTATTTTTAAAATGTTAATTAATTCATTAATTTTTAGCTTATAGCATTTAGTTCCACAAGCTACTGAGTTCCAAATTTTACTCCCCCTTTCCTCCCTCCCCAAGAAAGCATACATCTGATATAGGCTCTACATATACATTCACATTAAGCATATTTTCACGTGAGTCATGTTGCAAAGGAGAATTATAATCAATGGAATGAACTATGAGAAAGAAGAAACAAGACAAAAAAGAGAGAGAGCAAATAGCATGCTTTCATCTGCATTCAGACTCCACAATCCTTTCCCTGGATGTGGATAGCATTTTCTATCATGAGTCTTTTAGAGCTGTCTTAGAGCCTTGCATTGCTGAGAAGAGCCAAGTCTATCAAAGTTAGTCATCATACAATGTGGCTGTAACTGTGTACAATGTTTTCCTGATTCTGCTCCCCTCACTAAGCATCAGTTCATATAAGTCTTTTCAGGTTTTTCTGAAGTCCATCTGCTCATCATTTTTTATAGCACGATGGTATTCTACTACATTCATATACCACAACTTGTTCAGCCATTTCCCAATTGATGGGCATTCCCTTAATTTCCAATTCTTTGCCACCACAAAGAGAGCTGCCATAAATATTTTTGTACATCTCGGTCCTTTTCTCATTTTTATGGTCTCTTTGGGATGTGGCTCTAGAAGTGGTATTGCTAGGTTAAAGGGTATGCACATTTTTATAGCCCTTTGGGCATAGTTCCAAATTGCTCTCAAAATGGTTGGATGATTTCACAACTTCGCCAACAATGCATTAGTGTTCCAACTTTCCCACATCTTCTCCAGCAGAAAATGTACATTTATAAGTTGAGAATATTAGCATTGGAGGGGAAGGACAATCGTAAGAGCTTCATCTGAAGCAGTTTTTGGTTCAGCCTCTGTCAATACCACATAAACTGCCACCTGGTGATAGTATGCCATTTTTTGTATGGGAATTATCTAACAGGGAAAGAAGCAACCTTCTTAAGGAGTGAAAAAGGCAAGTCTAAATTTATGAATTGATAGCCAGTAAAATATGTCTCTAGAGTGTTTTGTTGACATGACTATAATGTTTAATATGAATGCGAAAATTTTGAGCTTTGCTTTAATCATCGAATTAACCTATCTGCCAGCCGTGTTTCCACCAGAATACCATACCTCTGATGTAATTGGGGACCTACAAAAGAATGGATATCACATAGGAAAGGTGTTTCACTGGGCAGTAGCCTAGAATGCAATTCCTCTGCAAAATTTGCCTTGGTAACTCAGTTTAAAATTATTTTGTATTAGCTAAATAGATGCAGGGCAGCTAGGTAATACAGTAGATAGAGTGCCAGCCTTGGAGTCCAGAGGATCTGAATTCAAACGTAACCTCAGACACTAGCTGTGTGACCCTGGTCAAGTCATTCAACCCTGTTTTCCTCAGTTTCCTCATCAAGGAAATGGCAAACCATTTCAATGTCTTTGCCAAGAAAACCCTAAATGGAGTCACAAAGAGTTGGATGCCACTGAAAATGACTGAATACCACAAAAAGATACAAGATCTAGGGATCTAATGGGCCAAATAATAGCAATATTATAATATAATATTATAATATATATAGTATATTATAGTATAGTATTATATATTATAGTATAGTATAATATAGTATTATTGTATATATAGTATATTATAATATATATAATATTATAGTATAATATTATTATTAATAGTAATAATTTATATAGCATATTACTTTCTACAAACTGCATTCCCTCCAGTAACTCCATGAGGTAAATTGTATATCGTTCTGTTGTGGGTTCAATCGTCACCTTCTACATGAAACCCTATCTGATCTCCTCCCCCTGCCAGGACCCTCCTTCTCTAACCTACTTTGCATTTATTTGGAATGTTGCCTTCTCTAATAGAGTGATAGTTCCTTGAGATAAGAGGTTATGTTACTTGCTTATTTATTTTTTACTTTGTATCCCCAAGGCCTGGGACAGTGCTAGTGCGTAGCAGGCACTAATTCAGTATTCCTTGAGTGATGGATTACAGATGAGGAAACAGAATTAAATACTCACACAGTTACTGGAAATTTTAGAGGTGAATCATGAAGTCAGCTCTTCTAACACCAAGCCCATGGCTCTTTCCAATATGTCAGACACCTGCTTTAAATAAAATTTGTCCAAGGAGATATTTGAGAGTTGTGTTCATAGTAAGGTATTACTGGGAATCTCCTTCATTCTGAGTCTAATTCTGTTCTCTGGGTCTAAGTAACTGCTTTCGGGCCTTATTGGATTATAAATCCCTTGAGAGAAGGGATCACATCATAATTATAGTTGAACTTCCCTTTGGGCCTAGATGGTGCCTTGAATATAGTAGTCACTGGTAAATGTTCATTGAATTGAAGTGCCTTCTGGCTCTGACATTCTATGAATCTTTGAATTCCAGAAGCTACATTAACTCTTTCAAAGTGAAATGAGAGCAATATCTCCTCCACTCAATTCATTTTCCACTGGGAAAATCTCTTGGGAAGTGGAGAAATTTGTCTCTGCAGGTCCTTAACATTTAATCTGACTGTTAATTTACACATCAGTTCTGAAAAGAAGTGTACATGACCCTTAGGAGAAATTGTCAATATTCCAACTCATCCCTGTAATTCTGCCTTTGTGTTATCTTCGAGACATAGTGCGGAGTCCCTATGCAGCATCTAGAGATAAATGCAAATATAAGGCATGCAATTATTTCTCTATCTACCAATATTTTATTTATGATCCTGTGTTAGGGCTTAGGATAATTCGTATGTCAGGTCCTACCGAGAGTTATTATAAACCCATGACATAAATGAAACAAGAGGGTATATAGATTCACTACCAAGATCTTGTCAGGTTAACAGAAGTCATTATCCATCCTCAGGGATATAGAGTCGCTAATGTTAAGAGTAATAACTAATCAGAAAGGCCAGATTCCAAAGTTGCTTGCTGTCTAATAAACCTCTTTAAGTGAAAGAGCACAGAGGACTTTGCAGCATGATGAGAGAGCCCAGGGGAGATAGGATGATGCATTTAAGAGAGAGGAAAATCAGAGCCAAGAAGAATGCGATCTGTAGGGAAACACTTCCATTTTGCTCAGGTCTCTGGTCTATGGTCTGCCCTACTCACCCGCGCGGAGACTAACAGAATTAGTTTCCCAGACAACTGTGTAAAACTCAGGCTGCTCAGTGCTCATGATTATAAATTTTATTCTTCAATTAACAAGACTTTTTATTCTCTCTCTCCCACCCACCCCCATTGGGGGAAGGGAAGGACAAGAAAAACAACGCTCATAACAAATCTGCATAGTCAAGCAAGACAAAATTGTTCATTGTTTATAGCTGGAAGTTGCAGGGTAATTTTTATCCTGTAACTATGGAGTCAGACTTCTCACTATAAGAATGTGAGAGAGGAGGATTCTTATTTCTCTTATAGACACGTGAAGCAGGCCTTTCAGGAAGTCAGCATGTCTTTTATTTTTTGTTTCCTTTTGGCTATTTTTTCTCCCCAATAAAGATATGCTTCCCCTTAAAAAAGTTCAATAAATGTCAGTGATAGGCCATAGGCTTCTAGTCTCAGTGGCATATAAATACCCACACCTGTTCTAGGATTTAAAGCATAACTACCACGGAAAGAAGCCTGACTATTTAGTCAGGGGACTTGTGTTCCAACCCTGTCTCTTATACTTACATGTGTAACCTTGGACAACAATAACAAGTATTAATTAAGCATCTACTGTGTACCAGGCTTTGTGGCAAATCTCCTACTCTCCCTGGACCTTAGTTTCCTCATCTGTAGAATGGGAGGGTTAGACCAGATGCTTTCTGTGGTCTCTCCTGCTCCTCTAAATCCACCATGGGCTCTTCAGCTGGCTTTGGCACCATCTGTGTACATTTATGGAATGTGTGTGTTGAGTGTTTTCCATGGGGACTACCTGAATAATTTCTGGTTGCTTTCGTTGTTAGTATAGGCCATATTGGTGTGATTTCAAATTTGATGATAGACACAGAGATAATTCCGAAGGAGAGAAAGGAGACACAAACAGCTCAGTAACTCCTGTCCTGATTCATGTCAACATATGAGAGCTGGTGGCACTGCCCCTAGGAAGCTAATTAGCCTTCATGACCAGCTGGAGAGACTTCAAAGTCACACAGGAGTTCAAAGGAAACTGAAGCCCAGTAGAGTCAGGAGGAGAAATCCTGCTTTCCTTTTCTTTCATTCAGCTTTAACCAGGAGGATCAACAGAGCTCCCAACCCATTGGGAGCTCAGATGGCCTGTTTCCCTCTAGGTTCCATATGGCAGATTAAAGTTGGGACATTTATGATCATATGCTTCTTTCTGTGGCCTAGCCCACATGGTAGCTGGCAGGCTGAAGTTGAGATGAACTGGGTTCCAACCTGAAGGTTTTTTTTTCTTCTCTCCTAGAAGGTCAGAAATAGGAAGTGAGTAGAATATTGTGTTCTAAAATCCATATGTCTGTGGCTCTAATTTTTACTATGCTTTCATATAATGTGATCAAATTAGTTAACTAGGCACATGTCAGGCTTGAAAGACTGAAACAACAGTTGTTTAGGAAGGAAGGTAGAGGGATTGTGTTGTCTTCTCTACCATACCCTGACCCTTCCTTGCCCCAGAACGAAAGCTTCTTGAGAGAAGGAATTGTTGAATTTTTTACCCCTTTAAGTCCCCAGCATCTAACACAGTGCCTGATACATAGTCAACACTTAACAAAAAGCTTATTGCTATTGAAATGTCAACTGGAAGTAGCTGGTAGGTGATGCCTGAGAGTCCAAGAATTAACAGTAAGAAGAGAAATTCTGGGTGACAGATGGTCAGTTATCCACCCTACAGTATTGACTACTCACAAGAAATTGTTACATACAAAACACAACATGCCTTCAAAACAATTTTAAAATGAAATTATTGAAAATGTGTCAGGGTTTTGGGGACCTGTAACAGGACGAGTTATAGCCGACCCTAAAACATCGTTGGACCTCCATGCCCAGAACCAGCTG
Source organism: Phalanger gymnotis (assembly GCA_028646595.1). NCBI lineage: Eukaryota > Metazoa > Chordata > Mammalia > Diprotodontia > Phalangeridae > Phalanger > Phalanger gymnotis. The sequence continues at coordinate 344,531,950 of CM053624.1, forward strand.
AGATAACCTCAGGGCTCTGAGGTATGGGAGGAACAAGATGGAGTTTGGAGGAAGGGTCTCACCCTTGTTGGCAACGTGGTGCAGGGTTCTTTTCCGGGTTCACCTGTGCACAGGTGAATCATGGGGAGAGCGTGGGAAAGAAAGGGGAGGAGAATAGGAGGAGAACAGGAGAAGAATAGGCAGAGAGTAGGTGGGGAGTAGGCAGAGAGTAGGCGGATCAGGGCAGTCCTAGTGCTACGTAATAAAGGCTATAAAAATCTGTTCACTGACTTAATTAAACGGAGCTATTCACCACCTTGGCTTCTGTCTCATGCATTGCCTGCGAGATCAGGCCTTTGCTGGACAAAGGCCTGGGAGTATGGGGTAAGAGAATTCCCCAACAATTGGTGCTCAAACGTGGGGCATGGCGCAGAGCCAAATGCGCAGCCCACACGATCCCCAAGGTGCCTCCTTTGAGAGAGGAAGGAGCACAGCCTTGGGAGGAATTCACAAGACGAAGGAGAAGAGCAGAAGGGAAGATTGCACAGCGCACAGCCTTGGGACGAATCTGAATTTCTCAGCGGGAAGCACCATCCCATCTCCGTGGGCAACCCAGCTTATGCTGGTGAGGTAAGGAATTTTCCTTATCATGAGGCAGGCGGAGTCCTTAGGACCGCCTCAGATCA
>CM053624.1:344533114-344580178 GCA_028646595.1 Phalanger gymnotis
CGAGATCAGGCCTTTGCTGGACAAAGGCCTGGGGGTATGGGGTAAGAGAATTCCCCAACAGGGACCTACACGTATCTGGTATTAAAGTAGACATAGTCTGTTTACATTGCTAAGGCTTCATTCCCTTTGGGATAGAAGTATACCATTTTCTTGACAAGAAGGACAGTGGCAGTAGGAAGAAAGAAAGAATAATATTGATGACCCTTACTCTTTATGGAAACATGATCATTGTGGGGAATAAAGTAATGGGGGACACCATATAGCGCAATAATCAATTTTCGTACAATTGTATTTGCTACCTGGTATGTGGCTCACCAAAGAACTGGTATGGTAACCATTCTAAGGTAAAATCTAGATTGTTAACATTAAAAGGAATGTTTCCATCCTTTCCTCTTCCTATTGTTGTTGGTCAGTCATGTCCAACTCTTCATGACCCGCATGGACCATAGCCCTTCTAACTACCACTGTGTCTCAAAGTTTGACCAAGTTCATGTTCATTGATTCTATGGAATTTTCTATCCATCTCATCCACTGCCATCCCCTTCTCTTTTTGCCTTCAGTCTTTCCTAACATGAAGGTCTTTTCCAATGAGTCCTGTCTTCTCTCTATGGGGCCAAAGCATCTAAGCTTCAGCTTCAGTATTTGACATTCCAATGAATAGCCTGAATTAATTTCTTTAAGTACTGACTGACTTGATCTTACTGTCTAAGGGACTCTCAAAAGTCTTCTTTAGCATCGCAGTTCAAAAGCATTGATTCTGTGGCACCTAGCTTTCCTTGTAGTCTAACTCTCACAGTCATATATTGCTACCAGAAAAACCATAACTTTGACAATCTGGACCTTTGTCAGCAAGGTGATGCCTCTTCTTCTTAGTGAACTGTTCATATTTGCCATAGCTTTCCTTCCAAGGAGCAAGTATCTTTTCATTCCATGGCTGCAGTCACCATCTGAATATCTTTGAGCCCAAGAATATAAAATCTGATGCTGCTTCCATTTCTTCACCCTCTATTTGCCAGCAAATGATGGGACCATTTGCTAAGATCTTAGAGTTTTTTATGTTAAGCTTCAAGCCAGCTTTTATATTCTCTTCTTTTAACTTCATCAAGAGACTTCGTAATTCTTCCTCACTTTCTGTCATCAGAGTGCTATCCTCTGCATATCTGGAATTTTTGATAATTCTTCAGGCAACTTTAATTCCAACTTTTGATTTGTCCAGCCTGGAGTTTCTCTTGATTTACTCTGCATATATGTTAAATAAATTAGGTACAATATACAGCCTTGTCATACTTCTTTTCCAATGTTAAATCAATCAGTTGATCCATATTCAGTTCTGTCATTCTTTGATCCATATACAGGTCCTCTGGAAGACAAGTATCTATTTGAGCACTTGCCACATTTTGTTATGATCCACAGTCAAAGGTTTTAGTGCAGTCAATGAAGCAGAAGTAGATTTTTTTTTTCTGGAGCTCCCTTGTATTCTCCATAATCCAGCAAATGTTGGCAATTTGGTCTCTACTCTAGTTCCTCTGCCTCTTTGAAAACCAGCCTGCTGTTCTGGTAGTTCCTAGTTCACATATTGCTGAAGCCTAGCTTGCAGAATCTTAAGCAGAACCTTGATGGCATGTGAAATGAGCACGATTGTTCACTAATATGAACATTCCGCTCTTTTCCAATCCAGTGGTCATCGTTGAGTTTTCCAAATTTGCAGGTATATCAAGTGCAGTTACCTTAACAGCATCATCTTTTATGGTTTTAAATAGCTCAGCTAGAATTCCATCACCTCCACTAGCCTTACTGTTAGCAATGCTTCCTAATCTCTTCTACTTCTGTTAAGTCCCTACCATTTTTGTCATTTATATATACCCATTTTTGCATGATACATTCCCTTGATATCTCTAATTTTTTTTAAAGATATCTCTTGTCTTTCCCATTCTATTGTTTTCTTCTATTTCTTTGCATTGATCGTTAAAGAAAACTTTATTAGTTCTCCTTGCTATTCTCTGGAAATTTTCATTCAGTTGGGAATATCTTTCCCTTTCTCTGCCTTTTGTTTTCTTTCTTTTATCAGCTATTTATAAACCCTCATCAGACAGCCATTTTTACTTTCTTGCTCTTATTTTCTTTGGCACGATTTTCATTACTGCCTCCTGCACAATATTAGGAACCTCTGTCCATAGTGCTGCTGTCACTCTCTCTACCAGATCTAATCCCTTAAATCTATTTATCGCCTCCACTTCATATTCATAAGACATGTTATTTAGGTCATACCTGTATGGTCTGATGGTTTTCCCTTCTTTCTTCAACTTAAGGCTGCTATACCTACTCCCATATAACCTTATGCCTTTTGTTTGATCCATTAAAAATCTCTGGTGCCTATCCCAGAGAGGTCCTAATTTTATACTAAATACTATATATTTGGATTCAGCATATCAAGTTAAAGCAGTAATGAGTGAGGAAAAACAAAGAATAAGGCCAGGCATGTTTTATGTCCAATCCAACCTCACTAGGGTGGAGGACGGAGAAGAAAGCATTTTAATAACTTATTTCTTCTCTTTTCTCTTGAGAAGCATATGTGTTTAAGAGCAATGGAATGAAACCAAGTAACTTCAAATTAAGGAAGAAAATCAGATCACTATTGTTATGGAAGAGATATATTAAATTCTCGAATCTGTAGAATGTGCTTGCAACCACAGAACTCTATTAAAATAATGTTTGTTTGGGGTTGTAGGCAATGGAGGTTAAGTGACCTACCCAGGATCACACAGCTAGGAAGTTATGCGTGGATTTGAACTCAAGTCCTCCTGACTCTAGGGCTAGTGTTCTATTTACTGAGCCCCCTAACTGTCTCTAAAATATTATTTTTTTTTAAAGACAGATAATAATGAGGGGAAGTAGGTGACTCAGTGGATACAGTGCTAGACCTGGAGTAAGAAAGTCTTGAGTTCAAACCACTCCAGTATGTTTGCCAAGAAAATTCCATGGACATTATGGCCCATGAAGTAACATGGAGTCAGATACAAGTGAACAACAACAGGAATGTCACAGGGGCAAAAGAGTTGCTCAAATGCAGACTAATTATTTTATCTTTTGACAAAATTGACCACGTAAAATCTTAGCAGACCTAGTTCTACTTAATATGACTTAAACCTAACTATGTCTGCTTCCTCGTATATAAAAGCCAGAGTTTCATATAGAATAACCTGATATCGGTATAGAATAAGCAAATTACAAAAAAAAATTACCTGAATGATGACAATTTTAATATAATATTTTATTTTTCCCAATTGCATATTAAAAAAAGTTTTTAACATTTATTTTTAAAAATTTTGGGCACCAAATTCTCTCTTTTATTCCCTTCTCCCTCTCATTGAGAAGGCAGGCAACTCAATATAGTTTATACATGTATAATCATGCAAAACATACTTCCATATTAGTTATGTTGCAAGAAAAAAAAGACAAAACCCACAAAAAATGAAAAATAGAAGCTTAGATCTGCATTTATACTCCACCAGTTCTTTCTCTAGAGGTGAATGGCATTTTTCATCATGAGTCCTTCGGATTTGCCTTGGATCCTCGTATTACCAAGAATAGCTAAGTCATTCACAGGTGATCATCATACAATGTTGCTATTACTGTGTATAGTTGTCCTCCTGGTTCTCCTCACTTTGCATCAGTTTGTAGAGGTGACAATGTTCTTTTAGATTCTTTCCAACTCTAACAATATGTGATTCTAAACCAAACCCTAAACTTAGTGAAAAAGAGTCCATTCAATTTGATATCTGTTTTTGCTTGCATTAACTAATGGTTTGACTAGATTGACCAATCAATCACTCTTTTTCCTGATGAGACTCTGCTCTGTCCCAGAGTGAAATTCTGCATCCTCCACTTCGCCTCCCCCCCAATATAAGTTTATTAGCAGCCTAGGTGTTTTTTTTTCTTTTCTGTAACATAAACTAAGAAAATACGGTCTGCCATAGAAAACCATCTGTGAAAGTCTGCAACTCCTTCTCTCATTTGATCAAGGAAACCTTCAATTCACATATAAACCATTCTCATAGTCCATGTAGAAAAGAAAATAGACCTCTAAGATGGTAGTCTATGGTGTCTTCTTAGTTGTCATGGCATTTTCCAGGCTTTTAAAGTCTTCCTTCTCTTTCCTGTGTCTTGAAAATTAATCTTTGAATACCTTAAAAATGTAAAATATCCAATATCCATTTCTTCCATATGTATTTGGTCAGGTACCATCTTTTTTCCTCAGTTCATGTTCTTTGCTAATGCCATGTCTGTGATATTGGAGATGGCAAAATCCAAATATGGTGGTAACACTATCGTCACCCCAATATTCAATTCCATTCATTTCTGTAGACATTTGTAAACCTCTACTGTGTTCCAGGGACCATGCCAGGTACTAGGAATACAAGGAAAATTTTAAAAAATTAATCACAGCCTTCAATGTCCCTGCAATCTACAGTGAAATGTACCATATATAGAGAGAAGACAATTTGTGGAGGCAGAGTATAATAACCCGGGGCATCTATAGAGAGGCTTGCATCTTTATTACTCTTTCTTCTAATTTGCTGTTGATTTTTACCTTTGCTCTAAAAATTTGATTTTTTTATTTACATGCAGAAAGCTGATTTAGGAATGACTTCCACAACAGTGCCCAGTTGTTTCTTATCTATTAGATATAGTCAATTCCATTTTTAAAAAAAAATGTTGGAGAGGATGCTGGGAAGATGTCAGAGTGGGTCAGAAAACTTTTGGCTTTCCATATTTCCTCTCTGAAAAAAAGACATAACGTTGCCTCAGAGCAGCAGAAATAAACTTGGGGTGAAGAAGTTGCCCTCCTAAGACAATTCGAAAAGACCCAGGGATAGATGTGGGGAGAGGGGCCGAGGTTTGGTTTGAGTGAGGTGCAAACCCCTCTAGGCTAACTCTGTAGAATCAATAAGCAGCAAGTCCTGGGGACATCTGGGTTGAAAGGCAGCTTCAGCCTTAGAAACTTTCTTTTTGCACATAGTGTAGGAGGGTGGACCTTACACTGTCCAGGGATGCCAAACACAGTTATGCTGACCAGACACATCCCATGGCTGCAGGGAGAAGGAGCCAGCATACACCTGGTGAGTGCAGTAGCATAGAGGCAGGGACCCTGCTGGCTGTGGGCTCTGCAGGAGAGCAGAGTCCCTGGTTTCAGTTCCAGGCCAGAGAGGATAGCTGTAATTTGCAGCCACTGGAAGGACTTCTTTCTTGAATGATACTGTCCAACATATTTGCTGCCATCTGCCCCCATAGCCACATTTAAATCATTTCATGGCTTATCATAGCCTTGTAGATCTTTGCCCACTGGCCACAAGTGGCCAGAGAGTGTGTGATGAGCTTCGATAGTTAGCTAGGCTGGTCCTTAGTCAACAGCATCAAGAAGTCTTGTTCCTTAACCACACTGGAAGCCTTTCTGCTGTATAGAACTTACCAGACTTTTCACTCTTACAGCCTATGGGAACCCAGGGTAACTTCTACACCAAGATGAGGCTTCAGATTGGGACTTTTTTTGGAACACTTTTGCTAATATACTTGTACATTAAATCGTTAAGGTCTTGGCTACTATTTTCCTCTGCTTTCCAAAGGGATATAATGTTTATGGTTAGAACAGTTTCTAGGCTCCTTTATCCTCTTTAGGGTAGTAATGATTTTATATCATAATATCAAAACCACAGGAAAATAACAGTCATTAGAATTTACATCATGGTTTCAGGTTTTCAAAGTGCCCTATATGCATTCATTTCCTTCTCACCATAGCCCTGTGAAATCAGAGATCCTGGATTTAAATCCTGACTATGATGTGTACCACTTCTGTGACCCTCCATGGCCTCCATTGTTCATCTGTGGAATGAGAGGCTTGAACTAAATGACTTCTGCAATCCTTTCCAGCTCTAGAGTGATGATCATATTAATTAAATGCTACAGGTATTATTAGCTCCACTTTATAGCTAAACAAACTGAGGTTTAGTGAGGTTAGATGACAGAGCTAACAAGTATCTGAAGTGAGAATGAAATTCAGATCCTCTACACTCCAAGTCTACTCCCTATACCTCGTAGCCTCTAAATATTATAGCAATGACTCTGGGCTTGGTTTCCCGAAGAAAGGCAAGCTATATCTTCCCCTCAGGGTTCTAAAGTTATCCATGGGAGATAGTGGGGTGGAGATAATTTTCTAATACTAATTCTTTAGTAATACCTATTCCAGTGTGTTCTCCTCAGTGTTACCTGCTGAAGTATTGTTTAACAGTAGCATTTGATCATTTAACCAATGAACATGAATTATCTTTTATAAAGGGATATTTACTGAGACTACATAACCAAAACAGAAGTTACAAATATTCTGTCCCCAAAAAACATGGGCTTACACTCCCCTGTACCATCTGAGTGCCTAGAGAAAGTTGGTTCACACTTAAGGCAGTTTCTGCAAAGCATTTTTCCCAGTAAGTGCATTTCCAAATATGGCATTGCTACTGGTTGAGTCAACATCTTAGGTACCACTGGTCTGGGCCTTCAGGGCCTATGCTGCTACCTAACCCATGATTAGCCTCTGAAGAATCAAGGCATGGCCTCCAACTGTTGGACTTCTATTGCTCTGACCTTCAAAATTCATAAGGTGGTATATTCAGTACTTAACGCTGTTTATTCAAGTATATTCAGTATTCAATATTCTTTCTTCTCAGGCAGGAAAAAATAAAACAGACAACAGTAGGGTCATACAATCACAGGACAAGTGGAGATAACCAAGGGAAAATGTGAAAGCCTGAAGCCTTTCTCTCCACTGGCAGACCTAGAGCAGTACTTGCCTCCTTCTGAAATCCTAGACAAGCAAGAAAAGAACAAGATACTTGGTTTATCCAGATGAGGAAACTGAGGCTGCAGAAGAAAATGGCAAACCACTGTAGCATCTTTACCAAGAATATCCCAAAATGGTCACAAAGAAGTGGACACAACTGAAAAAGCACTAAACAACAAGACCTCGACAATCCTGTAGCAATTTATGTGATTCACAGATTATCTAATGTATTTTTTTGGTACCAATTAAAAGCTTCTGGAAGATTTTCTGTTTTCCTTTGTTGTTATTGTTGCTATTTGACTGGTATTTCCTGAGTCAACTTTCCTTTGCATCTTATTCCTTGTCCCCTAGGATCTAGGGAATATTTTTTGGATTCCTGGTTATACACCACTACTCATCAGAGTTGTCTCCTGCATAAAAGTCAAAGTTAAGTTTCTAATATGTATATGTGTTAATGCCCCCCCCAAAGTAATGGGAGCCTAATTTTTACAAAATATTAATCACATCTAAGTGGTTCATTTCCATTTGTCCTCTCTTTCTTCTAAAAAAGAGAGGTACACAGAGGGACTCATTGACTTTGCTGTAAGAGGAATGCTTCTGTTACCCACAAATGAAATTTATAGCAAAATTAGATAGGAGAAATTGCAATAGAAACATTCACAATGGGAATTTTATTGTAGGCATCTATTAGAGAGAAATGTTACCCAGAAACCCAATTTCCTCAATACCCACCAACAAAAGTGCCTGGCATTTCTAATAAGCAATGTCACCAGGTTGCCACAAGCAATATTTTGGTTTATGAATGCAAAACCGGAGACATGTTTTCTATTGCTGTGACTGTTTACTGAACAGAAGGAACTGTGTTGCCAGAGCTTGAATCTGTGGGGAGAGTTTTTATTTCTGAAAAGGGTTGAATAAACTGTGGCATAAAAGGATTTAAAGGAATATTAAATTATAGTTGTGGCTCTGGGGAATATTATTCATGATGCAGCTTTTAAAAAATCTTTCATTTCCCTCTGGGAAAAAAATGATATTGAAGGAAGAAGCTGTTGCTTCTTCAGTTATCTTACTCCTTTTTCACAGATGTTTTTTACTCAAGATCCAAATATATTCACTGCAGAAGACTTACCCAGCAATGAATCCACTGGACATACACTTTTGTTGCCCTTGATCCTTCCTGCCCCACTAATTTCTACCATGTCACCACCAATTCTGTATGTGTAGATACCAGAAACTAAAAAGAAATGTACTGGTGAGAACTTCATTTTCTGATGAGATGATACAAGTATTTTCTCAATAGTGATAACTGATATGAAGAAATCCAAGCTATCTATAGTTAGGAAAAAAATGCTCTACATCACTATTGATTAGAGAAATGCAAAGTAAAACTACTCTGAGGTACCACCTAAAGGAAAATGATGAATGTTGGAGAAGTTGGGACTTCTGGGAAAAGTTGGAACACTAATCCACTGTTGGTAGAGTTGTAAAATCATCCAACCATTTCAGAGAGCAATTCAGAACCACACCCAAAGCATAACTAAACTGTGCATGCCCTTTGAGCCAGCAATACCACTCCTAGGTCTGTATCCCAAAGAGATCATAAAAAAGGGAAAAGTACCTACAATCCATTATAGCAGCTCTTCCTGTAAGGCTAAGAATTGGAAATTGAGGAGATGTCCATCAACTGGGGAATTTCTACACAAATTATGATATGTAAACATAGTGGAATACTACTATTGTGCTATAAGAAATGATGAGCAGGCAGATTTCAGAAAAACCTAGAAAGACTTACATTCACTGATGCAAAGTAAAGTGAACAGAACCAGGAGAAGATTGTATACAGTAACAGCAACATGGTATTATGATCAACTATGATTGCCTTAGCTCTTCTCAGCAATACAATGATCCAAGACAATTACAAAGGACACATGATGGAAAATGCTCTCCACATTCAGAGAAACAACTTATGGAGTCTGAATGCAGATAGAAGCTTACATTTTTTTTTTGTATCTTTTTCCTTTTGTTCTATTTCTTCTTTTACAACATGACTAATATGGAAATATTTTACATGATTGCAATCTACAACCTAAATCCAATTGTTTATTATATGGGTGGGGGGAAGAGAAAATTTGGATCTCAAACTTCTATATAAATAAATAAGTGTTAAAAATTGTTTTCATGCAATTGGAAAAAAATAAAATACTGTTTAAAAGAGAAAAAATGAGTTTATCTTGCCTTCACAAATTTTAAGGGACCAATATAGCTAAAGAACTAACAATTCCATGAAATGACAAAAGAAGCTAGAATGGGTAACTTCCAAAGGACTAGTGTTGAATTTCAAGGAGAGAGGAGAAAAAAAAGCACTTCTAATTTGCACATTCTGGTACTTGCCCCACTCAAACAGGTCAGGACTGAGATAGCCAGACGGTTTGGATTCCATGGGGAAACTTCCCTAGTCTCTGCCACATTGCTACAGGGACAAAGATGCAAATAGTGGTAGTCACCTGAGAGAGCTGGAGACGGGGATCACCCTATTCCCCTCAAGAGATACCAACAGAGAGCTCTTCCATCCTGAATCACATCAAAGAACTAGACACGGATCTACCACAGAGATTCTGCCCTGAGTAAACAGTCTTGGATAAACAGCTTTGCCACCTCTCCACCAGAAGCTGGAAGGAAGTGAGTTTCTTTCTGCGTGTGTCTGTCTCTTTCTCTTTCTATCTCTGTCTCTCTCTGTCTTTCTGTCTCTATCTTCCCCCTCTTTTCACCTCTCTCTCTCTCTCTCCATATATACATATATATATATATATACATACATATGTGTCTATGTATATGTGTGTTTCTATGTATGTCTGTGTTTGTATATGTGCATATGCATGTGTATAAGTACATGTATGTTGGGGATGCAAAGACTAAAGATGAGCATGCAGGCTGAAGAATGTGAATATTTAATGCCTTCTTAGTATTTGCTTTTATTCATTTTTAATTGTTTAACTAAAGAACTATATGTAAATATGCCTGTCTAAAAACTTTAAGGGAAATAAAACTGGGTTAAGGACTGAAAGTCAGGAATTTATCTTAAAAGAGAAGGGGACCAAGCTAAAGTTTGTTAGAATGATTCATACCAACCCTTAGGACAACTATAAAAAAGCAACAGCACCTGAAGTGGAGATGGGAGGAGCAGCAAGTGGTAGATAGCAGTCACCTTGCTGAGAGCCAGAGAGAAGCATCAGAAATTGGCTGATATTCCAGAAGTCTTTGGGAGAGTAGGCAGTATGCACAGTAGGTGAGACTGAACATTTGAATGATGGTGCCTGCTGCAGTCCTGACTACTGAACAGGACCAGGCATAGTTACATCACTCATTGATGTCACCCTGATATTTACTGAATAGAATATTTTAATTTAATATTTTAATATTTGCAAGACATCTTGCATCCAGTATCTCATTTGAACTTTATGACAACCCTATGAGGTGAGTGGTCTAGGCATTATATGCTCCACTTTAAGAGTGCCACTAAACTACACAACAATGCAATTTTTAAAGACACCATAAACAGGTTATAGTCTTAGCTCTGCTACTATCAAGCTATACAACTGCTGGCAAGTCAGTTTACCATTCATCATTGATTCCTGCTAAGAGGAAGGAACAGTACCACTACCACCACCAACAGCTAGTGACCCTAAACACAGTACTGTATATACTGTGCCAACTAGATGACACTCAGCTCACTGTTAAAGGAGAAACAAGTCTGTAAATGACATCATTGCAGAGATGGTGTGTAGGAGAAAAAAAGCCAGACAAAGAATGACATATAGTGCAGCTAGGTGGTCCAGTAGACAGAGAACTGGACTTGGAAGTAGGAAGACCTGAGTTCTAATCTGGTCTTGTGACCCTGGGTAAATCAATTATCCTGTTTCTTCATTAGTTTTCCTTAAAGCCTTATGTAAATACACAGTACATGTATGTGCATGGGTATGCATGTGTGTGTATGTGTAATTTTTATATGCCTTCATTTTTGGAGAATACTAATCAATCAAAAAGCATTTATTAAGTTCTATGTGCCAGGCAGTATGTTAAGTGCTGGGGATATAAAGAAAAAGCAAAAAACAGTCCCTTCCCTCAAGGAAATGACATTCTAACAGGAGAAATGGTAACTGTATTCAGAGGAGGCCCTAAGTATAATTAATGTAAGGGGAAAGGTTGAAGGGAGGTTGGCATTTCCCTCCTCACATCAATTGATGAGGTCATGGCAGACCCAGAATATAACCACAAAGGGTAAGATACGTGTTAAGGAATTTTCCTTCAATTTTCATGAATATATGAAAAAATTCTTCATCAACTTGAAAAGATTTCAAAGCCTTGGCTTTTCCTCTCCTTCCTACCTCTGCTTCCAACCCTCTGAGAATTTACTGTTATAGTTCAATTGCTTTGTCACCCCGGACCATCCTTCCCCTAAGCTGACCCCACTATGCCAGCCCCCTCATCCCATGGGTGAGTTCCTTCTGGGAGGACCAGCCCATACAAGCCACGTTTCATTCCCCTACAAGCCATGCTTCTGACTTTCTGGGCTTCGCCACCATGACCTCACACTGGTACCATCTTGTTTTCAGCCTTTCCTATCAGCCTCAGCTCATGCAGATCTTCAGCACTCCTGACGCTACTCTTGTAGGAGCATGCCACATTTCTGTGCACATTCTCTGTCACCAACCAGTGCTACTAGCTTCTGTAAATATTTTTTAATCTAATTTGATTGGTGAGTTCCTTGTGCATCTACTTCAATACCTTCAGAAAACTACTATTTTGCTCTTTTTCAGATTTTTTTTTCCATTTGCAGTTCTAGAATTCTATTCTTCTGTATTACCACCCCCTTTTTCTGTATGTTCAATAATCATTTCTTTAGTGATCCATATTAGAATTTTCTCGGGAATTAAACTCAAGTTCTCTGGCTTATAGTGTGCAAATTCTGTTTCCCTCTTCTCAAAGATCACATTTAACTTTCTCTAGTCCTGCCAAACCTCTCCATTCCCTGTGATCTTTCAAATGTCATTGACAGTGGTTCTCGGCATTCTGCCATTTTCCTCCCTCCCCAATAATGCAATTCCTCTGGCCTCGGTGATTTAAATTCATCTAGGACTCCAATTTGCTCTTTCCCTCTCTCATACTTATCTTGGCTATCAACTAGCTCCTGGACATTTTTGTTCCATCCTTTTCCAGGCCAAAGGTTGTTCTTGTTAACAGAAAAAATGGAACCAAAGTAAGAAAGGAGTAATGTTGCCTTCTCTCTTTTGTCAGGTATTTCTGAGCAAGGGCTTTGCTATGTCTTCTTTTATTCTCTTCTTTCTCCCCATATAGTTTTTTTAAGTAAACTTAACTCTTTTTGTTGTCCGAAGCTTTTATCATGCTGTGCTTTAGCGCCCCCGAGGCAATTCTGTTTGCATCATCCAATGTTTTTGCATTCATCCTGTTTGCTGTCCTTGCTTTGAACATCTGTAGACAGATTTAAAAAATCTAAGTGTTGTGAGGAATGCTCAGGGCATCCACACTGGTCCTTTTAGACAGCGACCATTTTTCCTCTTCAGTGGAATTGTTTCTCACTCCATCTTCAGAATTTTGTTATTGGAATTTGCTATCCCTCCTGACTTTCCAATGGCATCTTACTTATGGCTTGGGAGATAAATTAATCTCACAAGCATCCTTAATTTCATGCATCCCATTAATCCCAATATCAGAAACTCCCATAAACTTAGAGGAAGTCAATCCATGGGATGTCAGAACTTCCTCTCCCTATCCAGGGGTTATATCACATTTTTTTCCCTCCAGTCAAAATACCTAAGCATGGGTGAGACAGGGCCACAGGCTTCTTGGAATAGTTTTCTCTCCCTTGTGGTCTATTTTTGGTACTTTATATGATTCTGGGAAAAGAAAATCAAATTCCTGTGCAAAGTAGCCTTGGAAAAAAAACTAATACTTCTAAAAGTTTTCCTTCCTCCCTTTCTTCTTCCTCCCTCTCCTTCCCTCCTTCTCTTCTTTCTTCATCCCTCCTTTACCTCCCTCCATCTTTTCTTTTCCTTTCTTCTTTCCTTCCTTCCTCCCTTCCCCTTCCTTCATCCTTTCTTTTTTCTTCCTTCTTTCCTTCTTCTCCCTCCCTTCCTTCCTCCCCCATTCCCCCTCCCCTTTCCCCTTCCCTGTTCTTCTTTTTCTTTCTTTTTCTTTCCCTCCCTTCCTCCTTCCTTCCATCCCCCTTCTCTTCCTTTTACCTTCTTCCTTTCTCTTTTACTCTCTTTTAGCAACTTCTCCAATCTCTTTCCTCTTTCTTCTTTTCTCTCTATAAGGACCAAATGGTGCAACCTTTTAGAAACAATGAACCTTATAAATTTTTTTTTAAAAATCTAAATTTGGAGATTGATGGAAGTTTCCTCAGTGGTGCATATATGAATGGTCTGGATAGAAAATGATTGTAATGCTATTTATTTTCTTTACTTCAGAAGGCAGCATCCTGCATGTTTACATGGAGGTCTATATAAATGAATAAGAGCAATTTGCCTCAAAAAAAAAAAAACAACAACCAATAACCTCAAAGTAAAATTTTCAAGGGTTAATTGTACATGAATAATAATTCCCATCTTTCCTTGATTCTCCACTATATTTTAAAACCATTTTTTAAATCTTCTGGCCAATCTATATTTCTTTCCTTCCCTTTCCATCCCCACTAAGAACTGGTGGAGCACTGGTGGGCCTAAGAGTAAATAGAAGCTTTTTGTATCTGAGAGGATGCTGCCATTATAGGATGTCATTCAGCTATCATCAAGTCGTGGTCATGGATAGATTCTCCATGTGGAATGGGGACCCAAAGACAGGACCACAGAATTGAGCATGTAGCTTTAATGAGAGATAATGTGATTTCGACTTGGGAATTAAAATCCATTAATTTCAGAATTCCAATATGTTCAGATGTCAGGTCACTTAATCTGTTCAGACCTATTTAATAATTTGCTTCTGTATGTAAGCCAGGTTAGTAAGAAAGAACGTCTGGTTGGGGGGAAGGAAAAATCCCAGCTGACTTTGAAAGGTAAGGGCAATCTCGGGGGTAGGAGGGCAGGATCTTGAATTCTATTCAACTTAATTCAACGAGAATCAATTAAGCTCCCACTATGCCACAGACCTTCTTCTAGGAACTGGGTGTGTAAAGATAAGCATTAATTATCCCAGTCCTCAAGAAACTCATGTTCTATTTGGGGAGGAAAAATGTATGCAGATAAGTAAATATCGAATATGTGCAAAGTGATTTCATGGAAGGTTGGTACTAACAACTGGGAAGGTCGGGAAGGGCTTATGAAACAGCTGTCTTCTGAGCTAAGTCTTGAAGGAAGCTAGAGATCCAAAGATATGGAGGTGATGAAGGAGGATGCTCAATGCACGATAGTTGCCTGTACAAAGATAGAGAGGTAGGAAATAGAATGTCCCACGGGGGAACAGGGAGCAATCCAGTGTCTCTAATGTGGAGTATATGAGGGGTGGTAATGGGAAATCAGCAAAGTGTGGAAATTGAAGCTACTGATTGGGTGTACTTATCTCTCTCTTCTCTTCATCTCAAAACCCCTAGACATCATCCACCACTCTAGTCTATAATAATGAGGTAGCTCTTTTCAAGATCCATCACTCTACATGTAATGTTCATCTATCTCCTCTGTCTTCTTCATCAGAATGCCCCCATTAACACTTCCCTTTTCTTTGGACCCCCTGTATCTAATTGTTTCAGACTTTTTGCTTTGACACATGTCCAAATCTTCTCCATCCTAAAAAAAATCATTAGATGCTACCATCTCCTCAAGTTATTGTACTGTCTGTCTACCCTTTATCAGTCAAATCCCTAGAAAACTTAAAAATTCTCTATATTCATTGACTCCACTTCCTCTTCTCACAATCTCTTCTCAACACTTTTGCCACATGGCTTCTGAGATCATCACTAGACTGAAACTGCTCTTTCCGAATGATCTGTTTGTGTGTGTGTGCACGCATGCACACACAAACACACACACACACACACACACACACACACACACACACACCTGGGCATTTGTTTTCACTGGTACAGGAATGCCCGATTTGGAAACTCGCTCCCCCAATGTTGGTTACAAGATGTTCCGCAATTTAATCCTGGGTGACCTTAGATGAGTCACTTAACCACTTTGTACCTCATTTTCCTCATTTGTAGAAAGAGAAGTTGAATTAGATGAATTCTAAGGTCCCTTCCAACCCTCATGCTATGATCCTGTGGATTACCTAGGGCCACACATCCTCAATGCTTCAATAGCCAAATGAGAATCCAAGTCTTCTCAACTCTGAGGAATCTCTCTTCTCTCTACCTCCCTCCCTCCCTCTCCCCCCCTCTCTCTTTCTCTTTCTCTCCCCCTCTCTCCCCCCCCATGACACCTGCCTCTCATATATGATACTAATTTAAAGTCTCCTAAGTATTTTGCATATATCATCTTATTTGATCCTCACAATAAGCCGATAAGTAGGCACTGCAAATATAATTATCTCCATTTTACAAATGAAAGACTTTAAGAAAATAAGTGAACAGAGTAATTATCAACTTTTTGTTTCGCAATAATTAGTAAGTGTGGCCTTGCTCCACTCCCTGACATCACTACAACTGACCTAGATTTCCCAGAATGCTTAATAGCAGGCCCAGCATCTGTCATACAATGTAGTTGGCACCTCTGGCTGGCTGCCCCAGCTGCCTCAGTGGTGTTGCCAATAGAATTTGTGACACCAAAAAAATTAAGATTTTGGATATTATCAGCTACTCCTGGATGCTTATTAAAAAAAAAATAATAACCCAAATGGAGAGTAGGCAAGATTTCTTTCAGTGAAAGAAGAATACATAAAGTTTGGAGAACATGAAATGGAGGCTTCAATCACTGGGGAAACCAACCAGAATACAGTTTTTAAAAAGTCAAACAACAAATAGATCCTATGAGTATTATGTACTGGCAAGCACTTAGGAACAGGTTCATTTGCTCAGGGGTTGCATGTGGGCACTCCCTGGAAGAGTTTCAGGGAAGCAAACCAAATTAAAAAAAAAAAACCAATAAAGCATGTGGGGAAAGCTGTGGCTTGCAGTGGAAAGTACATGATCCTTAGAGTCAGAGGACATGAGTTCAAAGATTGGTTCTACTCCTTGCTGCCTTGGGCAAATCACTTCTCTTTGGCTTCACTTTCTTTCTCTGTAAAACAAGGGAATTGGACTGGATGACCTTAAAGCTCCTTCCATCTCTAAATCCTTGACCCAACAAAATGTATTTTAATATGTTACTATATGTGTATAACAAATTAAATACATATGTACATATGGATGGATGGATGGATATGAATATGTATGGGTGTGTGTGTGTGTGTGTGTGTGTGTGTATGTGTGTGTGTGTGTACAGCAATATGGCTGAATCACTGGAGAGATGATCTCAGAGCCAGAAAGATATTTTTCAAGTTCTGCCTCTGACACATACTGGCTAAGTGACTTTGGGCAAGTCACTTATCCTGTAAGGGTTCCAGACAGCTGTCTAGGACTATAAGCTGCAGGACAGAAGCTGACCTGCATTTGTAAAGTGAATTCTTGCTACACTATCAGGTACCTAAGTCCCAGAGATAGACCACCATCCCACAATCACATTCAAACTTTCTCATGGTCCTACAAATTATCTTTGCTAAGGTTATACATCTCCTACTCACCACTCTCTTTGTTCTGTCCCCATCCATTATGTTTTCTATCAAAACAACCAACTTTTATAATCATAATGACACTTTTAGATTTTAAACATAAGCAAGAAACCTCAATATTGCAGATGTTAATGAATTAATATTATTATACATACCCAATACATACCCATATTATACATACCCATACAATATTATACACATACCCATATACATGTATATACACATATGTGTGTATATATGTATATGTATGTGTTATATATGTATATGCATGTATATATGCAGTGAGAGAAAGAGAGAGAGAGAGAGAGAGAGAGAGAGAGAGAGAGAGAGAGAGAGAGAGAGATGCCTTACCTTGTCATTTATACCCCATCTAGGTATCTTATTTTCTATGCTCATAGACTTTGAGCAGGCTACCTCACAGGCCAACTCTCTAATTTTTATTTACAAACCCAGTTCACACTCTCCCACCAATGTATTCAACAGTTAAGGTGAAAAGTGAGCATACATTTATAGGAACCTAGCATGGAAACAGATGAAGGAGGAAAAAATGCATGCTTTGGGTAACTCGGAAGTCTAGACAGTAGACTTCAGGGTTATTGGTCCATTCAGTAACACCTGTATCATGTATAATTGCTTCTCTGTACCTTGTTTAGCACACATGAGTGTCGTCACTCTTTAGGGAAATTTTTATCTGCTTGAAAATAGCCTTTATAAGGTTTTTTTTTTCCCCTCTCAATTAACTCCCCTTCTATCCTTCTAAAGAGGAAGGATATTTAGAAAGTATAACCTCGTAATACGAATAAATAGCAATTCTCCTTAAGCCAGATTCATCAGTCTATCTCTTGGCTATATAGACCAGACCAGCCAATTATTCCCTCATTAGACTCTGTGCTATCCAATCAGAATGGCCCTCACAGGATAACACTAAGATTCTCTCTCTAAGCAACTCAGCAGGATACCAAAGGCTTTCCAAAGTCCCCTCTGCTGTTCCTTCTTAAGCCAATGGTGGCAGCAGAGAGCTTCACCTTTCTCTAAGTCTAGGTAGCATTGGAAGCAATAGACTGTCATTGGAGCTCTCAGACAATGAATTCTCTCTGACCAACCAGGAAACATTCAGCTGAAGACTTCTTTCCTCTGACTGCTTCTATTTGTCATAGGTGGAATAGGGCAGATTTCCATCCCCTTTGACCCTTCCCCATGTTGTTTCTTCACTTCTCAGGTTCCACTTGCCTCGATTCTGGGGCTAGGATCAGACCCATCCTTATCCTCTTCCTGTTGTTTTCAATGTCAGACTCTGAATGGCTTTTTACCTAAAAAGTCACAGCTCTTCAAATTTCTATCCAAGCAGGGTCCTTCTAAAATTGTACCTCACTATTCATATATCAATACAATTTCTAATTTTCTTACTTGTAGCATCTTTAGCCAAAAAATGCATAGGTGAAAATGAGAGGATTACTCATTATACTTCAGCTCTGATATATCCCAAAAGTCTGTTATTTGTCTCTTTACTGGCCACATCTCAGTAAACCTGTCGCAGCAGATGGGCTAAACCAGGTTGAAGGAAACCAGCAGGCCTTGAATCTGTCGGTCAATTAGGCAGATGTCTAACCCAAGCACATGAAGACTTCCCCAATGGGATGGATAGATGAGAACAATTTGTTCTAGTGGCCATGAAGATGGCTGAAGTAGGTGCTGTGACATGCTTAGAGTCTGATCAGACAATGAAGAAGCCAAGGTCATCCACTGCATCCTAGGCATCACCAGTTATCTTAACTTTTGTCTTGCCACTAGACTTTAATGACTCTGGAAGAAAGAATGAGGCTGACGACTTGGCATAACTCTGCCTCGCTTAAATCTAATTCACACAAAAGTCAAGACATCACCCCATGATGTAATTTCTCCTCTGAAAATGAAGAATGAACAACAGCCCTTACTGAAATCACTCATGGAAAGAGCACTGGATTTGGAACCCAGAGGTCCTGGGTTTAAGTCTTAGGCCTGGTGCTAATTGCGTGACCCTGGGCAGGTTATTTAACATCTCTAGAACACCTACATCATCTCTAAGGTACTAAAATTAGTAACAAAGGTGATTTTTAGCAATGCTTACACTATATATGAAAGGCTATTGTCGGAAAAGTTCTTTGCACGCTTTAAACACTAGATGAGCATGTTAAACTTATTTACACTTGAGGAAGATCTGCACCATATACACCAGGTGTATATGGTGCAGATTCGCATCTGTGTGTAATCTCTTTTCTGCTGTGTTCAGAGATATTCATCTTATTTAGTGCTTGTCAAGCTTAGAATTAAAAATAAAAATAAACAGGATATGAATGTGAATTATTGTCATTCCGTTTTCAATTATCATTCCCTCTCCTTTATTCGACACACTCCTGCTTCTCGTGATGAGAAGCTATAGTAGTCAAGGCAACCCCTTCCAGAAAGAACCAGCCTGACCACATCCATATCTTACTTAGCTTCTCCACCTCCCCAACTCATTGACTACTCAACTGAAATGAGCCAAGCTTTTAAAAGCACCTACTATGTGCAGATTACTCTGTTAGATAATAGGAACACAAAAATCAAAAAATAAAAGGTTTTGCCTTCAGTGAACAATTATCTCCTTCTAGGTTGCACAGTAGATAGAGTTCCAGGGTCAGGAAGACTCATGTTCCTGAGTTCAAATCTGGCCTCAGACACTTACTAGATAGGTGACCCTTGGCAAGTCATTTAATCCTGTTTGCCTCAGTTCCTCATCTGTAAACTGAGCCAGAGAAGGAAATGGCAAACCACTCCAGTGTCTTTGCCAAGAAAACCCCAAATGGGTTTGTGAAGAGTCCAACACGACTGAACAAACTGTATAGAATGCTCCAGAAAAAACTGCTGCTCTGTGTCTAAACATTCTTTCTTGATCACGCTTGATTCTCTCCTTCTTGAAAATCTTCCTTCTTCTTCTTCTTCACCTGTTGAATTCTTACCCCATCTTTAAAGCTTATATTCTCAGTCCTCCATGAAGCCTTCCTTGATTTGCTTCCCTCCCATTCCTGCATTCACTGCCACAGACCTTATCTAACACTTTGTACTCATGCCAAAAATTACTGTGTGTTATTTTCACCTTAGGCAGCTGGGTGGCACAGTGGATAGAGCACTGGGCTTGGAATCAGGAAGACTCATCTTCATGAGTCTGAATCTAGCTTCGGACACTAGCTGTGTGACCCTGATCAAATCACTTAACTTTGCCTCAGTTTCCTCATCTGTAAAATGAGCTGGAGAAGGAAATGACAAATCACTCCAGTATCTTTGCCAGAAAAAAAAAACAGTCATGAAGAGTTGGACACAACTGAAACAACTCAACAACCACAAAAATAATTGTCATCTGTGTTATGTGTTTTATTCCCCTGAAATACTATAAGCTCCATCAAGTCCAGGCCAGGCCATATCTAAACATTGTCTTCACAGCACCTAGCAGAATGTTCTGCCCATAGTAGGTGGTTAATAAATTTTCATTGAACTCAATTTTTCTTCCATAGCACTTTTTATTTCTGAAGTGGCATGCTCTCTCCCAAACTCACACAAAAGCTTCCTTGCTCTTCAATGGTTTCTATTTTGAGATCCAATACCAGTAAGACTTTTTCTCTTCTTCTTCAAGCCAAAATATCCTTTAAACCCATCTGTGAAGCAACTGGTTCCAATTAAATTTTGAGATAAGTGCAAATGAAGTATAATTGAGAAAAGACAAGATAAGCTTGCTATAAGAAAAGAATGATAAGGGATTCTTGGTGACAATGGAACTGTATGCATTCTAAATGGCCATGCTATCTGTGACTCAAATGGTCTTATGCCAGTTTTTTAATATTATTGTCATCATGAAGAGGGTGATTGTTCCCATCTCTATGCACGAGCAACTCCTTGGAATAGTTAACGGGACTTTCATGTGTTCACTGATTGGAGAAAACCTCAGGAAGAAATTAAGGAGAAATTCTTAAATGTATCTCATTAAGAGAATTTGAATAAAGTCAAAAGTAAGTCAACATGAACCAAAGACTTCTTTTTCCCAGAAGCTAATAGGATATCCTTGTCACCAAAAAGGCCAATTATAGATTGTCCAGGTCAGTCAATCAGTCAGTCACCAAGCACTTATTGTTAACAATTTGTCAAGTACTGTCCTAAATTCTTGGAATACAAAGAAAGGCAAAAACAATCTCTATCCTTCAAGTGCCATCTACTTTGTGTATTGTCCATGGGAACTTTAAAATCCTTGGATGCTTTCTCACTTACGTCCAATGCTCTGTTGGACTGACTATCATTTGAAGGTGTTAAAAAACAAGGAAAACAAACTCATGGTTTATGCTAACCTATACTTCATCATTCCAATGGATTTTTTGTATTCTCCTAATGAAATATAGACCTCACAAGCAATCTTGTGTAGATCTTGTTCAGGTCCTCTCAAAAATTCAAACAAGGAGCTCACCCAATGTTCCTGGGGCCTTCTTTGCATTCTTCTGACATAGCATGGCTACCAAGGAAACAGTGCTTAGGTTATGCTAATCCAAGAAAACTAATTAGGCAGTTAAATCTCCACTGAAAAAATAGCCTCAAGCATCACAGAGTCCCACAGTTTAAAAGAAACTCGGAGATCATATACCCTAATTTATTCATGCAAAAAAAATATAGGCCAAAGCCAAATAGCAAAAACCTTTGCATCATCTAATACTTGCAATACCAATTACATACGTATTCAAGAGTTAGAAATATTCATGATAGTTAGCATTTTATGGCTGGCAAATATTTTACTTATGTTACATCATTTGAGACTCATAAGAACCATGAGATAATAATAGTTAATAGCTAACATAGGAAGATGTTTGTATCATCCCTATTGATGAAGCAACTGAGGCTTAGAAAGGTGAAACAATTTCCCTATGGTCACATAGCTAGTAACTGTGTTGGGGAAGATTTGGCCATGGGTCTTCCTATATAAAAGTCAAGGTCTCTGTTTAACCCATCACCAAGTCACTTCAACTCTAACCTGAGACAGTAACAAATCTGATCTATTACATTAATTGCCCTCTTCATGAAAATTAGGAGTTAGAAATAGGATTTGGGCAGCTAGGTGGCACAGTGCTGGACCTGGAATCAGGAAGACTCATCTTCATGAGTTCAAGTCACTTTACCTGAGCAAGTCACTTTACTCTGTTTGCCTCAATTTCCTCATCTGTAGAATGAACTGGAAAAGGAATTGGCAAACCACTCCAGTATCTTTGCCAAGAAAACTCCAAACAGGGTCATGAAGAATAGGACATGACTAAATAACAACAATGAATGGGGACCCCAAGAAAGGAATGGGAACTACTTCATTTAATGGCTCAGAAGAGTTGCTGATATCCAAGAAAGTGAATTCCAGACATGAGGCTGACCTTAGAAATCATTTACTCTAATCTATTTGATTTATAGAAAAGCTAACTGAGATCCAGAGTGGTTATGTGGCTTCCCCATGGTCACAGCTATTAAAAGTGTCAGAGTGAAGGCTAGAATCCAAGTCACCTAACTCCTGGATCACAACTTTCTTCATGATACCAAACAGGCCTGCCTGGTTTATGTACCAACCAGCAGAATTGTGCAGTAGACAGAACATTGTGTATAGAATCAGGAGATATCTGCTTTAAAATTGTACCTCCAGCACATATTAGCCATTTGACCCTGGACAAATCACTTAACCTCTCCGAACCTGCAGTTCTGACCACTAAAATGGTGATAAAAACAACACTGACATCAAAGCATTGTTGTAAGGTTCAAATAAGATGCTGTATGCAAATCTTTGGAGACTTTAATGCCCAATTTAAATGGCTACCATTGCTGCTAGTATTAATGGCACCATATCCATTATCTGTATTTGAAACCTACAGCTCAACTCTATTTCAAGAAGAGAAAAATATCCCATGTAATAGCAAATTCACTTTAAAAGAAATTCTTGTGTTTTAGGCTATAAATCATCTGGTGTTTAACCTAATGCCTTCCTTGAAGTTTCAGATGTTAAAAGAAAAACACCATTGTACAAATAAACAAAGCATGGATAGTCAAATAAAATTTTAGAGATAAAATTTCAGCGTGAAACTAGCTCCTAAGGCCTGTTCTATTTTTAGACATTTACATTTAAACTACATTAACTCATGAAAGAAATACTATATACCAATCCTATAACTGGCTATTTCTCATCAACTAAAAATTGTTAATGGCCAGTAGTATTCCTGGAGAAACCATACCTTGGGAGCTTCTGTTGAAACAAATCTAAAACACACAGTAGGGAACAAGTACTGTTTTGCTTATCATTTCTCAAACACAATATGTCCCCATCATTATGTCTCTGTTCTTTATCTCGCTAATTCCTTTGCTTGGCACATGGCTTCCCATATGCAGTATGCTGTTCGCACCCTTCATGTGGCTATTTGGAATTAAAATATTGGCAGAAGCAACTTCTTCAATAAAGAAAGAGATTGGGGTAAGGGGTGGGAGGTGTGACCAAACAATGTAGACTATAAGGGGGCTTTCTGAGGGTAGAGGCTATTTCTCTTTGTATTCCCCTACCTTAGTATAGTATCTGATTCATAGTAGGTATTTAGTAAATGTGGTTGAGTTGTTTTACTGGGTATGTACCCCAAGGAGGTCAAAGACAGAAAGTTTCTATCAATATCAAATACCCATCACCATGACTTTTATGGTGGCAAAGAACTAGATTCAAAGTGGGTAGCAATCCATTCAGATGAGGATAGTTGAGCAAACTGTGGCAAATGGAAACT
Source organism: Phalanger gymnotis (assembly GCA_028646595.1). Classification (NCBI taxonomy): domain Eukaryota; kingdom Metazoa; phylum Chordata; class Mammalia; order Diprotodontia; family Phalangeridae; genus Phalanger; species Phalanger gymnotis. Next base: position 344,556,467 of record CM053624.1, read on the forward strand.
ATTTTGTCATAAGAAATGATGAATGGGAAGAATTTAGAAAGAAAAATTCTTGTATGAGTGAAGTTAGCAAAGCCAGGGAACATTACATTCAACACAAATAATATTGATGTAAATAACACAAATAAATTGAACTGAGTAAATGCAATAACAAATCTAGATCCTTGGGAACAAATGTTGAAATCTACCTCTCCTGCTGGCTGTCATCAAGTGCCGAATGTTGTATGCTTTGCTGGATGCTATCACTGTATCATTTGTTTTTTCTTACCCTTGAAAGCTTCATTTCCCAAATTCAGAAATGAATATCATGTAAAAACAAAAGGCATTACTGAAATGTGTGTTAGATGAATGAGTGAATCAGTGATTGAAGGCATGAAAAACAAAAATAAGCAGGGGAAGCCTTGTCCTAGCAAAATGTCTGGCTCAAAGTAAATATTTAATAAATGCAGATGAGTTGAGATTTACTGGGCATACACCCCAAGGAGGTCAAAGGCATAAAATGTCTATGGGCACCATACACCCATAATGACATTGAAAGTAGAAAAAAGCATTACAACATGAAGTACTGACTGCCAAGTAATTGACTACCACTAATGGAAAATTTGATTCTTTCCTACATCCCAAAATTTCCAGTGAGGAAGTAGTCCAGTAGAGCAAAGGGTACAAAGGGATTTTCTTGGTTTTGGCCAACATAGGAAGTAAATAAATCATTTTAATAAGATGAATTACTAAGTCCTATCCTTATCTTGAAAAGTACCGCTAAGATATACTATAATATTATGATGTTATATAACCTGTGGGTCCCTGCAGAGCTGGGACCATATCTGGGTGATAGACTGTGTGAATGGCTTTGGAACATTCCTAGGAAACAGCCCCATTGACATTTATCAGGTTAAAAGCCACAAGTTGTAATATGTTCAAGCACAGGAAATCTATGGCATGCATGTCACCATAAAATATATCAAAATCAGCCCAATTATAAATAATAGCAATCATTGGCATTTATATAGCACTTTAAAGTTTACAGAGCATTTGTTATCTCTTCTTTTATCACAATCTGTGAAAGAAAGTAATAATCTCCACAGGAAAAAAGTGAGTCTCAAAGAAGTTAAGTGACTTGCCTGTAGTCACACAACTAGTGAGTGTCAAAGCCAGGATGGAAACCCAGAGTTCTCTGGAATCTAAGAACAGTCTCCTTTTCACCACACTCGTGTCTCTCTAAAGCAATGAAAACACTTGTTTTATCAGGAATGAAACCTTGACCTTATATCATGTATATGCTCCAATCCAATTGAAACAATAGCAATAGGAAACATCAAAGAAAAGCTATGTAGTGACACTTTTTCATATGAAATTTTCAAGATACTTGTCCTCTGTCCCAGCTCTCCCAGAGTACCACATTTGTCCATGTTTACAGGTCATGTAAGAAAGACCTGCAATCAAAACTTCTTCCACCTAGAGATAACCTCAGTGGATTAAAAAAAAATCAGCTACACAATGTCATCCAACAGGCAGAACCTTTGAAATTGATCATGTCTTGGTGACACTGCAATATCCACTACTCCCTGAAGTCTGTGGTCCAAGAGAAGGAAAACAAGGCAAAAGGGAATGTGATTGAGACCAGCCTGAAGTCCATCAGAGTCACATCTGCTTTAGGCAGCTGGCCCCTGTGTGCCTAGCTGGCCATGCATGCTCATCAGTTTCCTTCCCCATACTCCTTTGGGGAGTGCTCATCTGAGAAACCAACAGATTTGTTGAGTACCTATTATATACATACATATATATATATATGTGTGTGTGTGTGTGTGTGTGTATACATATATATATATATATGTATATATATATATATCTCCTAGGTACTGCGGGGGAGTATAAAAAATATATAAGACATTCAGTCTATGACTAAGGATCTTGTGTTTGTGCTAGCACACAGAAATGTGAAATTATAAACATGAAGCAGCAAGAATAGAAAAATGCTAAACTAGATATTCAAACTGGAGTTCAGAGAAGAGAGAGGTCACTAAGGGTTGGAGTAGTATTGCCCACCTCTTAAAGTTATTTTGAGGAAAACTCTTTGTATGCAGCAGTTTAATGAGGGTAGATTAACTAGAGCTGTGCTACAGGAACTCAGGAGAAACAACAGAACTAGTCAGCAAGATTTGTTTTTTTTTTTAAAAAAAAAAAAGGAATCTGCCTCCAAGGGAGTTTCTTCTCTGCCTATCCTGCTCCCCTGTGCTCTAGCTCCTCAGAGAAATGATTATTTCTCCTTTATATTGATAACCAATTAATATGGAGGTGGAAGGATCCAGTTTTTTTTTTCCTTTTCTACTCCTCATTGAAAGTCCAACCTCTCAAGGGAATTTCTGACCTGCCCAAAAAAGTCACCTCATCCAAACCATCTTATCTAGGTGGAATTCTTACAGCACCATTGTTCATTGACTGGGTGGAAGATAGATCTTTTTGTAGCAAGAGTGGTCTGTTTTGAGATGAGCCTCTTTGTCCATGAACTGATTTCCACCCTGAGGGACACCCCCTTTTCCAACAGCTTAATAAGCTGTCCTCCCAAGTTCATCTTTGGCACTTGAGAGTGCCATGGACCTCTCTTATTAATTATTCACTAGCCATAATTAATAAAATGACTGTTAATTCCCCAGAAATTGTCTCTTCAACTTCTCATATGTGACGCTCAAGAGCAATGGCCCCATGCCAAAGTCTTAAGAATCTCCAGTCTTCCTCCACTAATGTCATTTCATGCTTTTTATACCAGTAACAATTTAGAGGATCTCCCCCTACACTGAAACTCCAAGTTATTACTCTGTGTGTAACAATAAAGCACTATAGAAATGTGAGATGGTATTGCTATTGAGTGGAAAGACTTTCTGAGGGACCTAGGACTTCAGGTGAATTTTGAAGGATGAATAGGATTTAGGCCTTCCAGTCAGAGAGAAATATATGAGAAATGGAGGTAATAAGCATGGTGTATCAGTGGAAGGCAGTGAGCAAATACATTTAACTAGGGCAGAGAGTTGATATTGAAGAGACAGCAATGGCATGCCAAGAGTGGTCAATAAAAAGAAGGTCTTGGCAGCTAGTCAGAGACACTTGGACATGGTGCCAGGGATAATGGGGACCAATAGGAGTTTTTGAGCACAAAAGTGACATGAGCTGGAATTTTGGAAGGATTGGTTTTCCCATAGTACCAGGACAGATTGGAGAGAACAAGAGGCTGGAGACAGAAAAAATAGTGTTTATGTTTAATTGGTTTATTGTCCAACACTTTCATCTCATTGGGATTTAATAGTATAATACTCAATTGTTCTGTAACAGGGTCTCAACTGCCACCCCAGGAAATATTCCTAGTATGGGTTTCAAACACCTCAAAATAATGTTCATGAGTCCTCACTCACTAAATCTACCTCTTTCTACCAGCCAGAATTTATTATATGACTTTGTATCATAGTGAAAACAAGAGCAATTTACTTCGGCATGGTGATATCAGGAAAACAAAGAAATCACACACACTTGCAGCACACAAGTAACCTTCACACTACATGTCTTTTAGGAAGTTTCAGTCTCATATAGTCATTGCACCTTGAGCCACTCGTAGCAGAATGGTGACATCAGCACTGGAGATCCATGTAGAAGAAAGCCCTAGCAACAGGACAAAGGGGATATCAGGGACAGTTGCCCATGGCTCCCTCTTCCTCATTTCACTTTATGTCACTCTTTTTTTTGTAAATTTATTTTTTATTTTTAGTTTACAACATTCAGTTTCACAAGTTTTTGGGTTCCAAATTTTCTCTCTCTCCCCTTCCTCCCCCCTCCCCGCCCAAGACAGCATGTAAACCAGTGTAAGTTCTACATATACCTTCACATTAAACTTATTTACATAATAGTCAAGTTGTAAAGAAGAATTATAACCAATGGAATGAATCATGAGAAAGGAGAAGCAAAATCAAAAAAAAAAAAAGAAAGAAAAAAAGAGAGCAAATAGTTTACCTCAATCTGCATTCAGATTCCATAATTCTTTCTCTGGATGTGCATAGCTTTTTCCATCATAAGTCTTTTGGAGCTGTCTTTGAACCTTGTATTGATGAGGGGAGTCAAGTCTGTCAAAGTAAGTCCTTACAGATATCATGTGTCTGTAATCATTTATAATGATGTCCTGGTTCTGCTCCCCTCAATCGGCATCAGTTCATAAAAGTCTTTCCAGGTTATAATGAAGTCTGTCTGTTCCTTATTTCTTATTGCACAACAGTATTCCATTACATTCATGTACCACAATTTGTTTAGCCATTGCCAATTGATGGGCATCCCTTTGATTTCCAATTCTTTGCCACCACAAAAAGAGCTACTATAAGTATTTTTGTATATATGGGTCCATTTTCCACTTGTATGATCTCTTTGGGACATAGCCCTAGAAGTGGTATTGCTGCATCAAAGGGTATACACATTTTTATAGCCCTTTGGTCATAGTTCCAAATTGCTCTGCAGAATGGCTGGCTCAGTTCACAACTCCACCGACAACATAGCAATGTTCCAATTTTCCCACAACCGCTCCAGCATTTATCATTTTCCTATTTTGTCATGTCAGACAATCTGTATGTCACTCTTTCTTGAGGCTGATATCTGCCACTTTAGAACCAGAAGTTCTGCCCTTTTCTGGAAGGTCCCAGCAATCAAAAGCATCAAAAGAGCAGAGTTTCACAAGGTTAGGAGTACAATTGCATTGGCATCCAAACCCTGGTATGGCAGAAAACAAGGAGGGAAGTTCACCCTTTGGCATCAAGGCAGAATGACTTTAGTGTAGCCTCTTGCAACAACCATTTCCTTCTCCTCGGGTCTTCTTTCCTATTTTGGTGCTTCAACTTGGAATTTCCAACTTTTGAATTAATTCCTTCAAGTTTGTGGCGCTGAAGTGTCCAACCTTGTGATGAATGGGACAATAGAGCCGTGCATCCTATATAAGCAATAAAGCATCCTATAATGGAAAACACAGTTCAAAGAAAACTAAGACCATATCTACTTGAATAAGGCCCTTACATTTCATACTTATATTTACTTGTTTCTTATGTCATAACTGCATTGAATCATGAATGGATAGTTTCTCCGCCAATGCAGATAGCAACCAATCTGTGTTTTATAGATGAGTTGTTCTGACTGAAAAAAAAATCACTAGCTAGTGGCTAACTTTCTAGTGCTGATCCTCAACAAGGTTAATTAGGCTACTCTTTTGATCACAAAAAAATATTTCAGGCCCATAATGGAGCCCTTTTTCCTTTTGATGGGACCAACCAGAGTTTGTGCTCCACTGTTAAAGCTTTTGAAAACCCTAGGTCATGTCTATGTTATGGTCACCTTTAGTGTTGAGCCATTAGTGGAGGGAAATATTTATCTAAATAAATTATATGAAAAATACTTTGATAGTGAAGAAAAAGAAGAAGAAGAGGAGGAGGAGGAAGAGGGAGAAGTACGATAAAAAAAAAGATGAGAAAGAAACCAAATGTGATCAATGAATTCTTATTATTCTGTGTACATTCTGAAAGACAGCATGGCACAGTAAGAAAAGTCTACACCTGGGTTCAAGTCCTGCTTCTGACACCTACTAGATTTGGGATGTTAAAGGACATTCCCATAATTATACAACTAGACAACTCCCTAAGAACCATCACAGACAAGTTATTGATCTGCATAGCTGATGGGACTAGATACATGCAAAGTCCTGCGTTGATGAAACACTAGACCAGATCCCATGGAGATGTATGCTTCACTGAAGTCATCCTGATAGCTCTCTGTGTTGTGGAGTTGAGCCTGAATTCTCAAAGGCTGTACCAGTATAGCACATGTTCTCTTATCAAACTGCAAAGACTTATAAGTAAAGGATGGTGATAGGCTGGATGTCTTTTCTTTAGGCATCATGCTAGCTAAGATCTAATAGATTCAGGTAAACCAAGTGGTGATGAATTTTCAACCCCAGGCCCTCTCCAAAGGTGGCCTATACTATCCCTAAAGGTCCCATTCAGCTCTTAGATTCTGATTCTTTTGTATTCAGAATTCAGGCTGGACATACTAATCATGTTTCCTTGGGTTGATCTGGCCAAATTTTGCTCTACCCCACCCTGCCAAACCCCACCATCACCATCGTAAAGATAACATTTTTTAAAATCTCCTTTTCCTACCCATGATGTTACACAGGAAATCTGGGCTCTGGATCCTTTTATAATCAGGTGAATTGTGGCGCAATTGTTTCAGAATGGGGCCTAATGGTTGATTGCGGACTCTGACAGATCAGACTGCAGGAATGCAAAGCTTAAAGTTTCTCACTTACTGCCTGCTGCTGGAAAAATGGAAAGTCTAGCCATATGTCTCAAAGATTCTGTTTCGCTTGTAGAGAATCGGAAGAAGTGATGGAGCAGGGAGAGAGAAAAAAGGACATGCAAATGTATTATCCATTGTCCTAGGGAGACAAATGCTATTTTAGAAGTAGCATGTCCAAAGTCAGTTTCATCTTTATAGGTATCCAGTCATTCTACAACATTCCCCCCACTTTCCTTCCCCATCTCAATTTTCTCCACCTCATCTAGCTTGATTCCCGTACCCACTACCTTGCAGATAGCCTAGCTTTCTGTGAAGAGGGAACCAAAGCCAAAGAAAAAGTTCACAATTTAGCTATGTGATGTTGAGGACAGCAGTTAATTTATCAGATCCTCAGTTTCCTCATCTACATAATGGGAGAACTAGATGATCCCTAATTTCCCTTTCCAGGTAGAAAATCCTTATGATGCTTGGTTCCTTCTGAATCACTGCATTCAGATTAATTTGAGTAGAGTTAATCATTGTGTGAAAAGAACAAAATTGCAAATACCAAGTACCTCTGATATGTTGGTAAATGTGTGAAACTCCTCTGGTAGGTGCAAGTGAAAGCATCAATTAAAAATTAGCAAACCTGCATATTTATAGATTGTGCTGTTGGCTTCAGCATTTTATTCTTGCCTATTACAGCAGCTGGTTGACAGGTAAATCTCTGTGCCTGATTTTAGCTATGGGTCAGAAAACAGCTATAACCAACTTGCAGAGTCTACCCAAGCTATACAATGAAGTGCTTCTATTTAATGAATTCTTCTTCATAATTAAGCCTTCTGATTTTTTAAAGCCTATCATTAAAAGCAAAGTGAGAATATTATTTTTTGGCTAGTGCTGATTATGAGAACAATAGAACCTACTTTATTTGGGTGATACAACCCTCTTGGTCACTTTTGAACAGGGGTCCTCATCCAGTAGTTAAAATTTTAATAATGGAAGGGGTCTTGGGGAGGGGGCGGGGTTTCCTTTCTTGATATGAGCAATGAGATTCAGAATAAACCTCCACTCAGTATCAACAGAAAGACTCCCTTCTAATCTCTATGCTTTGCTTTTCACTCCCTTAGCAGGCCAACCCAAAGGTAGAGTTTCCCTTGCCTAGAATCCTGAGGCCAAAGGCAGACTACCAGATTAGGAAGTCAGAAGACCACTTTAGCAATGAAGACTTTCTTCCCTCTTCAGGCCAACCAATACCACACGCTGCAATGGTTTGTAACTAGACATGAAACAGAGCTTTTTACTGACTTGAAAACCAAAATATGAGCAGTAGATATTCTTTCCACAACAGAATCCATCTAGCCCAGCCCCCTCATTTTACAAATAAAGAAAACGAGGTTCGGAGAGGTTAATTTACCCATGGTCACACAGCTAACGTCAGAAGCAAGATTTGAACCCATCTTCCTGACTCTAGGACCAGCATTAATCCACCATAACACCCTGCCTCTCTTGATAGTGTGGAGTTTTATTTCGTTGACCTCCAAAATTGTTGCCACAACCATACACTCTCTTTTGGTTCTCCTCATGGTTTACTGGGATTTATAGCCGGGAGGGAATGGAGACCCTGCTTTCAAGTTATTTAAAATTTCCCCCACCCTTTTTCAGAGCCATCTCAAGCCTTCAGGAGAAATGAATCATATGGTCATAGACTGAAGGCATCAAACCTGCTTTCATTAAAGAGACAGAAACTGGGGATCTAAGTGACTGGCCCAAGATCATAGAGTTGTTAAGTGACAGAGATTTGTCATAATTATATAAAAAAGTTCATGTCTTGAGTGACTTGGGGGAAAAATAGAATTTTTATTCTGAACAGGAACTAAAACTATACATTTTATTTTCTTCTTTTAGCAATAAAATCTTCCAATGATCTGACACAGAAAATGAATACGTGACAGTTTACATAGAAGTCATAGAGGCTCACTCAAAACCAGAAAGATGCTTCATAGAGTCTCGGAGGTTTCAGGGACTGCATATTAACCTCTCAAGGACAAAAATCTTTTAATGTGGGATCTGTGGATGAAAGTTTGAAGGTTCTGATGTCAAACAGCAGTGTTAGTGGTCCAGGGTCCCTGGTAGTTCTTTTCTCAGTAAACTTCAGAGCAGCTTCTCTTCTTGATGAACTGAAGTGGAGTTTCTAGCCTCTGAATCAGTCTTTACACACAGAATCACTCTTCACAATTAACAAAAAGTGAAACATAATATTCCCAAAGGCATGTGGTCGGTCTGCTGTTTTATCATTTTGTCCTAATTCTCAATGTATATAACTAGCAGATGGAGCAAAGATACCTTGGCATATTCAGTCAGTTCACAATAACTGTCCATTTTATTTTCCATAGATTTCATAAGTAATTTAAAACCAAGAGATATAGAAGTACCATAATGTAATATATAACAGATAATATGTTTATTTTCTCTGGCAAATGTGCAAACCCCTTCGGCTTGATCCACTGATGTAACATCTCTCCATGGAAGATGCTGAGGAGTGTGTTTCCAAAAGAATTGTGATGATGTGTAAGTCAGGTGCCTCAGAGTGACTGTTGAACACATGTAGACATCCCATAACTAGCTCCAGTTGGTTAGCCACGTAGTTAAGAGGAGGCTTTTTCAAATGGCTGCATAGATAGAACTATCAGTATCTTCAAAAGGGTTTGGGTCAGCTACAGCCATTGCCGTGCTTTCTTCATCTGAGGAAGCTCAGTGACTCCCTCTGAGGTCACTGAGAAATAGGCTTTGGTCATTGGCCATTCTGTTCACTCTTTTCCCCAAACCAAGAGGACATTCAACATGATAGAGCCAGAATTATAAAACCTGTGAGAATCATCCAAAAATTACCATGATGAGTATTCCCAAACTCTAGTAATGGTCTCTATCTGAGTGGGTAAACATTTCTTAGGGTTTGAAGCCGATACCAGATTTAAACATATAATGAATCGTCCCTTAATTCAGTTTAACATAATACAGTATCTTTCCCATGCTTATCCTATAGTACATGGATGCTTCCTGTTCCACAGAACATTAAGTTCAGTCAGTACAGTAGGATAAACTTGTGCACCCCACAAGTTCCATGCCTATCATAGCAGTTGCTTCTGAGAGAAGGAAGAAGGGAGCTAGGCAGAAGAAGAGGAAGCATGGTGGCAGCTAGGTGGCGCAGTGAATAGAGCACTGGCCGTGGAGTCGGGAGGACCTGAGCTCAAATCCAGCCTCAGATACTTACTAGCTGTGTGACCTTGGGCAAGTCACTTAACCCCAATTGCCTTGCCTCCCCCCACTCCAAAAAAAAAAAGAAAAAAAAGAAAGCATAGTATTTTTCTGGGTATATATGTATACAGATTCTATAGGAATCACAATTTAACCGTCCTGTGATTGCAGCCATGTGAACCCTATTAGGATATTTCAGTATGTAAAACAGTGGAAACTCAGTCCCAGCACAATTTGGACATCTGAATTGAAAATTTCATCTCTGACTCCTTCAAGTCAGAGTCACCTCTGACTCTTGATCCTGACACCAAATTTAGCTTCCACTCCCCTCTCCCCCTTTAAAAAAATTCCAAAACAATAAGAAATTGGGAATGAATGGAATAAATCACTCTTATACACACACACACACACACATACACACACACACCCTTAAAGTAACTTCCTAAAAATTAAGGACTAGCTATCTCCTCTTCTCCCCAAATAGGTCTAAGGTCTTTTATATGTAAAAGGACTCAAGAACGTAAACTTCTAACATTGTTCACTCCTTCTTCACTACACAAATATATAAAAGAGTGAGCCAACTTTTCAAATTTCTCCACATCAGGATAGAGATAGCATGCCTCTTCTATGTCTACTGTAGAAGGGTTAGCCGTGGGAGCTTTCTCCCTACAATCCTATCTTCTTTTTGCCTTTGTTTGAGGCAGTATCTCAATTATCTGGGAGAATGCAATAAGTAAGGTGCAACCTCAACTCCCAACTGGCCTCTGCTCCATCCCATCCTCTGTGCTAGCTCCATCACTGCACTGACTTGGCTGTGTGATGTAGGGTAATTCCTACCTCTTAATTGGCACAGCCCAAGCTATTTTCTTTACGATGGGAATGTACTGTTTTATCTCTAGCCGGTTGTCTTCTCCTTCACCAATATCATGATCCGTGCCCAGGTCCCTACAACCCCAACAACTGTACTAGAGTCTAGCTTTTAAGATTGTGGGGAACACCATAGCAATGAGAACCGCAGCATGATATCAATCACTACTTTATATAAGTAGTAAAAAAATAATTGAAGAGGAATTTATTCTCCTAACCACAAGAAGATGTCCCATAACATCCCTATAGAGTGGACTATTTAGATGGGTAGCTACCAGCAGTATAGGTGCAATCTAGGTAGGAGCCTCACAGAAATTGTCCAGAACAATCACTTAATAAATAGTCAATAAACATTTATTAAACACTTACTAGTGCTTAATGGATGAGGGACTGGGCTAAATGCAAGGAATGAAAAGAAAGACAAAAACCATTCCTTGACTTCAAGGAGACAACACGTAAACAACTAGCTATGTACAAGATATATTTAGAATAGGTAAAAGTTAATCTGAAAAGGGAGACCCTGGCAACAGTGAGAACAGAAATGACTTTGTGCAGAAATTGGGCTTTCAGTTGAGTCTTGAAGGAAGCCTGGGGAGCTAAGAAGCTCAGGTACAGAGGGGCATCATTCCAGGTATTAGGTACGGCCAGTATAAAAGCACAGAGACAGGACATGGAGTGTTGTATTCAAGGAACCATAAGTAGGACAATGTAACTGGATTGTAGACGGTTAGTCAGGAAGCATGTGGTGAGAAAGTTGGGAAGGTAAGAAAGGGGCAGATTATAATGAGCTTTGAATTCCAAACTGGGGAGTCAGGGTTAGAAACGGCAGTGGTTTGGTTTGTTTGCTTATTTGTTTTGTATGAAATTCAGTTCTCTGTGAACCAGTTCGGCAACAGTATCTGGCATAAATGGTATCACACAGCAGTTTAGAACTTAGACGTTAGGGCAAAAAAAAAAAAAAAAGGAGACTGCCAGGGACTGAGATCAGGCAGAAATCACTGTATTTCTGTCACAGAGAGAAGCTTAGTGTTTAAGTTGTCTTTATGCAAATCAGCTCTTCAGTACAATCCCTGGTGGGTACAGCCTGCCTCTAAAACTGTGTGACTGAATAGGTCATTTATCCTCAGAGGAGCTCAGAAAGGATATAGTACAAAGAGCTTAAAACTAGGTGTCTAGAGGACTGAGTTCTGATTTGACCTCTTCCATTAACTTGTGTGACTTTGAGTAAGACAGGTTTTCTGGGCCTCAGTTTCCTCATAATGAGAGAATTGGCCTAGATTAGTGATTCTTAATCTTGTCTCTCTCTCTCTCTCTCTCTCTCTCTCTCTCTCTCTCTCTCTCTCTGTGTGTGTGTGTGTGTGTGTGTGTGTGTGTGTAAAAGTTAGTATTTATTTTTTCAAGATTAGTTCTGCAGCAGTATGTGCAGATACATAAAATTCCCTGCCCCTGATCTCCTTACATTTCAGGAAGATAAAGCCCAGGTCATCTTTAAAATCCCGAATGCAATCTAATAGCAATTTAGCAGCAATTAACAATCCATCTTCTAATGGATTCACAGTCTAAGTCTACTCAATAGATAATTACAACAATTAACTTCCCAAACCCATTTGTAGTTCTGGACCAGGGTTATGTTGCTTCATCAGTACAAAGTCGAGAGAGAGAGAGAGAGAGAGAGAGAGAGAGAGAGAGAGAGAGAGAGGAGATCTGGAACAGAGACAGATCTCCGGAGCTCACCAAGTTTCTGATGAAAACTCAAAAAGTATCATTTTTGCTCCAATACATCCATAATTATTCAAATGAACAAAAGACCCACATTTCCATTCTTTGTGGGTAAATGACTAGCCAGGATTGGATGATATAGTTCTATGATAGATCATACATGGATGGATAGATAGAGATATAGATAGATAGATAGATAGATAGATAGATAGATAGATAGATAGACAGAACACTTATTAAGCACTTACTATGTTACAGGAGGGCAGCTACAGGTTGCATCAAATAGAGTGTCAGGCCTGGAAACAGGAAGACTCATTTTCCTGAGTTCGAATCTGACCTCAGACACTTACTAACTGTGAGACTCCAGGCAAATCGCTTTACACTGTTTGTCTCAGTTTCCTCATTTGTAAAATGACCTGGAGAAGGAAATGGCAAAACACTCCAGTATCTCTGCCAAAGAAAAAAATCAGATGGGGTCATGAAGATTTGGACATGACTGAAACAACTGAACAACAAAAACAGCAACACTTTCAGACACTGTGCTAAGTGCTGGCAATACAAATACAAGCAAGCAAGATGGCCTCTACCCTCAAGGGGCTTACTTTCTAATGGGGGAAGTCAATATATAAAGACATAAAGGAGAGGTTCTGTTCTGGCCAGAAACTCTGAGGGTCTTCCCTCTCCAGATTGATTCTTTTATGAAGGCAAACTAGGTCACCTTTGCCTCAATTCATACCTAGACTTTAATTACTGATTAGGCGTTGCCTCAGACAAACTGAGACCTGGGAAAGATCTTAGCAGACCATTGGCAATCATCTTGATCTATGTCTTGCCTCTGGACTCCTGATGACTCTGGAGGAGAGAGTGAGGCTGAAGACTTTGAGCAGCTCTGCCTCACTTAAATCCAACTCACTTGCAAGTCAAGACATCACCCTCCTGGTGTCATTGGTCCTCTTGGAGAATGAACGATGAATAGCAACAAGGGAGAAGTGAAAAAGCAGCATGTGGAGTGGGAGGAGGAGGGGGCTGGCAAGGACGAGGAGGAGGAAATGAAATCTTGAGAAATAAGTCCTAAGTGAGATGGTGCCTGTCTAGGAGCCATACAGTTGTCAATCAGGAGGGTGGGGCTTCAGGGTAGAGGTTACTTCAGGGTGGCAGGTTCTTTGGGAAGAAGACTTCCAGAGCTGATTTGTGAGTGAAGTGGAACAGGAGAGAAAGTTTTGGATTGGACCAGATGGCCTCTAAGGCCTTTTCTAATATAAGATTCTACAAAGTAATTATAGAAAGCAGTATATGAGATGGGGTGAAGTAGTAAGGACAACTAACATTTCTATCCCACTTCAAGGTTTAGAAAGCAATTTACACTTATCTCATTTGATTCTCACAACTACTCGGTGAAATAGCTGCTATTATTATCCCCAGATGAGGAAAATGAGACTCAGACAGGTTAATTGGCCTAACTTAACTCAGTAGAATGGTGGATAGAGCTTTGGGCTCGGACTCAGGAAGACCTAAGTTAAAACCCTGCCTTAGACACTTACTAGTGTGTGATCCTCAGAAAGTCTCTTAACTGATGTTGGCCTCAGCCCACAAAATGAAGGAGTTGAACTCAATAGCCTCTGAAATTCTTTCTAGTTCTAACTTTATGAGCTTGTAAACCTAGAACTCACCCAGGGTCACCCAGCTAGTAGGTGTTTGAGGCAGGATTTGAGCTCAGATCGACCTGACCTCCAGTTCCTTGCTTTATCCACTGTATCACCTGGCTGCCTCAGATTCAATCACTCTTTGGATGACCATCAATCAATCATTGATTGATAAAATAAGTGCTAGATAATGGAATTATGTTATTAGTTCAGGGAAAGGTTAGTCAACAAGCATTTATTAAGCACTTACTATATGCTAGCCACTGTGCCAACTGCATGAACAAAAAAGGCAAAAATAAAATCTCTACCCTCAAGATACACATTATAATGGAGGGAACAACACACAAATTACTTGGGTGTGGAATGATCTGAGAAGGCTTCACAGAGGAGGTGGAATTTGAACTGAGTCTTAAGGATGTAGAACACCAGGGAAGACATTACCCGGACGTATAATGGCATAAGTGGTGAGTGCAGGGGACAGAAAGTGACCAGAAACAAACAGGCTGTTTTCATTTTGGAAATTGCCTGGAAGGTGCTCCGTTTGGTTTAATAAATACATCATTCCCTTGCAGAGGAGTGCAAAGGGATTAAGCCACACTCCAGTATTCCTGGCTCACATTAATGTTGTGCCTTCTCTTGGATCTGGATGCCACCTGGGCCCCTTCAAGTAAATTAAATCCAATCTTGACACTTTCTCATTAAGCACATGAGCAACCCGTTCCCATAAGGGCAGCATGAGGACCACGGTAGAAAGAGCAGGTGATTAACAGTCTTTAGAACAATCAGAGAGACTCACATAGTACATGACTTTTAATTAATACCTGTGATTTGCACTTGCCATCCCTTTTATCTGAGGATCTCTAAGCAGTTTATAAGTATTTATCACAACATAGCACCCCAAAGGGAAAGCTAAAAACACTCCACATCCTCACCACTTTACAAAGGGTGAAATGGAAAGGTTATCCACATTCTCCAAGGATCATTGCCCAGCTGGATGAATTTCCATGATGCCAGTTTCTAGCATAGGAAGTGAGGGCAGTTTTCCCTCATCTCTAGCAAAATAGGAAGCAGTTCAGAGTAGTTGAAAGAGTGTAAACTTGGAGTGTAGAACTTGAAATCACTGGATCTGAGTTTGAACCCTGCTTCTGCCATTCACTACCTATGTGATCTTTGGAAAGTCATTTGTCTTCTTTGGGCCTTGGTTTCCTCATTTGTAAAACTAGGAAGTTGGACTAAATGACTACTAAATGTCCCTTCTCACTCTAGATCTGGGCTCTTATAAAATTAGAATTAAATTTTGAATTAGATTTAGAATTAAATTGGAATTAAAATTAGAATTAGAACTTCATGCAATTTATGTGATCATTAAGAAGGAAAAAAGTCTTTGCCTGTTTAAGAAATAAAAATGGGGCTGGTATGTTGTAATAGACAGGGTTTGGAGCCAAGAGATGTGGCTTAGTCTAACCCTGCTGAACACAGGGCAATGAAGGTAGAACATATTGAGAGAACCAGCCTGAAAATTATGCAGGGTTTTGATCTCAAGCTGTTTTCTAGTCCTTTTAAATGCCTCTGGTATCCTTGCTCCTGCTGGAATATTTGGGTTCTATGGGTTGCCTAGCAACTAAGATGGGTGGTCTCAGTAGAAGGCTCCTTCACTGTAAGGGAGCCTTGACCAGTCATTTCTTTTGTGATTATTTAATCCTTTCTAAAAACTCGATAATGATGGCAGTCAAAGGCATAAGCTTCATTTTGTAGACATCAACTAAATTGGGAACTGGGATTTCTAGAGGGAAAAATTTTGGGTATTTCTTTTAGCTCCAGGATCTCCAATCATTTCAGGGGTTATTGAAATAGGGAGCATGGCTTGAATATTACAATAAAAATAGGAACCTGTTAATCTTGCACAGAAAAGTCATATTTGCCAATGAAAATGAACCTTATATGAGGTTGGGCAATGTAGTACAGTGGAGAGAGTACTTGATTTGGGACCAGGAAGATTTGGATTCAAATCTCTCCTTGGATGCTTACTGGCTGTATGACCCTAGGCAAGCCACTTGATCCTTCTAATTCTTAGTTTCTTCATCTGTAAAATGGACTCTTCAAAGTCCTTTCCAACACTAAATTGAGGATGCTATGATCCTGAAAGAAAAGAAACTCAAAGACATTTTGCTCTCCGACACACACACCCACACACACACCGCCCCGCTCCCCACACCACATGCACACACATATTCGTCAAAAAGGAATTGAGAGGACTCACTTTGAGCAGGCCACCTCCACTATTGTCTGTATCGTTGTTATGGCTCTGGTAGCAGAGAAGGAAAAAAATTTTTTTTTCATCTCAATGGTGGGTTTGATCCAAGGCTGTGCTTGAGTTACCTTGAACTGGCTTAAGAGATTGTTAAATTTTCAGTATAAGAATTTACACTTCAGAAATCAGCAAATCAGGACTTGATTTAATATCTTGTTGATTGTCTTAAGATAATGATGTAGAAAATGGTAATAGTTCAGATTAAATTTGGAAGTATATCAAAGGGACCAAAGAGTTGGCATTTACCAGCACAGCTCTGGTTGAACACTTCCTGTCCTCTAAGAGAAATCATTCTATATTTCTGGACAAGGCTTCCAGAGTAGAGAGTGAAATTTCAGGACCAGTGGAAGTTTTCCATGCTCTCTCTGCCTTCCCCTATCCTAATGTCCATCTCCCTCCCCCTTGATTGAAATTTTACCATGTGCAATTCATCCTTAGATCTTCATGGCACCAGCACAATAGGGGACCTTGAAGAACATCTAGTCTAGCTCCCTCATTGTTTTTAATTGATTCAGAAATTCAGACCAATGAAGGCTTAGATGACTTGCCCAAGATCATGTAGAGCTAAGACTTGAACCTTGTTCTCCTACCTCTTAGCTCGGTGCTCTTTCTACTGTCCTGCAATATCTCCTTTCCTTTGTGCTTGTCATCAAATGAGATATTTGCAAATCACTTACATAATATCTGGCACATAGTAGGTGATCAATAAATTCTTGCTCCCTTTCCACTCTATCATTACATTCTCCTTGTGCATTTTAGTTTGAATAAATGTATTAGATTTTTCCATCCATCAAAAAAAAGCATAGGGATAGGACCAGTGATTTTCTTAGCATAAAGACCTTTCAAATGAAGAACTGATCTCCACCAATGCTGATTAGCATCTTCTCTGCAATGTAGAAAGTCACCCAGAACACTGAGAGGTAAAGTAACTTGGCTAGGGACATACAGTCTTCTATGTCAGAAGAAGGACTTGTATGAAGGTTTTCCTGGATTTCTTGTCAGCTTCTATCCACTAAGCCGTTCTACCTCTCAAGAGAGATGATCAGGTGAAAACATAACGAGGATTGATAGCAGCATGTTTTTTTGTTCTAGCCAAAAAAAAAGTGAGTCCCCACAGTGAAGGGTTGAAACAGTATTACATTGACAAGGATATAAATATGATAGAAGATTATTGCACCTTAAAAAAAGTAATGATTATCAAGAATTTAGAGAAATATAGGAAAATTGGTAAGAACTTACGGACTGTGAAGTTAACAGAGCCAGGAGAAAAGATCCACAGTGACTACAATAATATAAAAGAAAACACTGTAGTGAAGTGGAAGTCCGGGGCACTAGGGGAGAGATGAGAAATGAAATGTGCTTCTTTCTTTCCTTTGAGAGGTGGTGGATTATGGGTGCAGAATGTTGTAAATACAGCTTATTGTGGTCACTGTGTTGTTGACCTTTGCTATTTTTTGTTGTCAATCAATCAATAAATAAACTATGTGCCTACTATGGCAGCTAGGTGGTGTAGCAGCTAGAGTGCCGAGGCTGAAATCTGGAAGCCTCATCTTTCTGAGTTCAAATCTGGCCTCAGACCAACTGGGTGATCCTGGGCAAGTCACTTAACTCTGTTTGCCTTAGTTCCTCATCTGTAAAAGGAGTTAGAGAAGGAAATGGCAAACCACTCCAGTATCTTTACCAAGAAAACCCCTAAAGGGGTCGCAGTCAGACCACAATTGAAAACCACTGAACAATGACAATAACATTATGTGGCAGGCACTGTGCTAAGCACTGGGTACCCAATGAGAGGCAAAAGAGAGCCCCCGCCCTCAAGGAGTTTACAACCTAATAGAGTAGATGATATGCAAATAAATGTATACAAAGCAAGTTATATATTATACCAAGGATAAATAGGAGATGATTAACAGAGAAAAGACACTAGTTATAGGGAAAAGTTCACTAGGAATGGGACAATTCCCTGAAGATTAGAAAAATGATAGATAGATAGATAGATAGATAGATAGATAGATAGATAGATAGATAGATAGAAAAAGCATTAATAAAACTTTAAATTTAAAAAATAACAAAGAAAGTGAAAGAGAAAAGAGTAGGAGTGTTGAGAGGAGGTGGAGTAGGAAATTCAGAAAGAGCAGAAGGTAAGGACAATGAAGGGCACCTTTGCCCTGGACCAGTCCTGCCATACAGCTCTTGGGGACCTCTAATGACTTCAGGGAGGTACAAGCGAGGAGAATAGAAATCTGCAGCTCTAACCAGTGGTGAGAGTTGCTCCAATTTGTCAATCACTGCCATGTTGTCCCAACAACTCGGCTCCTGAAGTCAGCTTGGTCTCTTTCCTCCGTCCAGGCTGGCAGGAGCAGAACAATTAGAGGTGCATTATGCTGCAGCCCAGTCCCCTGTGACTGCTTGGCAGTATTTAAAACCATTTGTCATGTGGCTAAACAATGCTCTAAGACTTAAAAGAGTGGCAGTTTTTTAAAGTATATCTTCATTTACCCCAGTGGAGTTCCTTGTTCTTGACAGTTTGTGAAATTGCAATGTGTTAAGTAAAAATATCACTGGAATGTTCTTACCTTATTTGAAAACCTGTTAACTAGAAAATAATGAAGTGAATTCATACACCTAAATGATGTTGACAGTATCACGCAATGACTTATTTTTATCCCCTTACCTTTATCTTGTTGGCTTCTCTCTGAAATTCTGCAGTTATGTGTGACATCTAGGGCTTTCAAACACTCTCCCAGGTCACTAGGACAGTCTCAGATCCATGACTTCAAATGACATACAACCAAACCTGCATCCAAATTCCCATATCAACCCAAACTTACATTTCCAGCAAATTGGTCCTTTGTTCTAAACAAGGGGCTAAGCATAACTGATACGTGGGATTTCTCTGGGGGAAAATACAGACACGTTACAGTGGTATGCTCCATTCCCAACCCTATCCCATCACTGCTTTCCTCGTGGTTCAAAACACAGAACACCAGTAAAAGAAAAGAAGCCATATTTCTTGTTACGTAAAAGCTTATTTGGGTTAATTCTCTTTCCTTATTAAACCAATTCTAACTAAAGAGAAAAAGTTACAGCCATTCTAAAATCATGTGCATCACTAACTGCCCTTTCTTTTGTTTAAATATCACTGCCCCCTGTTCTCTGTGGGTCTCCTGGGTGCCTTTAGTTACCATGTTAACAGTAACCTACCCTTCACTCCTTCACCCAGTAACCATTCCTCTTATTTATTCTATACGTAGATAAAGTGTTCATGGTCTCTTTAATTGACTATGTTAAGACCTTCTAATCAGAGAATAGATGTAAGCATTTTCTTTTTTTTTTTTTGATGTAAGCATTTTCTATTCATTTTTACATGTAGTCCTTTGAACTGTCTGCCTTCCAACCAATCAAATAGTACCATCATTTTTGCTTCTATCCACCACACAAAATCTCCTACACCTCACATTCCTCTGAATCCTACCCACAGGTAGGAATGGGTCATTCCCAGTATTGTCATGTAAATCAAGAGCATATTGATTTGGGGTATAAGAATTCTAGGTCACAGGATTCAACAACAAAATGGGGAATCGACTCAACTCAACGATCATCTAAAACCTGTAAAGTATGATCTAATTAATTAAGTTCAGATTTCCAGGGGAAGTCAAATAGCTATATAGGGAAATAGATCATTTGCATAGCAAATGCATTACATAAATCATTAATTTTGCCCACAGCTATTTTAATCAATCAGCAAGTATTTTTTAAGAACCTACTGTGCACTAGGCTCTATGCTAAGCACTAGGGATAAGTAATAAAAATGAATGAAATTATCCCTATTCACAAAAAGTTTCTATTTTGACAGGGGAAATAAGGAGATCATATATATATATATATATATATATATATGCATACACACATAGATGTGTGTGCATGTATTTATTCTTGTATATTTACATACACATATGTATATGTACACACACATACATACACTTATACACACATATATACACATACACGTATGTATATGTGTATACATCCATATTATGTATACATCATATATACATACACATACATGTATGTGCATATCTTAAGTATATGTATATATACACACATACACATACATATCCATACACAGTGGTTGTGTGTGTGTGCACATGCGTATGTATCCTAAAATTTGTGTCAAATAACAATCAGTTAAAGAAACTGGGCATATTTAGCCTAGGAAAAAAAGAAGACTTGAGGAGGATATGTGTGTGCATTCTAATATGCCATATATGTGATTAGCCAATAGAAGAAATATTAGATTTGTTCTTCTTAGCCCCAGGGCAGAACTAGAAACAATTCTAGAAAGCTGCAAGGAGATAACTTTTCAAATTAGCATAAGGAAAACCATCCTAACAACCCAGAGCTGTGTATAAGCAGAATTAGGTTTATTTGGAAAGGGATGGTTTCCACCTCACTTGATGTCTTCTATCAAAAGCTAGGTGTTCACTTGTCAGATACGCTGAAGTGGAGATTCTCATTCAGGTACATGACGGACAAGATATTCTTTGGTCTTTTCCTTCTCTGAGGCCCTGTGATTCTGCTCCAGCCACCTGGTGTGTTTATGACAATGTGCACTGATTACTGAGTGAGAGAAACAAAATGATGGGCAAGGCAGAGGTAGAATGCAATATTTACTGAGTATAAGAATGAATCCTGGGGAGTGAATGCAAGAAGTCAAATCAAAAGATCTTATAGCCTCTTTGTTCCCCTATTTGGGGTTTTCTCAGCAAAGATATTGGAGTGGTTTGCCATTTCCTTCTCTAGCTCATTTTACAGATGAGGAAACTGACGCAGACAGGGTTTGCCCAGAGTCACACAGCTAGTAACTGTCTGAAGCAGAGTTCAAACTCAGGTCTTCCGGACTCCAAGCCCAGGTTTTCCATTAAACGACTTGCTGAACATGAAATAGATAATATGCATCAAAAACAAGATTTAAATGCACGTCTCCTAGTTCCAGAGTCAGGACTCCTTTTCCTACACCATGCTGCCTCCCTGATCTTGGGTAACTTTTCTCTAGTGAAATAAAAATGTCATTCAGACTGGATAAATATAAAATTCTTAACATGTGCTAAGGAAAAGTAGTGACTGAAGGCCTCAATCTGAAATCTAGAGATCACAATGAACCAATGGTCAAAAGTGGTACATGTAAATACTTTGGTTTCCCCTAGGGAAGACAAAACAAAAAGAAGTCAAGGAGAAAACTGTTGCATAGTACATTCAGGCATTTATTGGTATTCTGAAATCAAAGCTAAATGGAAGAACACACTTAAAACAATTAGAATTTAGGTAATACCATTCAGTGTACACTTTCTGAATTAGAAAATAACTTATAACAAATTTAGAAAGTGGCCTAATAAAAACTATACAATATTAATAAGGTATAGGGCCTATCTTCCTATGACTACTTCAGATAGACTAATAACTTCCATGACAAAAAGGAAGAAGATTCATAGACATCCTTAGAGCACATCACAATTATGCCAGAAACCTATAGCAATTAGGTAGAATAAGCAGATACCATTTCTCCAAACAATAGTAAACATAACTTCAATGTGTTTACCTCAGATGGAGCCTATGGTACAACTAAGATCCAAAAATGGAAATAAAAGGCCCTCAGTGGGTGATATCTGGTTGAATTCTGCCAACGATTTGTAGACAAATGTGGATCTGTATGTGTGGAAATGGAGAAGTTCTGATATTAATTCAGGCCCAGGTCATTGTCACCAAAGATTACTAGAGTTATACTTAAAGACACCTGACTTGATTAATGTAGATCAGGGCTGTCCAACCTTAGGTTTTTATCGAAAGAATAGACAATATTTTAATTTGCCATTTTATTGAGAGCTCTGAAATAGCTCCACTTTGTTTATAAAGCATTTATGTAAATTTCTATGCTTGTAGGTGAGCCAATGCATTTTGGACAGCCTGATGTAGATTATGCAAGGAAATGGTAGAGACAGTGCAATACATCACTGCAGGCTATAAAAAAAATCAGCACCTACTGAATACAGTACCTACCAAGACATGGCTTTATGATTAGAATTATGTAACAGAAACTTTCTGTCTACCTTGCAAGATTGTTGTGAGGATCAAATTGAGATAATTTTTGTAAAGTATTAGCACAGTACCTGACACATAGTAGGCACTTAAATATTTGTTCTTTCTCCTGCCCCCCTCCCTTTTCTATCTTCCATGGACTGAGAGTTGGCAAATCCCCATACTCCATACTACAAATTTAGACCTCAGAATTTCCTGGAGACTTCGGCCAATAAACTGTACTGAAACTAGACTGTCATCACAGACTGGGTCACTGTTAACAATTGCCTATTGATTCATAAAATCTCAAGAGCAACATTTTTCATAGACGTTTAGATAGATCTTGTAGAGTCAGCTAGTGGCATTGTAGATATTACTGGACCTAGAATCGGCAAGACTTGAGTTCAAATCCATCCTCAGACATTTATTAGCTCTGTGACTCTGAGAAAGCCACTTAACTTCCTCAGTTTCCTTATCTGTAAAATGAAGATACTAGTCATAGCACCCACCTCCCAGGATTGTTATGAAGAGAAATGAGATAATATTTGCAGAATGCTTTGCAAACCTTAAAGTCCTACGTATGTGCTCGCTCTTAGTATTATGACATTATGATTTTGCCATCTCAAATATTCATATGTTCAAGGTACTTAGAATGAAAAGCTTTCAATGTATAGAGACAAGGGCGAGATTGAAATCTTGTAGTAACAGGACGAGATGCACATCATCCCTGATCATCCACTACTAGAGTTGTACCAAAGATACTTTTCGTGAACCTACAGTGGGTAAGCTTACAATCTAAAACTTCAGCTACAAAATGTAATTCTTTTATTCCCCTGTGCAGCAGTCTGTAGAACATAGAACACAAGGCAATAATGTCAGTATGGTGACATTTCTCTACTGCTTCTATTTGAACCCCATCCAAAAAAATGAGAAAACCAAGATAATTATAATAATTGGTATATGAACAGTACTTTCGGTCAACAAATTGCATCTATTAAATGACGGAATGTCTGAGTTGGGAGGACCCTTGAAGGTCATATGGTCTAACCTATACCTGAACAGGAAACCCTTCTACCACTTCTCTAACAAATGGTCATCTAGCTTCTACTCAAACACTTTTTGTGATGGGAAACTCACTACCTGTTAAGGAAGCCCATTCCATTTTTAAACATTTAGGAAGTTTTCTCATATAGTAATGAAATTATCCTCTTCCTATGTCCAACCACTGATCCTCATTTGGCAATCTGAGTCTAAGCAAAAGAAATTTTGATGATAGGCCTTCACTTATAGGGAGGTCTACCATTTATTAAGTCTTCTATTAGAAAGGCTAAATACTCCTGGGTTAATTAGATGGCACAGTAGGTAGAACACTTGTCTTGGAGTTAAGAAGACTCATCTTTCTGAGTTCAGTCCTGGCTCAGACATTCACTAGCTGTGTGACTTTAGGCAAGCTGTTTAACCCTGTTTGTCTCAGTTTTTTCATCTGTAAAACATACTGGAGAATGAAATGGCAAACTGTTCCAGTATCTTTGCCAAGAAAGTCCCAAA
>CM053624.1:344580278-344599497 GCA_028646595.1 Phalanger gymnotis
TCTTATCAAGTATTTACTTTTTCTTTGACTTACCACCCCATTAAAAGAAGAAAAACAAAACGCTTATTGCAAAGAAACATAGTGAGGCAAAACAAATTCCCATATTGCCCATGTCCAAAAATGTGTCTCGTTCTGCATATTAGACCATTACTTCTCTCTCAGGAGGTGACTACTATGTTTTATCACAAATCCTATGGAATCGTGGTTGTTTGGATTGCATTGATTGGAGTTCTTAAGTCTTTCAAAAAATGATCTTTTCTATAATATTGCTATAGTTTAAACAGTTTTCTTAGTTTTGCTCACTTCACTCAGTATCATTTCAAACAAGTCTTTCCAGGTTTCTCTGTAACTATCCATTTCTTCATTACTTACAGCACAATAATATTCCATTATATTCATACGCTATAATTTGTTCAACCATTCCCCAAATTATTGGTCCATTCTTAGTTTTCAGTTCTTTGTGTCTACAAATAGAGTTGATATAAATATTTCCATATATACAGGAACCTATGGTATAAGTTTTTATGAAATTATAGGAATTTACATTTATTTAACTTCATTAAACTTCTTACTGGATTCGATTTATTGTTCTTGTCTGTCGAGATTCTTCTCTATCTCAGGCCTAGCATACAACCAGCTAACTTACTCTCCTAACCTTGTCACTCATAAATTTAATTATCAGGCCATCTATACCTTCAGTCAAAAACTTCCACTCTGTACAGGATTTGTGATTTACCCATGTGGGTATTCTCTTTAATGGTATAAATTTCAACCCAAACATGCCTGCCCAATCTTTATGCTTATGTCCATGTTGTCGTATAAATTAGCCATAGGGGATCCACCTAGGTACCTTCCTCCAGATCTCTTAACATTGTTTTGATAACAGGAAAGTACCCAAATTGACCATCAGTTAAACTTCACCTTCACTGTGTCCATTTTTTAAAAATCATGATTTTCTTTTGTGTCATCCTTTACAACATATTTTCTATGACAGTCTTCAGTGATAACACATTGCAGATTTCCCATGCCTACCATATATCTCTTCACTGCACTTTAGGAAGACCTTCAATTTTAATTCTTCAGCAAATGTAATATCCCATGACTAATAACCATATGGTAGTCCTGGAAGAATATTAATGTTAAAAAGACTGGATTTTGTTATATCAAGAAGCTTTAAGTTATTAAAAAAATTGTGAAATTACCCAATGGCAATCTTTCCCTTTCTCCTCCTGGTCAACCCTGGACCCAGCTCATACATTACAGTATTTTTTTCACGATATATGTCCTGATCACCCATACTTATGAGAGGGCAGTATAGCATAACAGAAAAAGCATTGGCTCTTGACTTAAGTTCAAAATCCATCCATGCTACTTACTACCTATATGTTATGCGGCAAGTTTTTTTTTCTTTACTTCTATGCATCTCATCTTCCTCATCTGCAAAATAAGAAATATAAGAGTAGGGGGGAGAATATGGCCTCGGAGGTCCCTTCTGTCTCTAAATGCAGCCCATTCTTCTACTTCCTTCATCTACTTCCTTTTCTTGTGTAAAGAGTTGGGACAAATTCCCTAAAGTAATTTTGGATATCATTGAGACTTTGCAGTGTTTGTGGGCTTAATACAATTAGTACAAGGCCACCTTGAAATTGGAGTTTCTGGAGGACTTCAACATCCACAGAGAACCCTCTTCCATCCAAGTCCATTCATTTCAATTTAATAACCATTTATTAAGTGTTTACTCAGTGCCAGATAGGATGTTAGGCATTGGGAACTAAAACAAAAAATGAAATCCAAGAATGAAAGCACCTCCGCCCTCAAGGAGCATTACCTTAGACTGAATAGATATAGTCTACACACAGTTAAGTTAATACAGAGTAGTTTAAGGGAGAGAGTGCTTACAACTAGATGGATAAAAAAGGCCCACTTCTCTGAAAAGGCATTCTAAGTATGTTTTAAAATATCCTAGGGACACTATGAAGAAGAGATGAATGAATGGATGAGTGAATGAAGAACAGTATGTATTAGAGATTTAAATACAAGGAAACAAGATACTCCCTGACCTCAAGGACCTTACATTCCAAAAGGTGATCACAACTTATACATAGTTCAAATTGAAAGAAGTTCCTGGAGGAGATGAAGGAAGAAGAAGCTGAAGTGGCAGTTGGCATAGCATCAAAGTGGTCAGAAAGTGAAAGATGATATACAAAGTAATTTATGAAAACGTATTTGTTAAAATGTTGACCAGAACAGTCAGCCAGGTATAGATTTCTGAGTCATTCCATGAATGGAGCCCTTGTAAGTTAATGCGGATTGTTTAATCCTCTTTAGCATCATTCACATCATCAAAAAATAATATGATTATAATAGTAAAATGAGTTTATACACATTAAATAAACTCAATTTGAGGAATAGCTAACAGCCACCCAAGTGCATTGGGTATAGAATGATGCCAGCCTGATAATAAAAATAGGTCACGAATAAATCATAAATGGATAATGCACATATATGGATCATCTCTTGTACACTAGGAATCAGAAGTCACATGACTTTGAACGGGAATCACACAGGACTTAACCCTATGCATAAAGTGGGTATATAATATCTATACCTTCCTAGCACTTTGAAACTTACAAAGACCTTCACACACATTATCTCATTTGATCCTCATAACTGTCCTATGAGATAAGTGATAATATTATCCTCATTTTACAGATGAAGAAACTGAGGCTGGGAGACATTGAGGGATTTGCTTAGGGTCAAGATTTGAACTCTGAGCTTCCTGACTCCAAGTTTAGCCCTTTTTATTGACTAGTTTTCTCACATTGTTCAACCTATACTCTAACCTCCACTCTTGGTGGGCCTGATGGCAGCTGCCACTGCCCCCAAATAATAATGTCATTCTTGGCTGTGAGACTATCTCCTTTGCCATTCCAAAATTCCCTCCCATTAATAGTAGAAACTGACTGGTTTCATGTGAGCCTAATTGTAGTTCCTTGGTTCCTGAATGGCTTCTTTTTAGAGGCATTCAGTGTTTTTCTATCATATGGTAGCTCTGGGTTTGGGCTATGACATTCTTGGGACTTTTCCTTTTTTTTCCAGGAGGTTTTCTTTATACTCTTTCTATCTTCATTTAATCCTCTGGTTCTATTAGACCTGGTGAATTTTCATTTATGATTTCTTGAAATATAGCATCCAGAGACCATTTTTGTCATAATATTCAAGAAATCCAATCATTCTTAAGTTATCCCTTGCTGGCCTGTTTCCCACATCAGTTATGTTAGGTATCAAGTACCTTGTGTTCAATGCCCTTCATAAACTAGCCCCTTCCTATGTTTTCAATCTTCTTACATCTGACTCCCCCAATACATATGATTCAATCCAGTGATAATGGACTTCTAACTGTTCCACAAACAAGACAGTTCATCTCTAGGGTCCAGGCATTTTCCCTAACTGTCCCTCATACCTCAAATGTTCTCCCTCTTCAGCTCCACTTAGTGATTTCCCCAGCTTCCTTTAAGTCCGAACTAAAATCTCATCTTTTACTGGAAGCCTTTCCCAAGTCCTATTAATTCTACTACTATCCCTCTGTTAGTTACATAACTTGCTTGTATCTGTTTGTTTGCATGTTGTCTCCCCCATTAGATTGTAAATTTCTTGAAGTCAAGGACTGACTTTTGCTTTTTTTTCTCTCCCCAATGCTTAGCACAGTGCCTAGCACATAGGGACACTTAATAAATGCCTGTTAATGGATTGATTATTTTTTCTTCATTTTTTCCCCAATATTTTCACTTCATTCTAATATTGCTTGCTGTGTCATGGAGTCATTGATTTCTGTTTGGTTTAGTTTAGTTTTTAGTGAATTCATTACTTTCAAGTATTTCTGATGGAAAGACCAGAGCTGAGTAGAAACTTGGAAATACAAACAAAAGAGTCACGAGATAAAAGATAAATTTATTTGAGCAACTCTAACATAGTGCTAGCCTTCTAATGAAATGAGAACAGTCTCCTTTCAGAGTCTTAAGGTTGTCCAGGGACATTAAGGGAGTTAAATAAGAAAAACAGAGGCTCTAGGGAATAGATTACATCTGTTCTGAGTGTTAGAAGGGGATAAGAGAAAAGAAGGTAAAAGGAGGAATAAAGTGGTATGGAAGTGAAGAAGAAAGGAGTGGAACTTGCTATTGTTCATAGTTAGATTATTTGAGCATCAGAGCATAGAAACCTGGAGGAAGTGGTGGAAGAGCCAAGAATCAGACGAACCTCAGTCTCATCTGATATAGACGATGTAGGGTTGAATACACATCCACATACATCAAACTCAACAGGGAAACAAGTAAGATTGAGTGGGGTGGAAGAAAAGAGCAGACAATACCTTAGAGGGAATAGCCACAGAAAAACTAACTATTTAACCCTGAAGGGAGGATCTAAAAGGGAAAAAAAAAGAAAGGTTTGTTCTTCAATTGAGGAATGGTTAAAAAATGTGGCATATGAATATAATGGATATTTATTGTCATGTAAAAAAGTGATGAAAAAGAAGATTCCAAAGAATCTTAAGCAGTATGAACTGATACAGAATGAAGTGAGCAGAACCAGGGGAAAAAAATTGCATAAGCACAGCAGTAAAGAAAAAGAACTTTGAAAGACTTAAGAAAGCTGATAAAAGCAATGAATAACCATGTCTGCAGTGGACCTGTGATGAAACATGTTTACCCAAACATACATTTTAGGCATGGCTTCTCTGTTGGAGTCATTTTATTTGCTATAATTATTTGTTATAAGGTAGGCTTTTTCTCTTAATTTTTAATTGGGAAGGGAGAATAGAGGGAATGAGAAAGGAGTAGTGATAAAAATAAAATAAAA
The DNA here is from genome assembly GCA_028646595.1 of Phalanger gymnotis. NCBI lineage: Eukaryota > Metazoa > Chordata > Mammalia > Diprotodontia > Phalangeridae > Phalanger > Phalanger gymnotis. The sequence continues at coordinate 344,585,136 of CM053624.1, forward strand.
AAGAAGGTGGCTGAAACTTTTTTTTAATGCACAGAAGTGTGTAGAAGTTCAGGTAGAAGCATAGACAAGCCAGACAGTTTTGAAAGTAATATGTAGGATTTATTACATATTATTAAAAAAAACAAGCTGGATAAAATTGAAAATTCAGTTTGATATGGTATATCCATATGTTTATATGAAGATTATCTATTTGGGAGATGTCTTGGTTCAGGATTTAATTTTTTTAATCACCTGACTTGTATGGAAAAAGCTATGACTAGAATCTAAGTCTTCTGACTCCAGCTCTAATTCTTGCACCAAATAGTATGTTTGCTGGACATAAAGAAGGCATTACTCCTTTAGGGCACCATTGAAATAAGGCAGAAACCTGCCCCCACACTCTTAGAACAGAGTTTTGTTGTAAGATGGCATCGATTCAATAACATACTGTTGGAAGACATTTGAATTTGTCCAAAAGTCCTGGCAAAAAAAAAAAAATGCATTCATTCAAAGAAAGTTTCCAAGTGATCTAGTAAACCCACTAGAGAGCATGAACCCCAAGAATGTGTCAAAGTTGAAAGATAGGCCCCATTCATATAAAAATATTTGTAGCAGTGCTTTATGCAATAGACAAAAACCGTAAGCAAAGAAAGTACCTATCAGCAAAAGCATGGCTAAGCAAATTGTGGCATATAAATATAATGGAATATTCCAAGAAACATGAGAAGACCTACGCGAACCAATGCAGAGGGAAGGGAGCAATAGTAAGAATACTATATGAATGGTGACTGTGATTAGGTTCATGAAAATAACCCTAAAAAGCTGCCAGCAGGGGCAGCTAGGTGGCGCAGTAAGTAGAGCACCAGCCCTGGAGTCGGGAGGATCTGAGTTCAAAACCAGCCTCAGACACTTGACACATGTACTAGCTGTGTGACCTTGGGCAAGTCACTCAACCCCAATTGCCCTGCCCCCCCCAAAAAGCAGCCAATTCAAATCAATCACAGTGACTACTCTTGGTCTTACAGAACATAAGATGAAGCATACACATGCCTCCTCTGGATAAAAAGGGGAGGGAGTACAGGTGTGGAATGCTGCATGTGTTGTCACGCTTGCTTCCTTTGTTGGTTAGTTTTGCATAAGTGTTGTTCTTTGTTACAGTTCAGTTTTCAGTGGTGGTAGCATCCCTGGAAATGACTCTGATGTAAAAACACAATAAATAAAATAAAATATTTTATTTTATCGATGGGACTAAATCGGAGGTTCTTAACTTTTCTTGGCATTTTAGTAAAGCCTATGGAATGCTTCTCAGAATAATGTTTTTAACTTTATTAAAATACATGGGATTGCAATGGAAACCAGTTATGTTGAAATTCAATTATCAAAATGTATTTTAAAGACAAATTCATGGACACTACATTAAGAACTCCTATGAAGTCTAAGGTCTCTTATAGGCATAACTTTTTTTTTTCTGATTTCCTTGAAGGAAGGAGGAAAGATGTCATTGACAATCTTAAGACAATCACTTTCTCTACTTTTTGTAAGAGAAAGGAAAGAGTTTGTAGAGCTACTTGAGGAATAAACTAGCATCATTTGGATATGTGGGACAGATGTTTCCAAGCACACCTGTTCAATGGTCTTGTTCTCAAATGCCTACATTTTTGAAAGCCTAAAGGGTAGCTCAAAGAACATTTTCAGCAACAGAGACAATCTGTCCCCAGCAGCTGGTTTGGTGAGAAATCCAGGTTGAGTTCCTTTTTTCCTGGTCCACCTCCCTGGCACCAGCTACGGGAACACTCCCTCAGCTGCTGAGAAGGTATTGCTTCTAGAAGACAGGTGATTCTCGTAAAGGCTCTAGGCTGGGGAGCAGATAAAAGGTGGCTAACAAACTAAGGGCTTTGTTGGGCCCTTTGTACAGAATGGAGACCTCCAGAAAAAGAACGGGGGGATGAGCCATTCATCTTCTAAGCAGGCCAGTATTGGGATCCTTCCTGGGGGCTTCTGAAAACTGCTTATTTGAGGTTCAGGTTTATTTATGCCCCATAGAAAAAAAGGGCCTCTAGTTTTGCGGCCTCTTCTTGACTAAGTAGAACTGTTGTTGATGCAAAATCAGATTAAGTAGGCCCATGCTGTCTATCACCCACCTTCTGAATGCTCCATATTTAAAAAAGAAAAATGAAAAATGAACAGTGTAGCTCTCCCAGGTTAGTAATTACCTCCGTCATTATTAATTTTCCAAAGCAACCCAGTCAAATGAGTCATTATTATCTCCCTCCCTCAGCCAAGCCTGATTGATTCTTCTTCCTCGTTGTTCATAATTTCATGTAATGTCTGATTACAATATAGAAGCATTCAATACATTTTTTTGTGTGGAACCATTACAAATAAGCCTATTTCTTTGCTGCAGCTATGAATGGATGGAGTGTTTTACATCCCTTCATTGAAATAAATGAACTGCTTGAATTCAAGTGCTTAAACGTTGTGAAAATGGATAGGACTGTTTAATAAGCGAAAAAATAAGCCAGTTACCAAATTATTTTGTTTAAATATGTTTAGAATGCAGATTTATGGCTGGTCTTCATTCAAATCTTTGGAAATTAGTGCAACCGCCCTAAAATAAATTGGTGTAAATGGCCAAATTTTTTTTTATTCTCTTGGTAATTGTTGGGGGAGTCTCTAACAGCTTTGTATGAAACTCTAACCTAACTGAAAATGTTTAAAATCAAAGGCTTTCTGCCCATCTGAGAGATAAGTGTTGGCAGGCATAAAGCATTCCAGAATGAATGAGCATTTAGTCTCCCTACTGTTCAAGTCCTCGTTATTAAGTCAGTCACTTTTGGGACCTTGTTCACTCTTTCAGACCCCAAGGAGAGTCAAAATACCCACTTTTTTTCTGAACCATGAGAGGCATAAATGCATCTTAGAAATGACCTTAGAGATGGAAGGGACTAATTCCCCGATTTTACAGATAAGGAAACAGAAGCTTAAAACTGAAGATTAAGGGGATTGCTTGATCACCCAGTGTCAGGGACATCTTGATTCCAATATTCCTTGTTCTAATACTCTGCCCACTGAGATAAGACCATTGGAACCAGCCATTCTGGGACACTGAGCAGCAGAAAGGAAGCATCTCAGAGGACATCAGGAAGCCATTTTCTCGCTTATCTCCTTAGTTCAGAGAATGAGTGAACATTCTGGAAAGGACACCAGAAAATCTTAGCCTGGCGAATGATTTTCCCATGAGACTACTTCTCAAATGCCTACTTCTGCAAAACACCTGGGAATTGTTCTGTCATCCTTTCACTAAGTTTTTATTTGTCTTTATTTACTCATTCTGAACCTGATTGCCACTTTTGTTTCCAGTTACACAGATGCCTTTTGTTTATACATTACTGTCATTTATAGATCTGTCTCCCCTACCACACATACAAACACAAACCATCTAGAGGCCCTCCTTTATAATGAAGAGTTACTGTTAGGCAAAACCAATCAATATAACTACTACATCTGACAGTAGTATTTACAAAAGTTTCCTGTGTTTACGCGCACACACACACACACACACACACACACAGAGGAAGGATATGCAGACATGCATTTTCTCTGGGAAAGAGATTGATCATTATCTTTACACAGCATTCCATTTCATTTTACTATTCTCTAAGTTCACATTATTATAATTATTTTATATATTGTTCTCTTGGTTCTGTTTATTTAATTCAATATCAGTTCATATAAGTCTTCTCAAAGTTTTTTTAATTTTTCATGTCTATTTTTTAATTTTTTTTATTGAATCGTACCTGTGGCTTCATCTAGGAAACTCTGGTTGCCTCAGTTGCCTTTTAGAGCTAGGATAAACCACAACCATGCTTCTCTTTACCCCAGCGCCTTCTCACCAATTGCTGTGGGGCTTTAGCGGGTCTGTTACTGATCTTTAAAAGGCTATTTCAGCCTACTCTCCTGTGGATCTACTCAGCATCCCTGTCATTCTCCAATCCAAAAATATCCTTCCCTTGCACTACTCCTGTGTATGAGTTCTATCTCCTGTTAGAATACAAGCTTGTTGAGTACATGTATTAAATCCTTAGGACATTGCTTTCTCATATAGTAAATGCTTAGTAAACACTATTTGTTCATTCTATCAATGTGGATTAGCACCTGCTGTACAGCTTATAATCTTAAAGCATTGTTTCTTATGGAACAATATTCCGTATTATTCAGTCCAATAATGTCCCATTATATTCATACAACACAATTTTTCATAGAATCATAGATTTTTTAAGTTGAAAGAGACCTCAGCAGCTGCCTAGCTGCATTCAAACTTGAAAAGGAATCACTACTACAACATTCCCAGTAGGTGGTCATTCCACCTCTTCTCAAAGACCTCCAGTGATGAAAAACCCTCTACTGACCAATGCAGCCCAGTTTACTTTTTGATAACTCTAATTACGAGGAAAAAAAAGGTTTCTCTGACATTGAGCCTGAAATTGTTTCTTTGCAAGTTTCCCTTACTGTTTCTGGTGCTGCCCTGTGAGAATATGCAGAAGAATTCATTAGTGAATTAATTAATACCGTTCATTATTTACTTACATACTAAGAACTCTGCTGAGCTCCAAGGACACAAAGCAAAAGCAAAATAATCCTGCCCTCAAGGAGTTCATTTCCTAATGGTTGGTTGGTTGTTATCCTTTGTTCTAGAAGATGACCAAAATAACATCACTGTGTTGGGGTCTAGGTACAGTGGGTCTGACTGTGGCTGATCGGACCAATACAAGCTCACGGGTTGGGCACAAATCATCCATATCAACATTTAGAGTGGAGATGTCTCTAATTTTGCACATTTCCTCTGAGCTACTGCAATTCTGCTTTGCTCATAGAGCATAGGCTACCGTGCTGGGTAGTCCTGTGCAGTGTCTTCTATGTATGGAGGTCAGAAAAAGTGATACAAGGTCACTCTCTAATAGGATAAGATAACACATATTAGAGACTGATGGCAAGAGAAAAATGTTTTAGTTAGTCTGGGAAGTCACACAGATAGCTAGTGGAACAATAGGGCAATCTATCTGCGTGCCCTTTCCAGTGGTAATGGTACTGCTGATTTAATTACATTCTAAGAGTAAGCAATGGAAACTGTGCAAATATGTAAGGGGAAAACGACTGGGGTGAAGATGAGCAAGTGTGATCTAAGAAGTGTGGAATAGAGTGGCTTAGCTCCTTCTCACATTGTCTCTGGTATCCCTGCTTTACGAGTGTAAGATCAGCAGCAGCCTGTTAGAATAAGTCTAATCCTCCTATCTGGAGAAGGAAATGGCAAAGCACTCCAGTATCTTTGCCAAGAAAACCCCACAGACTAGTGCTGTTTGCTATGGTCCATGGGTCCTAAAGAACTGGATATGACTGAACAGCAATCCTCCTCTACTTTGCATCTGCTGCTCTGCTCTGTTTCAACAAGATGCCTCTCCCAGGTGAAGGAACCACTTCTAATTTCATCACCATGATGCTAATTAAAGCCTTTATAAAGGGTAGAAGGGCAGCTAGGGGGTGCAGTTGATGGAACGCAGAGCTTGGAGTCAGGAAGACTCATCTTCCTGAGCTCAAATGTGGCATCAGACACTTACTAGCTATGTGACCCTGGGCAAGTCACTTCACCCTATTTGCCTCAGTTCCTCATTGGTAAAAATGAGCTGGAGAAGGAAATGTCAAACCACTTTAGTATCTTTGCCAAAAAGAAATCCATACAGGGTCATGAAGAGTCAGACACAACAGAACAATGGAAGGCAGAAACTGACTCTCGGCTTACTCTACTTTGCATCTGTTGCTATACCTGGTTTCAACTCCATAGAACGAGACACTCCATGGTATCCTGCCCCATGTTTCCTGCCTCCATTTGTGTTTTGTCTTCCCTCCATTAGACTGTAAGGTCCTTGAGGGCAAGGACTGTCTTTCTGTCACTTGTATCACCAGAGCTTAGGAAAGATCTTGTCACATAGTAGGTGCTTAATAAATATTTATTGGATTAGGATTAGGATTATTATTACTGTCATTAGTATTTTTATCTCTCTACTCTTCTGACTTTCCCTAAATAGAAAGGCCTTCAGGACAGGTCCAGTGTTCATGAGGTCTGTCTTCCTAGCAACAGCCCAGACTGGCCATGAGCAAGGACAGTCAAAAGGAGGCCAGAATTGCAATGAGGCAAAAGTTACACCATCGGGTTGTGTATGATCATAGTGTTAAGGTCGTTTAGAAACAGAAGGAAACTTATTGATTGGTATGGTGCGGCAGAATGAAGCCAAGGAATTAGAACCAGAGGACCTGAATTTAAATTTTGAAGGGCACCTAGGTGGTGCAGTAGAGTGCCAGGCCTGGAGTCAGGACCTTCTGAGTGCAAACCCAGCCTCAGATACTTACTAACTGTATGATCCTAGGCAAGTCACTTTACCGTTTGCCTCAATTTCTTCATCTGTAAAATGAACTGGAGAAGGAAATAGCAAACCACACTGATATCTTTGTCAAGATAACCCCAAAGAGTCAGACATGATGAAGTGACTGAACAACAAAAAGCTATATGACTTTGATCAAGATCTTATAACTCCATGGGCCTCATTTTCCTCATCTATAAAAGAATAGGATTGAACTAGATGATGGCTAAGATCCCTTCTAGCTTCAAATAAATGGACCATGCAATTAAATTCTTTTGCATTCTCCCACAATGTTTAGTTCAGTTCTTTTCACCCATGGGTGCTTAAGAAGAGTTAATTAGCTATTGTCACTCAAATGTATACCATGCATTTATGTTTTGTACTGCTCAAAATCAGCTCTGCAGTTTAGTATCTATGCTTGCAATCCTATTGGCCAGTCTCACTTTGGATCAGATGGCAAAATAAATATTTCTAGCTGAGTAATTTGCTTTCAGAAAGAAATCATTTACATTGGGGTATTATTTTGGCAGATGTGATTCACCCATTTTAAATCCTTCTCTTTATCAGTCAGAAATGTACTTGGGGAGAATTCTGAGAAATCTCTAATGCTGGCTGCATAGTTTGGTGAATTCTATTGAATGATGTCTCCAAGGTCCATAATGAGTATTTTCTCAGAGGATAGGAAAAGAATAGGATCATAGGAGCCTACACACACACACACATAGATACAGACATATATGTATATACATATATACATGTATATATGTACATAAAATGTATATTATATCATATCATACCATATCATATCATATTATTTATATTATATTATTAATAGTATATTATATGTTATGTTATGTTATGTTATGTTATATTATACTATATTATAACATATTGTATTGTATTATGTTATATTAGCATATAAAATAACTGGAAGGATTCTTGGGGAAATCTAACCTAAACCCCTTCAGTTACAAATGGAGAAACTGTAGCCCAGAGTAGGGAAGTGCTCTGTCTAAGGTCACATAGCCAATAAACAGCAGGACTCAGTAGAATTAGTCAATACCGTAAAATACTTCCCTAAAGTTTTCCTCTCCGGCTGTCAAGAACAAAGATCCAGTTGGAGATATAATGGAAATGCTATACCCCAACCCCTATGGATTCCTTTTAAAAAGGATCCAGCTATTACTGTGGGAGAGTTTTCAAAGAGCCCAGCAGTAGAAGCCAACAACAGGGGATATTCCATATAGAAACTACATTTCCAAATTCTGCAGTCCAAGGAGTTGTTATGTTTTTTTAATCCCATGTTCCCATGGATCTTTGCAAACATCTCAACGTGCCACAGAAAAGAGGACATAGCTAGACACATAAAGGGTTAGAGTAGGTGAAGTCACCATGGTCCAAAGATGTCTAAGTGATCTGCTGAAGGTCACACAGAGAGCACCTTCGCACTTTCTGTACCACCTCTCATTATTATTATTGTGGTTGTTATGGTTGTGTAATTGGCCCATGTTTGCCCCAGCTTTTACATTAGACTCTGCTGACTTTGCTAAAATGTTCATCTGGAGATTTGGTAAATGAGAAAAGTGCCATAGTGACTGGGCGTTTTGACACCTTGCTAATTCCCAGTGTTCATTGGCAGGGTCTGTTAGAGCACTACACCAATGCCCCAGGACCTGGGTTGCAGCTTAGGCTTGCCATACATAGCCTGGACTTAGCTTGTAAGCACATGGGATCTTAGAGCTGATAAAAGAGCTGAGGGAGAAGCTAGTGCAAATTCCTCATTTTAGAGACAGGGAATCCAAGGGTCCTAGAGATGTGGAGTCCTAGAGTCAAGACCCTTGGGTTCAAATCTTGGCTCTGAAACTTGCTAGCTGTGAGAACCTAGACAAATGACTCTGCCTCTCTAAGCCTCAGTTTCCTCTTCTGTGAAATGTGACCAGTAATATTTATACCATGTCCACTGTGGTTGTGAGAAAAGTGCCTTATAAACATTGAAACACCACAGTACCTGGAGGCAGGAAAGATCTAGGTTTGAAGCCAAGTGCTGACTTTTTCTAGCTGTGTGACCATTGTTGTGAGGATTGCATTAGATAATATCTGTGAAATATGTATACGCTTCAAAATGCCATGGAAATAGCAGCTATTGTTATCATTATTTCAAACTGTAAGAGAGAGAGAGGGAAGGAAGGAAGGAAGGAAGGAAGGAAGGAAGGAAGGAAGGAAGGAAGGAAGGAAGGAAGGAAGGAAGGAAGAGAAAGGAAGCAAGCAAGCAAAAAAGCTAGCAGGAATGTGGGGTTGGAGAAGCAGAGCATTGAGCAGAGCAGGGACTGAGGTAGTAGTAAGCAAGGCTCAGGACATCACTTCCAGAGCAGGTGAGCTCAGCTCATATGAGGTGGCAAAGCATCTCATTGACCAAGTAGCTTTTGTGGCTTCCTTAGTAAGAAGGACTGTATACTCCCCCAGTCCTGTTGGGTTTGCTCCTCCTGGTAGGCCAGAGAAAAACACTTGTAGTCATGCAAATGAGTGAATAAAAGTTAATCCTGACCCTCACTGATACCTTCTTTTTTTTGTGACTTCTTATTTGGATTAAACATTTACTCTATCTATACATAGAAGCTGAAGTAATTAGGAAATTTAATGGGGTAAAAAGTGGAGGGATTTTCCTGCTGGGCAACCCACACTTAAAAACATTCACCCAACAAACAAGGGGATGCTACTCACAAAAGTGTGGAGCTAAGAAGAGGAAGGCAGCCAATTGTCTGAAAGCCAGAAAGAACTTGCTGCCTACACCCAGAACACCTTCTTGTGGTGGCTCTTAACCATGGCATGTGAAGATGAGCAGATGATTGACATCATCTGGTCCTTCTACTGAAGAGAGCTAAGTACTCCTCATAGGGACCCCAAGTTACTCTCAGAATGTCTACCTGCCTTCACTTTAAGGGCTGAAATCAAACACACACACACATACACACACACACACACACACACACACACACACACACACACACCCTCTACAAAGAACTGGGTGCATGTGGAGCTCCTATTTTTATAAGCTAACTTTGGACTGTGGTCCTCAGGTTTTGGATGGAGGAATTGCCTGGAAACAATGGCAGCGAGCCTCTCGGTTTCTGGATGTAACATATATCTTTCCCCAGGTTGTGTTCTGTGTCAGGCTCAAACCTTGATTCCATTTCTAGTTTCTTTACAATTTCTTTTGCTGCTCTGACATATGAAGTGATTTTCTTTAACTCTGGTGTGAGTGTGAGGAGAATTGATTCGCCCACTTCTATCCTGTAATTTTTCTGCCTGTGACAGCCACCAGGAGTACCAAGTCCAATATAGCTGTATCTACAAGGAATAATTCAGGCCACAGGCAAGTGTAAAGAACACTGACTTTTCCTGTAGTAAATGGACTGAGACCCAGCACATGTCTGGAGTGGCGTTCTTACAGATATATATATATATATACTGCATCTCTTAGAAGGGTTTCAGAAAGGCTGTTTCTCCTGTCCTCTGTCTTCCACAGTGGGAAATGAGCTAGGTTATAAGGGAAGCTTATTACATAAAAGCAAACACATGGGAGTCTGTCTCCTAACAATTTCGTTGTTCAGTCATTTCACTTGTGTCTGACTCTTTGTGACCTCATTTGGGGTTTTCTTGGCAGAGATACTGGAGTGATTTGCCATTTCCTTCTCTAGCTCATTTAACAGATGAGGAAACAGAAGAAAACAGGGTTGAGTGGCTTACCCAGGGTCACACAGCTAGTGAGTGTCTGGGGCTGGATTTGAACTCAGGAAACTCATGTCTACCTGATTCCAGGCCCAGCGCTCTATGCACTGCACAGCTCCCAACAATGGCATTCATTATTTGTGCCATAAAGATGATGACCACAAGGGGCATTTTGGAGTCATTCCCTATTTGAAACACTTTCCCTTGGGTGCCAAAGAAAGCCTCTACAGCAAACACTATTTACATCAAAATTCCATGCCTACTTCAGTATAAACACCTGATTGTAAAAAATATCCTCTCTCCAGTTATCAAGTCTGCCAGGCAATGACAAGAACAAGCTAATTGCTTATAGGGTCACATCTAGCACTATACAGCACATTCAGCTCAATAATTTCACAAACATGCCTTAAGTACCTGCAATATGCAAGATATTGTGAAGAAAAGATTGGCCAAAGATACAGTGAGACTTGGGTTCAACTCTTACCTTTAAGCACATTCTGATTATATGATCCTGGACAAATCTCTTAACTTTTGGGTGCCTCTGGCCACTCTAAGACTGTAAAAGATGGGGAGAAGATGCTCACCTACCCTAATGAATAAAGTTTCTTACCTGGAGCCCCCTAGGCTGATGAAATCCCAGGTCTCTTTAAAAAAATGTTAAGAACAATATCCCTTGTCCTCAAGGGACTTACATTCCACTGATAAAAGGTTACAGAAGCCAGTAAACACAAGGTACTTTTAGGAGAGGCTGGGTGGAGGAGGCAGTACATTCTAGTAGGGTGGGGGGGAAGGGGAGGGGAGAAAATCTATGCAAAGACACAGAGATAAAGATAAATGTGTTGAGTTCAGGGCTGACTCCTGGTCTAGAACACAAAGGTTTCCTAAGGGATTTTACCAGATTCAGAAAATTTTAAGAGCATAGATTTAGATCTGAAATGACTTTGGAGATTATCTAGTTTGGGGTTGGGGAGGCTATATGTGGCCTGGAGGCCACAGGCTCCCCACTCCTGATTCTTTACAGATAAAGAAACCGAGGCACAGAGAAATGAAATAACTTACCCAAGTCACACAGACTATGAATGACAGAGCAAGGATTTGAATTCATATCCTCTGACTAAATTTCAGGATCTTTCCAGGCCCCAAAATCAACTTATTTTGGTGTTCGTTTAATAAGCACTAATTCTGGTGTCAGAGAATTAGGGTTCAAATTCTGCTTCTGCTTGTTACTACCTGAGTGACTTTGGACAAATCACTAAACCTCCTTGAGCCTCAGTTTCCTCAGCTGTAAAATGAAGGTGTTGGATTCTAAGGCCCTTAAATTCAGCTCTAGATAGATGATCTAAGACCACTTTGCACCTTAGCTTTTCATCTGCTGGTATTCTATAATGACAAAAACTTAGAAGAGTCCTTCAAGAAAGCTATTTGAACTATGCACGAAGTAAAAGGCAAAGAACCAAACTGATTCTACAGTGAAACTCAGGATTCGAAATAAATTCCTAGGTTTAAAAAATAAATAAAGGAGATCTTTATGGTATTTGCCATATGCTCCCTTCAGCTCTTGTTTAAGCATAAATCATAAAAAAAGTCTATAACCCAAAATGCTTTATGTGTTTTATGAGCACAGAAGGCTGGCTTGCCTTCTATTCATGATTAATTTTTTTTGATGGCTCCCTCTTGATCTTAAAAAATAATTAAAACTAATGAACAATTGACGATGGTCATAAAACAATGAACAGATTGTTTCCTGTGTGAGCTCGGGAGCTCGATCAAAGAAAAGTTGAGTCCTGAAGTTGGGCCTCCTAACCACCCACTGAGCCCAAATGATGGTTTCAGGGAAGATGGCGGATTAAGAGTTAGAACTGCTTATCAGAACTAGAAGCTAGCTTGCAGAAATCTAGTCTGTGCAATTGTTCCTTATGCAGTGAAGGCTGATTATGAAGAAAGGCACATTTAAAAAAAAAATTCATTTTACAGTTTTCCTCTGTCTTCAGTGGCATAATAGTCTCATTAAACCTGACCTCTCCAAGGCTCATCTAGAAAAAAACTAATATTAACTGCAAAAAGGAACAGAAAAGCCATTCGCAAACAGCTTTGTTTTATTATATTTTCCAAGTTATCTTTTCAATATTAAGTGGATTGGAATAAAGGATGTGACATCTAGGCTGCAGCTGAACATGTAAAGAGGAAAATTATGTGGATGATTTGGTCTTTTTACCTGAAAATCAGGCTAGTGACTAGACTTGGGATTTTACTGGCATAAAGAGCTCTCAGATGAGGAAACTCCTTTTACTGATGCATATCAACACTATTTTTTTCTGCCATTTACAGTCTTTGGGAGTTGCCTAGAGCCCTGTGACTTGCCAGTATGTGTCAGAGGAAAGGCTTAATACCAGATCTTCCTGGAATCAAAGCCGATTCTCTATCTAACACCCTGCTTCTAGCCATGTAATTGAAGATAATTGAAGATTTATTTTTTGCCAGGGCTAGAGTGAACAATAAAGTTTTTTTTGTTTGTTTGTTTGTTTTGTTCAAACCATGGGAATGTGCTATGGTCTAGCTCAGAGGTTAGCAAACTATAACCAGAGGGCTATATTCAACAAAGGCTTTCCTTTCCTAAGGCCTGCAAACTAGAATGATTTTTAGATTTTTTTTTTTTAGATTTTTAACTACAATAAAACTTTTAAAATGCAAAAAACTATTCTTAGCCCTCAAGCTATACAAAAACAGGGTCAGCCATAGTTTGCCACCCACTAGGCTAGATTTAGATGAATTTATAGCTCTAACCTCAAAAAAATAGGCATTAATGGTTCAATTTCAATTTGTAAGGAGATCTATGCTTAGCCCTGTGCTTATTTTTTTTTCTAATTTTGAGTTCAATTTAAAATTCATTCCCTCCCTCCAGCTCCTCCCCCACCCACTAAGAAGGCAAGGAATAGTTCATCAATTATTTCTGTGAAATAATGCAAAATGCATTTCCATATTAGCTTTGTCTCAAAGGAAGAAAAAAGAAAGAGAGAAAATCATATTTGGATTTGCACTCAGAGTTCATCAATTCTCTCTGGAGGTGGATAGCATTTTTTCATCATGAGTCCTTCGGAAGTGTCTTTGATCATTGTATTGATCAGAGTTAGCTAAGTCTTTCACAGTTGATCATTGTCATAATAATATTGTGTACAATGATCTGATTCTGTTCACTTCACTTTGCATCAGTTCACATAGGTCTTCCCATGTTTTGCTTTGTGGTGTTTTTTTTTTTTCCTGAAATCACCCCCCCCCATTTCTTATAGCACAATAATATTCCATCACAATCATATGTTACAACTTGTTTACCTATTCCCCAATTGATCCTCTCAATGTCCAATTCTTTGCCACCACAAAAAAGAACTGCTGTAAGTATTTTTGTACATTTTTTTCCATTTTCTTTTATCTTTTTGGAATACAGACCTACTATTGTTATTGCTGGGTCAATGAATATGCACAATTCTACAACTCTTCCGATGCAGTACCAGATTGTTCTCCAGAATGGTTAGACCAGGTCAGAACTCCACCAGTAGTTCATTGGTGAACCTATTTTCCTACATCTCCTCCAGCATTTGTCATTTGTGATAGATATGAGGTGGTACCTCAGAGTTTTTTCATTTGCATTTCTCTAATCAATAGTGATTTAGAACATTTTCTCATAAAACTACAGCTAGCTTTCATTTCTTCTGAAAGCTATCTGTTCATATTCCTTGACCATTTATCAATTGAAGAATGGTTCTTATTTTTATAAAATTGATTCAAATTTTTATGAATTTGAACTTTGAGTTCCCTACACATTTGAAAACTTCATCAGAGAAAGTTGCTGTAAAAATGTTTGATATTATTTCATTGTTTATAGTACCTTTTTAGCAAAATGTAGTTTTCTTGATTATCTCTTGTAAATAGGTCTATTTTGTTTTTGCCTCATTTGAGATCATGATTGTCTTTTTTCTGTCTTTTTTCTTTCAGATTAAGCATAATAGATTCTATTCTGTTTTATTTTAACTCCGTGTATGTGTTTTTCTGTTTCAAGTATGTTTCTTACAAACACCAATAGTTGGATTCTGGTTTCTAATTCATTCTATCTGCTTCCATTTTTTTATTATTATTTTTTAAAATGCTAGGTCAACTTAAGCCTTTTTTTTTTAATTTATTTTTAATATGTTTGGTTTTCAGCATTGATTTTCACAGGCGTTTGAATTACAAATTTTCTCCCC
>CM053624.1:344599997-344648390 GCA_028646595.1 Phalanger gymnotis
ATGTCTTTGCTCTTTGTGGGTTGAGAGGTCTGGTGGATACCACAGCTCAGTAATTCAGGATGCTAGGGCACTCTCTGCTAATCTCCTGGTCTGGTAGGTCCACGTCTGGTCTGTTCGCGCCGTGCGTGCTGGGCTCAGCTCCGCTCCCTTCAGCTGGGGGCTGGGAGCTCCGTGTGGGACAGACCTTACCCAGAGACCATCCAGGCTGTCCTGGGCTGGAGCCCTGCTTCCCTCTGCCACTTTGTGGGTTCTGCAGCTCTAGAATTGGTTCAGAGCCATTTTTTTATAGGTTTTGGAGGGACTTGGTGGGGAGCTCACGCCAGTCACTGCTTCCCAGCCACCATCTTGGCTCCGCTGCCCCCATCTGCTTCCATTTTATGGGTGAGTTTATCCCATTCACATTCACAGTTATGAATAATGACTGCATATTTCCCTTCATCCTATTCTGACCATTGCCTTCCTCAATTTGTTCTCCAAATTTATCATTCTCCATTTTTCTTATACCCTTTCCTTCCTACTTCCCTCAATCTGCTCTCCGAATTTATCATTCTCCATTTTTCTTATACCCTTTCTCTCCTACTTCCCTGTCAGGTGAATTAGATATCTATAATTGAGTGTGTGTGTGTACATGTGTGTGTGTGTGTGTGTGTGTGTGCATCTATATACATATATATACCACCCACTCCATTTTCCCTCCACTATATGTGTTTCTTTCATATGAAATAATTTTCCCCACTCTTCCTCTCCCTTTCTCCTTCTCCCAGTGCATTTCCTTCTCATACCTTCATTTTTTTGACAGCATTTGAACATAATTGATTTGCATCCATGCCCTCTATGTAGACTCCTAATTGCCCTAATAATGATAAAGTCCTTAGAAGTTACATTATCATCTTCCCATATAGCTTTGTAAACAGTTTAACCTTATTGAGTTCCTTATGATTTCTCTTTCATGCTTATCTTTTTATGCTTCTCTTGAGCCTTGTGTTTGAATGTCAGTTTTTCTTTTCAACTGAAGTCTTGTGATCAGGAATGCTTGAAAATCTTCTACTTCATT
The DNA here is from genome assembly GCA_028646595.1 of Phalanger gymnotis. Classification (NCBI taxonomy): domain Eukaryota; kingdom Metazoa; phylum Chordata; class Mammalia; order Diprotodontia; family Phalangeridae; genus Phalanger; species Phalanger gymnotis. The sequence goes on from CM053624.1 coordinate 344,601,052, forward strand.
AAATATTCACTTTTCCCCTGAAAGATTATACTCATTTTTGCTGAGTAGGTTATTCATGGTTGTAATCCCAGCTCCTTTGCCTTCCAGAATATCAAATTCAAAGCTCTCCACTTCTTTAATGTGAAAGCCATGAAGTCTTGTGTGATCCTGATTGTGACTCCATAATATTTGAATTGTTTTATTCTGGATACTTGCAATATTATCTCCTTGACCTGGGAGCTCTGGAATTAGACTATATTATATCTGGGAGTTTTTATTTTAAGATCTCTTTCAGGAAGTGATCAGCGGATTCTTTCAATTTCTATTTTACCCTTTCAATCTAAGATATCAAGGCAATTTTCCTTTATAATTTCTTGGAATATGGTATCTAGTCTCTTTTTATTGATCATGGTTTTCAGGTAGTCCAATAATTCTTAAATTATCTCTCCAGATCAGTTGTTTTTCCAATGAGGTATTTCACATTTTCTTCCACTTTTTCATTCTTTTGTCTTTGTTTTATTGTTTCTTGATGTCTCATAGAATAATTAGCTCCCATCTACCTAATTCTAATTTTTTAAGGAAATATTTTCTTCAGTGATCCTTTATATCTCTTGTTCTATTTGGCCAATTCTGCTTTTTATGGAGTTTTTTTCTCAGTGAATTTTTGTACCTTGTTTTCCATTTGGTCTGTCCTGCTTTTAAGAATTCTTTTCTTCTGTGAGTTTTTGTGCCTCTTTTACCATGAGACCATCTCTGTTTTTAAGGTGTTATTTCCATCAGTATGTTTTTGTGCCTCTTTTACCAGTTCTCTTTTCATAATTTTCTTGTATCACTCTCATTTATTTTCCCAATTTTTCTTCTAGCACTCATCTCTTTCTTTAATGCTTCTGGAGTTCTTGTTGGGCTTGTATTCAATTAGTATTTTTCTTTGAGGCTTTGTTTGTATCTGTTTTCATATTTTTGTGTCTTGGTCTTCCCTACAACCATAGTAACTTTTTTTGTGGTGAAGGGTTTTGTTGTTGTTATTGTTGTTGTTGTTGTTGTTTGATGATTTTTCCAACCTATTTCTTGACTTTCAACTTTATGTTAAAGTTGGGCTCTGATCACCTGGGAGTGGAGAGGCAGTGTTCCAATCTTCAGGCTTTTTCACACTGCCATTTTCAGAACTAGTTCTGAGTGTCTGCAAGTTTTCAGTGCTTCCAAGGTGCTGTGATCTGGGGAGAAGTCTTATGTCTGCTGTTCTGGTCTGTACTCTGGTCTTTACCAAGGAAGAGTCCCTGTTCCCCTTTAGCTACAAGCACTAGCGTTCCTCTTTGCTTTAAAACTGTGAACAGGGCCCTTGCTCCCCTGTGACCAACCACAAGCACTCTTATATGCCCTGGAATTGGGACCCAGAACTATGTATGGGCAATGCAACAGGGTCTTGTGCCCAGTGCTAGCAAAAGGGCCCCAGTAATCTCTTTCTAACCAATTATCTGACCCCTTTTCTGGGCTGAGAGCACCTGAAACTGCTACTGCCACTGTCACAGCTTCCTTCAAGGCCCACTGTTGGTGTCCATATGCTCTGGACCAGCCCCCACCCTCGTGTCATGGACCTCTCCTGCTATCCTCCAAAGTTGTCTTGGTATGGAAAAAATGTCTCAGTCCAACCTTTGGTTGACTCTGTCACACCAGAATTCTATTTAACATGCTATTTTAAAGTTGTTTGGAGGGGAATGTTGGGAGAGTTCAGCTGGATTGCTGCCCCTACTTTACCATCTTGGTTCTGTCCTCTGCCCTGCACTTTTGAACATTTTGATCAGATTTGGGTTCAAAAAAAAAAGAGTTGCTTTTCAAATTTGCAAATGATACAAAGCTGAGGGAGATAGCTAACAGCCTTTACAAGAGAGTCAGGATCCAAAAAGTTCTTATAAAGTGAGAATACTAGGCTGAATCTAATAAGAAAATGTAGTAGAGCTTACACTTGGGTTTGAAAGTTATTCTATGGTACAGTAGAAGACAAAGAGACAAAGCTACAGTTTTTCTTTAAAAATATCTATAGTTTTAACTGTTCTCCAAGCTCAGTATGAGTCAACCATAGGATATAGCAGCCAAAAAAGTTAATTTGATCATGCACTATATCACAAAAGGCATAGTTTCCAGGAATAAGGAAATTATTTACCTTTCTATTCTGCCCTAGTCGAACCACATCTGGAATATATTTCGTTCTTTGTGCCACAGTATAAAAAGTAAATTGATAAACTGGAGAACATGGGGAGAGGGTAATCATAACAATAAAGAGCCCCAAATTCAGTTGAAGGAACTATAGCTGATCAGACTAAAGAAAAGAAAATTCAGGGGACTCATGATATCTGTTTTCAAGTGTCTGAAGGGATGTCATGTGAAAGAGTGATGAGACTTATTATTCTATTTAATTCCAGACAATAGAACTAAGAGCAATGGATAGAAGTTATATAATGTTGCACATATATTATCTCATTTGAGTCTTGCAATAACCTGTGAGTTAAGTCCTCAGTTGCTATTTAGTTATTTTTAAGGTAAAGCAACTGAGACTCTGAGAGTTTGAATGGCTTGCCCACGGTTATCCGGGTGTTTTCTGGTTCCAATGTCAATACTCCACCCACTACGCCATACTGTTTATCCTTTGAAGGAATTGGGAGTCTTCAAGAAGAGGAAACTTAGCAGAAACATAAAAGATGTCTTCAGGTATTTGTAGAAGAGGAGTGAATCTTGTCCTGCTTGGTCCCAGGGAGAAAAACCAGGAACAATCCCTCACAGGGTGGTTGACCACAGTATCATAGAAATAGAGCTAGAAAAGACCTTAAATACCATCTAGTACAACTCTTATTTTATATGTGAGGAAAATGGAGGCTTGGAAAGATGATAGGTGACTTACCAACGTCACACAGGTAGTAAATGGCAGAAATGTATTGAACCCATGTCGTCTGACTCCAAGTCACCTTTCCACTGCATAACTACAGGGATAGAATGAAACAATGAATATAAAGCACTTTATAAACTTTAAAGTTCTGTATAAATGTGACTTATTATCCAGTTGACAATTGATTTACCATCTTCAGCCCACTTGGGTTGGGTGGTCTTGCAAATGGAAGGACAGTCTTGTGACGCTATGTATGGCATGCTACTTGTAGGTATAAGAAGGTATGACTCCTGATTGGCTGAGAGATCTTTGAGCCTATTTGCTAGGTACAGCATACATGGGGGAAATGTGATTTCAGATTGTTGGAAGTCACTGTGAAGAAGTTTGAGAAAGGTGTTGGAGAAAGGCAAGCGTGAACTTTTGATTTCCCCAGATCCACAAACATGGGAAGCCAACCCCTCAACATGGAATGATTGGTTCCCAGTACCTACAACTCTAGAGACCAATAAGAATACACTCCTCTTGGTAAAATGTTCCTAACTCTTCTGGGTAAGGTCTTATCTCATTCTCACCTAAAGAGCTCATTTTTTTCTTGGTATTCATTTCATCTATACTTATTTGCATATCTACTCTGATTTCTGTTTACTTGGTTACTTATAAAAAGATTTAGTAAACTATTTAGGAAACTGTGAAGGTCATTGGTGTAATCAACATTTGGTGGGGAAGAGCTATGCTAGTAATGCAAAGTTGTATACTGTCCCCTTGAGAGCGACCAGGGAATATGTCTTTTATTCTGAACCTGTTGTACCCCTAGACTATAGATATTTGACATGTGGTAGAGAAATATGATTCTAACCTCATACTCCACTTGGAGATAGGGAAGGAAAGAAGAAGTCACCCAGGAATGGTGGTCCTCAATCCTGTCTATCTCTTTCCTCCCAGGCTATTGGTGGTTCAAGCATGGCCCTCTACCTTCTTTTTGCAAAAGCAGAAATTGCAGTCTCCTTTGGAGATGCAGAGAGCCCGAATCCAGACCAGATATCTATCCATACCACACATTGGTCAATCCTCTTTATATCACATGATCCAACCACACACATATATCACATAAGTAAATGTAGGGTTGATGTCAGGAAAAAAATGTCTCATCATTAGCACTATCTAAAAGTAAGATAGGCTGCCTCAGAAATTAATAAATAGGCCCTCACTGGTAGTCTTCAAAGAAGTCAGATGATCATTTTTCAGCTATAGAAAGGATTGGGGGCCAGGAGGGAGGATGGGTCTGGTATAGATTACACTATAGGGCTGCTGAAGTCTCAAACAGCTTTGAAATTCAGTAATTTTGTGAAAATAAAAGGTTTTTGTTTTTTACCATTCCTTTGGAGCTTTTTTTGCCTCATTTGACAATTTTTAACTGACTCAAGACACCAAAAATATAGCCAAAAGATATTTTTAACATCTGCCACGAAAAGAGCTTAGATATGAATTTATAAAAGATACAATGAATTTGTAATTACTAAGCAGATGATAATGCAGTATTTTAAATTAGTAGAACTCTAGCTTCTCTTCCTTATTTTTCCTCATCCTCTTTATCTTTTGGCTCTTTTGGATGACTCCACTTGAAAATCTTTTTAAAAAAGATTTTTAAAGATTTTCAAATCTTTACTTTAAATTTAAAATTAATGTCCTAAACACATGTTCTAAGTAGACAGAAAGCACATTTATTTTCATAATACCAATAAAGATCTGCCTGGATACCCTTAGTAAGGACTCCCATCCTCTGACCCTTAGTGGAAGATCTCTCTTCTGATGATCCACATCTTCTTCCTCAGGGATCCAGTTTCCTACTCCTCAGAAAAGTGTCAGATCTACTACTTAGGTTTCAGTTCCCCCTCCCCTTTTTCTTCTATTTGTAACTTTCACCTCACCTCTAAGCTCCTGACATGGGTCATGGCTCTCCTTTGCATTCAAGTCCTTTTTCTTCTTTGTCTTCACATTGGATCTCTTCTCCCTTTTTTAATTAAAGGAAGACTTCATTCTCCTTGATAAACTCCAGAGCTTCTTTACTTAATATCTTCCAGGAAGGAGACTCTCATAAATTTCAGCAAGGCTAGAAGTTAATTGGTCTCAGGAAGAAAACAAGATAGCTCTTGTGGAAAGAGAATAGAAGTCGCATTCTCAGCAGAAATAGATTTCAAGCAACCTTTACAGCTTGTTGAAGATTCAAAAGCCCAAAGAGGTTATGTAACCTACCCAAGGTCTCAAAGGTAGAAGGTAGCAGAGTGAGGGCTTGAATCCCTTGCTCTTGACATTAAATCCAGTGCTCTTGCAACACACCAAGCTTGTGGATGTTTAATCCAAGACCCCTAAGGCAGTATTCTATTGAGTTATTGAGTTATATGCTGCTTGCTACCAGAAAAGGGGGGACTTTTTCTCCCTCCTTTCCATCTCCTCTCCCCAAAATGGCAAGCAATCTGATATATATATGTATGTATGTATATATGTACGTATATACATGTATATACATATATATGTAATCATGTTAAACATATTTCTACATTAGTCGTGTTGTGAAAGAAGAAACAGAACAAAAGTGAAAAGCCACAAAAAAAACAAAAACAAAGTGAAAATAGTATATTTAGACGTGCATTCAAACTCCATAGTTGTTTCTCTGCATGTGCATCGCATTTTCTGTCATGAGTGTCTTGGAATTGTCTTGGATCACTGTATTGCTGAGAAGACTAAGTCAATCATAGTTCATCATGTGATGATTTTTTTTTTTTTTTACTGAGCTGGTGTAACACAAATAGCATTAGCACACAGGATAGCTGCTAGCACAGGTTGGCTCTTGATCTGGTCAGACAGGAAACAGAGCTCCAAAGGAGTTGATAATTTTACTTTAATCTAGTCTAGTCTTCTCAAAAAGGTTGTTGGTAATGAAGCACAACTCCTGCAGTTCATCCCTAATCATCCTCCTCGCAGAGGCTGGTGAGAAGGGGAGGCAACTCCCCGTTACATCTCAATGGGGTCAATCGAGACCTGCACAACTTGTGCGTTCCCCTAAATCCCCTCAAGCTTCAATGGGGGTCAATTAAGGCAAACACAGATTCCCCCCAAGCCTTGATGGGCGCCAGTCAAAGCAAACAGCATCCCAGCTTGTTCATTCAACCCTTAAGGGTTCCACCACTCACTCACCAGTGCCCACCTGCTTCATAGGGCAATAGACAAAGAAGGCTTATTGCCAGCAATAGCCTCACAAGTTTATATCACCTTATCCCTATATCTCACTGGGTAGTCACAGTGGATATTTACAATTTCAGCACACATCTTTTATTATTTATCATTATATAATGCTGCACAAGCATGATACAGATGTTTTGAGCCTGGGAAACAGATTGTTATGGCCATGGATGCTAGGAAACTGAACTCTAAGAAATAATAACAAAAATCCACTTTACACACACTAAAATCCACCTTACTTACAGGTGGTTAGGATCACATGATCTTGGCACAGTGGAATCAGGCCTGCAAGCAAAGGGACCAACATGTATAGACACCATCAATGATGTTTTAGGATGAAGTCAATAAAAAAAAGTGAGAATTCATAATCTGGCCTCTATAGTTCGCTCACAGTTTCTTCCAGACTCAAGCATGCTTCAACCATTTTACCATCATAGACCAAATTCAGGAGTTTTAGGGCCCAGATGCTTTGCCAGCTGCTTCTCTCCCAGAGAGCAAGAAACACACCTTTCAATGTATTTAGGCCCTGTATGGCTGCTCCTATTGAGAATGTGCAAAGGAATACCATAAAGAAATCACAGCTCAGGGCAGGTAGGTGGTGCAGTGAGTACAGCACCGGCCCTGGAGTCAGGAGTACCTGAGTTCAAATCCAGCCTCAGACACTTGACACATTTACTATCTTTGTGACCTTGGGCAAGTCACTTAACCACAATTGTCCTGCCTTCCCCCTAGGAAAAAAAAAAAGAAAGAAATCACATCTCCCGAAAGATGTATGACTAAATGCATCCAATAGTTAGGAACTCTAGATCCTCCTTAGAGCATAGAGATATGCACCAGGAAGAGCTTTCAGTGTAGGGTTCCTTTGGCCCCGCTTTTTTTTGGTCAGCTGCTTTGCTCACACCATGTCTCTAGCCTATTCCAGACCAAAGGCACTTCATAAATAGAAACTAGCATCAGATGCAGAGTAGGCCTTTTCTTTCCTTTTCCCCTTTTGCCTTCTGTTCTCTTTCTCTCTCTCTCTCTCTCTCTCTCTCTCTCTCTCTCTCTCTCTCTCTCTCTCTCTCTCTCTCTCTCTCTTTCTCTCTCCTTGAGTTCAAAGATATGGTGGCTAAGAACTTTTTCTTGCTCTCTTCCAGGTGGCACTTGAGCTCGGCCAGGAATCAGATCAGAAGCAAAGAGCAAGAAGTATGTTAAATTTATCTCTAATTATACAAAGAAAAGAATTTGAAACTCAGGCAACAAGTTGTGGAGATGTGTTTTTCTTGGGGGTGGAAGTTGGGAAAGGGTGGTCACAGAAGTCTTACCCTTCCCCCAAACACGTGAATGCTCATGGCTAGCCATGTTTTCTTACAAAAAACTTAAGGGGATGTGATCAGAAGGATTTAAAGTCTTTTCAAGAGCTTTGCGATTGCAGAAACAGGAATTATTGCATGCATTTATTCTTCTTCCATAATTAGAGACACTGAAAGTGATTAGTACTCAGGCACAACAAAAATGAAAAGAAAAGGTTAAATTCAATGTCTTTCATTCACCTCCCCAACTACATATTTTCAAAAAGCATCCCGGTCTTTTGTTTAATACACATTTCAAAGTGAATTAAGCAAGTTTATTCTTTCTTTTCCCTAAAGTAGTTGGTATTTGCAGATATACTGAGAGGATCTAGCAAACATTTCCTGGGTCCGAAATTCTGATGACTCTTCCATGTAGTTTCTTATTGGAGTGAGCCCATTTTCCTGTAAACTGCCCACATACTTTTAAATAAGATGTCTTGCTTTTCAAGTGTCAATCCCCTCTGGAATTTCCTTGAAATCGGCTGCTGTAAGAACACACTAGAGGCAACATGCATGGCTACTGAGAGTGAAAGTGGCATTACCACCAGAAATAGATTTTCAAATGTCCAATTCAGCTTGGCTCCCCAAGAGGATCAAGGGAAATAGAACGAAACCCAGAGGGACTTGAAAGCTGGCAGGTTCATGCAGTTTTGCAAGCTGACCATGGTATGCTTTAGAAAAACAAGAGAGAATTGGGCCACTTAGGGCCTAATACTTGTTTGTATCTGTAAATAATAAGACTAGGACTAGGTAGATGGGGACTAAGCTGTTTTTGTTTGCACACTTCAAGTCTTATTTTTAGCTTTGGGGTCCAGCTGTGTATCTGCCTTCAAATAGGACATAACAGGCGATTCTCAGAGTCACAATCTCAATGGATAAACTGTGAGAGACAGCATGGAAGGTGATTTTATGAGATTTGAAGAACACAGCTTTCTAAAATAAAGAATTTGTCTTTTACTGTCCTCTACAAAAATAAGTGAGTTCAACAATTCACAATAATATGTGTATCTGATGAGTCATCCACATTAGTCTGTCAGCTTAACAAATTAAGATGTTACTTCCTTTTAGGCATATTTGATTTTAAAGGAAGAAAATTGGGAAATCAACACCTTAGCACAAAGAAGCATCTTTATTATCTTCTTGGGCCCTATTCTTTTTAATGTGAGTTTTCCAAAAGCTTTGGTTCTTCTTCTTCTACTTTGCATGAAAAATTAGATAACCTCAGATCAGACTATCCCACTTGAGAATTGAATGAACACAAGCTAACAAACCAAATGATTGCTTGAGCTTATGCAAGGTAGCCACACTTCCAGAATTGCCTCCTTCTTCTTTGTCTCTGTTGCCATTGCTGGGGCAGCCTCCATATTCCAAATTTGTTCTGGGTCAAACATAGAATACACAAAGGATCTGTGGTTTCATCAGTAAAGGGAACTCTAGGTCTGGGAATTATCCCCTTGCTGAAGATAGCAAAACATCTATTAATCAAAAAATAATGATATGTGGTTTAACGGTTAAATTCCTGATTTCTCTATGAGGGTGCCCACAGGTTTAGGTGGTGTGCCCAGGGTCATGTAGCTAGTAAGCACCTGTAGTGGGATTCGAACCTAAGTCTTCCTGACCCAAAGCCCAGAATCCTATCCATCACCTGATAATATCTCTGTTTGCCATATATCAAACTACAGCAAATCAACTTAGTTATAGCATACCAAAAAATGGCAAACAAAAGAAGGAAGCTTTAATCTTCTCCTTCTGCCCCCACCCCAATGTGTAAGATTTATCCTGACAGTTTGCAATGAGATGAAGTGGATAATGGAAGCCCCTTGTCACAATAACTCAGTTGAAGTATATTGTCAGATTAATAGAGTCAGTTACCCACTTCACCAAAGAGAAAAATGAATCAAATTTTTGAAATAATTTCTTCTCTCTGAACACTCAAGGAGTTTAGAAAAAAGAAGATGAATTTTGTCTTCCAAGCATTGTCCTCTCTCCTCCATCTCACCTTACCCACCTCTTTCAGGGTCTTTTAGGTCCGTCTAATATCATTCTAAGACATTTTGTCACATACTGAATATACGATAGATGCTAAGTATATATCTTTATTTGTTTAATAAATTACTTAATGGATAAACAATGAAGACAACAGAAGTAGAGAAGACAGAAAAGGAGCTGTTAGGAGCTCAAGTGGAGGGAGAGAAGATGTTAAATCCTGTTTCTGACATTTAATTTAATTTGCCAAACATTTAAGAACTGACTATGTGCCAGCTCTGTGCCAGATCCTGGGGATACAAACACAAAAATCAAAGCATTTCTGCCCTCAGGAAGGTCAGAGCCCATAGAGAGAAATAACATGTAAATATGTAAGTATTATGCATAATATATGATGCATGTGGATACATACATGTATGCATACATATATACATGCATGTGTATAGATACACACATAAACATACATGTATCATATATACATATAAGTATATAAGGCACTGTCCCTTTATGGTCCTTTTATTTTGAATAGTTTAATGCTAAAAGGGCAGAAAAAGTTATTTTGTGTAAAGGAAAGCATTAAATCAATTATTAAAGGATCTAAGTTATTTCCTGTCTTAGATGAACATTTTGATGCTGAAAAGGAATAGTAATACAACTTTGGTTCTAATAAAAAAAACTTTATTAAATACATATATGAAAAAATAGCTTTCCTATATATTGGACTAGTTTTTGAAAAAAATGAACTATGGCATAAATATAAATACAAATTCCTTATGAATGCATATAAGATAAAACCTCATTTTATAGTGACAATTTGACAATTTTAAGTGGACAGCAAAAAAAAATATATTAAAAACTGGAAAAATAAGAGTATGAAAAAAAAATGATTTCAAGGCCACAAAATGAGATATTGGATCATGGTGAAAACTTAGAGATGCAGGGTCTTTTAGCCCCAAAATTAATTTGCATGTAAATGTTTTAATATCGAAGAAGGTAAAACTCTTAAAGGGAGATATTATGCAGCTATTTGGAGACTGAAGGATAATTGACTTAAGGTGTAGTGAATTCATAGAGAAATTTAGTGAATTGTGTTTTAAGTGAAAGGTATGTCACCAAGTGACAGGAGGCTCTGACTTAAGCCACTGAAAGATGGGACCTAAGGTTGATGTGGTGAAGAGAATGAAGAATCTGACAGAAGAGGAAAGATACATTGGGGGCAGGAAAAGGAGCTTTGTTAGATCTGTGTGTGACCTGACCAGCAGGAGAAACAGTCAGGGGACAGAAAGTTTAAGGGAGGTGATTCCTAAACATTTATTCATTTGACTTAACTGATTTGTTGGAGAGAGGCTACATCTCACTGGACAAGAGCTTGTAATTCAGTTATTTCAGTTGTGTCCAACACTTAGTGGCCCCATTTGGGTTGGGTTTTTCTGTTTTCTTTTGTTTGGCAAAGATACTGGAGTGGTTTCCCATTTCCTTCTCCAGCTCATCTTGCAGATGAGGAACTAAGGTAAACAGGGTTAAGTGACTTGCCCAGGGTCACACAGCTAGTAAGTATCTGAGGCCAGATTTGAACTCATGAAGATGAGTCTTCTTGACTTCAAGCCCAGCACCCTATCCACTTCACCACCTAGCGGTCCTGGACAAGAGCTTAAGGCCCAAGTATTGCTCTTTGGTGACCCCTGATGATGTGTTTGATATTCATGAATTTTCTTTATTCATGACAATATCATTATTTCTTTTGCCTTCTTGTTAAATAAGTGGCTATATATAAGACCTAAATATGTCAGTAATGTGAGTGGCTGGTTTACATAAATAAAACCACTTCTGAAGGGGCCCAGGAGCTAAAGTGTTAAGTAGGATGATTGTATTCCTCCCCAATAACGTTACCTCTCTAGAGTCCTGAAAGAATTTGACTGTAATCACATGGTAGTGTTTCTTCTCTGGGAAAGTAGACTGGTCAATATGAGAGCAGGTTGGAATAAAGGAGGTAACCTAGAGAGCAAGTAGGTATCCACACGCCAAAGTGAAAGCTGTAAGACCCTACATAGAGGTTGACCACCTATACACCAAGGGTTTTGCTTCTGTATTCAAAACAAATATGAGGTAATTTTGGAGGCAGAAGGCAAGGCACTAGAATCTAGGAGAATTAGAAAAGGCTTAATATGGAAAAAAGCACTTGCACTGAGGTTTAACAGATGCAAAGAGTTCTTGCCAAAATAGCTACTTGAAAGGAGGACACACCATAAAGCTCCCACATATCTACTCCAGCAAAACCTGGATGTTCACACCAGATCAAATAATGCTCAAAGACATCTAATGAGAAACCATACTAAATTACTTTTTCTAGCCCAGAATTGAACCAAAATCAGCCAGCAATCAACGGACAATAAGAAAGTGGGTCTCTCCAGCAAAGCAGGTGTAAGTATGGCCTGAGACAGGATAGAATACAGGAAGGGAGAGGATTAGCATTGGTGATGGCAAAAAAAGAGGGCCATTGCAACATTTTTTTCATGCACAGAAGAGAACAGAAGGAAGTTCAGAAAGAAGCAAAGGTAAGCTGGACAATTTTGAAAGTAACATATAGAATTAATTATATGCTTTTTAAAAATCAAGCAGTATGAAATAGATTTATAGTTCAATATGCAATCCTCTTTTATGATATACTGTATGTATGGAAATGTTTTATTTTGTGTATGTAAGTTCAGATATTAAATTTAGATATTATATACATATATTATATTGTTATATATATTATAGATAGATAGATAAAGTTAGATCTACTAAGTTCAGACATTTTTAAAAAAGCTTTTTAAAAGTTATTAACTGAAGATTTTAAGGAGCACAAGAAAGGAGTACATTCCTGACACAGAAGATTTCCTTTGCAAAGGCAGAGAGATGGGAGATAGTATGATAGACATGACAGATAGTAACAAGGTCAGTTTAGTTGGATCAAAGCATGTGAAAGGAAGGAACATCCAATTTGGCTGGAAAGATATGTTGTAACCAGGTGGTAATGGACTTTAAATGATCCTAGATTTTGCATGTGATCCTAGAGCTAGGGGAATTACTAACCAGGAGAATATCATCAGACCACTACATTGGGGATAGCAATTTGACAGCTGTGTGAATGATGGATAGGGAATGTGAAAGATTTGAGGTAAGGAAATCAATTAAGAGGCTTAAATTTCAGGCATGAGGCAGTGAGGGCCAGGGTCAGGGCACTGGCCATTCAACTTAAGATAATAGGACAAGAAAAGTTGTTGTTCAGTCATTTCAGTCATGTCTGACTTTTGGTGACACCATTTGGGGTTTTCTTGGCAAAGATCCTAGAGTGGTTTGCTATTTCCTTCTCCAGCTCATTTTCCAGATGAGGAACTGAGGTAAACAAGGTTAAGTGACTTGCTCAGGGTCACACAGCTAGTAAGTGCCTGAGGCCAGATTTGGATTCAGGAAGATGAGTCTTTCTGACGCCACGCCCATGGTGCCACCTAGCTGCCCAGGGCAGGGCAGGGTGGGGCAACTAGACCAGTAGGAAAAGTGGGACAAGACATGCCAACTGAGTGAACTGTGGGTCAGAGAAAGGTACATGTTGAGGATTATATGACAGTAAGGTCAACATCCTGAGACTAGAAGGAAAGTACTGCCTCCACAGAAATAAGGAAGTTCAGCAGTTCACAATAAGTATGAATCTGATGAGTCATTCACTGTTAGTGGAAATCAGATTAACAAATTAAGATGTCATTTCATTTTAGGTATATTTGCATTTTAAAGAAAGGAAATGAGGAAACCAACACCTTAACACCAAGAAGTGACTCTAACAGTGGAACTTCAGGCTTTGGCAAAGGGTCAACATTACCAGGGCCCCTTCCATTGTTTCATATAAGCAACCATTCAATGGGAGATAGGGCCCTAGATAGAGATCTACTCCAACCCCAACTCTGACCTAGAAGATTAGAGAATCATTCTCATTTCTATCAATTCCTTAGTCTCAGAAGGAAGAATGAAACTGTACATTAGACATAAGGGAAAAAAGTGGATATGGAAAATGCTAGCCATGAAATGGCAAATAATTGATGTCTACTCAGGGACTTGTCAGAAGTCACAATCTGCCTGTGTATATTGTGACCTTCAGGCTAGAATCTAGCAGGAAGCCAGGAGGGATGAGTATAGTTTAATTATCTCAATGGCTCTGTGATCCTACATTCCCCTACAACCTGCTAGGAGCAGGAACAATTCCTACTGTTCTCCAGGGGTATACCATATTGTGCTTGATACAATTGAAGTAGATAGTAAGGTCTTTTTGTGGAGGGATCGTTTCATTTTTTTATCCCATCCTTAGTATAATTCCTTAGAATTAGACACAGTAGGTGTCTAATAAATGCTTATTGAATTGATTTATATTTCACCCAATATTGCATAGTAAAGCAAAGCACCATGGCCATAAAATAACATGTCGATTTATAGATTTAGACCCAGAAGGATATTAGAGATCATCTTGATTAATTCTCTCATTTTATAGATGAAGAAACAGAGGCACAGAGAAGTTAAATGACTCATCCAAAGTGACACAGATAACAAGAGTCAGAGTCAGAATTCTAAGTTTTGTCCTTGGATTCTAGGCTGCCTTCTATTTTTCTTTGTTTCTAATTGGACTTAAATATTTCAGCACTTTCACACTGTGGATATTTCCTTTTTTTTCCTTTTTTATCCCATGAAACTATGGGTGAGACAAACTTTGGAAAAAGTAGTGGAAAGTTCCTGACCAGTTTAATGGTTCTCAGCCAAGATCTTGGAATGTTTCATCCACAGAGCCATCCTTTTGGAGTTGCTAAATGACTGAAAGCACAGTGTTTTGTTTTGTTTTAAACCATAGTAGAGTAGATGACATAATTCCTATCAAATGGTTTTCCTAAATTCATTGAAGAGCTTCATTTGAATCACAGCCTCGCTCCTTTCTAACTCTGTGACCTTAGGTTTCACTTCTCTGGGCCTCAGTTACCTCATTTGTAAAATGAAGGTGTGGATCTAGAATATCTCAAAAGCCCTCTTCCATTTTTAATCCTATGGTCCTTTACAACAACTCTCATTTCATTGGAATTATCCCAGAATGGGTTAATTACATTTTCCTGTTAACCAAAGATTAATCATGAATTAACACAACCCTTTGTTGAATACCTTTTTTTAAAGTCAGGCTTTAATTTTTTTTTTCTCTCCTTGTAATTTCTGAAGCTGTCTTTGATAAACAAAAGTTGGAGAGCTCAAGTCCATCTTTTTGAACATTAGTTGTAAATATCTGTCATTGTAGAGACTGAACTAAATCTCCCTTGCCTCTCAAGGCCAACCTTGGAAGTTGTTGCTTTATTACTATATCTTTTATATAAGCTCCCTTACTTGTTTTTTCCCTTTGTTTGCCATAGCCAAGGGGAGGAGGGAAGCAGGTGAAAGAAGAGGAAATTCCTAATTTAATGAGTTCCACTTAATTGGGTCCTAGTTCTTCATGATTTTAGTCATTAGAAAACAAGACCAAAAAAGCTTCAGGTATTTACAGGGTATTCACGTAGGATCATAGAATTTCAGAGTTGGAAGACACCTGGGTGTCCATGTAGTCCAACCCACACCTGCAAAAGAACCCTTTCTGCAACCTAGCAGACAAGTAGATAGCCAGCCTTTGTTGAAGGTGTCTAGAGACGGGAAAACCACTGCCTCCCAATGCCACAGATTTCACATTTGGAGAGATATCATTTAAAAAATATTTTTCTTTCCACCAAGTCCAAACTCGACTTTTTGTAGCTTCCACCCATTGTTTGTAGTTCTGACCTCTGGGACTGAGCAGAAAAAATCTAATCTCTCTTCCACATGACAGCCCTTCAAGAGGGATTAGGCTTCTTCTGCTGATCCTCAGAGGATGCAGTGGGTGGAAAGTGCAAGAGAGAGAGAGAGAGAGAGAGACAGAGAGAGAGAGAGAGAGAGAGAGAGAGAGAGAGAGAGAGAGATTTCAGCTAGCTGTAAGAGAAAAACAGAAACAAAAAAATCAAAATTCCGTAACAATTGGCACTATACCACAGCAGATTCTGCTGCCTCGGGGGAGAGCAGGTTCCACCTCACTAATGATCTTCAAGCAAAGGCTAGATGACCACATGTGGCAGATGTTACATAGGTTGACATCTATGGCCTCTGAGACTCCTTATGTGTCTGAGATTCTGGGATTCCAGGAAGGGCCTAAGTCTACATGAGGATGTATTCATCTGTCACACACACCGTGTGTTTGTGTGTGTACTTGTATTGTTTACAAAGTCGTATTCATTAGCACTCTATCATGACTTCTTGGAGAGAGCTGCAATCTGAGAGCTTAAACAGTTCTGCAGAGTTGAGCTCAGCCATCACTGGCTTATTGATTTCTGAAATGGCATATGGTCATGTGGAGCTACTCAGAAGTTTTCTTTTGCCTTCTCCAGAGGCCTTCTCTAGTCAAGCAGTAGGCCTATGACACATAGAGTGAATGACGGAAGGTTTAAAATCACTTGCAGCTTTAGAAATGCTCATGTCCCAATCTGAGAATCCATCCACCCTGGTTGGGTTCCCTTTGAATGTTTCATCGGTGCCACCAGACACGTAATACAAGAGGATGACAAGAAAATCATATATTTGGAAAGAATCCAAAGTATGCTGTCCTTTTGCCATGTTTATACGCTTGAGTTCCAAACTTTCGGTTTTCCCATAATTCATCAACTGGGAATAGATAAAGGTAGGAAGGCAAAGTAGATAGTATTTGGGGCTTGGAATAAGGAAGACTTGGTTTCAAATTCTGATCCTATGTGACCCTCCTTGACTTCTATGGGCATCAAATCATTCTTTATAACATTTGCCATTGGTACAATGAGTTCTTACTCTAGGGATTCTCCATGTTCAGGAAACCACTAATCCTTCCCACTTGTGTTTGCTTACAAATAAATAATACAGAACAAGTTTACTAGATCCTCAGAATATAGGTTGTGAGACTATCTAATAAATGGAACTATATTATAATAAGGGACTTAGGATACTGTGGTAGTGAAACTCCCTGGTGTGGGGTCCAACATGGAGCTACCCCATACTGAACTTTGCTCTATAACAAATAAGGGAGAGGTACCATTGGGCAGTGGACAAAAGACTAGACTCATAATGAGAGAAATGAATGTTCAAGTCTTGTAGGGGAAGTGAGCTAGTTGTGTGACCTGTCCAAAGCATCTCTTTAAGAATGCAAGTTACAGGTGAGTTCTAGATCTACATGGTGAGTTTCCATTCCAGAAATTCTGTATGCCAATTAAATAATAGATCTGTAAATTGTTCTCCTCAAAACCTACATTATCTTCCTTTTGGCTGAGATGGCTCTGCCCCAAAACATCCCACCTAGTAAGTTCTAGAGCCAGGGTTCAAAACAAGATTTTCAGACCCCAGGATGTTTTCCATGACACTAGGATGCTTCTCTTGTTAAAAACCTGGCTTATATTTAATATATTTACCAAGTGGTTAGGAAAAAAAACTCTAGGAGCTAAAGAGAATTGTACATGCATAAAATTGGGCTGGCAGAATCTTTTATAGGCTAGAGGATTTGATTGAACCAAGTAAGATTCAATTCAATCGAGATAAATGTAAAATCTTAACTTGAACTCAAAAATTCGACTTCACAAGTATAAAGTAAGAGAATCATGGAGTAGGCTGCAATTTGTCTGAAAAAGATTGGGAAGTTTCAGTGGTCCACAAGGTCATTGTGAGTCAACAGAGTGATGTGGCAGCCAAAGGAACCTAAATTGATCTTAGGCTCAGAAAGTTTCCAGGAATAGAAACCCGACAGTCCTACTTTACTCTGCCCTTTTCAGGTCTCAATTGGAATAATATGTTTAGTTCTGGGCACCATAATTTAAGAAGGACAGTGATAATCTGGAGATTGTCTAGAAAAAAGACAATCAGGATGGTCTACGTTATGTAACAATCTGTTGAAGAAATTGGGGATGTTACCCTAGAGAAGAGAAGCCTGACATAGGGGTGAGGTTGGGGTAGTGGAGGGAGAATGGGAGTCATGACAGCTTTGGTTCTAGCATTTGAAAGGTTGTCCCATAGAAGAAGGATCTAATTTGTTCCATTTAGCCCTGGAGGACAAATCCAGGATTAATTGGTGAACACTGCAGAGAAGGGAATTTAAGTTTGATGCTAAGAACATCCTCCTAATAATCAGAGACATCCAGAAGTAACCAGGGCTGCTTCAGGAGGCAGTAGGCTTCCTTCATTAGAGATCCTCAATCAGAGACTGGATGACCACTTGGCAAGTGTATCATAATGGGAATTCCTTTTTTTGGATAAAGATTGTGTTAGATGGCTATTCACATCCTTCTAACTCTGAAATCCTCTAATTCTTTGATTTATTTAAAAGACAGTCTTTTTTAGGGCTAACTTCAAAGAACAGCTTGCCAAAGGAAACAAGGAAACCAGGTCAAAAGGGAACAGGGAGTAGTGCCACATTACCCTTTAATAACATGTACTAAGAATAACACCACCCAGGGAATCAAAGTAGGGCACTTTTCCTCTCTTGACTTTTCAGATTCGTTTCTGAGATTCCAGGGGGCTTTACATCAAATGCAAGTAAAATCATTCTGAAATCTGAGGCAATTAGGTTCAGAGATTTAAAGCTAAAAAGCACATTAAAGAGCATTTATTCCAACCCCCTTACTTTATAGATGAGAAAACTAGGGCTTAGAGGAAGGAAATGACTTATCCAAGGTTATGCAGGTAGTTAATGGCAAAGTTGGGATCTGAACCCAGGTCCTCTGACTCTCAGATCCAGTGATCTTCCTACTGTCCTCCTATACTCCTGAAGCACCTCTGCTACTACAATTGAAATAGACAGGGGATGACTACTTGCAATTGAAGGCAGAATATAGTTCACTGAAGACAGCATGGTGGGAAGGGAGAAGGGGGTGGGGATCTTCATCTAACAGATGTCATTCTCTGTCTGTGGTCCAATCTTTGCCTAAAGAGGTCTCTCACTGCTTGCGGACTAGAGGACATGGCTCTGCAGAGGAGAGGCTAACCGCAGTGATGGATGGTTGCACGCTAGGGCTAATATTTAAACAAAATGGATTTCTTATATCACAAAAATTTGGATTTGACCTCTTTTCTGATTCCTTTGGAAAAACAGCAATGGACATGATGATTTTTTACTATCTCTATCTATAATAAATAAATTCCTTAAAGCTACATTTCAGATGTAATGTAATGAAAAATATGGCACATAGCTCTCTTCAAAAGGGTGCATAGGGGCATGGATATAGAAATAATGTGGTTCATCCATTTAGTCAATCAGCTATTTACAGGAGCTAAATTTTGAAGCATTCAAGGTTACTATGTATTGGGATGAGGAGGAGGAGAGGGGAGGGTTGGTGTGGGCAAAGGAAAGTTTGGACTTTAATATAAGCTAATATTGGGGAGATCTGTGATTTCAGAATCATATTTGCTATGCAAGAATTTCTTCCACTAATTCAAGCTAACTTAATCAATGCTCAGGAATTACCTGAAACATACAGGGGTTAAATTACCCATCCAAGATCATACTGCTGGTATGTGCCATTAGCTCATGGATTTAGAGTTGAAAGGAACCTCAGACATAATCTAGTCCAGTTTTACAGATGAGGAAACTGTGGCATAGAGAGATAAAAATGAGTCACCAAAGATCACTAGCCACTAAGTGGCAGATCCAAGAGTCAGATTGGGATCCTTTACCACTAAAACCAGTGTTCTCTCTCCTGTTCTATGCTGCCTCCCATAATAATGTCACACAGTATTTTATGGTTTGCAAAGTTCTTTACATACATTATCTCATTTGATTCTCACAATAATCCTGTGAGGTAGGTATTTTTAATACCCATTTTACAGTTGAGTAAATTAAGGCTAGGAGCAGTTACGTGATTTGTCTAGAGCCACATAACCAGTAAATATCTGATATAGGATTTGATTCCAGGTCATCTTGGATCATCACCAGAATTCAATATACTGTGCATGGTGAGGTTTGAAAGCAAATCATACTGACATGAAGCCAAGCACTCTATCCCCTATACCATAGGAATAGGGACTGGACCAGTTATTTCATTGGTATGGGGAACTCCCAGGTAATGAAACCTCTTCTACCAATGCAGTTCTACACTTTCCATGAAACTTAGAGCCTTAGATGGTTAGTTTCCCAGAACACTAAAAGCTTAAATAAGCCTATAGGGGAGGCAAGATTTGAACCCAAGCCTTCTTAAGTTCTAGCTTTATAGCCATTTTTTTTAAAAAATCACATTGTTTCTAAAATGTCAGGCTTAAGGAATTTATATATTACAGAAATTGTGAAAATCATTGTACAAGCACAGCTGGCTCTACAATGAAGTCTATCCACCACGGTATCCAGCCTCTCATCACCTATACAATAATGCCTCTATACAATAGCCCAATATCATGGACTATGGAGACTCCAGCTGAATTTAGTTCATGGATTTGGCATGATGCCTGCTGTACCAAAGAGTGGTAGAATGTAGGTTCATGGTGTTCTTCCTTCATCTCCACTTGATTTTAGCTTATTCCTTCTCCTTCCCCTTTTTGAATGACTCCTCCTTCTGGGAGAATGGCGGGGGTTTGATGAGCTGCAAGAACAAATGAGAAATGTCATCCATACTGCCTTTTGAGGATGCCTAAATTAGGTATCACAATGCAGTCTATCAAACATTTTAAAAACTATGCAATCAAGTGAGAGGTTTATTGTTCTGAAAACACTAATGGTGTGTATATGCTTATTTCAAATTGTTGTTTTATGCATAGAGTGTGCAATACCAGCTGCTGGATTTTATGAGCTGTTCTTTTTAGCTTTGACCCAGGTACTTCAATCAGAGATTCATTCTACTATAAACTTCAATTACATTCAGGCTGCCAAGTTTCTTTGGCCAAACCTCAGAAAGTGTATGGAAGACTATGAATAATTGCTGGGTTCAGGTTTCTTTCTGACTTAGAAAGGCTGCCTGCATGACCTGAGATTACAGGGATAAATTCAATGTGCTTATCTCTCTGGTCAAAACTTTGAGAAAGCTACTACTCTTTGTTCAAATAAGACAAATAGATTTAATTATTATTTCTCAAAAGTAGTAGTCATGTCACTAGTTTTAAATGAACTCTGCTTTTTGACTGCCAATGTCAAAATAGAATCCAGGAGAAAGCGTCTGGGGTTTGGGAAGAAGGGCAATGGCCACATCACAAAATTTGCATTGTAGTAGGACAAAGTAATAGATCGAATGTTTAATCAGGGCTTGTTACAGTGTATTCAGTATTGTGTAAGTGTGGTCTTCTGCTAGCACTCCTCACCACACACTTTTGGTTCCACATTCTGAAATTTATAATTGGAAAATATTATAGAGATAATTTATTCCAAAATCCTTATTTTACTGAAGAGAGAGCTAAGAGAAATGAAGCTCCATGTCCAAAGTCACATACCTGGTAAGTAGCAGAGTTAAGACTAGGACCCCTGAAAGAACCTTGTTACCACTAGAGAGAGGGAACACAGCAAGGTCTACAACCAAGCACTGGAGGTATTAAGTAGGAGAAGCACTGAGCTGTCCAAATGCTGAAGTGCCTGGTAGATGTTTATGATTGCTTTTTTTTTTTTT
Organism: Phalanger gymnotis; assembly: GCA_028646595.1. Lineage (NCBI taxonomy): Eukaryota > Metazoa > Chordata > Mammalia > Diprotodontia > Phalangeridae > Phalanger > Phalanger gymnotis. Next base: position 344,622,141 of record CM053624.1, read on the forward strand.
TTTTGCCGACTTTGAACACCACTTTACTTGGAGAATCCAGTGGTCTTTGGAAACTGTTTGCAGGGGTTGAACACCATCTTTTATAGGATTACCTAACAAGCCTGGGCATTAGAATCTATTAATAGAGTTGAAAGAACTCAAAGAATGTTGATCAGCAATCTACAAGAATTGACAGGCTTAGAAATATCGCGTGCCAATGAAATCAAGAAAACAAAAACTGCCCAAGAACAAACAGGAGATCTCAAGAATAGCCAAATACCAGGTCAAACTTAAAGGTTAACTGGTGCAAGAATAAAGATGAGGACTTTTCTGGAAGTTTTTGCCCTGCCCCACTGTAGTGTGTCATCCTTCAGTAAAATGTTTTCACAGTTTTTGCTATTCAGATTAGAATTTGGGGGGAGGTGGAGAAGTAATAATTTCCTACCAAGTAACCTGGTCAAATTGAAGCCACAGAAATATAACATGGACTTTCAGCTCACAGTATGGCATGGAGGAGATAGACATAGATATGCCTGTATGCGTTCATGCATGGATATTAGAGACTTGTGCATAACTATATCCTGTTTGATAATGTAAATATTCTGTACCTTCTTTTTTTGCTTTGTTAGTGTGTGAAGTTCTTAGTCCCAGGGGACCCTGAAGAATGAAGAATAAAGTATTAAACTTGGTAAAGAGATAAGAGGACACAAATGATATAGCCTTTAAGGAATGTCTCAGTCTATTTTCTTCATTTGGAGATTAAGAAATTTTCACAAAAGAGAAACACTGTTCAATAATCTTGAGAATGATAGGTCTTAATTCTAAACATATTTTACTCACATAAGCCCCAAAATGAAACATTCAGCAATGGGCAGAAGTAATAAAAGATAAACAATGTCAGGAGCCATCAAGGCAATATTCATGGAGGTTAAAGGCAATTAAGGATATGGCTAGGGCTGAAGATATTCAAGGAATCAAGGATGCAGCAAAGAAATCTATAAAATCCAGGTACTGTTATCTTCAGGTCAGGGCAGGAGGATGAAGCAGATCAATGATTGTCCCACAAGAGGCCATATTTTGGGCTTGATACACCCAGGTTATGCTAAGCTCTTATCAGTCTACCTGGCTCCACAGGGGAGACACATGGGTCCTTGGTTTTTCAAATAACTGAGGTAAATAGGGACCAATGATTTTCTAGAAAGGGGCAGGGTCTTTAAAAGGTATGTCTGATTTGCTTCTTATCTCTGATATCACAGGAAGAAGAGATGTCAGGTATTGGCTAGTGAGGTCTAGTTGAGGATAGTACAGAGATAAAAGTTTCTAGAAAAATCTAGCTTAGACTATTTTCACAAGGGGCAGGGCAGGTATGTGGGAACACAAGAAGGGGAATATCTAGAGCAAAGGAATCCTATCATTCATGAACTTTACAAATCTCAAAAAGATATTAATAAAGTAAAACAACAGGGGTTTGGGGGGTTTTTTTGTTTTTTTTTTTTGGACTGATACAAGGAATTTTGAGTTTGGTTGGGGATTTAGAACTAAGCATGCTTTCTTAGGAAGTAGACAAAATTACCAAATATTTTAAAAAATATTATAACAAGTAGAGTGAATTTAGTGTCAGGAAGGCCTAAGCTCAAATTCATCCTCAGACACTTACTAGTTGTGTGATCCTGGGCAAGTCCCTTAATTTCTGTGATACTCAGCTCCTCATCAATAGAATGAGAGGGATGGACTAGATGACCTCTAACTATGCCCCACTCCACCCCCAACTCTAAATCTATGATACTATGATCCTATAAAAATAAGTCACACTCTAGAAGGGACTGAGGGGACACTTTCCATAGCATACAAATGCACAATTGAAAAGGGGGAAGATACCAGTAGCAGAAAGCTAGAAGATTTTCTTCCTTAACACTGAACATGAATCTTTAAAAATTAGAAGGATTATGAATGCAAAATTACATTGACTTGGCTTGTCTTTCATTAAAAAATATTTGAAGGCTGAAATTTCATGATGAAGTTTTTTGAACTATATTTGATTATAACATATAATTCTCTAATTGAACATGCTAATTGTGAGTAATTTCATCTTTTAACTACACAGCATAGAAGTATACTTATAGTCTAAAGTGACTTTATGAAACTTTTGTGAAAATGAAGTTTGACTGAGGAAAAAGTGTTCAGTACAAATAGCAATAACACCACCTGGGGATCTATGTCGTCAGAGCTGACAACATGTGGCCATTAGAACTTGGCTTCTATGCTTGGGTTTTCTGCCATTCAAATTGGGGAGGATCCCTTCTGGAATGGAGGGGGCAGCATAGACAGAGCTATCAGAAAGAAAGCCTATTTTTTTCCCCAAATAATGAGTTCAAGGTTTCCCGTCGTATGAGCTTCATGTTGGGGGAGAGAATATCTTCTTTTTTAAAAAAATGTCATTTAAGATATTATCTATCCTCAGAGAAACAGAGGACAAATAAGTATAGTATGGCCTTACATAGATGCGCATGAATGTATATGTCTATATACAAGTATGATTAGAAATATTTAAGTATACATGTGTATGTAAGTGTATGTATGTGTATATGTATCTTTGTGTGTATATGTATATATGTGTGTGTATATGCATGTGTATATATGTGTCTATATACATACATATATATACATAATTAATTGTAGCTTTCTGGTGGAGGACAGAGGAGAAAAAGAGCAAAGTAAAAAGTGCACAGCAGAGAACAAAAGAAAACTTACAAGGAAGCAAAGAAAAGATGGATAGTATTTATTAGGCTTTCTTGAAGTGGAAATTGTTGTATATTTCAAATCCTCTCATGTTTTGCTGTGCACATGGCAATGCTTTTTTTCTTCTTATTTTCTATTTAAGTTTATAATGTGTTTATTTTTCTTTTCTTATTGTGTATTTAAGTTTTAGTATTTCAGTTCAAAATAAAATTTTTAAAATTTATTTATCTTATTCTGAATTTAAGAAATAAAACAAGCATTTACATAACATAGTTAATTAGAAAAAAAGGTGATTGCACATGAAACTGCAAATCTATTAAGTACTATTTGCTTTTCCTTTTAAATATATAATGAAGTTATCATGAGATTTTCTCTTTTTCTTTTTCCCCCTTTTTTCTTCCCTCCCCCCAACACCCTAGAGATGGCTACCATTAGACACAAATATTTTCTACAGAATGAGACTAGAAAATGACAGACTGCCCAAGTTAGCTCACTTTCTCCTCCCCTTTAACTATATCTTGTTCCCTTCTACCCTCCCCTATATACCTTCAACTGTCTGAAGCTTCTATTTCTTGCTTTCCCATATCTTTTCACTTTCCCATATCTCATCCTCTCCCCCAGCCCACAACAAAAACAGAATCATAAAACAGCAGAATTTTCAAGTTGGAAAGGATCTCAGTGAGAATGCACACTTACCTACCACACATATCCACACCTGGAAGGGAAGTATCACTGCAAAACACCCAATAGGTGCTAATCCAGCCTCTGTTTGCAAATCTGAAAGGAGAGGAAACCCTCCAAACCTGCCTGAGTAAGCCCTTTGTATGTGGCAGCAGCTTTAATCATACAGCTCTTTCTGCTGATAGCCAACCTAAAATGGACTCTGGGACTTTTTGCCCCTTCCTCCTAATTCTGACCTCTGGGGCTAAACAGAACAAATCTAATTCCTCTTCTCTATCACAGGCCTTCAAATACTTGATACCCCCTGAAATGTTCCTTCAGTATAAACATTCCCATTTCCCTGATTCATCTAGTTCTCATCTGGCCAGGACCAGGGGTGGGGAACCTGTGGCCTTGAGGTCACATGTGGCCCTCTAGGTCCTCAAGTACAGCCCTTTGAATGAAGAAATTTGGAAGTTTGGATTCACAGGTTCCCCACCCCTGGCCCTGGACTCAAGGTTTTTTCCTTCCTACCTGCCCTCCTTTGGATGCTGTCTGGATTATCCACATTTTTAGTCCTTGCTAAACTATGGGTCCCAGAACTGTTCTCATCCATCCTTAATATCAGTTATAGATTTGAACGAGGTTTCATCAAAGACTCTGTAGGAGGCCTTCAATTGCCACTCCTTTTAACCTATACAAGTAGAGGCTCAGGGCCTAAAAGAAAACAACCATAAGCATGATAATAGGGGAACTAGAAGAACCAGATAAACTAATTACAAGCACAGCCATAACCACCAGAGGGAAAATGGGATTCTGCTCCTGGGCACTGGTATGGGCTTGGAGATTATCCTCACACCTCTTGTCTCAAGGTCATCTGAAGGGATGGAGCACTAGTGCCAACGTGAGACTCTTGGGACATCTGGCCCCCATCATGCACTGTTGTTCTTCTTCCCCCTCTCCCAATAATCAGACAGGTCTCTCTGCCACAATATTCATGTCCTCTCACACATTCTTCTCCACCACCTGAATTTCCCTCAAGTGCAGCTTTGGCTGGTTATGACTCCAAGTATAAGGATATTGTATGAAAATTTCAAAGAGAGTATCAGGATAAAGGAGGTATTGGTAAGAAAGCAGGGGCATGCCCAGCATATGGAACAGAGGTAGCCTGCCACAATTCGGTATTATGGGTTTCACTGAGTCCCCTCAGTCTTTGGGAACACAACTTTCTTTCTTACTTCCCTGTCTCTATCAAGGGTACCGCCATCTTTCCAAACTCTCAAGTTTGTAACCTCAGTCATCTTTAACTCTTCACTAATCCTCATCCTCTACCCACCAATAGAGAATCAGTTGTCAATACTTCTTGATTCTATCTCCAAGACTCCTTTCGTGGTAATCTCCTCTCCATTCTAATGATCACCAGCCTAGTACAGACCTTCACTATATCTAACCAGTACCATTGCAATAGCCTCCCAATTGGGCTTGCTCAAGTGTCTTGCCTCTATAATCCATGCTTCATACAGCTGCCAAGGGAAATTCTTTTTTTGTCCATTTCCGACCTTACAAAAACACCAAATAGATAGACATCTCCATGTACATTTGTGTGTGTGTGTGTGTGTGTAATAAAAGCAATATATAATTTCAAAGTTGTGCTACTTGTATAATGCTTCTTGGTTTTTGCGTTCTTCAATGCAATACTGCAATGATCCTCTTTTCTACCAAAGTGATCTTCCTAAAGCAAAGCTAACCATGTCATTCATTGCTCAAGAAGTTCCAGTGACTTCTTCTTTTCTCTAGGATCAGATACAAATTCCTTTAGGAAAACATCCAAATGTAAAACTTTTCATAGTCTGGTTGTAACCTACCTCTGCAGAGTTTTTGTGTATTACTCCCCTTTAGGCACTCAATATTCTGGCTAACCTGGCTGGCTTGGTGTTTCTATTACAAAATATTTCATTGTTTTATACAATGAATTGAAAATAAAATTTAAAAAATATAAGACATTCCATTTTCTGTCCCCAGGTCTGTGCTTAGACTATGTCCCACACCTGGAAGGAACTCCTTCCTCAATGCCAATCCCAATTTTCCTTTTAGGCTCAACTAAAACACTATCTCCCAAAGGAGGCACCATTCTTGTCCTCCTGTCTAGTGCTTCTGCCAAAAGGAAACCAAACTACATTCTACCCATTTGCCATATGTTGTATTCACTTCTTTGTTCTTCTCCTGCCCCAATAAAATATAAGCTCTTTGAGGGCAAGAAATATTTCATTTTTGTTTTTGTATTGCCATAGCTTTGTACAAAGCTTGCTGTAAAGTAGTTGCTTAATAAATGCTCATTGAATGCATGAATGAGTGAATCAATGCATGACCTATGAAACTAACCCATCATCCTTTAGTTGTGTTGACATCCTAGTAAGAGGCCCCTAAGGAAGACAAGATCTTCTCTCATTCCAGTAGCTATGCTTTACCTCTCTCCACAGAAGAGATATCTATCTGGCTGATCTTTATTTTACTAATTAACCAAGCCAAAGTTCAAGACAAGCAAAATACTTGAGCAGAATCACATTACAGTAATTGATATGAAGGGCGGTCCAATGTCATGTCAAGTGGTGGAGCCAGGGCCAGCCTGACATACAATAATTGTTCCCAAAGATCATCTCTGGGCTATGCTGTATAATCCTCTCATCAAATTGTGCATTTAAAATATTATCTATGAGGGAAAAATAAGGTTAAATATGATCCAGATTGATTTCCCCATTTAATATTAAGGACATAATTGGATCTATGTACTAGCAGCTAGGAATTAAGTTGTATCAAATTGACATGACAGCCCAATTGATGGGAAGGCAGCAGAATACGGACTTTGGGGTAGCAGTGTGTCAAGATTTTCCTTCTCATCTTTTCCTTTTATGAGGCAAATGAGCAGCCAAAGTTGACATTTCTCATGCAAGTGGATGTGATAGCCAGGGCCTTCTCATTTATTTGGAAAAGTCACAAGCAGCATCACTATTTCCCAAAGATGCTGGTGTTTCCTTAGCTTATTTTTCATCCAAACCATCAACCATCTGTTGGGGCTGGAATTTAAAGGTTGGGAGAGGGCAAGTGCTTATTTTCTCCATTTAAAAATGATCATAGATTCTCTATTTCTACATGAATAATAGAGAAATTATTGTATGGTCCAATGGATCTATGATCTCATGAGAAGGCCAATTCATCATGCCTGCTGATTCTGGAAACTCATGTCTATATACAGGTGGCATTGAACAATGAAAAAGCATCATGTCTGAGAACATGAATTCAAATCTCACCTCAGTCAATTACTGCATTCTGGCCTTAAGCAAGTCGCTTTCCCTCTTTGGGATCCAGATTCTTTAACTCTGACATGATGGGGTAGAACTAGATGGCCCTGAAGGACCCTACTAAGTCATTGATCCTATGATGGGTCTTCCCACGAGTCTGCCACAGAGTTCTGTCCAGTGTGCTGGAGGATTTCCTTGTTTTGTCTTGAGATCATTAGGACAGCAGTGGATAGTATTGACCAACTTGCCTGATGGTTATACTTCATTCTTTAAAAAAAATTCTTAACAAAAACAAATAGAATAGAAACTCCTTATACATACATCACTATACATTTTTTTAAAAAACAGGATTGTCTAGCTGTGTGACCCTGAGCAAGCCACTTAATCCCAATTGCCTCACCAAAAAAAAAAAAAAAGGATTACGTGTGCAACTGTGGATCTCTGTTTTGTGCATCTTGCTTTTCCTTTTAAGTATATGATACATTCAAAATATAAATTTTAAATCCTCTCTTTCCTTCCTTCCGTCTTTCCTTCCTTTCTTTCTTTTTCCCTCCCTCCCTTCCTTCCTTTTTCTCTTTCTTCCTTCCATTCTTCCTTATTTCTTTCCTCTCTCCCTCCCTCTGTTCTTTTCCCCTCTGTTCCTTCCTCTCTCTCTTTCCCTCCCTCACTCCTTTCCTCCCTTCCTTTCTCCCTCTCTCCTTCCTTCTTCTCTTTTCCCTTCCTTCTTTCCTCCCTTCTTTTTCCTCCTTTATTTCCTTCTTCCTCCCTCTCTTCCTTCTTTCCATTTTCCTTTCCTCCCTCCCACCCTTCCTTGCTTCCTTTATTCCTTCCTCCCTCCCTCTATTTCTTCCTTCTTCCAATCCTTCCTTTCTCCCTTCTTTCCTTCCTTCTTCTCTTCCTTCCTTCTATTCTTTCCTCCCAAATGGAAAAAAAAAGAAAACAAAGCAAAGCAAAACAAAACTGTTGTAACAAATATGCATGATCAAGGTCAACAAATTCCCATATTGGCCCTGTCTGAAAATATACATCTCATTCTCTACCTTGAATTTCTCTTAGAATGTGGATATTGTACTTTATCATCAGTCTCCCCCATGGCCGGTCATTGTGCTGTGCCAAAAAAAAAGCCAGCGAGACCCAGATAAAGACTCAAATTGAACAGCCCGGAGCAGGGGTAGGGTCAGGGTATTTAAAGGGAAAAAACACAAACTGATTTCCATGGAGATGGGAACACAAACAGTGGGGCAAGCTGAGGCAAGATGGAGGGTAAACTGGGGGACAGGGCACAACAATTGCATTGGTCAGAGTCCTTAAATCTCTCAAAGCTGTTTTCTTTTTTATAATGTTGTTATTTAAAGTGTTCTCTTAGTTCATTTCATTTCACTCTGGATCATTTCATACAAATCTTCCCATTTTTCTCTGACATTTATTGGGGCAACCTGGTGAAGAATGGATAGAGCACTGGAAGACCTAATCAGAAAGACCTTTGGACACTTACTAGCTTGGTGACCATAAGCATGTCCCAGTCTGTTTATGTTAGCATCTGTTTTCTTTAGTTTCCTCAACTATAAAATGAGGATAACAATAGCCTTTACTTCCCATGATTGTTGTGAGGATAAAATGAGATATTTGTAATAAAGCACCTGACACATAGTGGGTGCTTAATAAATGCCTGTTTGCTTCCTTCTGTCCCTTTCATCATTTCTCATGGTGCAATAAAATTCCCCTATATTCATATACCTGGTTAGTTTAATGATTCTTCAAATGAGTACCCCCTTATTTTCCAGTTTTTTGATGTAACGACAAGAGCTTTTATAAATTGTTGATATATGTGGGTCCTTTTCTTATTTCTTTGATCTCTTCAATATGGTTAGTGGCATCACCAGGTCAAGGATAGCCAGAGTTTAGTGCCTTTAGGGGCATAACTATAGATTGCATTCCAGAATGATGAGACCAATTAAGAGTTCCACCAACAGTGCATGAATGTCCCTCCAGTGACACCCCTTGCTGTCACCACATAAAGAGGCTAACTTCTTTTTCAATCATACATTTACTTGGTGATTTACTTGGTGACAGCCTTTGTTCTAGTTTTGATAATATAAAACTTTTATGAACCTGAATCTCCATGAAAAACAAAAATCCAATTCAATAAAATTTGTTAAGCATCTGTTATTGTTGGTTCAAGAAACCAATACCCTTGGTCCTGGAGAAATAAAGGGAAATTAAGGAGATTATATTCTACTTGGGGCAGGTGAACCAGGGTATATGATTGCACTACTGGCCTTTTGAGGTTAGATATCAGGTGAAAGAATAAAAATCACCGAAGCTAGTCAGGAAACTTTCACCTGTTATGTGGACTAAAAAAATGACTAATGATAAATAGGCCTTTTTACAGAAAATTTTTTATAATGAATTACTTTTTTAATTTATTTTTTATTTTTAGTTTACAATACTCAGTTCCACAAGTTTTTGAGTTCCAAATTTTCTCACCCTCCCTCTCCTCCCTGCCCCAAGACAGCGTACAATCCGATATAGGTTCTCCATATACCTTCCTGTCAAACTTCTTTACACAATAGTCAAGTTGTAAAGAAGAGTTATAACCAATGTAATGAATCATGAAAAAGTAGAAACAAAACCAAAAAAGAAGGGAAAAAAGAGAGCAAATAGTTTGCCTCTATCTGCATTCTTTCTCTGGATGTGCATAGCTGTTTCCATCTTGAGTCTTTTGCTTTGAGGTTTATAGGGCATTGTATATTGTTATCTCATTTGACCTTCATAAAAACCCTGTGAGGCAGGTACTATTACTATTCCCATTTTAGAGATAATGAATCTGAGGGAAACAGAGGTTAAGTAACTTGCCCAGGGTCACACAGCTAGTGAGTGTCTAAAGAAAGATTTGAACTCAGGTCTTCCTGACTCCAAGTCCAATGCACTTATGTACCGTGCCACCACAAACTCCCTTTAATGTAACAGAAACAAAAAATTTTTAATGAAAATTAAAAACAAAAACACAAAACCTTCAGAGAGCTGATGTCTCTGATACATAGTAGAGGTTCTTTCTGTATGTAGTAACCACTTTTCCTGAATATATCCTATCACTTAGAAGAATAGCCTAAGTTGTAAGTTCTACGGAAGAGAATATTATCATTTTTGTGGAGATGCAGGCAACCTCCCAGGCTCAAAGCCTTTAAAATTCAGTGTTTCAAATATTCATAGCACATAGCTAATTTATAGGCAGTAAAAGGGGTAAAATTCTCCCTGGAGACATTTTTGTTATGCTACCCTGCCAACACCTTGCAGTTTGGGGCCTTCACTGTTGGCCCTAATCTCTCTTATTAGCACTCCCAAGGAATTATTCTTGCTCTTACTGTTGGTGAAAATCATCTAGAAAATTGTTGTATGGCTTCTTTACTGCAAAGATTTTTGCCTTTACTGATGTAGACGCCCACCCTCTGCCAAGGACATTACAACGTTTTGTTGCTTTAAATTCCCCATACTGCAGGCAACTTGGTGATATTCTTTTCTAGCCTTGTATAGTCTGGCCATTGGACAAGAGGTATATATTCTCATAATCAGGGTTTTAAGGAGAAAAGATAGCCAGATGGAGGAAAGGAGGAATGACAGAATTAACATCTCATGACTAAAACTCATATAACTTCACAAATTACTTCTTGGGCTGGGAGAGGGGAGGGAGGATGGTAATTCAAGGGGTTAATCTCTCCATTAGGGAATTGCGAGGCAGTTAATAGCTAAGATGGTACTGAAACACATGGCTTCTGCCAAGGTTTATGAAGCAATGAGAAGTTTCCTCTCCTATCCCCTCTTTTAACTCCCTTGGAGGATGTGGGAAAGTGGGGTATGAGCAATGTAAGGAAAGGGTTGTCCTAGGTAGAAGGATATCTTAAGATCATAGAAGGCATCTTGGAGATTGTCTAGTTCAACTCTGTCATTTCTTATAGTTGAGAGAATTGAGTTCCAGTGTGGATTCTTGACCTGTCCAAGGTCATACCTGTCATAAGAGACAGAGCAAAATTTGAAAGCAGCTGTCAAAATGCATGTACTTTAAATGGATGAATGCTGGGGGCTTGTAATGAGTTTCATTGGAGAGAGTTGATTCCCCTGGAGACCTTCTTCTTTGAGCATATGTGGTTCTCCCCAGAAATGGGTTTCCCTCCAATATGGGGGGAGATTTGGGTCCCTTGTGCGTGTTTGGATGGATGGAGGGAAGGTAGGGAAACAGGATGATAGGGTGATACTATTATCCAGGATAGCCAAGGATGAAAAGGGAAGGGGAAGGGAAGCACAGAATATAAGGGCAGAGCAAGGCCCTGGGAATCTGGAAACAGCCACTCCCCTGACCCTACTCTGCCTCCTTATCATCCTAGGGAAGGATGCTCACCAGACTAAAGCCTCTTTTAAAAACAAGGTAAACTAAACAAATAGAAAGGGAAACCCTTATTTTGCAAAGCTTTTGCCCCCTCAAAGCCTTGATTCAAAGTAATGTAATCCAAAAGCACTTATTTTATATGCCAGCATTATAGATGGTCCTGTTCTCAAGTAGCTTACAAAAAACAGAGGGGGTAAGACTCATACAGCTTATGTACAAAATGAACAGGAAGTAACATGGGGTGGGGGAGGGCGAGGCACTAAAAACTTAGGGAACATGGATCAGGAAAAACCAGATACAGGAGACAATGCCTGAGTTGAACTTTTCTGAAGGAATTTCCAAAGGCAATCAATCAATAAACGTCTATTAAGAACCTACACGGTGCTGGATGCTGTGCAGAGGCGAAGTGGTAGAGCATTATAGATATGGGGGACAATCTGTGCATTGTGCACATTGTTAGAAACATACTTACATTGTCTAAGAATAAACAAGACTCTTTGGGAAGCCAGGAATATTTCAATTACAATTTACATTTATTCTCCCTGAATAAATGGGTACTTCCCCTGAACAGTGTACAGGAGAAAGTACAAAGGACTCAGATGGATGCCAGTCCTTTAATAGACCCTCACCTTGAATCTCCCGCCAGGCTCTTCATTGACCCGATACAACTCCCTGACTGCCTATGTCATGCCCTCCTTAAATGGCTCCTTTAAGCACGTGTACAAGCCTCTGAACTTTCACTGGACAGACCTGAGGCCTGGTTTCTGCTAAAGCTGGGGCGGGGGAGGGGAAGATGGACATTTTCAATTCTGTGGAAATGAAACCTCTGCCCTCCACTCCCCCCACCCCTCCAGCCCATTTCTTACAACACGAGAGCAGGAAGTGGGAAGCAATGGGCAGGGAATAGACAGAAAGTAGGGCTCAGAAAGAGAAGTGAGAGAAAAAGAGAAAGAAAGAGACAAAGAGAGAGACAGAGACAGAAATAGAGACAGAGTTGGGGGAGAAAAGAGAATACTAATTGAAGGAAATTCAAATAATTTGGCATAGGGCAGAGAGAAGATAGGAAAGTAGAGAAAGCCTCTGGGAGAAGGCTGGAATCAAATTAGCATAAGCAAAGATAATCACTGAGACCAAGTACTTAATTAAATGGAGGTGGGATGAAGGGGAGAGGATTCAATACAATAGAGTTAAATGGAGGAAAACACAAACAGTAATTATAACTTCAAATGTGAATGGATTAAACTCCCCATTAAAGCAAAAGAGAATGAAAGAATTGATAATTTGCCCCAATAAGAAATTCATTTTAAAAAATAAAGATACAGACAGTGAAAATGAGGTGTTGGAGCCAAATTCCCTATGTATTAGGCAATTTTTAAAAAATCAATTTCAATCTCGTTTGGGGAAGAATGCAAATTTACAATGTCAAGAGGGATTAAATAGGAAAGTCACATTATGCTTAAAGGCACTCTAGAAAATGAAACAATATTATTATTTTGTATTCATCAAGTGGCAGAGTCTAAATTCACAGAAAGAAAAGTTAACAAGATTACAAAAAAAAAGCATGGCTAATGACGATAATTTTAGCAGATTTTATGGTTGTTTTTTTCAGAGCTGGATAAGTTTGACAGAAAGATAAATATAATTTAAAAACACATAGAAATGGAAAAAGAAAGTACTAGAAAAAATATTTTGAAGACTTATGTTGCATTCCAAATGGCAACACTGGGGAATATATCTACCACAAAGCCTTTCACAGTACTTTTATAAAAGTTGATCATAATCAAAAACATAAAAAGTAATAAAAATTTATAAAGACAGAAATATTGAACACATCTTTTACAAGTAATAACACAACAAAACTACTAATCAATACAGAAGTGAAAGTTCAAACCTGAATGGACAATAGCAAGATCTTTAACAATATATGGGTCAAAGAACAAATCATAAGAATATTTAATAGCTATATGGATAAAAAGCAAATAAACAAAGGATCCCTAGCAGTAGCAGTGTACCTCGACTACTAGTCCTGCTTCCAGTTCAAATCCTACAGCATCATCTGAGGAAGCAATACAATAGAAAATGGGTTAGCTGTCCCCAGTAATTTCCAACCAACTGGCAAACACAGGAAAGGCCAGCCAACCTAGCAGAAACAGCAAGGTACCCTGAGGGAAAGACAGGAGGCAGCATGTTCCAGGCAAGTTAAACTACTACCGCCATTTTGACCACTCTTTCCCCTCAAATCCCAATTGAGACAATCAAGAAACCTCAGCCCAAGATTCTTGAGAAATGGAATGCATCCATATCCAGTACCCTCAACCATCATCCTGGGAAATGATCTCTGTGGATATCCAACCTGTCATCTGCTTCAGTAAGTGCTATAGTCATAGCTACTGACGACCCACAAAAGAAAGTTCTAGCCTCTATAGTCTTTGGCACTGTCAAATAGTTTGACCTTAGAAACTGACCTCATTTTATTAGTTGAAATGACACCAAAGAAAAATTATTTCATCTGCTTTGGTGTTAAACTCAAAGAACCATGGGATATTTCCCTCTGACTTACAGATTCCATATATGTTGTCTCCCTCATTAGAATATGAGCTCCTTGAGAGTAGGGACTGTCCTATTTTCTATTTGTATCCCCATCACTTAGCAGACTTTTGTTTCCAAGTGGTAAGCCCTTAATAAATGCTTGTTTCATTCATTCTTTAATGTAAAAGAGAACCATAATAATAAGTTAGCATAGCAAAATTTTGGAAATCAGTCATCAGAGGAGAAAAAAAAATCTGAAAACATTAGCAAAGCAGGAAAATAGAAGTTTAATGAATGATTAAAAGGCTGCCAATGTGTTAAGAAAGATAAGGATAAATAAAAAGGCACATTGGATTTGGCAATTAAATTATTGGTAACTTTGAAGAGAGAAATTCCAGTTGAGTGATACATCAGAAGCCAGGCTGCATAGTTAAGAGGAAAACCATTGGCAATGGTTACAAATGGCTTTCTCAAGGAGTTAAGCTAGTAAAGAGAGGAGATGTATAGGACCATAGCTGGTGGAGATGGATGGATCAAATGGGATCTTTTGATCACAGAAACATATTTATAGGCAATAGGGAAGCCATCTGGAGATAAGGAGAGGTTGGAGATATTTGAGAGTAGGGTTGATAGAGAGGGCAATCTATTGGAGAAGACAGAGTGGAATGGGAACATTTATGCATGTAGAAGTGCTTGCCTTGGCAAAGAGAGGGGTCATTTTTCATGTAAGATGAAGTGAATGAAGGGTTAGTTGCAAAAAGCATCCAAGTGATATGAGATTAGGAGGAAGGGAGAAGATAGAGCTATTGGTAAATAGTTTCTCTTTTTTAGTGAAATTTGAGTTGTTAGGTTCTCCACTGAGAGGACAGGGAGACTTGAGTGATTAAAAAAGTTTGGAAAGCTTCTATGATGAGTGACATCATAAATTATTAGTGAAGTATAAGAGAATTTTACTGTATTAAGGGTCCAGTTGGGAATATTTAATATAAATTTGTAATGGGCCCAGTTAGCATAGTTTCATAATTTTTCACCAGCTTCATTCAGGTACATGTGAATAAAAGTGAAAGCAGCAGATGGTAGAAATAATCCAAGTCTGGGGCTAGGTGGGAATAGAATGGTGATAGGATAAGGGAATTCAAGGGAAGACAATAGTGTAGAATTGAAATGTATCACCAAGGCATCAAACGGAGAAGACAGTATATTGAGTGCAAGGTTGGTGACCCAAGAAAGAACTGAAGGATTGGAAGTCAGCCTGAGGATGAAAATTAGGGTGAGAGATTGTAAGGCAGAGGGAAAGGTGGAATGATAAAGGATTCCATTAAAAGCCTGTCTCCTCACTTGGTCTCTTCCTGACTGAAAGAAGGGTGCGTGTGCATGTGTGTGCGCGCGCGCACAGGGGATGGAGGGGAGGGGTTGGGAAAGAGGAAGGAAAAGAGAGGGGGGAGGAAGGAGGGAGACAGAGAGAGAGAGAGAAAGAGAGAAAGAGAGAGAGAGACAGAGAGAGAGAGAGAGAGAGAGAGAGAGAGAGAGAGAGAGAGAGAGAGTGAGTTTCATCACATCTCATGTTGCTCTCTGGTTGGCCTCTTCCTGACTTCTTCAGAGGACTTCAAAGTGAGACACTATTCAACTGTGCTCCTGTTTCCTTGCCTGTTTCTGCTTACTTGGATGAAAAGAAACACCACTGTGTTATGCATTTGCTGTCAGTCTTCTGGGCTGGCCTCACTTGAGTGCAGGAAGAAAGAAACACCAACTCATTGACTCCCCACTCTGGTCCCCTCATATCCCCTGATAGGACTATTGCCCTGAAAGGATCTCAGTCTGAGGCCAGATTCCTAGAGATATTGATATTCATATCCCTGAATTTATCACTCAATGATTAATAAACTTCCATCTGGTCACATCCTCCCCATCCCAGTGATTCTGCATCCCCAGCTATCGTTATTTCTGAGACTTCCCGCTCCCTCATTCTCATTCCCCTAAATTCAATCCTCCTCCCACCCCAGGGTCCCATGCTAAATCTACCCAGCCTCTCCACTGAACTCCCTGGAATGCCCCACCACACACACACACACACGTAGGGAGCAAACTTGCTTTTCTTTTAAAACTTCACCTTTACCATATATTCCATTTTCTGACTACCACTGTGGCTTGGCTCCCTCCCAATGACCCATGTTCCCCAGCCATCCTTTATAGCACAGGTTCTACTTTCATTGTCCCTCCCAGCAACTCACCATTCAAGGTGGAAGAGTCAAAATACTCCTGGCTCCCCATTGCCATTTCCAGGTCCTCCCTCTACCACCCTCTATCACAATCTCTTGATAGTCTCTTTTCCTTAGAAGTTTACTCAATCCATACCAACCACCCCATTCTGATGGTTGTTTTCTACTAACCTCCAGTAGGCTCCCCTTCTTTCTTTAATGACTTCAGTGTGTGGCTCCCAATCTTACTTCCCTAACTCCTGCACTCATAATAGGAGACTTCACACACACACACACACACACACACACACACACACACACACACACACACACACCTACCTTCAAACACCCTAACTTCTTCAATTTACTCATTTCTCATGACCTCTACCCCACCTCAACCACATGCAAAGATAGTCATACTTTTGTTTTTGACATGACCCACACATAAACCACTTCCATATTCACAAACTCGAAAATTCCCTTATCTGATCACAATTTATTGTCATTCCACCTCTCTTTCTCCCTTGCAACTCCAAACCTCTGCTCCATTCTCACTGTGACCTCCAGTCCCTAAACCCATCAGTTCTCTCTCAGGCCATCACCCCCACTCTCAACACACATTCGTCCTTTCTCTATGTTGACCCCCTCTGTGAACCAACTCTACATTGCTCTCTTGTCTTGTGTCTTGTCCCCTTATTCTATTGCCAAGCTTTCCCTGCTAAACCTCAGCTCTGGATTACTCCCACCATCTGCTGCCTTCACTCCTACTGCTGAATTAAGCTGGAGAAAATCATAAAACCATGTTAACTGGATCCTCTACAAAATTATGTTGCATAATTTCAACTGAGCCCTCATTGTGGCAAGCTTATCCGTTTACATCTCCCTAAATGATTCATTATCCCACTCACCAAAGTGGCTTTTCCACATCTTTTCATCCCTCCCAAAACCTCTCATTGCTTTCCCAATCTCCCACGCTCTCAGCAGAGAACCTCAAATCATATATTATTGAAAGAACTGAGAGTGGGGAGCCAATGGAATGGTGCTTATTTCTTCCTTCACTTCACTAAGAACTTCCTCTCACTTATCTCCTCTCCTCTCTTCTCATCTTCTCTCCTCTCTCCTCTCCTCTCATCTCTTCTCATCTCCTCTCACCTCCTATCTTCTCATTTCCTCTCATCTCCTCTTGTCTTCTCTCATCTCCTCTCTTCTCCTCTCATCTCATCTCCTGTCCTCTCCTCTTATCTCATCTCTCATCTCCTCTCAATCCTCTCCTCTTATCTCATCTCTCATCTCCTCTCATCTCATTTCCTCTCCTCTCCTCTCTTCTTTTCTCCTGTCTTCTCCTCTTCTCTCCTCTCCTCTGCTCTCACCTCATCTCATCTCCTCTCTTCTCCTTTCTTCTCCTCTCCTCTTATCTCATCTTTCATCTCCTCTCTTCTCCTTTCATCTCATCTCCTCTCATCTCATTTCCTCTCCCCTCCTCTCTTTTCCTCTCCTCTTTTCTCCTGTCTTCTCCTCTCCTCTCCTCTCCTCTCCTCTCCTCTCCTTTCCTCTCCTCTCCTCTCCTCTGCTCTCATCTCATCTCTTCTCATCTCATCGGTATAACTTCCTCATCTACCAGCAGCTAGGTGGCACAGAGGATGGAGCACTCACTGGACCTGGAGTCAGAAAGACCTGAGTTCAATTCCATCTTCTGACATTTCCTAGATATGGGACCCTGGGCAAGTCACATAACTTCTGTCTGCCTCAGTTTCCTCATTAGTAAAATGAGGATGATAATAATAGGGCTGTTGAAAGGAGACAATAAAACAATAATTGTAAAGCTTTGCAGACCTCTACCCCTTATATAAATTCTAGCTATTGTTATTATTTACTACTATCTCCATGAAGAAGTGGCCCCCTCTCCTTTTCAAGGCAAAGCCTTCTACTTGAATAAGTGTTCCTATTTCCATCCTATCTTCCCCCACACATGGCCCCCCTCCAGCATCCCCACTCTCACTTTTGTTCAGTCTATCCCTGTCTACTGGCTGTTTCCCTACCTCCTATAAATAGATCCTCCCCATCCTCATGAAACCCTCACTTGATCCATCCATTCATTCCTGCTAGATATTGTTTTTATCTCTCTTCTTTTTGTGGCTAAACTCCTAGAAAAGGCCTCTAAAATCAGCACCTCCACTTCCTTCCCTCTCACTCTTTTTTTAACTGTCTACGACCCAGCTTCTGACCTCATCATCCAATGAAACTGGTCTCTCCAAAGCTACCAGTGTTCTCTTAATTGCCAAATTTAATGGCCTTTACAATTCTCAATTTTCATCCTTCATGACCTCTCCACAACCACTGACAGTGTTAATAACCCTCTTCTTGATTCTTCTCTGTTGGTTCCTAGGACACTACTGTCTCCAGGTTCTCTTCCCATCTACTTGACCACTGATGCTCAGTCTACTTTGATGTATCTTTATCCAAGTCATGCCCACTTACTGTGGGGGTTGCTGACTCTGTCCTAGGCTTTCTTCTCCCTCTATAATATTTTACTTGATGATCTCATCAACTCCCAGGGATTCAATTGTTACCTCTATACTGATGATTGTTAGATCTACTTATCCATCCCCAACCTCCCTCCTGACCTTCAGTCTCACATATTAAATTGGATGTCCCATAGACATCTTAAAACCAATATCTCCAAAACTGAATTCATTATTTTTCCATGCAAACTCTCTTGTTCTAAATTTCCCTATTACTATAGAGGTTACCACTATTTTCCCAGTCATGTAGGTCATCACTTCTTAAACTGTCAATTGAGACCCCATGGAGTAACAAAAAATTTGGCAACAGTAAAAGGTTTCTGCACATGCAACAACCAAAAATTAATTTGAAATTAAACATGTAATAGATCTGAGGTGTTTCTGGCAGCACTTACCCTTGTTGCATTGCACAACCTCACTTCACCTTGGTTCTGAACATAAACCATGTGCACTTTGCACTGTGCATGCCCTCAGGCCACTCATTGCCAACTAATGCTGCCAGAACAAGAAGTTGGGAATGGAAAAAGTTTAAGAAGCACTGATCTAGGTGTCATCTTCAATTCCTCATTCTCCCTCATCCTTCATAGCCAATTTGTAATGTCAATTATTTATACTCCCTTTTCTCCTCTGACACTGCCACTCCATGGGA
The DNA here is from genome assembly GCA_028646595.1 of Phalanger gymnotis. NCBI lineage: Eukaryota > Metazoa > Chordata > Mammalia > Diprotodontia > Phalangeridae > Phalanger > Phalanger gymnotis. The sequence goes on from CM053624.1 coordinate 344,641,100, forward strand.
TGGGCCCTTATAACCTCATGCCTGACTTCATCACTCAAGGAAACAAAATTAACATCTTTCAATGCAATAGCCTTCTGGTTGGGCCCCAAGTCTCTCCCTCTTCCAGTCCCTCATCCACTCAGCTGTCAAACTGATCATCCTGAAGAAAAGGATTGACCATGTCAACCCTCTTACTCAGGAAACTCCAACAGCTCCCTAGCACCTCCAGGATCAAATATAAAAAAGCTTTTAAATTTCTTCATAATTTGCCCCGCTCCTATCTTTCCATTCATCTTATGCCTTAAATGCCCCTTCTTTCCTCACTTTCCCCACATATTCTGTGATCCGCTGAAGCTGGCTTCCTTGCTGCTCCTTGAACTAGTCACTCCATTTCCCAACTCCAAACATTTTCACTGGATACCCTCCATGCCTGGAATTCTCTTCCTCTTCACCTTCTTATATTATTCCACTGGTTTCCTTCAAGTTCCAGCTTAATCCCATCTTCTACAAGAAACTTTCTCGATCTCACTTAATTTTAGTGCCTTCACTCTGCTGATTGTTTCCAATTTAATTATTTCCAATTACACATAGTTATTTTCATGTTGTATCCTCTATTAGAGTGTGAACTCCTTGAGAGCAGCAGGGACTATCTTTTGCCTTCCTTTGTCTCCCTAGTCTCAGGCATAATGCCTGGCAAATAAATGATTGTTGACTGACCAACCAATTCATTATGACCAATTAAAAGCATTTCGGAGCAGCCAGAAAAAATTAAGCAGGTTTTGATCTATATTCACAGAGGCATAGCTTCCTAAATAAGTTGGTGATACTCTGCCTTGGTCAGACCACTTACAAAGAGTCATATTTAGTCCTGGGGACAACAATTAAGAAAACACATTGATAAGCTAAACAATATCCAGAAGAGAACTCCAGAATGGTGAAGGGTCTGGAGGTCATATCATATGAAATTCGATTAAATAAATAAGAATATTTAAGCTAATACTTTTAAGTATTTGAATGATGGTTCTGATGAAAAAGATTTAGATTTTTTTTTTAATATTTACTCCCAAAGTACAAAGCCAGAAATAATAAGCAGAAGTTGAAAAGAGGCAAATTTAAAGGTTGCTTTGGAAGAAAGCTCCTAACAATGTCAGTCAATAAATGTAATGGGCTGCAACAGGGAGTCCTGAGTTTCTCTTCCTTGGAGGTCTTCAAGCAGAGAGTCTAAAAGACTCCATGTCAAGTATATTGTCATAGCCATTCCTCTTGGACTAGGTAGGCTTGAGGGTCCCTTTCAGCTCTAAAATTCTCTGATTCTGTGATTTTCTGTAAGTCAGGGTTGGGGAACAGCTTCTCAAATGGCAAAATGGAGATCATCCAGAGAAAGAAAGATCAAAGTATATTTTTCAGCACATTTGCCTTCAAAACCAGTATTAACTGTTAAGAGTTCCTCTACCTTTTTTTATTTCCCCCTTTGTTTCTGATATTATAAATCCTTGCATAGAAATTACCAGTTAAAATTTTAAAATAAAATTTTAACATGCCTCCCCAAAAACTGTGTGCTAATTTGACTGACATTCAACTAAGAAGAAAAACATTAACATGTTTGGGTAAAAAGTGATCTCCAAGTAGGAATGGAGGTAGGGGAAAAGGACTTGATGAACCTTGGAGTTTGACGCTCAAAGATGGGAGTTCTGGGCAATAGTCTATCCCTACCCCGAACCCCAACATTATAACAAAGTGGTAGTTTTATAGTTAGTTAAGAAATTTTCACCACTTGTTTTTGAGAGGGGCAGGCAATCAGCATTAAGTGCTTGCCCAGGCTCACATAGTTTGTAAGTGTCAAGTGTCCAAGGCCAGATGTGAACTCAGGTCCTCCTGACTCTAGGGCCAATGCTCTATCCAATGTGACATCTAGCTACCCCTAGCCACCTTTTGTAGGTATAGTATGGTATTTATAAATGTCCAGATGTGTAGGATGCTCTAAAAAGGCCCTTACCTTAGGGGTAAGGAACTCTTAGCTCTAATGGAAAGGGATTTCTGTACTTTGTCAAGACAATTAGAGAATGACACAAAAGCAATTGTCATGTCCACTAATTAATTACTACCCCAAGTTGTTAGTGGAGTTTGCATGGAATGTAAAGATAAAGGAAATTTTGTTTGCTTTGTTGTTATGAAACCAGAAACTTTGATAACAGAATGAGCCTGGAAGAAATAGGATCCCCATGGGCATGGATGTTTGCATAATTAGTCATTTTTATGAATGTAAGCAACAAAATATCTCCCTACAATTCACTTAACATGCTAGTTTGCAGTTAATAACTCCACTCCGACCTGCTCCAATCTTTCTTCTAACTGATTTTCCTATATGATTCCACTTACCTGGTTATTTTTTTCTTGGAAGGAAAGCTAAGAGTTGATCATCAAACATTCTTCCAAACTTTCATACTTCTGTGGATAGTACCATCATCCTTCCAATTTCTTGTCATTGTCTTCAACTTCTCCCCCTCCTTCACCCCACACACCCAATCAGCTGCCAAATCTTGCCATTTCTACTTTGGCATTTCTTACTCCACATCTACCACCTTACTTAGTTCAGGTCCTTGTCAACAGTCCAGTGAATTTCCATACCTCATGTCTCTTTCCACTCTAGTCTATCCTGCATTCTGTTGCCAAAGCAAGGCACAGATTTGACAAAATTACACCCTTAATCATTCAACTCCAATGAGTGGCTACTTACTGTCTCTGAATAAAATATAAACACCTTTGTTTAACTTTTAACACCCTTCCCAACCTGCTCCCACCTTATCCTTCCAAGCTCATTGGAAATTCCTCTCCCCCTCACATTCTGTGATCCAGCCAAATTGTCATTCTTTTGTTCCTTACACAGAACACTTCTCTCATTTCTGTATCTTTGAACTTACTGTTCTGTATGGCAGGAATTCACCCCCTCAGGCTTAAGGAATCTCTCATGACCTACTGCATGAAGCCTTCCTTGATCCCCATATAGCTGGCACCCTCCATTCCAAACTACCTTGTATTTACTTTAAATTTATTTGTATTTCTTGGTTTTATTTTTATTCTGTATTTACTTACATACATACTTTGCATCTTCCTCACAAGTAAGCTGCTTTTGAGTAATTATTTTATTCTTTATGCTTTCCTTCCCATCACCTACCTAGCACATACTAGATACTTAATAAATGCTTGTTGCTTACAAGTTTGATGGAAGCACTGAGAGCTTCAGTTGAAATGGTTCGATACACTAATAAACAGCTTTGATAAGTGTAACTTCCAAGGCCAATTGTCTGTTGTAATGAGCAACAAGGCCCATTAGTGCCTTACCCTTCTCAGTCAGATCATAGTTTTCAAAGAAGTATTGCCCTTTGCAAAGCCAGATGATTTATTTATATGTAAGTGTTGGAGGGAGGGAGCATCAGTGGACCAATGATCAATTAATTGCTATGCCCTTCCTGGCCCACTTGATAATAACACAAGATGTAAAGGGCAGGTAAAAGACTGAAGTGTTAGGGTCTTAAAGTAAGTATATAGAAGTGCTTCTCCCTCTATTAGTTTTTTACTTGAGGTGAAGAAGATTTTGAATCAAATTTGGTGGAATTATAGGGTTGTGAGCCCTATTGGCAGACATTCCCCTGATGGACTTTAGAAAGCAAAAAATACTGTCTAAGGAGTTAGGCAAGAGACAGGAGAGACTCTGTAAGTCTAGAGTCAGTTAGCCCCTGGGAGCTGGGGGTTAAAACTGCAGAGGGAAGTAGGTCCATGGAGCCCAGTGAAGCAACCTGTCCAGGAGAAACCTTGCACCCAGAAAGGGGCATAGTATATATGTCACTTGCCTTGGAGTCAGATAGATCTAGGTTTAAATCTCTCCTCAGACACTTGCTAGCTATGTGACCCTGGGAGAGTCATATAACCTCTGTGTGCCTCTCTAAGATCCTTTCCACCTCGAGGATTCTATGAAATCAGTGCCCTGCACTGATGTCCTTGACCTCATGAGTTACTTCAATGTTTGCCTCTCTACTCACTTATGCTATATGCCCCAATTTTATGGGGAGGGGAAGTGAGGAGAGGGAAAATGTTTTGTTTTTCATGTTCATGCTTTGATATTTAATAAATATCTTTTCTTTGAGCTAATTGAATCGTGTCTGACTATTACAGGGAAATGCTCTAGTGATGGCTTGTGAATTATCATTTTAGGAGCTTGGACCTATAGATTACCTTGTACTTTGGGTTAGCCATCCCCTGGGGCACCCACCGATGAGGGCAAATATGCAGGTGCATCCTAATATATACATATGCATCTATGTGTAAACATAGATGCATATATATATTTGTGTGTGTATATATATATATATATATATATGTATGTATGTATATAGTACATATATACTGGAGTATAGAGTGTGTTCAGAGAAGACTAGTACTTTCAGTATGAAACCTACCGAGCCTTTTTCAGGGCTGCTTTCCACCTCTGATGTCCACCTGATTCACCCAGTTCTCACTTTTGTTTGCGCAGCAGCCACACCCCGGTAAACTGTTTTGGCAGATGAGCTAAACCAGGTTGAGGGTGACTGAGGGTTCTCAAACCCATCGGTGAGTTAGGGCTAATGATGAAACATACTATCCACCTCCAGAGAAAGAACAGATACTGTCTGAATACAGGCTGAAGGATGCTAATTTTCACTTTCTTTCTTTCATTCTTTTTTTTATTCGAGTCTTCTTGACTAATACAGAATTGTTTTACACGTTCGCACATGTATAACCTATATCTGATTGCTTACCATCTCAGGGCAGGGAGAGTGGAGGGAGGAAAGGAGGAAAGAATAGAATTTGGAAATCAAAACTTTTTTTTTTAAAAAAAAGTTTAAAAATTGTTAAAAAATATAATTGAGTGAAAATATAATGCATGAGGGGAGCAGAATTTTAGTAGCTCAAAAGAAAAGCAAGATACACAAATTCAAAGACATTTCTTCTGTAAATGTGTGTGTGAATTATTTGTGCCCAACCCGTGGTAGTCTTCTGAGCTCATTGTTAATGATGTGATTAGCCATAGTTGGACACACTGTACTTTGGCTGTGACATAGGGATGTCATTTTGACCCTCTTCAAGTACAAAGGACAATAACAAACCACATACATACATGTATAAACACATACATATATGTACCTGTGTTTTATATATATATGCATCATAATGCATACATTTAAATATATTATTTTGTAATACACATATATGCATTGTGTGATGTTTTCTAACACATATACACATGTGTATATTTCAGACTAAACCTATGAATTAACAGAGATGTATATGTAGATCTATGCAGCTGGGTATTATTTCATTGATGTAGGGAACTTTTGATATGAAACTTCCTTCTTATCAATAAAGATCAACAATTCCTCTGCAACTGCTGGGCAAAATGATTAACCTCTCTGAGCATCGGGACAACGGGGATAATAATACCTAAACTGCCTATCTCATGGGGCTGTTGAAAGGAAAACATTTTGCGAACTTGAATGTATTATATAAATGTGAGATGTTAGTATTACCCAAGTGTCCTTTGAAGGGCACCCATCATGAATATTGGAAGAGTTTTGGAAGGAGAGAGTTCACTTCCAGCTGAAAAGCCTTTTCTGCTGCTGGTGGTATTTTAACTGGGCAAGAATTTGACTAACAGAAACTGTGGTAGAGAGAACAGGGAACATTTTAGAAGGAGAGAAAGATAAGAAGCAAAGGTGCCGAAGGAAAGGAATGGAAGGTATTTGGAGAGAAAAGGTGAGTCGATCAACTTGACTGGAGGAGGGGAAAGTAGGGTAATGATTAGGAAAACAGTTGGATAGGTTGTTTATAGTGCACTAAGGAAAGGTTTGAATAAGAAAGGCTAAAAAGAGAATTTGATCCTGTTGGACATTGGGAGCCTTTGAAGGTTCTAAAGCAAGGGAAATCCCAGTCGTGTCTGAGAAAGATGAATCTGCCTACAATGTGCTGTTGCCTGGTTTTGAGGTGAGCTCCTCTAAACTTGCTGTATCCTCCAGTGTGTAGCTTTGGGCTTTGCACACACCGAAAGTACTTAATGATTTTCGTTGACTCTGATTGAGAATCTTGAGGCTGAGAAACTCATGAGGAGCATACACAGTATTCCAAGTCCAAGAAATCAGAAAATAAATTTCAGATGCTAGACCAGGTACTTCCTGACCCAAAAAATAAGGGAGAGATTTTCGTCCCCTTTCCTCCCCTCCCATATACAATTATAAACATCTTAAGAGCAGGAATTATTTCATTCTTTGTAGCCTCAGCTCTTGGTACAATGCCTTGCGTAGAGCAGGAGTTTAATAAATGCTGATTAATTGAATGAGTGAATGTCTCTGCAATTCTGGATCAGCAGTCTCATCCCAAGTGACCCATCTTATTTTCCCTTCCCATAATGCATCTCTTCTCCAGGGCAGGAACTGTTTTCATTTTTGTCTTTGTGTCTCCGAGTACTAGCACATAGTAGGTGCTTAATAAATGCCTATTGATTGGTTAATTGAATTCCATTTGTGATTGGAATGGTAGAAAAAGTGTGGAGTATGTTAGAGGTAACTGGAGTCAGTCAATATAACCTTTAAAGTTTGGTGAGTTTTTAAAATAACTTGTGAGTCTGCATTTTTCATTAGCAAGCATTGCACACATTCTTTACGGAACGTGTTAACTACAATATGGAAGGAATGAAATGAACACAGCATCTCTATTCCAGTCACAGAATTTAGAGCAATAAGCCAATATATTGTCCACAGCCAAGATCGGGCACATTCTGTGGTTACAACTTTAAGTGAAAGACACAAAGGAATTTAAATTTTATCCCCTGGTGTCCATAAAATGACATAGTGGTACTGTAATTATTAGCATTCTCATTAAAAACAGTTTAGCTAAAAACCACGACACACGAAGACCCTGTGTCTTCATCAAAGCAGCTCAAACCCAGAGAAGCTGAGGTTTCTAATTTGACTTTCGGTACTTTGAAATAAAACCCTCAGAGCATCAATTACAGAGGCTGCAGTAAAGCAATTACCAGTCAGCTCTGCTGCTTTTTTCCCCCCCACACATTCTAATTTAATTATAGGTCCAGATTTTAAATGTTAGACTGTACAGAAGGGTGGGGCAATGTGAAAGGTATTTAAGTGGAATGTTTCCCAAAGGCAAAAAAGAGGAATTTCTTTTTTATTTTTCCTCCATCATCATGATCAGGTCGATTCAATTTGAGCATGACTCTTTTCCAACATAGGAGTTGGGATTAAAAACTCATTAATTTCGGGTG